>CM042062.1:55000-1255000 GCA_023525745.1 Arctium lappa | reverse complement strand
GTTCAAAGTGATTGTTAAGGATATATTGAAGTTTGTTTGGCCTCTGTAGAGCTGAGCCAACTTCACTCATAAGCTTTCTCTGTTTTTGTTCATATATTTCACTCTGTATCAGATCTGATATAGATCTTGGTCTAGTGTACTTCTCAAAGGACATTCACGTTTTTTGTTCATCTAGTCCACTCTAGATCAGATCTGATATATAGATATTGGTTTCTCAAAGGACATTCACGTTTTTTTAGTTTAGATCTAATATGTGTTTCCTTCCTTTTTTTGTTGTTGTCTCACTCGACTTGGATCGGATCTATTATAGATCCATGTTCAAGTATTGTACATGTGAGCTGCCTAAAATTTTTAGATCTAATCTGTGTTTTTCGTTTTACCTCACTCGACTTGGATCAGATCTGGTATATATCTTCGTTCAAGTATATTTTTATATCTAACCTGTGTTTTCGTTTTACCTCACTCGACTTGGATCAGATCTGGTATAGATCTTCGTTCAAGTATCGTGTATGTGAAGTTTTTTTATCTTTCAGATTTAATCTGTGTTTTTTTGGTGATTCTTGTGACGTAAGTCAAGATCTGGTAACTGATTTCCATTTCTAGTTTGGCTTACTGAATTCCTTCTCTTGTTTTTTGTGTGTGTGAACTGTTCCTTATGACATGAACCGTCGATCTAGGTTTTAAACCTTAACTACGTTAGTCCCCTATACGGCTCATTGAAGGACTTGTTCTGTTCCTTTTGAGGACCGTTTGTTTTAGTTTTTTTTTTGTGTTCTCTTGTTTCTTTATATATGTTTAGGTTATTTGTCTGTTGATATCATGTGGTTATTTTTTGTTTACTTGCTTATTCTGGATCCATTATTGGGATTCCAGAATTCCTCTCATCCATTCCACTGATTACTTCACCAAGAACTATATTGTAAGTCTGTTCCTTTTCCCTTTATCTGCTTTTCACTGTAAGTCTCTCTTCCTTTCTCTCTTGTGTGCCTTAGTTTGTTGCTTAGACATCTGAGTTGGTTGACTTGACCTACCATCATTTGAGTGGCAAGGAATCCTGTCTCTAAGCTACTCAAATTTTGTTTGTGTGTTTTTTTTGTATCTCACTTTTTTTGCCTCATGATTAATCACTATGACTGGATCAAAATCCTCTAAAGATCTAGAGCAGCGATCCCTGATTGCTAAGCTGGACTTTGGGGATCCTCTCTATCTCCGTCCTAGTGATACTTCAGGAGCATCTATACTGACAATGAAACTTAGTGGTACTGATAACTATAAGGTTTGGTCGTGTGCAATGATTCTTGCTCTCAAAACTAAAAATTAACTTGGTTTCATTGATGGTTCTGTTGTTCGTTCTGTTGACAATGATGTATTAGAAAAACAATGGGACAGGTGTAACTATGTAGTTTTGTCTTGGATCCATAATTCTATTTCAGAGGACCTATTTGTTAGTCAAGTTTTCTCTAGGGTTGCCTCTGAAGTTTGGCTTGAGTTGAAAGAAACTTACGAAAAGATAGATGGTTTCGTTACTTTTAATTTGCATCAAAAAATTAAGTCTTTATCTCAAAATGGTGCTTCGGTTTCTGATTATTACCGTACACTAAATGCTCTGTGGAAGCAATTTGATGCCCTTGTCAAACTGCCTTCGTGCACCTGCAATGCTGCTCACGATTTTTCAAAACACAATCGACTGTTAAAACTTATGCAATTTTATATGGGATTGGACGATACCTATATTCACATACGGAATAATATTTTGAGAACATATCCTCTCTCGTTTGTTAAAACTGCTTTTTCCTTTGTATCTAGAGAAGAATCACACCGAGGTGTGTCTCGATCTTCAGATACCAAGGGTCAACATAGTGCTTTATTTGGTAAAACTAATGAAAAGAAAAAATTGGGAAAAACTTCTCTTATTTGCAAGCGTTGTGGGTTAACTGGGCATACTATAGAAAGGTGCTACAAGCTAATTTTATTTTACATATATTTTAACAAATCTTAAATTGTAAAATGTAACAACCCAACAAATTTCACCAACAATTAAATTAGATAGATGAGATCAAATATCCAACAATAGGTACCAATATGAAAAGTTGATAATCAGGGATTTAAATCGTCTAAAACTTAGTATATTACAACTGGAAATCTATAAAAAGAAATTTGCAACTATGCCGCTCTAAGGCCCGAACTCCCGCGTGCTAGCTCCTAGAATTTCTCTTTTCCCTTAATCGATCTGGATGCAACTCTATTACCTGAAAATGGGTTTTTAAGAAAATAGAGAGCAAGGATTAGACCGAGAGGTCTAGTGAATTCTCAACCTCATCTTTTTAAAATATACAACAGACTTATATAAATGATAAAATAAAATCTCACAATTTGGAGCCACAATTTGTCCACAAGTGTAAGGACTACTCGTCCTTGGGCCCCCAAGTAGATCCCCATACGGCCCCCCATGTCGATGTCGTATCCGTGTATAAGGAAACGATTCCAAATACACGGTTCAACCATCCCCGATGGTTATATGCATATAGCCTTGGCCAATACACAGATGAATAACGCGCCACATTAAAACTTGATTATATACACGAAATGTAAACAACAACATCATATCGACATTAAAGTATGGCTTTATCAAGCTTTACAATAACCATAATAAGCAATGAAGTATAACCCATTTCCAGTTCAAAAATACGTAACACTTTTTGAAAAATAAGGGAACTCACCTTATTGGGAACCTTGACACACACCCGAACACCTAGACTTGGGAATATCGAGTCCTACATTCCAAAATTTGCAACATTAATGAAGTTTCTTACTTTTAAACTTTAAGGTTCTGGATTACGGTTAGACTAACACATAGGTTGCTATACGGTTTGACAGTATAACCCCCCCTCGCGGTCGCCCACCCCCCGGTCGATGAGACCCTGGGCCCTGATCAAATAGGCGACCTCGGTCGCATAGTGACCCCGGTCACCGATCTCATGACACACTGGGCGGCCCCGGTCAAGCAAACACTGGGCTACCCCGGTCGGGACTACCCCGGTCCACCCCGGTCGAGACCCACACAACCAACTTGGGCAACGATTTACAGGTATGATCTTCGATATCTCTTCCCATATGATAATCCCATATTACTCCATTATCTAATCGGATACTAAACCAATTCGCTACCCCCCAGATTAACCCTGATTTCGAAATAAAGGGGTCCGGGAGCTACTCTTGGTCCGAGTGACCCCGGTCGCCAAGACCTCGGTCGCTTCTACCCTGGTGTAACACCTCAAAAATCAGAGTAAATTAAAACCTGGAAACCTGACAATATAACGAAAGTAAATCTATTAACTTTCCATAAACGGAACCAGTCATTAAGACTATACAATCCTATACAAGGATTTCATCAAAAGAATGGGACTTAACAATGCCCAACAACAATACTAAACAACTTCAAAGCCCCGAGACTCAAAACTCGTCTCTCCAAAAACCCCGGCACCCACCGCTAATGGAAACCTGTTATACACATCATTTGAGAAAAAGTGTTAGACTATAAAGCCTGGTGAGAACATACAGTTTATAAAGCTCAAAAGATATAAACATCAGTATCATGAAGAATCTTTTCATAAAGGTTTAGTTCGTAAAGATAACATTTCGCCACAACCGGGCCTCTTCGGTCCAAAACTCGTTAAACAATGACAAACGGACCATTTTACCAAGGATTGTGGTGTAACACAAAGCAGACCACCAAATCCGAGTTATGAGCTAAATACATGGAACCATGGCTACGAACTCTTCAGTCCGTACTACGATGTGAGGGAGGGCCCCCAAGGAACCATGTCATACTCGTTCATTAGACTACATCTGAACCATGGCTAGGATCGGGTCTTACATAACCGTACCTAAGTTGCCCCCGAGGATCAAATGTAGCTAACTACAACGGAAGGGGCATATCCTTCCCAGCCATAACAACGGAAGGGGCATATCCTTCCCAGCCATAAGTCGACTCGATACCTAGGGATCCACTAGTATAGTCAAGACTTGTCACAATATTTCATGTGACTAACAAAGCTAGATAAACAGCTTTCAACACATTTATATTTTAAAATGCCATTTTTCCAGACCAACTGATGGTAAGAAAGAAAATCATAAAACCAGTTTATATACATACTTTCAATAAGCCACAAACATGGGCAAGTAAATATCATTTTACTTCTAATAAGGCGGAACCCGTCATTTTAGTCAAAACTGATCG
Organism: Arctium lappa; assembly: GCA_023525745.1. Lineage (NCBI taxonomy): Eukaryota > Viridiplantae > Streptophyta > Magnoliopsida > Asterales > Asteraceae > Arctium > Arctium lappa. The sequence goes on along the minus strand of CM042062.1, from coordinate 1,250,760 downwards.
GGAACCCCGAAAATCACCAAAACCTCATTTATATCAAAATGTAGAGAACATGAAATCATACCGTAGAAATACTTCAAATTTCGCAAATAAGAGTTTTGACGTGTATAAAGTTTGTAAAATGATAGTAGGAACTCACCGGTAGGTTTTCAGAATAAAACCCGGAAAATCAGATAATGACCACGACGTAGAGGTGAAGCTTAAAACACCGACCCCTCGCTAGAAACACCGAAAACTAGCAACCAAACGAGCCTTGAAGATCGGATAAGAAAAAGAGAGAAAAGAAGAGAGAGAAAGAAAGATCCTGAGATTTTAGAAAATCTCATCCAAATGAGATATTTAGCCAAGGATTTGCACACCTCCCAACACAGCGCACGACCCGTGCGTTTTCCAAAGGGGAGGGCGCACGACCCGTGCGTTCTCTACTGACCCGTACACTGTTTCATGCACACGACCCGTGCGCATTTTCTGAAGGATGGCGCACGACCCGTGCGCCCTGTAGACAGAACCATCCTCTTCTTTTCTTCTTTACAAACTCTCAAAACCAAACGAAAATTCGGGGTGTTACACCCGGTGACTCCGGTCCCCGAACCCTCATTTTCAACAAAATATCGAAGCGAACAAACCCCAAAATATTCAGTCGATCGAAATTGATTTTAACCCTATAACCCCTTATTATTATTAATTGGTTGATTAATAGTCTCATGGTGTGCAAAGCTTTGATCGAGTCCTTAATCCATTACACTTACTCCCCAACCCATCCCAGACTCGATCCCAAACCAGGACTCAATCACTTAAATCCCAAAATGCTTAAATCGATAGAAGGAACAATGATTCTAATTAGAACTTACCTCTGGAAGATGAATCCCAACAAGCACGACTCAAGCTCCTCGAATGTCAGAACTTCTAAAGCTTCAATCGATTTTCTCCCTTTTCTCCTTGTATCGCCGCACACACACACACACATATACCATAATACTGTTTTTCTCACAATGAACAAGCGTTTAGGGTTTTAGGCCCCTAAATGAACATATTTACATTATACCCCCTTTACTTCCTCATTATTCCTCAACTACTCCCAATCTCTTACGAGTAATAAAAATTCTAACTTGACGGATGTTACATAAAACAAATATCATGGTGAAAAAAATATGGAACCAAGTTTTCATTTCTTAAATTTTGAATTGATATTTATTTTAATATGAACCCATAGAGTAGGGCATAACCAATAATAAATTTTTAATAAAGTAAGTTTCACTATTTATTTTGAAACAATTTTAAATTTTAAATTGATATAATATATTGAGTATTTTGTCACGTGGTTCTCGCTTCTCCTTATTCGTGTTCCTAACTCTTCCTCGGGTCGTCTTTTAGCCGCCAAAACCTCAGTCCCCACCTTTCCCCTAGAGATATACCTTGCCTAGACCGGTTCATGAAATGCAAAGGGGGAACTTACTAAAAATTTTAATCAGTAATTAATTAATTGTTTTGGCAATAAAACCTTTATCCAAATTGACAGAAGGGCAATTAATTTACTTTCATTGGAGCCATATATCTCCTAGAACTCTAGAGTTCCCTTGAAACATTTTTTATGTCCACCCATACCCGGATACTTTTTAGGATATTTTCCAAGTGTTGTCAATAAATCATTAACGTGTTCTTAGATTTAACTTTACTATACATTCATTTTTTTAAAGCTAGATGGCCTATTTTGAGCAAGAAAACTTTTTCTATTTATTTTTAAGTTGATAAACTCTTGTTTAAGTAACCATCATTAGCACAAAAGTGAAATTAATTGAATAAACTTTCATCATTAGATTGATTTATTGTCTCCTTGAACCCAATAATTTAACATTAATTATAATCAACAATCTTACTACAAACAAACACAATAAAAATAGGAGACCAGATATGTGATCAACTATGAACCATCTCCTTTGAGCCTCTTCTTCGTGCCTATCCATTTGAATTAAATGTAATGAAATGAGAGTCATCGGCATTGTCTTTGACTCAAGTAGGTTTTGTTGAGTTTAAACTACATGGGAATTGTACCCCAACATTGATTTCACATTTATGTCCTCATAATACGTTTGAGTGGGAAACCTACATGATACGAACAAAATTTATCACTCTAGTACTAAGGTAATTTTCTTTTCAATTTATTAAACAATGTCATAATTTTACAATCTTAATAGTGCACATTTTTCATTGGAGCATTTATTTTGAGATAGATGAAGCTTGTAAATGATGTAATGTAATGTAATATAATATAATATAATATAATATAATATAATATAATATAATTTAATATAATATAATATATATCATTAAGTCAAAAGGTATCTATTAAATCAACAAACACGTTTTGATAGTTATTAAAATCTGAATATAATTAAAATGGTTTCATATATAAGTATCACTTTACTCAAAAAGTTATATTATTCCAAAAACAAAGTCTAATTAATAATAGGATATAATTCTCAACTAATTTTACATTACATACGTAAACAATATATATATATATATATATATATATATATATATATATATATATATAGACTTAAGTTCGCGTGAGACCAAACAGTTTCCGTGAGACCGCGTGAGACCAAGCCTTAAAACATGAAACTTCACACCGAAATACTGTGAAGGTAAAAAACATTAGAACCTTCGTAATGTAATCACACTATGAAGGTAAAAAACCTAAACTAAGTTTAAAAAAATCAAACATTCACAGATAAAAGACTGTGAATGTTCGGATATACATGTTCGGATATACCTTCACAGTCTTTTATCTGTGAATGTTTGATTTTTTTAAACTTCGTTTAGGTTTTTTTACCTTCACAGTGTTTCGGTGTGAAGTTTCATGTTTTAAGGCTTGGTCTCACGCGGTCTGACGGAAACAGTTTGGTCTCACGTGAACCTGACCCTACTTCTCTATTTCTCTTACATTTACTATTTCTCAAATGAACCTCTCCCTATATATATATATATATATATATATATATATATAGGGGATCGATCAATTAGAAACCAATATTACATTGGAAACTTTGGAAACCGAAATCAACCAATCAGTGAATTTCTTTTTTTTTTATTTTTTTAATTGAAAAGGTTATTTTTGTCTCTTACATTATTTCATAATATATATGGTAACTATTATTATTGTTATATTAATAATTATTTAATTTTAATTTAGCTTATATATGATAATAATAATAATCATTGATTAATTTAAAAATGAGATATTTAATTTAGGTAAATTATTTAATTTTAATTTAGCTTATATATGGTAATAATGAAACAATAATGCTAAGACGATGAACCTGATGAATCTATTTTCATTATGAAACAATAATGTTAACTCGATGAATCTGATAAATCTATTTTCATATACGAATATGCAACTGAACGGGTAATGAAACAAAAATTGGAAGTTAAAAAAAATGGCACAAATTCATCATGTTTCATTATGAAACAATAATGCTAAGACGATGAACCTGATGAATATATTTTCATTATGAAATAATAATGCTAACACGATGAACCTGATAAAATCTGTAATCCAATGAAATCTGTAATCCACAAATTCATTCTGTTTCATCACAATATTAGATTGCGTGGGAAGTTTTATAATAAAATGAAATTAAAAAAAATATTTTCTTACATTTTAAAAGAAAAATAATTTTTTTTGATGAAAAGACAAATGCTCCTCGTTTTCATAGTAAAAAAAATCAAAATTTAGATTGCGTGGGAAATTTTATTTTGGTTTCAAGTAATCTAAATAAAATAAATATTTCTTACCATATTTGAGACACAAAATGAAAAGACATATTTACCCTTTTCATCTATTATTTTTATTTATTATTAATAAATTAATTACTTTACTACCATATATAATTCAAATGAATTTTAACCATTGATTATAAAGATTAATGACTGAAATTTGGTTTCCAAAGTTTTCAATGAAACTTGGTTTCCAATTGATACCACCCCTATATATATATATATATATATATATATATATATATATATATATATATATATATATATATATATTATCTTCTTATTCCTTAGGTGTTCCTTTTTCAAAACCAATAAATTTATACTTTGTACTCCATCTATATCTTCGTATGTATAGCTTTTATTAGGTACTAATACTTCATTATCTTGTTCTTTTAAATCATCTAGTTTCCATTCTAATCCTACTAATTCTTGAGGATCTATCTTTATTGGGTATATCATTTGTATTCATTTTGATGCTATGGTGTTAACTATTACTTCAATATTTACTTTGTATTTCATTCATGATCCGTTGCTAGCTTTCCCGGTACTTCTATACTTATTTTTTTTTGAACAGCAGGTTACTCACACACACGTTACCGTGGTATCCGGGCTTCCACTTAAGGAGGCCACCCAAATAATCCGCAACGACCCGGCCCAACCCTATTATTATAACTTTTACCTTCATAATTTTCATATCCTTTAGTTTGTAATGTTATTTTTATTTTTTGTAAATTGTTTATATCTTTTAATAATCCTGATATACAATAAAATAAAGCTGTATTTTGACTAAGATCAACCTCCATTTTAGAGATTATTGCCTTTTTTAATTCTGTTTTCCAACTTTTGTCTAATAATAAAGATAACAATTTGGTTCCTAAATTTTTTCTTCCTAAAGATTTAATTCCTATAACTACTAATTCTATATGTGCAAAATGTTTTCCTGACCGTTTGATTTTTTGTATTGTTTCTGGTGAAAATAAATCTATTGTTACTGTTCTGTCAACAATTCTAAAACTTTCTTCTCTACTACTTCAAATTAATACGGTGTTTATGTTTAAAACTCCTGTTTGATATAATATTATTGGATTTAAAATATCTAATTGATGTTGATTATATAAATCTAAATTTCCGTCTAAATCTATTTCTTCTTCTAATTGGACTACTTGTTGTGAACTATTTGATCATGATCCCCTAGCTTCTCATAATTCTGTTAAGAAAACTATCTGAACTAATAACATATATATATATATACATATATATATATATATACATATATATATATATACATATATATAGGGTGCGTTTCATAATTTGAAAATCAAGCAATTCTTGTAAACTTTGCAAACCACTATTTTAAGAAACAATATATTTTTTTTTTGAATAATTGTTATGATTCATTAATAATGATTGAGATATGTATGGAACATGATAAGGTTCATTTGTTATGATCATGACTTTAAATTAGTAAACATATTATAATCATATATATATATATATATATATAGAGAGAGAGAGAGAGAGAGAGAGAGGAAAATTCAAAATGAAAACTCATTTTTCATTGTGCACGTGATGACAAATCTTAGCCACTCGATATCTTTTGATCCAACAACTCATATTAAATAGATTTTTTAATTTTAAAATGCTTAGGGGTAAAAATGGAAGAAAGTTTAAAAACACATCTACCATATTTGACCTTTTATTTTCTTTTTTAATTAAAAACATTTTACCCAATTAAAGTTTAAAATAAATTATCTTAAAAATTACTAATATTTTAATCAAACAAATTACATTAAAAAAAACGAGAATTTCATTCTCTTCGATATGACATTCATCTCGAAATAGTTTTTGGTCGTTTTAAACGTTTTTTTACGAGAAATGTTATATATGTGTTATATTCATTATGAATATTTATCTACGTTCAAGTTTGTACAATGCCTCGACACCGTAAGTATGTAACTCGACATCACCTTCTTCAACGTCGTAAGACATCACATTTCTTCAACACCGTAACTTAACGCCCATCAAGACGAATTGAGAACCTATCGAGTAATTCTTTTGTGAATCGGGGAACAAAAGAGAGCGCGTCACGTCTCCACATCTTCACAGGTCATTCATGTGTTATTCATCATGAATAATGTATCATTCAGGATAAAAAATATCATTCAGGATGAATAATACAACATTCAGGGTGAATAATTCACGATTCATGAATTCGTGTATTATTCGTCATGAATGTTGTGTAATTCATCTTAAATACTATATTATTAATATTGAATAATGAATGAACGTTCACATTTGTTATTCATACTAAATGTGGGACATCCGAGGATGCGCATACATATTCATAATGAATTAAACCAAAATTTGGTTGTGAATTGGGAAACAAAAGAGAGTGCGTAATGTGTCTACACCTTCACGGATCATTCATATACTATCCATCATGAATAATGTATCATTCAGGTTGAATAATAGAACATTCAGGGTGAATAATACACGATTCATGATAAATAATACATGAATAATGGATTTGTGTATTATTCATCCTGAATATTGTATTATTCATCCTGAATACTGTATGATTCATCATGAATAGTGAATGAACGTTCACCTTTGTTATTCATACTGAATATGGACACCCGAGGACGTGCATTCATATTCATAATGAATATAACACATATATAGAATTTCACGTAAAAAACGGTTAAAACGAAAAAATCTTGAATATTGTATTCTTCACCCTCCATAACGGTATTATTCATCATTAATAGTGAATGAACGTTCATCTTTGTTATTTATACTGAATGTGGATACCCGAAGACGTACATGCATATTCATAATAATATATAGCACGTATATAGAATTTCACGTAAAAAGGGTTAAAACGAAGAAAAAAAACTATATCGAGATGGATGTTATATGGAATAGTACGAAATTCTCGTTTTTTTGATGTAATTTGTTTGATTAAAATATTAGTAATTTTTAAGATAAATTATTTTAAAGTTTAAGGGGGTAAATTTTTTTAATTAAAAATTAAAATAAAAAGTCAAAGAAGATAGGCGTTGATTCAAAATTACAAATTTGTCCTTAATCATTTCCCAATTAACCTTATTATGTATAAACCATTGATTAGTTTTCTAAGTATTGATCAATGGTTAAGATTTGTCGTCATGTGCACAATGAAATATGAGTTTTCATTTGAACCCACCCCTATATATATATATATATATATATATATATATATATATATATATATATATATATATACCCATGAAAATCTTACAACCCATGCAACCCACTTCTTAACCGTTGGATTAATGATCGACGGTTACAATACATGTGGGTCCAATATTTTCAATTAAAAAAATCAAAAAAATAAAAACAAAATAACCGTTTTTAATAAATCCAACGGTTAAGATGTGAGTTGCAAGGGTTGCAACATTTTTAAGGGTTGCAAAATTCCACTATATATATATATATATATATATATATATATATATATATAGAGAGAGAGAGAGAGAGAGAGAGAGAGAGAGGTTAAGCTATCTAAATAAGAAAACAAGAGAATGAATCTAAGCCAATCATTTATTTGAATCATGCTTCAAATATTATGTTTTCTATAAAATCACCCAAAATGACATATGTGTCATTTGTTGCATATGGATTATATATGAAAATTCATTTATTTATATAAGGGTTATGTAATGCATTTAATTTATTTATTTATTTATGATCTTTTTACAATTTTCGTGATTTAAACATGACCCGTTTTTCATTTAAAGTATTTATTTCTGATCTTTTTTTAAATTATAATATTTATTGAAGTTTAATTATTTTTATTTTTACAGTTTCTGTCAAAAGTCACACAACTAATCGATGTTTCCAAGGTATGTACAATATCACGTGATATTTGTAAATTATGAATTACAGATTGGATCTCATGTGTGATCTTATACATATTAAATCTATTCTGCTACACATCACATATGATTTTATCCATTATTTTTCTATTTCAATTTCTAATTTGAATAACAAAAATTCACTTTTAGATCACATGTGACTCAGTTATTTTCTTTCTTTGAATGTGTATGTGTAATTACATAAATTATTAAAATTATTACTAAAATATTATTTGATTAATAAATTTTCGAAATATCTTCATAAAAGGAAAAAAGTGAATATCCTCACAAAAGGAAAAAAAAAATAAGTTTCTTGATTATCTTCATGAAAATTTATTTTTTAAACTTACTCTTTTGGGTTCTTATTAAAAAATATGTAAAATCAAATATCAAATTTTATTTCCTAAATTACTCTTACGTGTCAATGACTAGATCAAAAAACCCTAAATGGATCTAAATCCCACTATTTATACCCGATCCTTCATCCATTTCATCACAACAGACATCGATTTGAGTCCTACATCGATTTCGTCGATGGATCTTTCATCAGTCGCTAACCTTTCACATTTCCCTATCATTGTAAACAATTCGTTCTTTCATCTAGTTTTTGCATATTTTCATTCTTTGAATCGATCTAATCAAAATTCATTTTTGTGGTCGATTTGATTTGGTTGTTTGCAGATTTTCGTTCTTTGAATCGATCTACCTAGATTGCAATTATTTATGATCGATCTAATCAAATTTTATTTAAAAATCTTTTGCGGATTTGATTACAAATCGATTTGAAGCCATAGTTATTTTTTCTGGTTTTTGCGGTCATGCGATAATTCTTAGATTTGCATTATCCAGATTTTTATTTTTTCGTTCTTTGAATCCATTAGGTATTTACACATGATCTAATGACATTTTTTAAAATGATTTTAAAATATAATCTTCAGATTCGAACACAAAAAGGTTTAATTTGTTGAACTTTCGGTGCTATAGGTATTTAAAAAAATCCTTGTTGTGTCGTCTGTTATTCTAACAAGTAAAAGTCAGATGGAAATTATGTTAGATTTGATAATACGAAAATCTAATGAACTACAATCGCATTGCCCAAAAATTTCAATATCTTCAACATTAACTGTTCATTTCTAGGGCTTGGATGTTTCTGTCTGTTCATACTTGTACATTTCTTGATGCAGGTTAATGATTGTTGTGACGTATCCAAGAATATATTTTACAACGTCAATGTTCATAGCATTTCCCAAGAAACCTTTGAATCAGTCAAAGCACGGGTAATGTTTGAAATTTTTCGAACGCCCTTGAATCATTACAAAACCCTCTGAATCGCTCCTTTTCTGTTTTCCAGACTAACTCCATCAATGGTGGACCGTTATTGTCAGATTCTATCAAGGTAAAACCCAAATTGAGAATGTTTTTAGTATTGCTTCGACAGCTAAATATGTGGCGAACACGAAGTTGTCACAGATTTATTACGGCTATTTATCATTAACATTTGGGCATGATCATATTTTCTACCTCTAGAAAAGTCTAGAGAGTAATCGTTCATCTATTTGTTTGTTAATGTCTTCATCTTTAGCATCCGGGGTTTCTTCTTTAAAGTTCAAAGCCTTTTAATTTCTGCATCATGAATAAGATCTTAATTAAATTGTCATAAATGGTAGGTATATGACGTTGGTCGTGACCGGCATCTACCATTAGAGGAGCCAAAGACGTATTTTTGCTCATTTTGCACGATCCTCACTACCTTGGACACCGACAATGCATTACCAGTGCCCAAGAAACTTGCAGAAAACTGTTTACCTCCATTGGTAAATCGTATAAACTTATGTTTTTTTATTTGAAGATCATTGAGCTATTAATTTTTTTCATCTACCATATTTTGTTTTTTACCATATATATACCATTTATTTTGATAAAAACAGTAAAAGAATATTGTTACGAGATTCCTTTGTTTGGAGAAATAAAAATAAAATGTTTTTTATTTTTTTAATATTTTGTTTTAGGACTTGTCACAACCACAACCACAACCAATCCAAGAGTTGGTTGCAAAGGACCTCCATGGACACACATGCATTTTACGCATGCTTATAGAGGTATCCCTCCTTTTAATAAGTGTATAATAATAATAATTATTATTATTTAACCGGATAAAATTAATTGATATATAGTAACGAAATTTAGAATATTTTTTTCACGATTAATAAAATAAACATGTAATCCTTCTAATTACACAGTTTACGTAATAAGGATTTTTATTTAAAATAACATCATTTTATTTGATCTGGTATTTTTCAACGTAATCAAGAATTATAATACAACTTTAACAATTTCTCATTCACATCATCAAAAACTACAAAATCTACTGATTACCAATTAAATTGAGTACGAAATAAAGAAAAATTGAACATTTGTAACACTAAATATGAACCAAAATAAACTTTGTTACATTTCGGTATTTTGACCTTTTTTAATCTTTCACTATTATCATTTTAACTTGAATTATCAGGAAATCCTTAAGGCAAAATCCCCGGAGGCATGTTATCACCGATGGCTAGCTGGACCACATTTGTAGCTTCAAAGAGACTAGTCGCGGGAGATGCTTTAATTTTTGTGATCTACTTGGGTTCATTTTAATTTAATTTTTATGAAGCTTCGTAGTTTAGTTGACCAAGTCTTGGTTATTCGCTGCTGAAATAAGCCTCGGTTTATAGGGCGTAGATTAATCTTTTATTTTTATTTTTATTCACATTTGTGAGTAATGCAGATTATGGTTGTATTTGTTTTGTATTGCTTTGTAACAACTCTATAAAAGCCCCATTAAAGGAGATGGATATATAAATCTTTGAGTGCTTTAATTAATATTATGATAAAATTTATGTGAGTGTTTCCACCTCACTTTAAAAAATCAAATATTGATGATTATAATAATCTACACTACGATTTTTACTCTATCAAAAACAACAATTAATAATTAAGTTATAAATTTCGTCCATGCGGTCATTGAAAATTTTGGATTGGGTCATTTTCAAACGAATTAATTACATATATCATTATTGTGGCTTCAGTTTTGTTATGGATTGGGTCTTTTGCTCTAGCACCATTAACCTTAGTGCTATTAAGTCAACGGTAATATGGTCTTTAAAATATGATTATTTTCCAAAAGGAAAAAAATGTTCCAAAATTGTTCATTTAATACCATTTAATTTGTTTTCATTTTTATCCGATTATAACCTCTAATTTAACTACAATTGTTGATCAAAATATTAAAGAGTCATATTGGTTAACAAAATTAATATTATTTACTTGATTAACAAATAATTGTATCTCTCTATATAATATGTATATATATATATATATGTGTGTGTATACACACATTTCTATAACCCCCCCCCCCCCCCCCTAACCCAAGAATTCACTGGCGGTACTACATTTTTTCCGGCTCCATCATTTCCGGCCACTCAGCAAGAATATTATTTGGTTTCCAAATGGTACGGATAGGCTAATAAAAGGCAAACTAAAAATAAAAACAAAAAATTGATAGATTAATTAATCACAGTTAATTGGGTAAAATGTAAACACTGGAAACTGATACAAGAAGTGATCCAATGTTCTTGGAGGTTCTAATATATTATATCGATTAATCACAGTTAATTGGGTAACAAAATTTAAACACTTTAAACTCATACAAGAAGTGATCCCAAGTTCTTCAACTCCATTGCTTTCATTACATCCACCTTTATTCACTCCATTATCATTCGCAATAACTTATTCCTTTTTAATACTCAATTTTTTTTTATTTTTTTTTCTGCAACTTCTTCCTCTTCTGCTTCCTCCCTTGTCAATTCTCAAAATTTACATGCTGATGAATAAGATCTAGATCTGCATCAAGTTAGCAAAAACACATTTCGCGGCATTAGTCGTGAAATTAGACCCCGATTATTAGCTCTACAGACACATTAATTAGGGTACATAGAAAAGACTCATACATTTCTTGAGTAAGGCTCCACATTGAAAATTAGAATGAGGATATATAGTGATTTTGAGAAATACAAGTGGATTATGAAAGTATTATCGGAGGAAAACTGTGGCCATGGTACTTTCTTTAAAAGCTTAAAAGGTACTGCTTTCATCTTCCACTTGTATTTCTAAAAAAAAAAAGGCTAGAAGTGGCCATGAGAGAAGGGTTTTCTTGCTGGTGAAAATATCACTCCCACCACAAATCATTAGAGGGTCTATTATGGATCTTCCATTAGTCGCTTACCTTTAGCATTTTTCTATCACTGTAAGCAATCGTTCTTTCATCTAGTTTTTGTAGATTTTCATTCTTTAAATCGATATAATTAATCAAAATTTATTTTTGTGGTTGATTCGATTTCGTTGTTTGCATATTTTCGTTCTTTTAATCGATCTACCTAGATTGCGACTATTTATGAACGATTTAATCAAATTTTATTTTAGAACTCGTTTGCGGATTTGATTAAAAATCGATTTGAAGTTGCTGTACTTTTTTTCTGGTTTTTACGGTCGTGTGATAGTTTTCTTAAATTCGCATTATCCAGATTTTCATTTTTTTCTTTCTTGGAATCCATTTAGTATTTACACACGATCTAGTGACATTTCTTAATATGATTTTAAATTATAATCTTCAGATGCAATCACCAAAAGGTTTAATTTGTTGAAATTTTGGTGCTATAGCTATTTAAAAAATCCTTGTCGTGCGGTCTGTTATTCTAATGAGTAAATGTGAAATGGAAATTTTGTTAGATTTGCTAAAACGAAAATCTATTGAACTATAATTGCATTTCCCAAAAATTTCAATATCTTCAACATGAGTTATTAATTTCTAGGCCTTGGATGTTTCTTTTTCTTCATTCTTATACATTTCTTGTAGCAGGTCAATGACATTGGTGATGTAGCCAAGAATGGATTTTACAACGTCATTGTTCATAACATTTCCTAAGAAACCTCTGAATCGGTCAGAGCATCGGCAATGTTTGAAAATTTTCGGAACTCATTACAAAACCCTTTGAATCGCTCATTTTCTGATCAAGATCTGTTAAAAGGTAAAGCTTATTGACCAATCTTGTCATCTATCTAACTTAGTGTGTTTGTAATGATATTTGTAAGAGTTCAGGGACTAAAAGGGACTAATCCTGAAACTTAATGATGCAAGGGGTTGCGCCTCACTTTCGTTGGAACAATAAGGGTAGCAGAGCAATATATAAGGATTTGGGGGCTAAGCTGCAAGGACTAGTTTGGAATATTGAAGAAATATAAATATGTTATCTCACCCGATTTTAGGATCACTCAGCTCAATTTTTCGTCTCTCTAAAATTTGTATTCTCTAAATTTTCTCTCTGTATTAGGGTTTACATTTCAATGTATATTTTGTTGTTTACATCTTCAAATCTTTTGAAGATGTCTTGTTTAGATTAGGTTTTATTTTGTAAACACTTTTTGTTATAAATTTGAAGATGGTATCAGAGCGTCGTTGCCCCTGAGATGTTCATCCTCAAGTAAACCTTTCATCCTTTTTCCTTATTCCTTATTCCTTCATAATCGAATCTGATATAGATCTCGGTTCAAAGTGATTGTTAAGGATATATTGAAGTTTGTTTGGCCTCTGTAGAGCTGAGCCAACTTCACTCATAAGCTTTCTCTGTTTTTGTTCATATATTTCACTCTGTATCAGATCTGATATAGATCTTGGTCTAGTGTACTTCTCAAAGGACATTCACGTTTTTTGTTCATCAAGTCCACTCTAGATCAGATCTGATATATAGATATTGGTTTCTCAAAGGACATTCACGTTTTTTTAGTTTAGATCTAATATGTGTTTCCTTCCTTTTTTTGTTGTTGTCTCACTCGACTTGGATCGGATCTATTATAGATCCATGTTCAAGTATTGTACATGTGAGCTGCCTAAAATTTTTAGATCTAATCTGTGTTTTTCGTTTTACCTCACTCGACTTGGATCAGATCTGGTATATATCTTCGTTCAAGTATATTTTTATATCTAACCTGTGTTTTCGTTTTACCTCACTCGACTTGGATCAGATCTGGTATAGATCTTCGTTCAAGTATCGTGTATGTGAAGTTTTTTTATCTTTCAGATTTAATCTGTGTTTTTTTGGTGATTCTTGTGACGTAAGTCAAGATCTGGTAACTGATTTCCATTTCTAGTTTGGCTTACTGAATTCCTTCTCTTGTTTTTTGTGTGTGTGAACTGTTCCTTATGACATGAACCGTCGATCTAGGTTTTAAACCTTAACTACGTTAGTCCCCTATACGGCTCATTGAAGGACTTGTTATGTTCCTTTTGAGGACCGTTTGTTTTAGTTTTTTTTTTTTGTGTTCTCTTGTTTCTTTATATATGTTTAGGTTATTTGTCTGTTGATATCATGTGGTTATTTTTTGTTTACTTGCTTATTCTGGATCCATTATTGGGATTCCAGAATTCCTCTCATCCATTCCACTGATTACTTCACCAAGAACTATATTGTAAGTCTGTTCCTTTTCCCTTTATCTGCTTTTCACTGTAAGTCTCTCTTCCTTTCTCTCTTGTGTGCCTTAGTTTGTTGCTTAGACATCTGAGTTGGTTGACTTGACCTACCATCATTTGAGTGGCAAGGAATCCTGTCTCTAAGCTACTCAAATTTTGTTTGTGTGTTTTTTTTGTATCTCACTTTTTTTGCCTCATGATTAATCACTATGACTGGATCAAAATCCTCTAAAGATCTAGAGCAGCGATCCCTGATTGCTAAGCTGGACTTTGGGGATCCTCTCTATCTCCGTCCTAGTGATACTTCAGGAGCATCTATACTGACAATGAAACTTAGTGGTACTGATAACTATAAGGTTTGGTCGTGTGCAATGATTCTTGCTCTCAAAACTAAAAATTAACTTGGTTTCATTGATGGTTCTGTTGTTCGTTCTGTTGACAATGATGTATTAGAAAAACAATGGGACAGGTGTAACTATGTAGTTTTGTCTTGGATCCATAATTCTATTTCAGAGGACCTATTTGTTAGTCAAGTTTTCTCTAGGGTTGCCTCTGAAGTTTGGCTTGAGTTGAAAGAAACTTACGAAAAGATAGATGGTTTCGTTACTTTTAATTTGCATCAAAAAATTAAGTCTTTATCTCAAAATGGTGCTTCGGTTTCTGATTATTACCGTACACTAAATGCTCTGTGGAAGCAATTTGATGCCCTTGTCAAACTGCCTTCGTGCACCTGCAATGCTGCTCACGATTTTTCAAAACACAATCGACTGTTAAAACTTATGCAATTTTATATGGGATTGGACGATACCTATATTCACATACGGAATAATATTTTGAGAACATATCCTCTCTCGTTTGTTAAAACTGCTTTTTCCTTTGTATCTAGAGAAGAATCACACCGAGGTGTGTCTCGATCTTCAGATACCAAGGGTCAACATAGTGCTTTATTTGGTAAAACTAATGAAAAGAAAAAATTGGGAAAAACTTCTCTTATTTGCAAGCGTTGTGGGTTAACTGGGCATACTATAGAAAGGTGCTACAAGCTAATTTTATTTTACATATATTTTAACAAATCTTAAATTGTAAAATGTAACAACCCAACAAATTTCACCAACAATTAAATTAGATAGATGAGATCAAATATCCAACAATAGGTACCAATATGAAAAGTTGATAATCAGGGATTTAAATCGTCTAAAACTTAGTATATTACAACTGGAAATCTATAAAAAGAAATTTGCAACTATGCCGCTCTAAGGCCCGAACTCCCGCGTGCTAGCTCCTAGAATTTCTCTTTTCCCTTAATCGATCTGGATGCAACTCTATTACCTGAAAATGGGTTTTTAAGAAAATAGAGAGCAAGGATTAGACCGAGAGGTCTAGTGAATTCTCAACCTCGTCTTTTTAAAATATACAACAGACTTATATAAATGATAAAATAAAATCTCACAATTTGGAGCCACAATTTGTCCACAAGTGTAAGGACTACTCGTCCTTGGGCCCCCTAGTAGATCCCCATACGGCCCCCCATGTCGATGTCGTATCCGTGTATAAGGAAACGATTCCAAATACACGGTTCAACCATCCCCGATGGTTATATGCATATAGCCTTGGCCAATACACAGATGAATAACGCGCCACATTAAAACTTGATTATATACACGAAATGTAAACAACAACATCATATCGACATTAAAGTATGGCTTTATCAAGCTTTACAATAACCATAATAAGCAATGAAGTATAACCCATTTCCAGTTCAAAAATACGTAACACTGTTTGAAAAATAAGGGAACTCACCTTATTGGGAACCTTGACACACACCCGAACACCTAGACTTGGGAATATCGAGTCCTACATTCCAAAATTTGCAACATTAATGAAGTTTCTTACTTTTAAACTTTAAGGTTCTGGATTACGGTTAGACTAACACATAGGTTGCTATACGGTTTGACAGTATAACCCCCCCCTCGCGGTCGCCCACCCCCCGGTCGATGAGACCCTGGGCCCTGATCAAATAGGCGACCTCGGTCGCATAGTGACCCCGGTCACCGATCTCATGACACACTGGGCGGCCCCGGTCAAGCAAACACTGGGCTACCCCGGTCGGGACTACCCCGGTCCACCCCGGTCGAGACCCACACAACCAACTTGGGCAACGATTTACAGGTATGATCTTCGATATCTCTTCCCATATGATAATCCCATATTACTCCATTATCTAATCGGATACTAAACCAATTCGCTACCCCCCAGATTAACCCTGATTTCGAAATAAAGGGGTCCGGGAGCTACTCTTGGTCCGAGTGACCCCGGTCGCCAAGACCTCGGTCGCTTCTACCCTGGTGTAACACCTCAAAAATCAGAGTAAATTAAAACCTGGAAACCTGACAATATAACGAAAGTAAATCTATTAACTTTCCATAAACGGAACCAGTCATTAAGACTATACAATCCTATACAAGGATTTCATCAAAAGAATGGGACTTAACAATGCCCAACAACAATACTAAACAACTTCAAAGCCCCAAGACTCAAAACTCGTCTCTCCAAAAACCCCGGCACCCACCGCTAATGGAAACTTGTTATACACATCATTTGAGAAAAAGTGTTAGACTATAAAGCCTGGTGAGAACATACAGTTTATAAAGCTCAAAAGATATAAACATCAGTATCATGAAGAATCTTTTCATAAAGGTTTAGTTCGTAAAGATAACATTTCGCCACAACCGGGCCTCTTCGGTCCAAAACTCGTTAAACAATGACAAACGGACCATTTTACCAAGGATTGTGGTGTAACACAAAGCAGACCACCAAATCCGAGTTATGAGCTAAATACATGGAACCATGGCTACGAACTCTTCAGTCCGTACTACGATGTGAGGGAGGGCCCCCAAGGAACCATGTCATACTCGTTCATTAGACTACATCTGAACCATGGCTAGGATCGGGTCTCACATAACCGTACCTAAGTTGCCCCCGAGGATCAAATGTAGCTAACTACAACGGAAGGGGCATATCCTTCCCAGCCATAACAACGGAAGGGGCATATCCTTCCCAGCCATAAGTCGACTCGATACCTAGGGATCCACTAGTATAGTCAAGACTTGTCACAATATTTCATGTGACTAACAAAGCTAGATAAACAGCTTTCAACACATTTATATTTTAAAATGCCATTTTTCCAGACCAACTGATGGTAAGAAAGAAAATCATAAAACCAGTTTATATACATACTTTCAATAAGCCACAAACATGGGCAAGTAAATATCATTTTACTTCTAATAAGGCGGAACCCGTCATTTTAGTCAAAACTGATCGGGAACCTCGAAAATCACCAAAACCTCATTTATATCAAAATGTAGAGAACATGAAATCATACCGTAGAAATACTTCAAATTTCGCAAATAAGAGTTTTGACGTGTATAAAGTTTGTAAAATGATAGTAGGAACTCACCGGTAGGTTTTCAGAATAAAACCCGGAAAATCAGATAATGACCACGACGTAGAGGTGAAGCTTAAAACACCGACCCCTCGCTAGAAACACCGAAAACTAGCAACCAAACGAGCCTTGAAGATCGGATAAGAAAAAGAGAGAAAAGAAGAGAGAGAAAGAAAGATCCTGAGATTTTAGAAAATCTCATCCAAATGAGATATTTAGCCAAGGATTTGCACACCTCCCAACACAGCGCACGACCCGTGCGTTTTCCAAAGGGGAGGGCGCACGACCCGTGCGTTCTCTACTGACCCGTACACTGTTTCATGCACACGACCCGTGCGCATTTTCTGAAGGATGGCGCACGACCCGTGCGCCCTGTAGACAGAACCATCCTCTTCTTTTCTTCTTTACAAACTCTCAAAACCAAACGAAAATTCGGGGTGTTACACCCGGTGACTCCGGTCCCCGAACCCTCATTTTCAACAAAATATCGAAGCGAACAAACCCCAAAATATTCAGTCGATCGAAATTGATTTTAACCCTAGAACCCCTTATTATTATTAATTGGTTGATTAATAGTCTCATGGTGTGCAAAGCTTTGATCGAGTCCTTAATCCATTACACTTACTCCCCAACCCATCCCAGACTCGATCCCAAACCAGGACTCAATCACTTAAATCCCAAAATGCTTAAATCGATAGAAGGAACAATGATTCTAATTAGAACTTACCTCTGGAAGATGAATCCCAACAAGCACGACTCAAGCTCCTCGAATGTCAGAACTTCTAAAGCTTCAATCGATTTTCTCCCTTTTCTCCTTGTATCGCCGCACACACACACACACATATACCATAATACTGTTTTTCTCACAATGAACAAGCGTTTAGGGTTTTAGGCCCCTAAATGAACATATTTACATTATACCCCCTTTACTTCCTCATTATTCCTCAACTACTCCCAATCTCTTACGAGTAATAAAAATTCTAACTTGACGGATGTTACATAAAACAAATATCATGGTGAAAAAAATATGGAACCAAGTTTTCATTTCTTAAATTTTGAATTGATATTTATTTTAATATGAACCCATAGAGTAGGGCATAACCAATAATAAATTTTTAATAAAGTAAGTTTCACTATTTATTTTGAAACAATTTTAAATTTTAAATTGATATAATATATTGAGTATTTTGTCACGTGGTTCTCGCTTCTCCTTATTCGTGTTCCTAACTCTTCCTCGGGTCGTCTTTTAGCCGCCAAAACCTCAGTCCCCACCTTTCCCCTAGAGATATACCTTGCCTAGACCGGTTCATGAAATGCAAAGGGGGAACTTACTAAAAATTTTAATCAGTAATTAATTAATTGTTTTGGCAATAAAACCTTTATCCAAATTGACAGAAGGGCAATTAATTTACTTTCATTGGAGCCATATATCTCCTAGAACTCTAGAGTTCCCTTGAAACATTTTTTATGTCCACCCATACCCGGATACTTTTTAGGATATTTTCCAAGTGTTGTCAATAAATCATTAACGTGTTCTTAGATTTAACTTTACTATACATTCATTTTTTTAAAGCTAGATGGCCTATTTTGAGCAAGAAAACTTTTTCTATTTATTTTTAAGTTGATAAACTCTTGTTTAAGTAACCATCATTAGCACAAAAGTGAAATTAATTGAATAAACTTTCATCATTAGATTGATTTATTGTCTCCTTGAACCCAATAATTTAACATTAATTATAATCAACAATCTTACTACAAACAAACACAATAAAAATAGGAGACCAGATATGTGATCAACTATGAACCATCTCCTTTGAGCCTCTTCTTCGTGCCTATCCATTTGAATTAAATGTAATGAAATGAGAGTCATCGGCATTGTCTTTGACTCAAGTAGGTTTTGTTGAGTTTAAACTACATGGGAATTGTACCCCAACATTGATTTCACATTTATGTCCTCATAATACGTTTGAGTGGGAAACCTACATGATACGAACAAAATTTATCACTCTAGTACTAAGGTAATTTTCTTTTCAATTTATTAAACAATGTCATAATTTTACAATCTTAATAGTGCACATTTTTCATTGGAGCATTTATTTTGAGATAGATGAAGCTTGTAAATGATGTAATGTAATGTAATATAATATAATATAATATAATATAATATAATTTAATATAATATAATATATATCATTAAGTCAAAAGGTATCTATTAAATCAACAAACACGTTTTGATAGTTATTAAAATCTGAATATAATTAAAATGGTTTCATATATAAGTATCACTTTACTCAAAAAGTTATATTATTCCAAAAACAAAGTCTAATTAATAATAGGATATAATTCTCAACTAATTTTACATTACATACGTAAACAATATATATATATATATATATATATATATATATATATATATATATATAGACTTAAGTTCGCGTGAGACCAAACAGTTTCCGTGAGACCGCGTGAGACCAAGCCTTAAAACATGAAACTTCACACCGAAATACTGTGAAGGTAAAAAACATTAGAACCTTCGTAATGTAATCACACTATGAAGGTAAAAAACCTAAACTAAGTTTAAAAAAATCAAACATTCACAGATAAAAGACTGTGAATGTTCGGATATACATGTTCGGATATACCTTCACAGTCTTTTATCTGTGAATGTTTGATTTTTTTAAACTTCGTTTAGGTTTTTTTACCTTCACAGTGTTTCGGTGTGAAGTTTCATGTTTTAAGGCTTGGTCTCACGCGGTCTGACGGAAACAGTTTGGTCTCACGTGAACCTGACCCTACTTCTCTATTTCTCTTACATTTACTATTTCTCAAATGAACCTCTCCCTATATATATATATATATATATATATATATATATATATATATATATATATATAGGGGATCGATCAATTAGAAACCAATATTACATTGGAAACTTTGGAAACCGAAATCAACCAATCAGTGAATTTCTTTTTTTTTTATTTTTTTAATTGAAAAGGTTATTTTTGTCTCTTACATTATTTCATAATATATATGGTAACTATTATTATTGTTATATTAATAATTATTTAATTTTAATTTAGCTTATATATGATAATAATAATAATCATTGATTAATTTAAAAATGAGATATTTAATTTAGGTAAATTATTTAATTTTAATTTAGCTTATATATGGTAATAATGAAACAATAATGCTAAGACGATGAACCTGATGAATCTATTTTCATTATGAAACAATAATGTTAACTCGATGAATCTGATAAATCTATTTTCATATACGAATATGCAACTGAACGGGTAATGAAACAAAAATTGGAAGTTAAAAAAAATGGCACAAATTCATCATGTTTCATTATGAAACAATAATGCTAAGACGATGAACCTGATGAATATATTTTCATTATGAAATAATAATGCTAACACGATGAACCTGATAAAATCTGTAATCCAATGAAATCTGTAATCCACAAATTCATTCTGTTTCATCACAATATTAGATTGCGTGGGAAGTTTTATAATAAAATGAAATTAAAAAAAATATTTTCTTACATTTTAAAAGAAAAATAATTTTTTTTGATGAAAAGACAAATGCTCCTCGTTTTCATAGTAAAAAAAATCAAAATTTAGATTGCGTGGGAAATTTTATTTTGGTTTCAAGTAATCTAAATAAAATAAATATTTCTTACCATATTTGAGACACAAAATGAAAAGACATATTTACCCTTTTCATCTATTATTTTTATTTATTATTAATAAATTAATTACTTTACTACCATATATAATTCAAATGAATTTTAACCATTGATTATAAAGATTAATGACTGAAATTTGGTTTCCAAAGTTTTCAATGAAACTTGGTTTCCAATTGATACCACCCCTATATATATATATATATATATATTATCTTCTTATTCCTTAGGTGTTCCTTTTTCAAAACCAATAAATTTATACTTTGTACTCCATCTATATCTTCGTATGTATAGCTTTTATTAGGTACTAATACTACATTATCTTGTTCTTTTAAATCATCTAGTTTCCATTCTAATCCTACTAATTCTTGAGGATCTATCTTTATTGGGTATATCATTTGTATTCATTTTGATGCTATGGTGTTAACTATTACTTCAATATTTACTTTGTATTTCATTCATGATCCGTTGCTAGCTTTCCCGGTACTTCTATACTTATTTTTTTTTGAACAGCAGGTTACTCACACACACGTTACCGTGGTATCCGGGCTTCCACTTAAGGAGGCCACCCAAATAATCCGCAGCGACCCGGCCCAACCCTATTATTATAACTTTTACCTTCATAATTTTCATATCCTTTAGTTTGTAATGTTATTTTTATTTTTTGTAAATTGTTTATATCTTTTAATAATCCTGATATACAATAAAATAAAGCTGTATTTTGACTAAGATCAACCTCCATTTTAGAGATTATTGCCTTTTTTAATTCTGTTTTCCAACTTTTGTCTAATAATAAAGATAACAATTTGGTTCCTAAATTTTTTCTTCCTAAAGATTTAATTCCTATAACTACTAATTCTATATGTGCAAAATGTTTTCCTGACCGTTTGATTTTTTGTATTGTTTCTGGTGAAAATAAATCTATTGTTACTGTTCTGTCAACAATTCTAAAACTTTCTTCTCTACTACTTCAAATTAATACGGTGTTTATGTTTAAAACTCCTGTTTGATATAATATTATTGGATTTAAAATATCTAATTGATGTTGATTATATAAATCTAAATTTCCGTCTAAATCTATTTCTTCTTCTAATTGGACTACTTGTTGTGAACTATTTGATCATGATCCCCTAGCTTCTCATAATTCTGTTAAGAAAACTATCTGAACTAATAACATATATATATATATATACATATATATATATACATATATATATATATATATATACATATATATATACATATATATAGGGTGCGTTTCATAATTTGAAAATCAAGCAATTCTTGTAAACTTTGCAAACCACTATTTTAAGAAACAATATATTTTTTTTTTGAATAATTGTTATGATTCATTAATAATGATTGAGATATGTATGGAACATGATAAGGTTCATTTGTTATGATCATGACTTTAAATTAGTAAACATATTATAATCATATATATATATATATATATATAGAGAGAGAGAGAGAGAGAGAGAGAGAGGAAAATTCAAAATGAAAACTCATTTTTCATTGTGCACGTGATGACAAATCTTAGCCACTCGATATCTTTTGATCCAACAACTCATATTAAATAGATTTTTTAATTTTAAAATGCTTAGGGGTAAAAATGGAAGAAAGTTTAAAAACACATCTACCATATTTGACCTTTTATTTTCTTTTTTAATTAAAAACATTTTACCCAATTAAAGTTTAAAATAAATTATCTTAAAAATTACTAATATTTTAATCAAACAAATTACATTAAAAAAAACGAGAATTTCATTCTCTTCGATATGACATTCATCTCGAAATAGTTTTTGGTCGTTTTAAACGTTTTTTTACGAGAAATGTTATATATGTGTTATATTCATTATGAATATTTATCTACGTTCAAGTTTGTACAATGCCTCGACACCGTAAGTATGTAACTCGACATCACCTTCTTCAACGTCGTAAGACATCACATTTCTTCAACACCGTAACTTAACGCCCATCAAGACGAATCGAGAACCTATCGAGTAATTCTTTTGTGAATCGGGGAACAAAAGAGAGCGCGTCACGTCTCCACATCTTCACAGGTCATTCATGTGTTATTCATCATGAATAATGTATCATTCAGGATAAAAAATATCATTCAGGATGAATAATACAACATTCAGGGTGAATAATTCACGATTCATGAATTCGTGTATTATTCATCATGAATGTTGTGTAATTCATCTTAAATACTATATTATTAATATTGAATAATGAATGAACGTTCACATTTGTTATTCATACTAAATGTGGGACATCCGAGGATGCGCATACATATTCATAATGAATTAAACCAAAATTTGGTTGTGAATTGGGAAACAAAAGAGAGTGCGTAATGTGTCTACACCTTCACGGATCATTCATATACTATCCATCATGAATAATGTATCATTCAGGTTGAATAATAGAACATTCAGGGTGAATAATACACGATTCATGATAAATAATACATGAATAATGGATTTGTGTATTATTCATCCTGAATATTGTATTATTCATCCTGAATACTGTATGATTCATCATGAATAGTGAATGAACGTTCACCTTTGTTATTCATACTGAATATGGACACCCGAGGACGTGCATTCATATTCATAATGAATATAACACATATATAGAATTTCACGTAAAAAACGGTTAAAACGAAAAAATCTTGAATATTGTATTATTCACCCTCCATAACGGTATTATTCATCATTAATAGTGAATGAACGTTCATCTTTGTTATTTATACTGAATGTGGATACCCGAAGACGTACATGCATATTCATAATAATATATAGCACGTATATAGAATTTCACGTAAAAAGGGTTAAAACGAAGAAAAAAAACTATATCGAGATGGATGTTATATGGAATAGTACGAAATTCTCGTTTTTTTGATGTAATTTGTTTGATTAAAATATTAGTAATTTTTAAGATAAATTATTTTAAAGTTTAAGGGGGTAAATTTTTTTAATTAAAAATTAAAATAAAAAGTCAAAGAAGATAGGCGTTGATTCAAAATTACAAATTTGTCCTTAATCATTTCCCAATTAACCTTATTATGTATAAACCATTGATTAGTTTTCTAAGTATTGATCAATGGTTAAGATTTGTCGTCATGTGCACAATGAAATATGAGTTTTCATTTGAACCCATCCCTATATATATATATATACCCATGAAAATCTTACAACCCATGCAACCCACTTCTTAACCGTTGGATTAATGATCGACGGTTACAATACATGTGGGTCCAATATTTTCAATTAAAAAAATCAAAAAAATAAAAACAAAATAACCGTTTTTAATAAATCCAACGGTTAAGATGTGAGTTGCAAGGGTTGCAACATTTTTAAGGGTTGCAAAATTCCACTATATATATATATATATATATATATATATATATATAGAGAGAGAGAGAGAGAGAGAGAGAGAGAGAGAGAGAGAGGTTAAGCTATCTAAATAAGAAAACAAGAGAATGAATCTAAGCCAATCATTTATTTGAATCATGCTTCAAATATTATGTTTTCTATAAAATCACCCAAAATGACATATGTGTCATTTGTTGCATATGGATTATATATGAAAATTCATTTATTTATATAAGGGTTATGTAATGCATTTAATTTATTTATTTATTTATGATCTTTTTACAATTTTCGTGATTTAAACATGACCCGTTTTTCATTTAAAGTATTTATTTCTGATCTTTTTTTAAATTATAATATTTATTGAAGTTTAATTATTTTTATTTTTACAGTTTCTGTCAAAAGTCACACAACTAATCGATGTTTCCAAGGTATGTACAATATCACGTGATATTTGTAAATTATGAATTACAGATTGGATCTCATGTGTGATCTTATACATATTAAATCTATTCTGCTACACATCACATATGATTTTATCCATTATTTTTCTATTTCAATTTCTAATTTGAATAACAAAAATTCACTTTTAGATCACATGTGACTCAGTTATTTTCTTTCTTTGAATGTGTATGTGTAATTACATAAATTATTAAAATTATTACTAAAATATTATTTGATTAATAAATTTTCGAAATATCTTCATAAAAGGAAAAAAGTGAATATCCTCACAAAAGGAAAAAAAAATAAGTTTCTTGATTATCTTCATGAAAATTTATTTTTTAAACTTACTCTTTTGGGTTCTTATTAAAAAATATGTAAAATCAAATATCAAATTTTATTTCCTAAATTACTCTTACGTGTCAATGACTAGATCAAAAAACCCTAAATGGATCTAAATCCCACTATTTATACCCGATCCTTCATCCATTTCATCACAACAGACATCGATTTGAGTCCTACATCGATTTCGTCGATGGATCTTTCATCAGTCGCTAACCTTTCACATTTCCCTATCATTGTAAACAATTCGTTCTTTCATCTAGTTTTTGCATATTTTCATTCTTTGAATCGATCTAATCAAAATTCATTTTTGTGGTCGATTTGATTTGGTTGTTTGCAGATTTTCGTTCTTTGAATCGATCTACCTAGATTGCAATTATTTATGATCGATCTAATCAAATTTTATTTAAAAATCTTTTGCGGATTTGATTACAAATCGATTTGAAGCCATAGTTATTTTTTCTGGTTTTTGCGGTCATGCGATAATTCTTAGATTTGCATTATCCAGATTTTTATTTTTTCGTTCTTTGAATCCATTAGGTATTTACACATGATCTAATGACATTTTTTAAAATGATTTTAAAATATAATCTTCAGATTCGAACACAAAAAGGTTTAATTTGTTGAACTTTCGGTGCTATAGGTATTTAAAAAAATCCTTGTTGTGTCGTCTGTTATTCTAACAAGTAAAAGTCAGATGGAAATTATGTTAGATTTGATAATACGAAAATCTAATGAACTACAATCGCATTGCCCAAAAATTTCAATATCTTCAACATTAACTGTTCATTTCTAGGGCTTGGATGTTTCTGTCTGTTCATACTTGTACATTTCTTGATGCAGGTTAATGATTGTTGTGACGTATCCAAGAATATATTTTACAACGTCAATGTTCATAGCATTTCCCAAGAAACCTTTGAATCAGTCAAAGCACGGGTAATGTTTGAAATTTTTCGAACGCCCTTGAATCATTACAAAACCCTCTGAATCGCTCCTTTTCTGATTTCCAGACTAACTCCATCAATGGTGGACCGTTATTGTCAGATTCTATCAAGGTAAAACCCAAATTGAGAATGTTTTTAGTATTGCTTCGACAGCTAAATATGTGGCGAACACGAAGTTGTCACAGATTTATTACGGCTATTTATCATTAACATTTGGGCATGATCATATTTTCTACCTCTAGAAAAGTCTAGAGAGTAATCGTTCATCTATTTGTTTGTTAATGTCTTCATCTTTAGCATCCGGGGTTTCTTCTTTAAAGTTCAAAGCCTTTTAATTTCTGCATCATGAATAAGATCTTAATTAAATTGTCATAAATGGTAGGTATATGACGTTGGTCGTGACCGGCATCCACCATTAGAGGAGCCAAAGACGTATTTTTGCTCATTTTGCACGATCCTCACTACCTTGGACACCAACAATGCATTACCAGTGCCCAAGAAACTTGCAGAAAACTATTTACCTCCATTGGTAAATCGTATAAACTTATGTTTTTTTATTTGAAGATCATTGAGCTATTAATTTTTTTCATATACCATATTTTGTTTTTTACCATATATATACCATTTATTTTGATAAAAACAGTAAAAGAATATTGTTACGAGATTTCTTTGTTTGGAGAAATAAAAATAAAATGTTTTTTTTTTTTAATATTTTGTTTTAGGACTTGTCACAACCACAACCAATCCAAGAGTTGGTTGCAAAGGACCTCCATGGACACACATGCATTTTACGCATGTTTATAGAGGTATCCCTCCTTTTAATAAGTGTATAATAATAATAATTATTATTATTATTTAACCGGATAAAATTAATTGATATATAGTAACGAAATTTAGAATATTTTTTTTCACGATTAATAAAATAAACATGTAATCCTTCTAATTACACAGTTTACGTAATAAGGATTTTCATTTAAAATAACATCATTTTATTTGATCTGGTATTTTTCAACGTAATCAAAAATTATAATACAACTTTAACAATTTCTCATTCACATCATCAAAAACTACAAAATCTACTGATTACCAATTAAATTGAGTACGAAATAAAGAAAAATTGAACATTTGTAACACTAAATATGAACCAAAATAAACTTTGTTACATTTCGGTATTTTGACCTTTTTTAATCTTTCACTATTATCATTTTAACTTTAATTATCAGGAAATCCTTAAGGCAAAATCCCCGGAGGCATGTTATCACCGATGGCTGGCTGGACCACATTTGTAGCTTCAAAGAGACTAGTTGCGGGAGATGTTTTAATTTTTGTGACCTACTTGGGTTCATTTTAATTTAATTTTTATGAAGTTTCGTAGTTTAGTTGACCAAGTCTTGGTTATTCGCTGCTGAAATAAGCCTCGGTTTATAGGGCGTAGATTAATCTTTATTTATATTTTTATTCACATTTATGAGTAATGCAGATTGTGGTTGTATTTGTTTTGTATTGCTTTGTAACAACTCTATAAAAGCCCCATTAAAGGAGATGGATATATAAGTCTTTGAGTGCTTTAATTAATATTATGATAAAATTTATGTGAGTGTTTCCACATCACTTTAAAAAATCAAATATTGATGATTATAATAATCTACGCTATGATTTTTACTCTATCAAAAACAATAATTAATAATTAAGTTATAAATTTCGTCCATGTGGTCATTGAAAATTTTGGATTGGGTCATTTTCAAACGAATTAATTACATATATCATTATTGTGGCTTCAGTTTTGTTATGGATTGGGTCTTTTGCTCTAGCACCATTAACCTTAACGCTATTAAGTCAACGGTAATATAGTCTTTAAAATATGATTATTTTCCAAAAGGAAAAAAATGTTCCAAAATTGTTCATTTAATACCATTTAATTTGTTTTCATTTTTATCCGATTATAACCTCTCATTTAACTACAATTGTTGATCAAAATATTAAAGAGTCATATTGGTTAACAAAATTAATATTATTTACTTGATTAACAAATAATTGTATCTCTCTATATAATATGTATATATATATATATATATATATGTGTGTGTGTGTGTATACACACACATTTCTATAACACCCCCTAACCCAAGAATTCACTGGCGGTACTACATTTTTTCCGGCTCCATCATTTCCGGCCACTCAACAAGAATATTATTTGGTTTCCAAATGGTATGGATAGGCTAATAAAAGGCAAACTAAAAATAAAAACAAAAAATTGATAGATTAATTAATCACAGTTAATTGGGTAAAATGTAAACACCGGAAACTGATACAAGAAGTGATCCAATGTTCTTGGAGGTTCTAATATATTATATCGATTAATCACAGTTAATTGGGTAACAAAATTTAAACACTTTAAACTCATACAAGAAGTGATCCCAAGTTCTTCAACTCCATTGCTTTCATTACATCCACCTTTATTCACTCCATTATCATTCGCAATAACTTATTCCTTTTTAATACTCAATTTTTTTTTTATTTTTTTCTGCAACTTCTTCCTCTTCTGCTTCCTCGCTTGTCAATTCTCAAAATTTACATGCTGATGAATAAGATCTAGATCTGCATCAAGTTAGCAAAAACACATTTCGCGGCATTAGTCGTGAAATTAGACCCCGATTATTAGCTCTACAGACACATTAATTAGGGTACATAAAAAAGACTCATACATTTCTTGAGTAAGGCTCCACATTGAAAATTAGAATGAGGATATATAGTGATTTTGAGAAATACAAGTGGAAGATGAAAGTATTATCGGAGGAAAACTGTGGCCATGGTACTTTCTTTAAAAGCTTAAAAGGTACTGCTTTCAACTTCCACTTGTATTTCTAAAAAAAAAAGGCTAGAAGTGGCCATGAGAGAAGGGTTTTCTTGCTGGTGAAAATATCACTCCCACTACAAATCATTAGAGGGTCTATTATGGATCTTCCATTAGTCGCTTACCTTTAGCATTTTTCTATCACTGTAAGCAATCGTTCTTTCATCTAGTTTTTGAAGATTTTCATTCTTTAAATCGATATAATTAATCAAAATTTATTTTTGTGGTTGATTCGATTTCGTTGTTTGCATATTTTCGTTCTTTTAATCGATCTACCTAGATTGTGACTATTTATGCACGATCTAATCAAATTTTATTTTAGAACTCGTTTGCGGATTTGATTATAAATCGATTTGAAGCTGCCGTACTTTTTCTGGTTTTTGCGGTCGTGTGATAGTTTTCTTAAATTCGCATTATCCAGATTTTCATTTTTTTCTTTCTTGGAATCCATTTAGTATTTACACACGATCTAGTGACATTTCTTAATATGATTTTAAATTATAATCTTCAGATGCAATCACCAAAAGGTTTAATTTGTTGAAATTTTGGTGTTATAGCTATTTAAAATATCCTTGCCGTGCGGTCTGTTATTCTAATGAGTAAATGTGAAATGGAAATTTTGTTAGATTTGCTAAAACGGAAATCTATTGAACTATAATTGCATTTCCCAAAAATTTCAATATCTTCAACATGAGTTATTAATTTCTAGGCCTTGGATGTTTCTTTTTCTTCATTCTTGTACATTTCTTGTAGCAGGTCAATGACATTGGTGATGTAGCCAAGAATGGATTTTACAACGTCATTGTTCATAACATTTCCTAAGAAACCTATGAATCGGTCAGAGCATCGGCAATGTTTGCAATTTTTCGGAACTCATTACAAAACCCTTTGAATCGCTCATTTTCTGATCAAGATCTGTTAAAAGGTAAAGCTTATTGACCAATCTTGTCATCTATCTAACTTAGTGTGTTTGTAATGATATTTGTAAGAGTTCAGGGACTAAAAGGGACTAATCCTGAAATTTGATGATGCAAGGGGTTGCGCCTCACTTTCGTTGGAACAATAAGGGTAGCAGAGCAATATATAAGGATTTGGGGGCTAAGCTGCAAGGACTAGTTTGGAATATTGAAGAAATATAAATATGTTATCTCACCCGATTTTAGGATCATTCAGCTCATTTTTTCGTCTCTCTAAAATTTGTATTCTCTAAATTTTCTCTCTGTATTAGGGTTTACATTTCAGTGTTTTTGGTGATTCTTGTGACGTAAGTCAAGATCTGGTGACTGATTTCCATTTCTAGTTTGGCTTACTGAAGAATTCCTTCTCTTGTTTTTTTTTTGTGTGTGAACTGTTCCTTATGACATGAACCGTCGATCTAGGTTTTAAACCTTAACTACGGTAGTCCCCTATACGGCTCATTGAAGGACTTGTTCTCTTCCTTTTGAGGACTGTTTGTTTTAGTTTTTTTTTTTTTGTGTTCTCTTGTTTCTTTATATATGTTTAGGTTATTTGTCTGTTGATATCATGTGGTTATTTTTTGTTTACTTGCTTATTCTGGATCCATTATTGGGATTCCAGAATTCCTCTCATCCATTCCACTGATTACTTCACCAAGAACTATATTGTAAGTCTGTTCCTTTTCCCTTTATCTGCTTTTCACTGTAAGTCTCTCTTCCTTTCTCTCTTGTGTGCCTTAGTTTGTTGCTTAGACATCTGAGTTGGTTGACTTGACCTACCATCATTTGAGTGGCAAGGAATCCTGTCTCTAAGCTACTCAAATTTTGTCCGTGTGTTTTTTTTGTATCTCACTTTTTTGCCTCATGATTAATCACTATGACTGGATCAAAATCCTCTAAAGATCTAGAGCAGCGATCCCTGATTGCTAAGCTGGACTTTGGGGATCCTCTCTATCTCCGTCCTAGTGATACTTCAGGAGCATCTATACTGACAATGAAACTTAGTGGTACTGATAACTATAAGGTTTGGTCGTGTGCAATGATTTTTGCTCTCGAAACTAAAAATAAACTTGGTTTCATTGATGGTTCTGTTGTTCGTTCTGTTGACAATGATGTATTAGAAAAACAATGGGACAGGTGTAAATATGTAGTTTTGTCTTGGATCCATAATTCTATTTCAGAGGACCTATTTGTTAGTCAAGTTTTCTCTAGGGTTGCCTCTGAAGTTTGGCTTGAGTTGAAAGAAACTTACGAAAAGATAGATGGTTTCGTTACTTTTAATTTGCATCAAAAAATTAAGTCTTTATCTCAAATTAAATGGTGCTTCGGTTTCTGATTATTACCGTACACTAAATGATCTGTGGAAGCAATTTGATGCCCTTGTCAAACTGCCTTCGTGCACCTGCAATGCTGCTCACGATTTTTCAAAACACAATCAACTGTTAAAACTTATGCAAATTTATATGGGATTGGACGATACCTATATTCACATACGGAATAATATTTTGAGAACAGATCCTCTCTCGTTTGTTAAAACTGCTTTTTCCTTTGTATCTAGAGAAGAATCACACCGAGGTGTGTCTCGATCTTCAGATACCAAGGGTCAACATAGTGCTTTATTTGGTAAAACTAATGAAAAGAAAAAATTGGGGAAAACTTCTCTTATTTGCAAGCATTGTGGGTTAACTGGGCATACTATAGAAAGGTGCTACAAGCTAATTGGATTTTACATATATTTTAACAAATCTTAAATTGTAAAATGTAACAACCCAACAAATTTCACCAACAATTAAATTAGATAGATGAGATCAAATATCCAACCATTGGACACGTCATGTACTTTCAGATGCAATGTCATGGATTATTCCATACAAACGTAGATTAGATGTGTATGAAGAATATATAGAGCGTACTCGTAGTCGTATATATGACATATAATAATATAATTAAATAAAAAAATATTCAATATTAGGCTCATTTCGAAGGTATTGACGAGACGATACGATTATAATGGTGTAACTTGTTAAAATTAAAAATTATTTTTTTAATGTATTTTAGTTAATATACGATTATATGTGTTAATATAATGTAAATGTAAAATGTAAAACGTAAAACAAAAAGGTATAAAGTAAATCAATTAAAAGAGTTCAGGGATCAAAATTGTAACTATGAATTAAAATAAAATAAAAAAATAATGTGAGGGGGAGGGGGTATACAATTTGGCAGGGGGTAGCCTTAGAATTCCCCTATATATATATATATATATATATATATATATATATATATATATATATATATATATATATAAGTATGTGTGGGTGTTTTGCTTTTGAAAATAAAATAAGCATCCTACTGTGGTTCTTGGCCAAAGGAGGCACATGGTGGTTGAATTATTATAATAAATTTGCATACATGTTGGAGTTGGATGGTGCCGTTGTGATAAAAACCCAAATAGGTTTAGCACTGTAAGGCTATATGTGTGTGTACTCTATATACTATGTGGGTTTATATGTGACGAGATAGGGGATGAAAGATACCAACGGTGCATATACCGTTGTTCTCATTTTCGAGTTCACGGTTTACGAGTTGGTTTTGAATTCCTTCATCCATATTCTATGTTCCGGAATTCGACAAAGTTTCATCAATTGCACTTCCATCGACGTCGTTATGGAGGACGGAAGTCATAATGTCGAACGTTGTTGCGTTCATTGTCGGGATGTTCATGAGATTCTCAGAATTAAAATGAAGACAACCACTAACGATTTTGACAAACGTTTGAAATTGAAGACTTCGAAAATATTCATATGATTTTAACATTTATTTTGAAAATGGAAAAAATCATGACTTCATAACCTATGCTATAATCAAGGAGAATTCAAACTTGTAACCCCCAAGCAAATAAATGAAATGTTAATAATGAAATGACATTTCTACCCTTTTGTGTTAAAGATACAAAACATGAAAACAACAACCAAAGATGCATTTCTATTTGTTGAGCAACGTTCATAAAGTTAACAACAATGAAGTGGTTAACAAATGATCATTGCTTTTGAAAATAAAATAAGCATCCTACTGTGGTTCTTGGCCAAAGGAGGCACATGGTGGTTGAATTATTATAATAAATTTGCATACATGTTGGAGTTGGATAGTGTCGTTGTGATAAAAACCCAAATAGGTTTAGCACTGTAAGGCTATATGTGCGTGTACACTATATACTATGTGGGATTATATGTGACGAGATAGGGGATGAAAGATGGGGATGTCTTGTTTGTCGATTCAAAAATAATAATAATAATAATAATGTGTTGAGTTTTAGGAAGACGTTATAAGTTTGATAATTGAACGATTGTTTATTGAAAGTGTATAATTAGAGAAAACGTTGTGATTCCGTGTAGGATTGGGAGCTACCAAGTTGCGAGTATATTGACACTAATTGAGGTGACTTTCATGTGGCTTTTAACTGGGATACACGCATGTATATATGTATGTTCTTTATATATTCATGATGATTTCGTTAAGCATGCGATATTCTTTTAAAATATGAAATGCATGCTAGAATGTTGGTTGTATGATGATGTGATACATATTTGAAGTATGTCATTACTCTAAATATTGGACGAAATGCATGCTATGTGCGACGTGTGTTTTAATCGATTAAATTAGACTGATGTGATATGGTTGTAAGTGTGGGGCTCATTACCGGGACACCGGTATTGGACGGCGGGAAACCGCAAATGATGAATATAGTCAGTACACGTGTCGAAAGGGGCACCTCTGGGACTGCACTATGGGATGGAAGTCAAGACATGTGCTCGAGAGCACCTCTGATCTTGACTAGAGATGGATGGGATGACGGAGCCCCACCATGCTAAGTGGACGGATGTAACTTTTAATGCGATGACAAGTTGCATAAATGATGTTGTAAGATATGTTTTAAAATGCATGATATGTTATGAGTAAATTACGATATAATTATTGTATCTGGATTATTTTCATGTTTGATGGATGATGTTGCGAAAACCATGAACTCACTTAGCGTAAAGCGAACTTTAGCAAGATCGGGGTCGATAAGGGCAAAGGTCCGGCTTGAGGACTGGTTATGTTAGCTGAATGCTTGAGTTTGGAATTAAGTTTATGTTCTTGAATTGTTGATAAGTGTGTAGTTCAGGAGATTAAAATAATGGTGAATGGATTGAAAACCCACTTGCAGGTTTGATGTCTAGATGATATATATATATATATATATATATATATATATAATGTTTGGTTCATTTGAAAAATGGTAAATATATGAGAAATAGAGAAGTAATCATAGTCATTCATATGGTCAAGATCGGATTTGACTAGTCAAATATTGCGGCTTTGACTGGTCAAAAGTTGCGGCTATCCCAAAAATACAAGGACAATTTCGTAAATTTTACAAAACACACGGGTTGTGTTCATATATGAACATGTATAATTCACATATGAACTATATGTTCATATATGAACCAGTGCAATTCACAACTGAACTCTTTTAACTTATTCATATATGAACCTTTGTGATTCATACATGAATCAGTTGAACTAACTAACAGATTCATATATGAACCTTTGTGATTCATATATGAATCAGTTGAATTTACTAACAGATTCATATATGAAACTTTGTGATTCATATATGAATCAGTTGAACTAACTAACAGATTCATATATGAAACTTTGTGATTCATATATGAATCTGTATGAATCACAAAGATTCATATATGAATCAGTTGAACTAATTAACAGATTCATATATGAATCTTTGTGATTCATATATGAACTCATCCCGTGTATTTTACGAAATTACCCCTCTACCTTCTATAGACCACAGAAGGAATTATCCGGTGCTTCGCGGTCAAAGCTGCAAATGTTGACCAGATGAATGGCTAAGATTACTTCTCTATTTCTCATATATTTACCATTTTTCAAATGAACCTCTCCATATATATATATATATATATATATATATATATATATATATATATATATATATATATATATATATATATATATATATATAAAGAGGATATGATCAGTTGTCCTTTGTGTAATAGCCTCTCTAAATGTAGGTGATTGCTTTTTCGGTCCACGTGGTATGCCTACATATGTTATATATTTTGTACATTTTATATGAGTGTAAATATATACATATATGTGCATATATAGGTATGACAGAGAAAGTTAGCCATGGATTTAATCTAGTGGTTGTGATAAACATTTGGACCAAATGGTTTATTTTAATAATATAAATAAGTGTATTCATGTATATAGCAATTACATGGATGATGTGGACCCAACTCTAATGAGCTTCTGGACGTCATTATAAAAAAAAACTTGACGGACTACACACACATATATAGGTCTAGTTCTTTTGTTAACCCTAGTTTTGTTATTAACTTTGTAAACTAATCTAAACCATTCATCTTGAGATTGGATGGTTGAGATTAAAACTAAACTTTTAATTAATAAATGAGGGTTTATTTCATTACCAGTCATGTGAACATATGTGGTTAAGGGTAATTTGGGAAATTAATCCCCTCATTCTTTTACATCACATTAATCGTCTCATTAAGGTTTCCTAAAACAAAAATTGTAACCGAAGATTCTTGAATGAATTTAATGCATTGTTCATACAAATTTAATTCTTACTACATGAACATGTGTCTTCATTAGGGGTGAGCATAACTCGTCCAACCCGAAAACCCCGACCCGAACCGAAAAAGCAAGGAAACCCGAATACCCGAACTACCCCGATCCGTTTATATTATCGGATAATATAGGACCGGGTTGGGTATCCAAAACCCAAACCCGATCAGATCCGAAAATCCGAAAAATCGAAATACCTAAATTCTATAATTCTAAAATCTAAATACCTCATTTCAGTCTTTCAGATTCTAAATCCTAAAATACCTAAATCGATCTTGACGAACGACTCGAACGACTGGAGTCCATCGACGAACGACGAACGACTCTCGATCTCGATTTGTGATTCAATCGACGAACGACTCTCGACCATCTGTTCCATCGACTATCTGTTCGACTGTTCCCTCGACCATCTGTTCCATCGACGAACGACTCTCGACCACCGGAAATTCTCATCCTCAAGGTTTTCACTTTCTCTCTTACCTTTTTTTCTTTTGTAACTATTGTCTTAGTTTTCATTTGAAGACAATTGAAGTAACTTAAGATCTCTTACATATTTCTCAAAACTTTCACCACTGCTTTCTCTTACATGTTGTTTCTTTTTATTCGTTAGTTTACTCGCTAGTTAGCAAGCAAAAGCACTGCTGTTGAATCTTGTCATCTTCCAATTTTAGCGCTTGAAACAAAATGTATCACTTATTACCAATAGTTCTTGTTGGCCGCAGGATTGTTATTCATTAATGAATTTTGGAACCCGACCCACCCGAACCTGAACGGGCCCGAACTGCATCCAGTCGGGTTTTGGGGGTCCTTTTTCCACTCGAATATCCGATCGGGTTTAGGGATTTTAGACCTGACCCGGCCCGTCCGATGCTCAGCCCTAGTCTTCATACATCTGCCTTTCAAGAACCCAACATATGAACATCTGTGTGTTCACACGTACATGCAACATTTGTTCGTCTTTGTTCGTTCGTTTATGTTTATCTACGTTTATTTATGTTTGTTCTTTTACATTCGTTTAATATTTTAACGATAGAACATGAATGAACACGCAAACACATGATTTAATGAACGAACATAAACACAAAAAAGTTTGTTCGTATATTCTTCGTGTTTGTTTGATTAATTTAAACAAACGAATATGAACAAATCTCTTTTCATATTCGTTCGATTCATTTACAGTCCTAAATTTTATACAACCATATATTTTTAAATCTTCCAAGGGCTAAACTTGTTGATAGTTATTTTAATTACGTAAAAACAAGTATTCAGTAATTAAAACACCAAACTTGAAAAGGAACAATTTGAGAAACATAAAAAACTAAAGTCAAATTCATAAGAGGTATTCTATACATGAACACGTGTGTTCATACCCATCTACATTTCAAGCACACAACAGTTAACATCTGTGTGTTCACACATATATTCATAAGCTTTCCAATTTTGTGCAGTGTGTTCACATATGTTCAGTGCCCACATTTAACAAGGATGAAGACATGGATGACCACTGAAAAAAAAACCATATTTAACAATGATTCACGATTGTTAATTATTGGTGGTGTAAAACTCAAAATGTTCAAATAGAAGATGTAAAGCTCTCTGTAAGATTATATAAAGAAGCTTTAACCTAGGTCTTATTTTATCTTATGTTCATCTATTTGAATGTGTTCAACATAACTGAATTTTTGAGCTAAAACCAAAAATAATGTAACACTTTGAGCTAAAACCAAAAATAATTTTAAAATACTTTGGCCTTCATCTCGTAACACTTTGGCTTTCATCTCGTAATGATTGAATTTAAGTAATTGAATTTTTGGTTTTTATGAATCCCGTGATGAACTAAATAATATAAACAACTCGAAAATATTAAAAAATACTTACCAATATAATTTTTGTTGTTTGATTCGAATATATCAACGGTGCATATACCGTTGTTCTCATTTTCGAGTTCACGGTTTACGAGTTGGTTTTGAATTCCTTCATCCATATTCTATGTTCCGGAATTCGACAAAGTTTCATCAATTGCACTTCCATCGACGTCGTTATGGAGGACGGAAGTCATAATGTCGAACGTTGTTGCGTTCATTGTCGGGATGTTCATGAGATTCTCAGAATTAAAATGAAGACAACCACTAACGATTTTGACAAACGTTTGAAATTGAAGACTTCGAAAATATTCATATGATTTTAACATTTATTTTGAAAATGGAAAAAATCATGACTTCATAACCTATGCTATAATCAAGGAGAATTCAAACTTGTAACCCCCAAGCAAATAAATGAAATGTTAATAATGAAATGACATTTCTACCCTTTTGTGTTAAAGATACAAAACATGAAAACAACAACCAAAGATGCATTTCTATTTGTTGAGCAACGTTCATAAAGTTAACAACAATGAAGTGGTTAACAAATGATCATTGCTTTTGAAAATAAAATAAGCATCCTACTGTGGTTCTTGGCCAAAGGAGGCACATGGTGGTTGAATTATTATAATAAATTTGCATACATGTTGGAGTTGGATAGTGTCGTTGTGATAAAAACCCAAATAGGTTTAGCACTGTAAGGCTATATGTGCGTGTACACTATATACTATGTGGGATTATATGTGACGAGATAGGGGATGAAAGATGGGGATGTCTTGTTTGTCGATTCAAAAAAAATAATAATAATAATAATGTGTCGAATTTTAGGAAGACGTTATAAGTTTGATAATTGAACGATTGTTTATTGAAAGTGTATAATTAGAGAAAACGTTGTGATTCCGTGTAGGATTGGGAGCTACCAAGTAGCGAGTATATTGACACTAATTGAGGTGAGTTCCATGTGACATTTAACTGGTATACGTGCATGTTTATATGTATGTTCTTTATATATTCATGATGATTTCGTTAAACATGCTATATTCTTTTAAAATATGAAATGCATGCTAGAATGTTGGCTGTATGATGATGTGATACATATTTGAAGTATGTCATTATTCTAAATATTGGACGAAATGCATGCTATGTGTGACGTGTGTTTTAATCGATTAAATTAGACTAATGTGATATGGCTGTAAGTGTGGGGCTCATTACCGGGACGCCGATATTGGACGGCGGGAAACCGCAAATGATGAATATAGTCAGTACACGTGTCGGAAGGGGCATCTAGGACTGCACTATGGGATGGAAGTCAAGACATATGCTCGAGAGCACCTCTGATCTTGACTAGAGATGGACGGGATGACGAAGCCCCACCATGTCAAGTGGACGGATGAAACTTTTAATGCGATGACAAGTTGCATAAATGATATTGCAAGATATGTTTTAAAATGCATGATATGTTGTGAGTAAATTACGATATAATTATTGTATCTGAATTATTTTTATGTTTGATGGATGACATTGCGAAAACCATGAACTCACTTAGCGTAAATCTAACTTTAGCGTGTATCTCAGGATCAGGAAAGATCAGGGTCGATAAGGGCAAAGGTCCGGCCCGAGGACTCGTTATGTTAGCTGATTGTTTGAGTTTGGAATTAAGTTTATGTTCTTGAACTGTTGATTAGTTTTTCGTATATTTCTTAAAAGACTATTTGATGAAATGTTTAATATTTCGCTATGACTTATTTTAGAAGACGTGTGTTTTAAGTATTGACGTTTCGTTACGACCCAGTTGGTTTTAGGGGTGTAACAAGGTATTTGTTTTTCTTCTTGTTCTAATATTGATTTTAAACTCTCCGCTTATGTTGATGCTGATTGGGGTAAGTGTCTGTCAATAAGGCGGTCAGTTACGGGTTATTGCCTTTTCTTAGGAAATTGTATGGTGTCATGGAGGAGCAAGAAACAACCCACTGTTTCACGCTCCTTTGCAGAGTCTGAATATGGGGCTATGGCCTCAACTCTATGTGAAATTATATGGGTTCTTAACATTTTAGAAGATTTAAAACTAGATAGTCTACTTTCTATAAATCTGAATTGTGATAATAAGTCTGCTATTCAAATTGCTAACAGTCCTGTATTTCATGAACGGACTAAACATATAGAAATAGATATACATCAAGTGAGAAATAACATTGCAACTAGATTGTTCAAAACTGTGAAAGTTTTGTTCTCAGAAAATCCAGCTGATATGTTCACAAAATCACTTGGTGTAAATCAACACAACTATCTCATTGATAAGTTAAAAATTTTAGATCTTTTCCGATGTCAAGATTGGGGGAGGGTGTTAAAAGGTAAAGCTTATTGACCAATCTTGCCATTTATCTAACTTCGTGTGTTTGTAATGATATTTCTAGGAATTCAGGGACTAAAAGGGACTAATGCTGAAACTTGAGGATGCAAGGGGTTGTGCCTCACTTTTGCTGGGACAATAAGGGTAGCGAAGCAATATATAAGGATATGGGGGCTATGCTGCAAGGACTAGTTTGCAATACTGAAGATTTACAAATATGGGTATCTCACCCGCTTTAGGATCATTCAGCTCATTTTTTAATCTCTCTAAAATTTGTATTCTCTAAATTTTCTCTCTATATTAGGGTTTACATTTCAGTGTATATTTTGTTGTTTACATCTTCAAATCTTTTGAAGATGTCTTGTTCAGATTAGGTTTTATTTTGTAAACACTTTTGTTATAAATTTGAAGAAGAACCTTATGAATAAAAGTTTAATTAAATTGTTATAAATGGTAGGTATATGATGCCGCTCACGATCGCCATCCACCATTAGAGGAACCAAAGCCGTATTTTCGCTCATTTTGTAAGATCGTCGCTAAGTGCCCAAAAAACTTGCAGAAAATTGTTTACCTCCATTGGTAAATCATATAAATTTATGTCTTTTTATTTAAAAATCTTTGAGCCCTTCATTTTTTTCATCTACGATATTTTGTTTTTACCATAAATATACCATTTATTTTGGTAAAAACAAAATAAAAAAACATTTGTTATGGGATTTCTTTGTTTCCTTTCAAAAATCAAGGGTTTATTTGTAGAAAATAAAAAAAAATCTTGAATTAATGTCATATTTTGTTTTAGGACATGTCACAACCACAACCAACCTAAGAGTATTAATCTTTACAATAATTATTAATCTTTTACTTTTTTAATCAGATAAAATTAATAGATATATAATAGTAGCGAAATATTGCAATCATCTTTTTTCTCGATTAATTCAACAAGCGTTCAATGCTTCTAATTACACACTTTACCTGATAAACGGATATTCAATTTACGTAACATCATTTTATTTTGATATGGTATTTTTCGATCTAATCAATAATTATAATTCAACTTTAACAATTTCTCCTTCACGTCATCAATAATTACAAAATCTACTGATTACCAATTAATTTGAGTAAGAAATAAAAAAAAAATGAACATTTATAACACTAAATAGGACCCAAAATAAACTTTATTACATTTGGTTATTTTGGCCTTTTTTTAATCTCTCACTATTATCATTTTAACATGAATTATCAGGAAATCGATTAAGGTAAAATCCCCGAAGGCATGTTATCACGGGTGGCTGGACAACATTTGTAGCTTCAAAGAGACTAGTCGTTGTAGATGCTTGAATTTTTGTGACCTACTTGGGTTCATTTTAATTTAGTTTTTATAAAGCTTGGTAGCTTAGTTGATCAAGTCTTAGTTATTCATTGCTAATAAGCATCAGTTTGTAGGGCGTAGATTAGCCTTTCTTATTTTTAGTCACATTCGTAAGTATGTGGATTGTGGTCCTATATGTTTTATATTACTTTGTAGCAACTCTATAAAATCCCCATCCAAGAAGATGAATATAGATATAATCAACAATCTTACTACAAACAAACACAATAAAAATAGGAGACCAGATATGTGATCAACTATGAACCTTCTCCTTTGACTCTCTTCTTCGTGCTTTTCCTTTTAAATTAAATGTAATGAAATGAGTCATCAACATTGTATTCGACTCAAATAGGTTTTGTTGAGTTTGAACTAGATGAGATTTATACCCTAATATTGATTTCATGTTTACGTCCTAATAATACATTTGAGTGGGAAACCTACATGATGTGAACATAATTTACCACTCTAATACTAAGGTAATTTACTTTTTGTTGATTCAAACTCTCTCAGTGATTTGATAACGACCCTTTTCTATACTTAGTGAAAATTATGTTTTAATATGTATTAGTGTTTCACCATCAGCGATCAGACTGAGTCTGTTCAGTTATCGCTGATAGTCTTCTTATAAACATCTAGTATGTATTAGTGTTTCACTATCAGTGATCAAACTGATTCTGTTCAGTATCGCTGATAGTTTCTGATGTAAACAGTAACGTAATCCCTGAAGACAAGTTTCGCGTCAACAGATGTTCATAGCTGAATCGAAGACGAAGCTGGTGAACAAAGACAAGTCTACTAGTGACCTGATGCGGATATCAGTGAAGCAAAGACGAATCTACTTATACGCGAAGGAACATGAGGAAAAGCTTCAGCGATCACTAAACTCTTGATATCTCTGAAGAAAGAGATACTCAGCGATCGAATGATCACTTAGCTTATGTCTCAAGTTTCCTTTTGTCTCTCCTTGCACAACTTAGTACGAGATGTCAGAACGGACATGTCTCTGC
Source organism: Arctium lappa (assembly GCA_023525745.1). Taxonomy (NCBI): domain Eukaryota; kingdom Viridiplantae; phylum Streptophyta; class Magnoliopsida; order Asterales; family Asteraceae; genus Arctium; species Arctium lappa. Next base: position 1,208,277 of record CM042062.1, on the reverse strand, counting down.
CACAATTCGTACAACACCTTTGTCAACTACACTGTTCATTACCCGACCGAAAGCATGTCTCCCAAAAGTCAGACTCCCAAATCCAATCAGTGAACGCCACGTGTAAAGTGCCCTGCCATGCATTTAATGCATAGGGTATAAATAGGAAGATCACCCCTTCATCTGAAGGGTGCTCAATCCTTGAACCCAATATAGAAACCCTTGTTTTCTATATCTCTTAATCCCCCATTCTCTGAATTTCTTGTGCAACCATCTTAGTGTTTCTTAAGTTTGTTTAGATTGAGTCTGTCTTAATCTTATTCCGCAACAAACTTGTAAATTGTATTTGATTTATCAATAAACAATTTATTAAACTTTAAATTCTTGTGTTTGTATTCAACCCCCCCCCCTTCTACAAACTTGTTAAGCACCTTAGGGACCAACAAGTGGTATTAGAGCAGTTTGTTTAATCAAATAAACAAGATCTTGCTTTATTCTCTTCTTTGTTGTTCTATATGGCACTTAACACAAACACAAACTACTATGATAATGGTTCACTTTCTAAACCTCCTTGATTTAGCAGAGATAACTTTTCTCTATGGAAAAATTGAATGGTGCTATTTCTTGAAGGTGCGGATCCTACTATACCTGAATATATAGAAAATGGACCCTATGAACCTGTTAGAATTATAGTTGTTGTTCCTGCTACTGCCACCACTGAAGCTGTTCCTGAACGATATGTCGTTAAGGAAATAAGACAGTGGAGTGTTGAAGATAAAAAGAAGGTAGGAATAGATGCAAGAGCAAAGACCATTATTTCAATGGCTCTGCCTGATGAAGTTTTCCATTCCATCATGCACCTGAAAACTTCTAAAGAAATGTGGGAAACCATATGTGTTCAATATGAGGGCACCACTGAAATCCAAGAAACTCGTAAGATTAACTTGGTAAGACAGTATGAAAGTTTCATCGTTGGTAAGAATGAATCTCTCTCTGACGTTCATCAGCGGTTTAACTGCTTAATCATTGACCTAAGAACTGTTGGTAGGACCTATTCTAATTCTGAGGTCCTAACAAAATTCTTAGAATGTCTTCCTGAAAGCTGAGACAGTTATTCAATATGTCTTAAGCTTACAAAAGACTTAAATTCTTTTTCTCTGAGCACTCTATATGGAATATTGCTCAACTATGAGCAATCGAATCTTCTGAAGAAGAATCTTGTAAAAGATTCTAAAGACTCCAAAAGCACTCCTGTTGCTTTAGTCTCTTCAGAGATAATTCCATCTCAACGATCTACTCTCACCATCACTGAGTTAGATTCTGAATTTGAGGATCTATCAGACCCTGATCTTTCAGAGTTTGATGAGTCATTAGCACTCTTGACAAACTCTTTTAAGAGATTTGCAAGAAAGAGCAACTTCCGAAGAAGTAAGCCTCTCTCTCTTACTGAAAAGCCAAAATCAACACCTGTTGATAAGGCTACTGCTACTTGCTTTAACTGTGAAAAGATTGGACACTTCGCTAGTGAGTGCAGGTCGAAAAAGGTCTTCAAACCTTCTAAGTCAAGAAGATCCAGTTATGACAAATACCTAAAGCTGAAGAACAAATATCAAAAGCTGAAAAGCTACAAGCGAAAAGGTAAAGGTCTCATCGCTGAAGAACATGACTGGACTGAATCAGAATAATCAAGTTCTGATGAAGAAGAAGTCGCTAATCTTTGCCTCATGGCTGAGATTAAAGAAGAAGTGGAAGAACCATCTGAACCTTCTATGAGCTACATATCATCTCAGGTATCTATCTCTACAAATCCCTCTCTGCCTGAAGCTGAGAGAAGTCGCGCTGTTGATGTGCTGACGATTGACCTTTATAATGCTCTAAACGACAAAACTCAAGCTGAGAATAAAAATGTTCATTTAACTCAAGAGCTAGAAAATGTCATGAAAAGATCAGAGAACTAAATCTTTTAGAAGAAAAGTTGAAAGATCAAGTCATTATAAATGAAATCATCAGCATTGAAGCGAACAAGCCATCGCTGCTCTAAAAGCAGAAAAGGCTCATGTTGAAAAATGGTGCAAATCATCAACAAAGATCTCTGAGATAATAAATGCTCAAACTCCTGAAAGTGATAAAACTGGTCTTGGTTTTTGGACACCACAGGATGATCCTAAAGAAGAAAGTTCCTCGCTTAAGTTTGGAACGTTTGTCACCTCTTTCTTTGACACTTCTTATAATCAATTCTATCCCTGTTCTTCTTCTTCTAATTCTATCCCTGAGGAAAAATCCAAAGACACTAAGTCTGCGGATAAAGGAAAGTCCATTCTCCTTCCTCAGAAGGCTACCAGGAAAGCAAAGCTGAAAGTTCCTTCTAAACCTTCAGCTAATCAAACCTCTAGCTCTGTGATAGAAATCTTTGATCTCTGTCCTCCAAAGCTAAAGATTGATCTTAAATCCACGAGATCTGAAGAAATGAAAATTCCTCCCAGATCTCATGAGAAAAGCCTTCTCGGGCCTGTCCCTGCTCATCTTAAACTTGCAAAACCTTCTACTGGTTCTAAAACCGTTTTCAAATACATAAAATGTTATTACTGTGGTTTTACTGATCATATTGCAATCAAATGTCCAACTTCCACTAAAGCTGATAAAATAGCTAAAGTGAAGAAAAATGCCTCTAAAGCTGAGAAGGTCACCAAAGTTGAAAAATCGACCAAGGTGAAGAATACCACCAAGGTTAAGAAATTAACCAAAGTAAAGATCACCACTGAATCTGAATCTTCATCTGCTGTGAAGACTGCTGAAACTTCCTTATCCACTAACTCTAAAGGACCCATTGAAAAATGGGTACCAAACAACGCTTAATCTTTCTTATGTGTGCAGGGATCAAAGGGCATCTGGTATCTCGATAGTGGATGTTCTCGTCATATGACTGGACAAAAATATCTGCTCACTGAATACAAGGAAGAGAAAGGTCCCTCTGTGACCTTCGGTGGAAATGGAAAAGGATATACCCAAGGGTTTGGTGTCCTCAGTAATGGGACAACTACCTTTCGAAGAGTCGCTTATGTAGATGGACTGAAGCACAGCCTTCGGAGCATCAGTCAGCTATGTGACAAAGACTACGAAGTTCGCTTTTCTAAGAAAGCATGTTCAGTGGTGGATGAGAAAGGAAAACTTGCTCTCAGTGGTTATCGTAGAGAAAATGTCTATATAATAGATATGGACTCTACTATCACTGAAAACTTATGTTTTCTCTCTAAAGCCTCTTCTGATGTCAACTGGCTATGGCATAAAAGGCTCTCTCATCTAAACTTCAAAACCCTGAATTCTCTCTCATCTAAGGAACTGGTTTCTGGTCTTCCTCAGTACTCATATGCTAAAGAATCTCTCTGCTCAGCATGTGAAAAAGGAAAACAAACAAAAGCTAGTTTCAAGTCTAAACAAGTTTCCTCAGTGACAAGTCCTCTTCAGCTCTTGCATATGGATCTCTTTGGCCCTGTCAACATCCAATCAATAGCTGGAAAGAAATATACGCTTGTCAATGTAGATGAATTCTCTCGTTATACCTGGGTTATCTTTTCTTCGCTATAAGAGTGATACTCTAGAAGAACTAATATCTTTTGTTAAAAAGATGGAAGTGCTGAATAATCTTACTGTTCGTTCAATAAAAAGTGATCATGGAACTGAATTCAAAAACAGTTCCCTGAACAATTTCTTTGAGAGCAAGGGAATTTCTCATAACTTCTCTTCAGTAAGAACACCTCAGCAAAACGGAGTCGCTGAAAGAAGAAACAGAACGATCATTGAAGCTGCTAGATCAATGCTCAGCGATTCTCATCTCCCTACTCAATTTTGGGTAGAAGCTGTAAACACTGCATGTTTTACTCAAAACAGATCGCTGATAGTAAAGCGATTTGGGAAGACAGCTTATGAACTTTTTCATGGAAGGAAACCTTCTATCAGTTTTCTTCATATCTTTGGTTGTCAGTGCTTTATCTTAAACAACAGAGATCAACTTGGAAAGTTCGACCCAAAAGCTGATGATGGAATATTTCTAGGATATTCCTCCATCTCCAAAGCCTACAGAGTTTTCAACAAAATAAGACAATCTGTGGAAGAAACAATTCATGTCACATTTGATGAAACTCGCTCAGCGAACTCTAAACCAATCACTGACAATGAAGAGTTAAATGCTTGGATGTTCTCTGACTACAGAGAAACTGAACCTTTCTTCTCAAACCATCAGCATTCAGATCCTCCAGCCGTTGATGATGATCCAAACGTTATACCTCCTAGCGCTGAATCCAACTCATGGGTTTCAGCTGAACCTCTAAACACTTTGCTACCATCAGATCTACCTCTGTCTGAAAACCTCTCTGATAACAACCGCCTGTCCACTACTCAACAGTTAATTTCTGATGAACCTCAAACATCCTCATCAGTAAACATCCCAATTGTTGATCCAACCTCTGAGTTAAGCGATCATGCTCCTGCTCAGCGATGGACCAGAGATCACCCAATAGATCAAATTCTTGGTGATCCAGATGCAGGTATTCAAACACGACGAAGCTCAGGTAATATCTGTCTCTTCGTCAACTTTCTTTCTTTAATAGAACCAAAGAAGACTGATGATGCCCTCAAAGATCCAAACTGGGTCAGCGCTACGCAAGAAGAGCTGACTGAATTCTCTCGAAACAAAGTTTGGAATCTCGTTCCTAGACCATCTGCTAAAACTGTTATAGGCACCAAATGGGTGTTTAGAAACAAGTTAGATGAACATGGAACTGTAACCCGCAACAAGGCTCGACTTGTTGCTCAGGGATACAGACAAGAGGAAGGTATAGACTATGATGAAACCTTTGCCCCTCTGTCTAGACTCGAAGCTATTCGACTATTCTTAGCTTATGCATTCTATAAAGATTTTATCCTCTATCAAATGGATGTAAAATCAACGTTCCTAAATGGAAAGCTGAATGAAGAAGTCTATGTAGAACAACCTCTAGGGTTCTATGACCCTAAGTATCCAAATTATGTTTATAAATTGGATAAGGCTCTCTATGGTCTTAAACAAGCCCCTCGTGCTTGGTATGACACTCTCTCATCATTTCTTATCTCTGAAATTTTTGAACGTGGCAAGATTAATAATACGTTATTTTTCAGAAAGATAAAAGGTCATATAATTCTTGTACAAATATATGTCGATGACATAATATTTGGTTGTACTAACCCATCTCTATGTACTCGTTTCGCTGAAAGAATGAAGAAAGAATACAAAATGAGTATGATGGGTGAGCTGACATATTTTATTGGTCTTCAGATTAAACAATCTGACAAAGGTACTTTTATCAGCCAAGGTAAATATGTTAAAGATATGTTGAAGAAGTTTGATCTTACTCAAACTTCAGAAATGAAAACTCCTATGGCACCACCCCTGACACTTAACAAAGATCCTTCTGGAAAACCTGTTGATGTCACTGCCTATAGAGGAATGATAGGCTCCCTGCTGTATCTTACAGCGAGCCGACCTGACATTATGTACTCTACTTGTTTATGTGCACGCTATCAATCTGAACCCAAGGAATCCCATCTGATCGCTGTTAAGCGAATCTTCAGATATCTGAAGGGAACTTCTAACCTCGGTATTTGGTATCCCAAAGACTCAGGGTTCGATCTAACTGGTTATTCTGATAGTGATTTTGCAGGCTGTAAACTTGACAGAAAGAGTACCACTGGTGGATGTCAACTCTTGGGAGGAAAGCTGGTAAGTTGGACAAGCAAAAAGCAAAATTCAGTGTCCACTTCCACAGCTGAAGCTGAATACGTAGCCGCTGGAAGATGTTGTTCTCAGATCTTATGGATGAGAAATCAACTATTAGATTATGACCTTCAGCTATCAAAGATTCCTATCTATTGCGACAGCAATAGTGCTATCGCTATAGCAAATAATCCAGTGCTACATTCAAAGACGAAACACATAGAGATCAGATATCACTTTATCAGAGATCATGTGATGAATGGTGATACTGAACTTCACTTTATCCCTACTGACTTTCAGCTTGCTGATTTATTCACCAAACCTCTTGATGAGACAAGGTTCAACTTTCTCATCAGTAAGCTTGGAATGCTGAATCTTGAAGAATAAATCTTCAGCGTTCATGCATTGTGTCAGTAATCATAAGTTCCCCTTTTATCATCTCTCTAATAAACAATCTGACTCTCAGGTATGTTTTCTCAATCCCTACAACTGAATCTTCATTCAGTTAAGATGTTTTTCAAACTTTAATCACTGAAACTTTCTTCAAATGATTAAAATCTTTTTGAAAAATAAATTTATCACTGATATTTCTAGTCAGTGATCCTTTTAAAAGAAAATCTATCCCTATCTTTTCCATCAGGGATACTTTCAAAAAGAAAAATCTATCGCTGACTTTTCTTCAGCGATAATTTCAAACGGACAAATAAACAGTCTCTCTCTTCTATGACGGCATTTGAACCGACAATCCACGACATGCCTTTTTTTCTGACACGTTCGTCTGTTGCTCTTCTATCCAATCAACTTCGTGGGACGTGTCCATGTCATGATGAGCATTTGCTTTCCCGCCTCTCACATTCTCTCTCCTCTTTCATACGTATAAAAGGAATGTTTTTCCATTCTTATCATTTTACGCTTTCTGGAAATACTTTCAAAGCAAGAATACTCTTTCAAGCATTCTAGCATTCTCAAGCATTTGCATCATCTTCTTCAAAGATCAACAGGTTATTCTTGATCTTTTTTCTTTTCTTATCTTAAATCTTTTTACATAAACCTCCATTTATGGGTTTATAAGATTCTAATCACATAAAATCATTTTCATTTTTGATTTTATTCTTTAAAAACCAGTTTATTTTGATTTTCTTCATTCAAAATTTTTGGTTTTTTTCTTCCTGTTCTTGTATCTTTTATAAAGAACACCTTTTTAATCTTCAAATTTGTTGATTTTCTATGTTTCTTTCCTCAAATAGAAACTAGAAAATCTTCTTTATTTTTAGACTAAAATCTTTTCTTCTACTCTTGTATCTACTCATATTCAGAATGGCTCAATCTGCACTTGTCGCCTCTAAGAACGTCAAGTTCGCCATCACTGAATCGGAGCTTCCGAAGAACAATCATCTCGCTCGCCTTGATTTTGACGGTGTTAAGTATCCACATCTGAAGGAAGCTGCAATGTTTCTCAAGCAATCCTACATTGCTTATGCTATCATTGTGGATCCCACACCCTCCAAAGCTCTTCTCCAGCAATTCTGGTTTACTGCTGATGAAACCTCTATCACCAACAAAAAGGGTGAACAGGTTCCTGCTATCTCCTTCAGCACTCAACTTGGCTCAGGGATGATGACTGCCCTAGGCCTGAGGAAAGCTCTGCGTTTTCCCGACAAACCCAGGAATGGATTCGACGCCTTGCCAACTGACGCTAAACTCATCCAATTCCTGGATGCCATGTAATATGCTTGAGAACCCAAACCAAGGACGACTATTCCAAACAAGAAGCTGACTCTTGTGAAGAAGGCACTGATGCCTTCCCAGCTAAACTACATCTTCTCACACTTCATTAAGTGCATGAGTGGGAAGAGTGGGTCACTTGACCAAGCCAGCAAGGTTCAGGTCCAGATGGCTTACTCAGTGATAGCTGGACGCAACTTCGACTACGCAACAGCTATCTTTGACGACCTGAAGTCAAAGATAGAGAAGACCGAGAGGGATCCCAAAGTTCCCTACATACGCTTTATCTGCGCGTACCTGAAGTTCCTCTACCCTACCACTTACCCCACCAACTCGGATGCATATTTTCCGAAAGTGGGTCAGCGCTCCCTGGAAGTCAAGCCGCTCCCCAACGAGGTAAGTATCTCTGAACTTCGCTCCCGACTCTCTCTCCTCACTTCTTCTACTTCAGCGGCCACGCAGGAGGTTCCTTCTTCTGCTATCCCTGCCGCTACCCCTTCCAAATGACCATCAACTGGCTCCCTTGGTTCTTCGAAGAAGGCCAAGGTGACCAAGGAGAAAGCTACTTCTAGCTCTATACCTAAGGATGTTTCTCTACAAACTTCCTTGGATACTTTCGTGGGTCTCTCCTCCACATCCTCAGCGACAACCACTACAATCGTGCCAGCGATCTCGGTCGCTGTCACAACAACAGTTACGCAAGCCACAATCTCAGTTCAACAACCTGAGGTAACTATCCTTATCCCTACATCTTCTATCCCCATCTCTAGTCCTTTTATTTCTTTGATCTCTAACCCTCCATCTATCTCTACTTCACAGTTTGGACCCATAGGACCTGAACATCAATCTTTTGATGAATCTTTACAATTCTACAAAATGTTTGATAATTCAGGTATCCCTATAACCTTAAACACTTCTCCCAACTCACCATATAAGCCTGTTTCTCAAAAACTAACTTATATTTCAGGTCCTACTTTGGCGAATGTTGACACCAATGTCAACAATCTGAGTGCAAAGGTGGACTCTATGACTGCCTCTCTCAACAAAACCACCAACGCTGTTCAATCAGCTGGTGAAGCACTGAAGACGCTGACTGCCACCTGCGCCTCCAAAGCTGACGTTTATCAACTCGCTACTCTCCAAGAAGCGATTGACAAAGTCAAGGAAGACTCACAACAACAGTTTGCAGCTCTGTCTACAAAGGTTGATGCCTGTGAAGTCCTTCTTCAGAAATCCTTTCCCGCCTGAAGGAACCAGTTCCAACTCCTGCTCCTTCATTTACAGAAGACGATAGAACCGCTCTAGACGTAGCTGTGGAGTTTATTCATCAAGCTACGTCCGACATCCCTGTACTTGAAGATCGGCTCAAAGGACTGGAAGCTGACGTCCAGAAGTTGTCCACCGCTGAAACCTCTACTCCTTCCCAAGATCTCTCCCTTCGTGATAATGACAAAGAGGGGGAGAAAGCATCTGAAGAAAATAAGGAGAAAGAAGCTGATGCTGCTGAACAACTGAAGGAAACTCCCTCTCAGGTTGAGGGGGAGATAGCTGCTGACAAAGCCCCTCCCACCATCGCTGATCTAGTCGATGATGAAGAGGAGGAAGAAGATGATGATGAAGACCTTGATCTTGAAGATCAAGAGGATGATTCTCATCAAGATGATGACGATGACGATGAAGACCAATCTCTATGGTGTTCTTCAGCCGTCACTTCATCAGCGATAGCTTCGAAAGAAGTTATCAAAGCAGGGGGGAGTCAAGAGACACCTTCAGGAACCCCTTCCCAAAGCAAAGGTGCAACTGCTGAGGGAACCCTGAAGATGATTTCACTACCTGAGGAGAATCCTTCTCAGGTATGCCTTACTCTTGTTCCTTTTTCATTCTATAAAAATCCCACCCCTGTTTCTTTCTAGCCTTTATCTCTCTCCTTCCCTAAAATAAATCTAACCTTTTTCTTTTTCTGACCATCCAGTTCTCTCCCCTGCTTAAGGGTAAAGAGCTTCAAATAATCCCAGCTGCTGAAGCTGATGATCAAATAATCCCAATCTCTGTCAGAGAGATTGATGAAGAGGATGAAGAAGAAGAAGAAGAGTCCCTGCAACATCATGGAAGACCCTCTAGACCATCTCATTGGTCAGAGGAAGAGAGAAAGAAAAGAACAGAGATGATCTCTCATCTGGAGATTCAATGAAGAAAGATCCCCTCTCAATCATCAGATCTGGAGTTCCTGACTGAAGCTGAAATTGAAGAATCCGTCAGGGCTGAGAAGCTGATCGCTGACTGTCAAAGAGATGCCTCTCTGGCTCTCAAAATTCAGTCTTCTCAAGTCAAAGACAAGAAGCTGAAAAGCAAACCAGTGGAAGTCCAGGCAGCTCTTTTGAAAGAGATTGAAGAGGAACGCTCCAAAGAAAAAGTGGACAGCGATAATTATGTCGATTGGTGCAAGCATAAAATTGACTATCGCTCTGACTCAATGAAGATCGTAGCGGTTGCTATCTCTGGAAGAAAGAAGAAGGATAAACTCTCTGTCACCATGGAGATTACCAGAGAGGATGGAAGCTGCAAGGCTATGTTCATTTCAAAGCTGGAAGATCTTGGCTACATGGAGTGGCTTGAGTTCAAAGATGCGCTGAAGAAATCAAAGTCTACATACAGAGGCTATGTTGAAAGGGTAAATGATGCTCTCATCAACAGAGTCGCTGCTATACTAAAGGTGCCATCTACTCTTCCTCCAAAGTCCAAGCAAATCAAGAGAAAACGTTTCTCCTCCTCATCTGATAATGTCGCAGTGATCAGGAATGAAACCTCCATTAAATTCTCAAGAGAAGCTCTGTTCGGTCCTCCTCCTGATCTTTCAGTTCTGGATTTATCTCTGCCTCCTGGCGGACCATATGTTGCGGGACAAGTACTCAAAGAACCTTTTGGAATCTTCTTCAGAGATGACGAGAAATAGCTCAGATTTCAAAGGGTCTCTGAAATCCCTATCTGTCCCCTCGCTCTTCTCAAGGATCTCATGTGCCTATGGTGTACTCTCTCTCCTGTTGCTGAGCCAATCATAGCGATCATCTGTAAAGAATCTTTAGAACGAAGGCAAAAAGGAGAAGAAATACCTGAGTACTTGATCAATCCTCCTAAACCTTCTTTAGATAGCTGATAGATTAGTTTCTTTTCTTGTAATATATTAGTTTAACTTACAGTAGTTAGTACATCACTTGTACTTGTAATTTTCATTCCTTGTAATTCTTTTCTTGGATTAATGAGAATTTCAGTGAAGTACTTAACTCTATCAGTACTGTAAAAGATCCCTCAAAATAGTAATTGGGACATGTATGTTATGAGTCCTGATTATTCCATCATTTTGAATTATAAAGTAATTTTCTTCAGTTATTTTGTCATTATCAAATAGGGGGAGATTGTTGATCCAAACTCTCTCAGTGATTTGATAACGACCCTTTTCTATACTTAGTGAAAATTACGTTTTAATATGTATTAGTGTTTCACCATCAGCGATCAGACTGAGTCTGTTCAGTTATCGCTGATAGTCTTCTTATAAACATCTAGTATGTATTAGTGTTTCACTATCAGTGATCAAACTGATTCTGTTCAGTATCGCTGATAGTTTCTGATGTAAACAGTAACGTAATCCCTGAAGACAAGTTTCGCGTCAACAGATGTTCATAGCTGAATCGAAGACGAAGCTGCTGAACAAAGACAAGTCTACTAGTGACCTGATGCGGATATCAGTGAAGCAAAGACGAATCTACTTATACGCGAAGGAACATGAGGAAAAGCTTCAGCGATCGCTGAACTCTTGATATCTCTGAAGAAAGAGATACTCAGCGATCGAATGATCACTTAGCTTATGTCTCAAGTTTCCTTTTGTCTCTCCTTGCACAACTTAGTACGAGATGTCAGAACGGACATGTCTCTGCCACAATTCGTACAACACCTCTGTCAACTACACTGTTCATTACCCGGCCGAAAGCATGTCTCCCAAAAGTCAGACTCCCAAATCCAATCAGTGAACGCCACGTGTAAAGTGCCCTGCCATGCATTTAATGCATAGGGTATAAATAGGAAGATCACCCCTTCATCTGAAGGGTGCTCAATCCTTGAACCCAATATAGAAACCCTTGTTTTCTATATCTCTAAATCCCCCATTCTCTGAATTTCTTGTGCAACCATCTTAGTGTTTCTTAAGTTTGTTTAGATTGAGTCTGTTTTAATCTTATTCCGCAACAAACTTGTAAATTGTATTTGATTTATCAATAAACAATTTATTAAACTTTAAATTCTTGTGTTTGTATTCAACCCCCCCCCCCTTCTACAAACTTGTTAAGCACCTTAGGGGCCAACACTTTTCAATTTATTAATCAGTGTCATAATTTTACTATCTTGATAGTGCACATTTTTCATTAGGAGCATTTATTTTGAGCGATAGATGCACCATGTAAATGATGTAATATAATATAATATAATATAATATAATATAATATAATATAATATAATATAATATAATATAATATAATATAATATAATATAATATAATATAATATAATATAATATAATATAATTTCATTAAGTCGAAAAGAATATATTAAATCAATTTGCTATAATGCAAACACGTTTTTGATAGTAACGAGGTGGGATTAATGCCCGCGCGTTGCTGCGGATGGAAAGAAATATTAAGACCATAAATTTGAGCATGACCAATTATGGGAACAAAACATTTTGTGTCTGTTAGCAGCATGACTATAATTTACAAAATGCCCAATGAGGATGATGTGTGTGTATGATAGGAAGCGAAAATAAATTGGCTAATGGTACATTACATCATTAACCTAAAAAAAGTTACATTGTTATTAAACCTAAATTAAATTATAATAAAAATATGAATTAAACAAATTTTACATCATTATTAAACATAAAATAAATTATGATAAATTATTTTATTAATAAATAAAAAATTGGTGCGTGAATCACCTACGACTATGTGCTTGGATTGATGGGGAAGGCGGAAGGTTTTGGGTTGGAGAAGACAGAGTCATTGAGATGCGATGCATGTTAAGGGATCTTTATTTTATGCTTATATAATAAAAATAATTTTTATAATATAACTTTTATTTATTTAAATTAGAAAATGAAAAAGTTATAAATGATGGAAATGTCATTGACTTAACGGTCAGGAGCTAACAACTTTTAGTTTCGATGACCAAAACGTTACGCAAATGCAAAATCGAAAGTCTATTTTGGAATCAACAAATTATGGGGACTAAATCCAAGAGGAAAATAAAACTATAGGGACCAAATCTGTAACTCTACAAACATAGGACTAAATCTAACAGGGAGATAAAACCTCAAGGACCAAATCTGTAATTTACTAAAAACCTCAAGGACCAAATCTCTAAGTTACTGTTCATGAGCACTGTTCATGAACAGTACTGGTAAATGTTAGTATTTATAATTACAATCCGAATATAATTAAAGGATTTCATATACAAGTATCGCTTTACTCAACGAGTTCTATTATTCCAAAAACAAAGTCTTAGATCAAGAAACATAAACGTCTAATTAATAATAAGATTAGCTAGAAGCGTACTCGCACAATGATGCAGCTAGATACATCACGATTTTAATGTTTCATTTTATTTTCTGTTTTTTGTTGATTTACATTACGATTTTGGATGACTTTGAGAGAGTAATAATGATTTTTTTATATAAGTTTGCTTAATTTAGACTTAATAACATAATGTTTTTATAAAAAAAATAAGTATTTTGTTAGAATTTAATGATTATGAGTTAGTTATTAATTCAAACATATAGTTTTGGAAATTTGTAGTCATGCATCATGACTTGTATTCTTGAATTTTAGGTAATGTATATCAATAAACAATACTCAATGCATAAAAGTACAAAAACGACGACCAAAAAATCAAATTGGCTGTAAAAATATAAAACCACAACTTATTACAATAAATTATAAATTTAAAAATACATCAATAATAATCGAATAGGGATATATAAGATATTAAAACATAATAATTGAACTCAATTACAAACTTAGCTACAAAATATAATGTAATTTATTTTGATTTAATAATATAATGTTTTTTTATAAAATATTCTGTTAGATTTTTTTAACTATATTTTAGATTTTTTATAGAGTAAATTATAGATTTGGTCCCTAACGTTTGGTGTTTGTTACGGAATTGGTCCATAAACTTCAAAAATGGCAAATAAACCCTCCATGTATGCATTTTGTGTAGGATTTGGTCCCTCGAGCCAACGGTCGTCTATTTTCTCTGTTAAGCATGAGGGTATTATGGTCATTTTACCTATTTTATTTGTTTTTCCATTTTTTTATTATTTTTCTTGATTCTTCATATTCAACCTAATGAACACCAAGAACATGATGAATGTTCATCTTCTACCTCAAGAACACCAAGATTTTTAAACCCAAATCAAACTCAAAAACCAAAAACTTAAATCAAACCCATATCTAAAAACCAAATCCTAAATCAAACCCAAGATTTAGAAACCTAAATCACACCTACATTTAAAAGTCAAAAACCTAAATTAAACCCATATTCAATACCCACAATTAAACCCACTTAAAAAAAGGAAAGAGAGAGAGAGATACAGATTTAAGAGAGATCGAGAGAGAGATTTGAGATACAGATATGATATCGAGATAGAGAGAGATCGAGATAGAGAGAGAGATCGAGATACTGAGAGAGAGAGATAGACAGGGACGAAAACTGTTAAACCCCTCTCCGGCGAGGTCGTCTTCTCCGACGAGCCTATGGTCTGCATCTTCTCTCTCTTCTCTCTCTCTGTATCTCGATCTCTCACTGGTTCTCTCTCTCTGTACCTCGATCTCTCTCTCTTCTCTCGATTTCTATCTATTTTTGAGATCTCTCTCTCTCTCTCTCTCTCTCTCTCTTCTTTGGGTTTGATTTTTAAATCCAGGTTTTTTTATTTAGGATTTGTGTCTTGAATGAAATTGATTGCAAATGGAAAGGTTTTTTAAATTTGGGTTTGATTTAGGTTGGATTTTTAACAAGTTTGATTTAAGATTTTGGATTTTTAATAAGTTTGATTTGGGTTTGTTCTTGGTGTTCTTAGAGGTAGAAGATGAAGATTCAAGTAAAGTAATTAAAAAAATGGAAAAATAAATAAAATAGGAAAAATGACCATAATACCCTCATGCTTAACGGAGGAAATAGACGGCTGTTGGCTCAAGGGACCAAGTCCAACCCAAAATGCATACGTGGAGGTTTATTTGCCATTTTTGAAGGTTAGAGACCAATTCCGTAACAAACGCTAAATGTTAGGGACCAAATCTGTAATTTACTCTTTTTTATATTTAAAATTTGATTTTTATTTTATATTTAATTATGCTGAGTGTGATTTTAGAGGAGTTAAAGTGAGAAATGATTTTAGGGGAGTTAAAATGGTTAGATATAATGATTGAAATTTAATAAATAGCATTAAATGTAGCACATACAACTTTAATCGTTGTTTTTTAAGAGATTTTAAGTAATTAACATTAAATAGCGGTACATTAACCTTTAAAACTTGTTTTTAAGAGTTTTTTATGTCTGCTTTATAATATAGAATAAATATAATTCTCAACTAATTTAATTTTAACAAACATTGCATGCATAAACGAGATATATATATATATATATATATATATATATATATATATAGAGAGAGAGAGAGAGAGAAGGAGGATTAAACGAGAACAATAGTTATTTAAAAGAACACGATAACTAACAAAATCATTAGTGATTTTACATTAACGCGCAAAAAAAGCCTCTCGGACCCAAAGCCGCTGCCAAAGTTCTTTTTTCGTGTGTTAATGTAAAATCAGTAATGATTTTGTTACTTCTCGTGTTCTTTTAAATATGTATTATTCTCGTTTGAACCCGATATATATATATATATATATACACATAGAGAGAGAGAGAGGTTATGTTATCTAAATAATAAAAGAAGAGAATATGAATCTAAGTCTATCATTTATTTTAATCATGTTTCAAATATTAATTTTTTTAAAAAATCATCCAAAATGGCATATGTGTCATTTGTTGCATATGGATTATATATAAAAATTCATTTATTTATATAAGGGTTATCTAATGCATTTAATTAAGCTATTTATTTCTGATCTTTTTACAATTTTCGTGATTTAAACATGATCAGTTTTTCATTTAAAGTATTTATTTCTGATCTTTTTTAAATATTTATTTTTATTGAAGTTAATTTTTTTTAAATATTTTTACAGTTTTCGTCAAAAATCACATATGATATTCACAACTAATCGATGTTTCTAAGGTATGTACAACATCACGTATATTTGTAAATTATGAATTACAGATTGGATCTCATGTAATGTTATACATATTAAATCTATTCTGCTACATATTATATATGATTTTATCTCTATTATTTTTCTATTTCAATTTCTAATTTGAATAACAAAAATTCATGTTTTAAATCACACGTGACTCGGTTATTTTCTTTCTTTGAATGTGTATGTGCTTTTCAAAATTTCAAATTTTGAATAAGATATATGTGTCATTAAAAGTAATTACATAAATTATTAAAATTGTTACCAAAATATTATTTGATTAATAAGTTTTCGAAATATCTTTATAAAAGGAAAAAACTTAATATCCTCATAAAAGGAAAAAAAAATTCATGATTATCTTCATGAAAAATTATTTTTTAAACTTGGGGTGTTTGGGATTGCTTATTTAAAGTGTTTTTTAGCTTATTGCGGTTTGACACCGCAGATAAGCACTTTCTAGTGTTTGGATGGAAAGAAAATGAAAGTGCTTATAGCGGTGTCAAACAGCAGATAAACACTTTTTCATAAGTCACTTTGTTTTAACTTATTAGCTTATTTCAAAAGTGCTTATACATATAAAGTAACCTAAAAAGTGATAAGCACTTTTGAAATAAGCTAATAAGTTAAAACAAAGTGACTTATGAAAAAGTGTTTATCTGCTGTTTGACACCGCTATAAGCACTTTCATTTTCTTTCCATCCAAACACTAGAAAGTGCTTATAGCGGTGTCAAACAGCAGATAAGCATTTTTTCATAAGTCACTTTGTTTTAACTTATTAGCTTATTTCAAAAGTGCTTATCACTTTTTAGGTTACTTTATATGTATAAGCAATCTCAAACACCTTTAAACAACAACTTATTAGCTTATTACGTTTTGGTACCACAATAAGCTAATCCAAACACTTTTTTAAAAACTCCGGTTTGACACCGTATAAGTTGATAATCACTTATCAGTATAAGCATAAGTTGTTTTAAATAAGCAATCCCAAACACCCCCTTAGTCTTTTGGGTTCTTATTAAAAAATATGAAAAATCAAATATCAAATTTTATTTCTTTAACTTACTCTTACGTGTCAAAGACTAGATCGAAAAAGCTAAATGGATCCAAATCCCACTATTTATAGCCGATCCTTCATCCATTTCATCACAGCAGACATCGATTTGAGTCCTACATCGATTTCGTCGATGGATCTTCCATCAATCGCTTACCTTTCACATTTCCCTATCACTGTAAGCAATTCGTTCTTTCATCTAGTTTTTGAATATTTTCATTCTTTGAATCGATCTAATCAAATTTCATTTTTGTGGTCGATTTGATTTCGTCGTTTGCAGATTTTCGTTCTTTGAATCGATCTACCTAGATTGCAATTATTTATGCTCGATTGAATCAAGTTTTATGATAGTTCTAAGATTCGCATTATCCATATTTTTATATTTTTCGCTCTTTGAATCCATTAGGTACTTACACATGAGCTAATGACATTTTTTAAAATGATTTTAAATTATAATCTTCAGATTCGAAGACAAAAAGGTTTAGTTTGTTGAACTTTCGGTGCTATAGGTATTTAAAAAAATCCTTGTTGTGTCGTCTGTTATTCTAACAAGTAAAAGTCAAATGGAAATTTTGTTAGATTTGATAATACGAAAATCTAATGAACTACAATCGCATTACCCAAAAATTTTAATATCATCAAGATTAGATGTTCATTTCTAAGGCTTGGATGTTCCTGTTTGTTCATACTAGTACATTTCTCGTTGCAGGTTAATAATTGTGGTGACGTATCCAAGAATATATTTTATAACATCAATGTTCATAGCATTTCCCAAGAAACCTTTGAATCAGTCAGAGCACCGGTAATGTTTGAAATTTTTCGAAAGCCCTTGACTCATTACAAAACCCTCTGAATCGCTCCTTTTTTGTTTTCTAGGCTAACACCATCAATGGTGGACCATTAGAGTCAGATTATATCAAGGTAAAACCTAAACTGGGAATGTTTTTAGTATTGCTTCGGCTGCTAAATATGTGGCGAACACGAAGTTGTCACAGATTTATTACGGCTATTTATCAATAACATTTGGGCATGATCGTATTTTCTACCTTTAGAAAAGTCTAGAGAGCAATTGTTCATCTGTTTGTTTGTTAATGTCTTCAGCTTTAGCATCCGGGTTTTCTTCTTTAGAGTTCAAAGCCTTTTAATTTCTGCATCACCTTAGCCATGGTCATGACTGAACAAGATCCTTATGAATAAAAGCTTAATTAAATTGTCATAAATGTCAGGTATATGACACTGCTCGCGACCGGCATCCACCATTAGAGGAGCCAAAGACGTATTTTCGTTCATTTTGCACGATCCTCACTACCTTCGACAACGACAATGCATTTTCAGTGCCCAAGAAACATGCGGAAAACTATTTGCCTCCATTGGTAAATCGTATAAACTTGTGTTTATAGAGGTATCCCTCCTTTTAACAAGTGTACAATAATATTTTTTTTTTAATTTTGTAACCGGATAAAATTGATATATAAAAGTAACGAAATATAGAATTATTTTTTTCTCGATTAATATAACAAGCATGTAATCCTTCTAACTACACAATTTACATTTTCAGTTTACATAATATCATTTTATTTTGATATGGTATTTTTCGACGTAATCAAGAATTATAATAAAAACTTTAACAATTTCTCGTTCACATCATTAATAACTACAAAATCTACCGACTACCAATTAAGTTGAGTACGAAATAAAAAAAATGAACATTTATAACACTGAATATGAACCAAAACAAACTTTGTTACATTTGGGTATTTTGGCCTTTTTTAATCTTTCACCATTATCATTTTAACTCGAATTATCAGGAAATCCTTAAGGCAAAATCCCTGGAGGCATGTTATCACCAATGGCTGGCTGGACCACATTTGTAGCTTCAAAGAGACTAGTCGCGGGAGATGCTTTAATTTTTGTGACCTACTTGGGTTCATTTTAATTTAATTTTATGAAGCTTGGTAGCTTAATTGACCAAGTCTTGGTTATTCGCTGCTGAAATAAGCCTCGGTTTATAGGGCGTAGATTAATCTTTTTTTTTTAGTCACATTCGTGAGTAATGCAGATTGTTGTTGTATTTGTTTTGTATTGCTTTGTAACAACTCTATAAAAGCCCCATTAAAGGGAGATGAATATATAAGTCTTTGAGTGCTTTAATTAATACTCGAAGCGTACTCGTACAATGCAGCGAGATATATCACGATTTTAATGTTTCATTTTTTTTGTCGATTTACAGTACGATTTTGGATGGTTTTGAGAAAGTGATAATGGATTTTTAATAAATTTGTTTAATTTAAGCTTAAATAATTATTTTTTGTTTTTTGTCGATTTACAGTACGATTTTGGATGGTTTTAAGAAAGTGATAATGTTTTTTTATAAATTTGTTTAATTTAGGCTTAATAATATAATGTTTTTTATATAAAAAAAATTAAGTATTTTGTTATAATTCAATGATTATCTTACATATTTTAATGACATCTAGAAAAAATAACCAATTACATATTTAATAATATAATTAAACCAAAATTATAGTAATACTAGCAGTGTACCCGTGCAATGCATCGGGGGTGAACAATTGTAAATGAAAATAAAAAATTAATGTAATAGCTTATCAGAAAATATATATATATATATATATGGAGTAAATCATATATTTATAATTTATGTAACATTAGTAGTGATAAACGCATAACTTGAGTTTTTTCAATCATGAAGCATTAAGAAATTATATTAAAGTAATCGTTAAATGTATATTTGAATTTTAAAACATGTATTAATCAGCGATATCTAACAAATGATAATATTTTTTCAAAATACTGAAATATAGAATAGGTAAAAATAACAAATATAATGTTGGATAGTATTATTTTGTATCTAAACGTATATATATATGTTCATTATTAGTTAGTTTTATAGAATTCAAAAGGCTTTAAAAACTTGTATACATGAAGAAAATACATGTACTATCATAATTAAATAACTTTTCTTCTTTTGGAGAAACCCCAAATGGAAGGAAAAAGTAAAGTTTGAATTTTTTTTCAAATGAGTTGTACCTTATGCATACTAAGTTGTGATTAAGAGATTTTTGAAATGTATGCATAAAATGGTAGTACCTTATGTTTTATAAGTAGTAATTAAGAGTTTTTATTTCGTCTTTATAATATAGTATAGATAATATATTAATTAATAGTGATACATGAAAAGGTCTGTATAAAAGGAAGACCGTACACATACCAAATTGGTGGGTGTTAGAAGCGTGCAGTAGTAACATGTATCTTGTGCTTTGATACTTATAAATTAAGAGATTTTTAAAATCTTGCATAATGTGATGGTACCTTGTGCCTAATAATTTGTATTTAAGAGTTTTTTATCCCTACTTTATAATATAGTATAGATTATGATAAAATTTATTTGAGTGTTCCACACCTCACTTTAAAAAATCAAATATTGATTATTTTAATAATCTACCCTACGATTTTTACTCAATCAAAAATAGTAATTAATATTTAAGTTATAAATTTCGTCCTTGTGATTATTGAAAATTTGGATTGGGTCCTTTTCAAATGTTCCAAAAATGTTCATTTAATACTATTTAATTTGTTTTCATTTTATCCGATTATAAATTCTTTTTTAACTAGAATTGTTGATCAAAAAAATGAAAGAGTTGCATCAGTTAACAAAATTAATATTATTTACTTGATTAACAAATAATTTTATCTCTCTCTCTTTCTCTCTCTCCGCCTATAATATATATATATATATATATATATATATAGAGAGAGAGAGAGAGAGAGAGAGAGAGGGACCTTCATATACAAACCATACATATGTTGCAACCCTTACAAACCCTAATTATTTAATCTAATGGTCAATATTGAATTAGGTAGAAACTGTAAATATCCTAAACATGGTTTCCATAAATGAAATTCATATAAGCACGATAAGGGTATTATAGGAATTGTGCATTATTGGGTCATTAAATAAATTAAATTCACATAGGCATGGTTTCCATAAATGAAATTCACATAAGCATGGTTTCGAACCTGCATCATAATGTTCATATTTGTTTCTGTGCATGTGTGCATGAACTTCATTTTATAGCATATGTGCATGAATTTCATACGAGTATCATATAATAAGGTTTACATTTGCGTTTGTGCATGATTTTCATTATATAGGATATGTGCGAGAATTTCATAACAGTACAGTACCATATATGAAGTTTCATAAATTAACTGGGAATATATGCATTATTTTCATGAAGGTTCACATATGCTTCTGTGCATATGCGTATGATTTTCATTTTATAGCATATATGAAGGTTCATGAATGAACTGGGCATATATGCATGAATTTTGTGATAATGCGTATGTGCATGAATTTCATATGCATGTTCATATACGATTCAACCCCATGAATGAATGTTTCATATATGAAGTCATATGAATTTCCAAATATCAACATGTCTATGATATCCACCGATTTACAAAACTAACAACTTATACATCTCCAATATTTTGATTAATCAACGGAAAATTAAATACATCTCCATATATCAAATTGGTCTCGATATTGTCTTCTTCAACAATTTCACATATGAAATATACAACACACTTTCTAAAAAAAACCTCTTACAATTGTCGTAATTCATGTTGGTTTCGTCCACAACATCATCGTGGAAATCTTCGTTTACAATAACATTTGAATTAAAAACTGGATCACTAACATCGACTGTGTTATCTTCATCGCGTTCATCCATTTCATCTGTTATGTGTTTTCCTCTATTGGGTTCATCGATTTCACTACTTTCCGGCATCATTATCCCACACCCCTATGAAGATTGGTTGATTGAAGTAAAAAAAATGTTTCTGGTCGATCTTGTTGTTAAGTCTCGACGATCTTGCTCCTGGAAAGGTACCAAATCTTTTTGGAAAACATAATGACATATTTTAGTATAAAATAAAGAGATTTACTATATTTTAGGAAACATATATAGTTTTCTTATTACCCTATTTTATTAATATATTAAATAAATAAAATATTATTTGAAAATTATAATTCTAACCTCGGTATTTAAATAAATAAGTAAAAAAAGGAAAATTAAAATGATGAGATCAAGGGTGGAGATTGGGTTGCAGGGGTTGCAACAATAAGTTGGTTTGTATTTGATTTGCCCCCCCCCCCCCCTCTCTCTCTCTCTCTATATATATATATATATATATATATATAGAGAGAGAGAGAGAGAGAGAGAGACGTTCAAATGCAACCCATTTACATAGTGCAACCCCTTGCAACCCCTCTATCCACCACACATTTTATGTAATTAAAAAAAAGAAAAAAGGTAAAGGTAAAATGTGTGGTGGATAAAGGGGTTGCAAGGGTTGCATCATGTAAAATGTTGCATAATAACTCACCCCTATATAGATATATAGGGTCCCCTTCATTTGCTAACCACGATATTGGTGCTAACAGTGCTAACCAATTTTCAACCAATCAGAATCATCCTAGAGTTTATGTCTTCAAAGAGTAATATGGGCATTTCATAATTCACGTCTATTTAATGTATTTCTATATTTCAAGGAGTTATTAATATGGTAGTTATCTAAATATTAAATATTTAATGTATTTCCATATTTAATATATTTCCATATTTCAATAAGTTATTAATATGGTAGTTATCTAAATATTAAATATAATATTTAATATTTAATGTATTTCCATATTTTAAGTGTGCATATATACATGTTTAGATGTCAGTGTGTATCTCAACCAATGTAGAATAGATAAGCTGATATGCACATATTCACAATACTCAATATGTACATATGCATATTAGATATCAGTGTATAGGTATGCATATGCTCAATGTGCACATATGTATATACTCAATATGCACATATGCATATTAGATATCAATGTTCATATATGCATATAATATTTTAGCAAACATATGCATATATGCACTATATGGAAGTGTGCACATAGGCACTGTCCTGAAAATCGATTTCTTCAAATCCTGAAAATCGTTTTAACCAACTTTCCGGCCAAATTCCGACGACCCCTATCTTGGTTCAATTCAACTCCAATTCATTTTCAGGTAACGTTGATTTATGTTGTGATGAGTTTAACCTCCCATGCATTATTTATCCGTCTCCCGACCTCTTTTTCTCCGACGGACCCAACCCCACCCACCATCGTCGCCAAGAAATCGAACCATCGCCGGAAAATCAAGATTCTCATAATCGCCGTTTCTGTTGGTGGATTTTTGTTATTATGCATATTGGTTGCATTATTAACGATTTGTTTGAAAAGAAAAAAGAAAAAGACGTCTGTGGTGGGTGTGAAAGGCGCTGAAGCAGTTCCGGCGGCGCGTGATGGCAGCGGCGGCGGCGGAGGTGCAACGAGTGGTAGTGGGAAGAATGGTGGAGGTGGATTTTCAAGTAAAGGTGATAACGACGGTAGGATTGGGAAGTTGGTGTTTTTTATGAAATGAAATCCCTAATTATTTGGGTTTTTAATTTGGTAGACCCATGTTCCCCAAATTAAAAGGAATTGTATTTTGACCGAAATACCCCTGTGTATACATGCATTGTATTTTTTTCAACCGTTTTTAATATTTTAATTTAATAAAAAAATCAATTAATTGTGGACCATTGATCTCATCAATCTACGGTTGAGATTGGTTAACACGGTTAACACCACCAATATCGTGGTTAGCAAATGAATGTGCCTCTCTCTCTCTCTCTCTCTCTCTCTCTCTCTCTATATATATATATATATATATATATATATATATATATATATATATAGGGTCCCCTTCATTTGCTAACCACCGCATTGGTGCTAACCAAATTTCGACCAATCAGAAGCTTTCATTTGTTTATGTTAATCGATCAAGGCTATTAAATGTCGAAGGGCATTATTGGAATTCTATAAAATCGCCCAATTTAATGCATACCATATTTTAAGGAGGTTTTAAATTTGATATTTATCTAAACAATAAATGTATAAATCACCCAATTTAATGCATACCATATTTTAAGGAGGTTTTAAATTTGGTATTTATCTAAACAATAAATGTATTAATTCAAAATTAAAGTTTGATTTGCATCTGTTTATGAATGGAAGTTATCTTTTTCCTTAATTTTAGCATTTGATATATTTCTCATGCCATAGCTAATTTCACCAAATTTTTTTTTGTTTTACTAAGATTCAAAATGAACAACTATAGACAATATACAAAAACACTGTGCACATGTATGCACATATGCATATGTGCACTATCCAAATTGACCAGAAGTTAATTTAAAATTAGCAAATCATCAATGCACATGTGCACACATAAGACATGTACATCTCACAATTCAAACATGCACATATGCCAATAAAAAGTGTATACATGCATTATGCACATCCCAAAAATTCGAGATGCACAACCATATCCAATATACATAAATCTTATGTGCAAGTATGCACATATATGTAAATAATATTTTTATACAACCCACATGCACAAATGCACTATATTCAAGTATGCACATATGCACTATTTTCGATTCATCGGGTAAGCCCGGTCCCACCGAAAATAGGTTATGTTTTGACATTTTCTCCACCCATCTATTTTCCACATGTAGAGCCATTATTGGCTCAAGGGTTTGTCTAAGGATACACGATAAACGTTGATAATCTCATCAGATTACTTTCTTCACAAAACCAATCTTATCAGACCAATACGACGTCGTCTTCGTCGTCTTCTCCACCCGCAGTCTCTTCTAGTACCACCGATTACGTGGTCGTAGTTGATGTAGCCGTCACCAAGTTCAAAAAGTTTATCTCTCTACTCGATCGAAATCGTACCGGTCATACCCGCTTCAGACGAGGCCCACCTCATGTTTCACAAGAGAAACCTGCACCGTTGGCAGCAACCGAGACGATGTACAGCGTCTTCCGCCACCGCCTTCACAGACGATTCACCACCATCCCTTGCTTAAATCGGGATCCTTCGATAGGAAATATTTTCCTCTCTATGCATCTCATCAAAAAGCAATGCCCACGATTTTGGGGATCAAATCCCTAATTGTTTGGGATTTTAATTTGGTAGGTGTATATTCCCCAAAATAAAAGGAGTTGTATTTTGACCAAAATACTCCTGTGCATACATGCATTGTATTTTTTATAACCGTTTTTAACATTTTAGTTTAATAAAAAATAAGTTAATTGTGGACCATTGATCTCATCAATCTACGGTTGAGATTGGTTAGCACGGTCAGTACCAATGTCATGCTTAGCAAATGAAGAGGCCTCTCTCTCTCTCTCTCTCTCTATATATATATATATATATATATATATATATATATAAGTGTGTGTATATATACACACACATTTCTACAACACCCCTACCCCAATAATTCACCGGTGATACTTCATTTTTTTGGCTTCATCATTTCCGGCCACTCAACAAGAATATTATTTGTTTTCCAAATGGTACAGATAGGCTAATAAAAGGAAAACTAAAAATAAAAACAAAAAATTGATCGATTAATCACAGTTAATTGGGTAAAATGTAAACACCGGAAACTCATACAAGAAGTGATCCAATGTTCTTGCAGGCTCTGATATATATCAATTAATCACAGTTAATTGGGTAAAAAATATAAACACTTTAAACTCATACAATAAGTGATACCATGTTCTTCATCTCTATTGCTTTCATTACATTCACCTTTATTCACTCCATTATCATTCGCAATAACTTCTTCCTTTTTAATACTCAAATTTTATTATTTTTTCTGCAACTTCTTCCTCTTATGCTTCCTCCCCTGTTGATTCTCAAAATTTACTTGCTGATGAATAAGATCTAGATCTGCATCAAGTTAGCAAAAACGTATTTCATGGCGTTAGTCGTGAAATCAAACCCTGATTATTAGCTCTATAGTCACATTAATTAGGGTACATCAAAAAGATTCATACAACATTTCTTGAGCAAGGCTTCACATTGAAAATTAGAAGGAGGACATATAGTGATTTTGAGAAATACAAGTGGAAGATGAAATCAGTATCGGAGGAAAACTGTGACCATGATACTTTCTGTAAAAACTTAAAAGGTACTTTAACATGCATAATTGAACGTGGTGAAATTGTGAGTCAAAAAATGGCTAGAAGTGGCCATGAAAGAAGGTTTTTCTTGCCGGTGAAAATAACACTGTTAGGACACAGTCTCGTTGGATTCAAGATCATACAAAACGAAGATCGCAATCTGAAGTTAATGCTGAAAGTTACTCTCAACAATAGTCTAGGGTCTATTCTGTAATAAAGTCAAAGTTGTTTTTAATATCTAGATATTTATTATTTAGATATTATGTTTTTAGTTTAATATTAGTTTAAGTTTTGATAATATCTTTTAATAGATATTATCTATCTCTCTCTTTTATCGATCAGACACACACAAGAAATATACACATACACATAGTGAAAAGTGTAAAAGAGAGAAAAACAAACATAAAGCTTATATCAAGAAATCAACCGTGTAATCCGCGTTTGTAATCCAAACAGGTTGGTTTATTATCTATTGTTTGTTGTTTTGATTATCTGGTAACGATCACGGACTCACAATTGGTATCAGAGCCTGATTCAGATCAAAATCAAAATTTTTACTCTCTGTGTTCTTCATTTTTGAAGAACACTGTGCAATTATCAAAATCTTGATTTTGCGGTTATTTTCGAAATCAAAAGGTTGTGTATTGTTGTAGTTGGTAAGGAGATCGTTGTGTCAAAATTTGGTGTGGTAAATCGACCTCTAGCTTGGTTAATTTTAGAGTTACAGTCGATTTAATCGGAGAAGACGACGTATCGGTCTTAAGCATTCGACCAGACCCTCACTTCCCCGGTCGAATCTCACAAACTTTGTACCGGTCGAATAATTTTTTTTTCCGGTCGAATATATTTTTTTGTTATCCGGTCAAAGGAAAACTAAATTCCCCGGTCGAATATAACTTTTCTACCTCACTTCCCCGGTCGAATAAAAATTATCCACTATATTTCCCCGGTCAAAGAAAATTACAACATCCGGTCGAACTCTTTTTTTTTTTTTTTCAAACTTACATCCGGTCTTCTCTCAACCTCCGGTCAAAGTCATAAACCCCCCCCCCCCCCCCCCGGTCAAAACCCAAAATTGAATTCACCTTCGGTCTTCTCTCTCACTAACCTCTCCGGTCAAACACACCTTCTCACACTCATCCTATTTGAATTCACATGCAAACCTCACGTGACCACTCACTCAAACTCAATATCTCACACAATTCACTCAAACTCAATATCTCACGTGGCAAACTCTCATGCAAACAATCAAGTGTCCACAAAACTTTCACAATTTAATAAATCACGTGGCATTTTTTTCTTTTTCTCAACAATTGGCAATTGGTGTGGTTGTTTAAGATCCTACACGTGGCAATACCCTTTTAAATTTATTTGTTTTTCGGTCGAAAGAAAATTTTATCGGTCAAGCATAAATCCAATCTTTTTACCGATCGAAAATTTTATCGGTTCTTTACGTCTTATCGGTAGATCCTCACTTTGCGCAATCAACATCTCGCGCAAACTTTTGAATTTTAAAATTCTCTCATATCTCAAAGCCTCTCGCATCTCAAGCCTCACGCATCTCAAAGCCTCTCACATCTTAAATCTTGTTCAATTATGACTTCCAGAGAAGCTCTTGCCATTGGAACTGATTCCAAGCCACCAGTTCTCTTTAAAGGAGAATACGAACAGTGGAAGGATCGGTTTCTGAACTTCATTGAAAGACATGATCTGGGTATATTTATTAGAAAATCTCTGAGTGAAGGGAGTATGACAGCTCCAAGGACAATGTGTTATACTACAAAGAATAATGGTGAAAGAGTAGATCTAGATTGTCCATTACCACTTCGTATGTACTCAGACGAGCAAAGAAAGAGATATGACACTGACAGCTTAGCCCGAACATTCCTATTGAATGGAATGACTGAAGAGATTTCAAAAGAGATTTTTCTCACTTTAGATCGCGAAAGGGCTACAGGAAAGCTGATATGGGAACATATCGAGAAGTGTATGACAGGATCAAAGATGTCATCAAAAGTTAAGGTTCTGGAAGCTGAGAATTCTGAACTTAAAAGAAAGATTTCTGATCTGGATGCTCAAATACAGAAGCAAGAGTCTGTTGAGAGCAATAAGAAGAAGTCCAAAGATTTGGAGAATGCAAACACTGAGCTTGAAAAGAAAATATCTGAGTTTGAAAAGAAGTTCTCAGATCTGTCAAAGAAGGGTGTGGAAGAGAAGAAGGTGATTGAGCTTCAAAGTTTAATGCTTTCTCAAAAAGTTGAAGACTTTGAGAAAGTAATCATATTGGAAAGAGATCAGTTTGCCAAGGAGAGGAAGGCAAATGATCAGAAGGGTGCTAAGAAGGGATTCGAAGAAGAAAGGAGCATCCTTCAAGCTGCAATTAGGAAGCTTAATGCAAAGCTATCTGAATTATCTAAGCTTGCACAGAAAGAGAAGAAGAAGAGGTCCGAGCTTGAGAAGAAGATTGACCTTCTCGTCAAAGAAAGAAACAGTTATTCTTCAAAGGTCAACGAGCTTGAAAAGGTTATTTCAACGGTGATGGTGACTGAGCGCAAGACTCCAGAGTCAATTGTCCACTCACCTAGAGATGATTCTGCTGATTCAGAATGTTCATTCAAGTCAGCTGCAAGCTCATATTAGAAACCTGTTTCTTCAAAGAGGTCAGTGAAATCTTCTAATCATATTCGGAGTACTAATCTTTTCTATGACAGGAATAAAGATTTTTCAGGTACACATCAAAGAAGGAGAAGAAGCTTCCAGCAAGAAGAAGAACTGGTCTGGAACAGGAAACCAGTTAGAGAAGAGCTGAAATGTAAAAGCTCATGTGTACATACGCCTAATGCCAAGAAGAACAATGCGCATAAAGGTAAACCTGATTTCGTCTACACGAGAGATCAATTAATCAGGTTATCAGGTAAGAATTTTTATTGTTCTTATTGTCGTATACATGATCCTGTTCACAAGACGAGTGACCATTACTGGTATGGTTCTTACTCAGTTACCCCCATACGAACTGCAACTAACACTCATGGACCCAAATACCAGTGGGTACCAAAGAAAATTAAATATGTGTTGCAGGCACCTACTGTCAAGGGGGAGTAGGAGAACAAAGGCTTCTGAATACTTCAGTTCAGAACCCAAACTTCAATGTCAGAACAAAGGTTCTTGAATAACACAGTTCAAGACCCGGACTTCAACGAATTATGGTTTTTGAACAAAGCAGTTCAAAACCCGAACTTCAAAGAAGAGTGGCTTCTGATTACGACAGATCAGAACCCGGACTTAAATGTCAAAATGGCTTCTAAGTACATCAGCTTAGAACCCGGACTTCAACGAAGATATGGCTCTTGAATACAACAATTCAAGACTCGCACTTCAAAGATCAAAAGACCTTACTCCGTGCTGAACATGAAGATTGTACTCAGATACTCAAATGAGGAAATCAATCATCAAGGGGGAGTACATATTTGTCTGAAATTTTATGCATTTCTCAGATATAATGATCAATATTTGAGAAGGGGTTAGTGTTTATGTTTTTCACTAACATTATTGTCTAATGCATAATTTCAGGGGGAGTATAAAAAGGTGATGACTTCTGATTATTTCTGATCAGAACTCGTACTTTAAAAGTTTTACTGCTTTTTGTCTTTTCAATTTAAGTGAATAAATTTGCTTTGACTTTGACTTAAGACTTTTGCAGAAGTTTGGGAGAAGCTTAAAAGATCATATCTTTATGACTTTACGCTTAACTTCATGAGATGGAAGATCATACGTTAAGGTATTATTCTAAATCTTAATCTCATATATGGTTGAAAGAAGGATAACTTTCAATCATAGAAAACATTGTTTTTAATGTTCAAACCACTTCCCGATTTTTTCAACAGATTTTATATTATGGAAGTGTGATTTTAAATGTTTTCAAAATCAATTTTGTGCTTTAACTGACATAGTTAAACCAATCTGAGCATCACATGCATCATAGGAAAACAAAGAATCATTGTGCTAGGACTTAACACAACTTCAATGGAATCACCTTAACCAGTGATTTCTACCCAAGAAGTTATTCTTTAGTGATTGAGTGTGCAAAGCGAAAAGAAATGAGTGTGATTAGAGAAAGCAAAATTGTTTAAAAGAAAGAGCGTGTGAGAACAGAGTTAAAAGAATATCACAACTCTGCACCAACTTTTTCTGAGCCGGGTAGCCACATTACTAGTGTTTCACAATTCTTTGGTGAACATTATTGAAACAGGCAACTAACCCATGCCAACTCTTGATCAAACCTCACCATCTACTCATTTTCTTCTCAACAAGAAAGTGTTTCACATTTTCAAAAGGGGATGCAGCACATATGCTATCTGATTTTCATTTGAAAAACCTGGATATTGAAAAGAAGGAAGTCTGCCCCACCTTCGCACTTCAATCATGCACATTGAGTCTGTGTTTAACTTACTGTTGTCTCAGTGGTTTACACAATTTCGAGACTAATAAGCAATCATCAAGTGCTTAATTCTTTCTATCACAAGCACGAACACACAAGGAATTTGTTTCTTTGTCATAACGTTTATAGAAATAACCTTTGTGGTGTTTCGATGATTAAATGGAAGCCCTGGGGGAGTCAACATCAAACAGCTCCTTTCCAATGTGTATTTGTTACACACAGTGACTTAGTGTTACTGACAGGCATTCTAACTGATTCATTAGTTGATTCAGGTGTTACATGATTATTTTGTCTAGATTTGCAAAGATCAGGATGAATAACTATTGAATTGATGGATCAGAGACTACAAGTGGTTGACATTTCTAACTCAAAATTTTGATGAAGTCGTTGCACTTTCCATCAAAAAGGGGGAGAATCTAAAGCTTGAAGAAATGTTCAGTCCATTACATTACAGGACCAAGAACTGCGAGATCAAAGTATTATGAAGACATGCTGATTTCAGATAAATTTTCTTTGAAGATACTTTGCTAAAGCATTCTGAGCTAGAGAAAGAGATTACATCTTCTGTGCTGAAAGAGAAGATCGTATTGCCAAATCATTTTCGTAATGATCTTGATCCAAAGGGGGAGATTGTTAGGACACAGTCTCGTTGGATTCAAGATCATACAAAACGAAGATCGCAATCTGAAGTTAATGCTGAAAGTTACTCTCAACAATAGTCTAGGGTCTATTCTGTAATAAAGTCAAAGTTGTTTTTAATATCTAGATATTTATTATTTAGATATTATGTTTTTAGTTTAATATTAGTTTAAGTTTTGATAATATCTTTTAATAGATATTATCTATCTCTCTCTTTTTTATCGATCAGACACACACAAGAAATATACACATACACATAGTGAAAAGTGTAAAAGAGAGAAAAACAAACACAAAGCTTATATCAAGAAATCAACCGTGTAATCTGCGTTTGTAATCCAAACAGGTTGGTTTATTATCTATTGTTTGTTGTTTTGATTATCTGGTAACGATCACGGACTCACAAACACTCCCACCACAAATCATTAGATGGTCTATTATGGATCTTCTATCAGTCGCTTACCTTTCACATTTTCCTATCACTCTAAGCAATAGTTCTTTCATCTAGTTTTTGCATATTTTCACTCTTTGAATCGATCTAATAAAATTTTATTTTTGTGGTCGATTTGATTTATTTGTTTGCATATTTTTGTTCTTTGAATCGATCTACCTAGATTGCCATTATTTATGCATGATCTAATTAAATTTTATTTTAGAACTCGTTTGCGGATTTGATTATAAATAGATTTGAAGCCACCGTACCTTTTTCTGGTTTTTGCGGTCGTGCGATAGTTCTTAAATTTGGATTATCCAGATTTTCATTTTTTCGTTCTTGGAATCCATTTAGTAATTACACACGATCTAGTGACATTTCTTAATTTGATCTTAAATTATAATCTTGAGATGAAAACACCAGAACGTTTAATTTGATGAAAATTTGGTCCTATAGATATTTTAAAAATCCTTGTCGTGCGGTTTGTTATTCAAATGAGTAAATGTGAAATGAAAATTTTGTTAGATTTGCTAAAACGAAAATCTATTGAACTATAATTGCATTGCCCCAAAGTTTCAATATCTTCAACATGAGTTGTTAATTTTTAGGTCTTGGATGTTTCTTTTCTTCATACTTGTACATTTCCTGTTGCAGGTCAATGATATTGGTGATGTAGCCAAGAATGGATTTTACAACGTCATGAATGTTCATAACATTTCCCAAGAAACCTCTGAATCGGTCATAACACAGGTGATGTTTGCAATTTTTTGGAACTCATTAGAAAACCCTTTGAATAAAAGCTTAATTAAATTGTTATAAATGGTAGGTATATGATGCCGCGCACGATCGCCATCCACCATTAGAGGAACCAAAGTCGTACTTTCGCTCATTTTGTAAGATCCTCACTACCTTGGACACCGACACTGCATTCCATGAAACTTGCAGAAAATTGTTTGCCTCCATTGGTAATCGTAAATTTATGTCTTTTTACTTGAAAATCTTTGAGCGCTTAATTTTTTCATCTACAATATTTTGTTTTTACCATAAATATACCATTTATTTTTTGGTAAAAACAAAGTAAAAAAAAATTGTTATGGGATTTCTTTGTTTTCTTTCAAAAATCAAGGGTCTATTTGGAGAAAATAAAAAAAAATGTTGAATTATTGTCATATTTTGTTTTAGGACATGTCACAAACACAACCAACCTAAGAGTTGATTGCAAAGGACATCCATGGGCAGGTATGACATTTTATGCATGTTTATAGATGTATTTCTCCTTTCAATAACTATACAATAATTATTAATCTTTTACTTTTTTTAATCGGATAAAATTAATGGATATATAAAAGTAGTGAAATATAGCCAATCATCTTTTTTCTCCATTAATATTCAACAAGCGTTTAATCCTTCTAATTACACACTTTATTTGATAAACATATATTCAATTTACGTAACATCATTTTATTTTGATATGGTATTTTTCGATCTAATCAAGAATTATTATACAATTTTAACAATTTCTCCTTCATATCATCAATAATTACAAAATCTAATGATTACCAATTAATTTGAGTAAGAAATAATTTTTTTTTGAACATTTATAACACTAAATAGGACCCAATATAAACTTTATTACATTTGCATGTTTTTGGCCTTTTTTAATCTCCCACTATTATCATTTGAACATGAATTATCAGGAAATCCATTATGGCGAAATCACCGAAGGCAAGTTATCACCGGTGGCTGGACAACATTTGTAGCTTCAAAGAGACTAGTGATTGTAGATGCTTAAATTTTTGTGACCTACTTGGGTTCATTTTAATTTAATTTTTATGAAGCTTGGGTAGTTGATCAAGTCTTGGTTATTTGTTGCTGAAATAAGCCTCAGTTTGTAGGGAATAGATTAGTGTTTCTTATTTTTAGTCACATTCGTTAGAATGTGGATTGCGGTCGTATCTGTTTTGTATTACTTTGTAGCAACTCTATAAAAGCCCCATCCAAGAAGATGAATATAGATATGTTTTTGATTGTTTAATTAATATTATGATAAAATTTATGTAAATGTTCCACACCTCGTGTAACACCCCAAAAATGGGACAAACAAAATTTCTGGAAAGGGAAATATGGTATTCAAATTAATGCCAAAGCATAAGCTTACCCAAAAAGGGAACAATAAATATTTGTTTGATTACAAGTTTGTAATAATAAACAATGAGAGATAACAACCTCTTAATCTATATTATAAACAAGAAGTAAGATTACAATCGATTGTTATCTACTTCCAAAATAATCATCTTCTATAATGGCATCCCAAAAAGCTCCCAAGATCACATCTAAAGGCCCGCTAAACCTTCTTGGCGGTCGCGCCGCTAGAACCAACTGAGATACACATCAAACCGAGCAAGTGTTAGGCCAAACGAGCCTAGTGAGTTCAACAATGATAGCATGATCAGTTAAACAATTGTAGACAATAATGGTCATAAAGGAATCAATGGGAGGAGACCCATCACACCAAAGGAGTTTCACCGCAAGTCAATGTACCTTGATGTTCACTCTCATGAGCAACATCCCGAAGGCCTGACACATCTAAAGACTACCTCTCTGACATTACTTCAAATGACGGAGGTCTAGGTGCATACCGGTGGAACCCTAAGACTACATCCTCCTAGTGCTTACTCATGGTTCATCCAATATATACATACAACACCCATCTCTATACATATTTCATATCAACAAGATATATGTATAAGACCTCATATAGTTCAAATCCCATTTTAGGTCTAAAATCCCAAAATATGCAAGTTCACCATTATCATCCATAAATCTCATGATAACCCACATTCATGATGAAAATATAGCCCATAATAACTTCATCAACTCCCACATAAAGTTTATTAACCAATACCTCTATAAGTACCAAAAGTAGAATTTAGGTCAAACTTATCACGTGATCAAGATTGATACATAATCATGAAATGAAAGCAAGTAGCATGTTAAGATGTATATCTCATTTGAAAAAGGTTGATAGAAACTCACTATCTAGGTTTTATAGAAAAACCCTAGAAACTTGCAAAAAACCCTAGAAGTAAGGAAGTAGGAAGAAGATGATCTTGAGACTTGAGATCCTTGGTTGAAATCTTTGATTGAGGAAACTTGATTCTTGCAATAAATGTGGAGAGGATGACTTGGAGGATTGTAGGTCTGCCCTTGAAGAGTATTTAGTGAAGAGAGAGAGGTTTGAAAGAAAATGGATGAATAAGTAAATGAGAAGTGTGGCTGAAATCCCCTTTTAAATCATCAGGGCGCGCGCGCGGTTTGCGGCGCGGTTTGACTCGCGCGGTCATTCTCGCTGGTCTCTGGAATTTTAGGCGACCAGAGCCTCGTGCGGTTTATGGCTCAGCTCCACCCGCACGGTCTTCCGCACAGGGCACTGTTTTCACTGTTTCCTCAATTAAACTAGAAATTAGGGTGTTACACCTCGTTTTAAAAGTAAAATATTGATTATTTTAATAATCTATGCCACAATTTTTACTCTATCAAAAAGATTAAATAATAATAACGTAAATTGTAAATTTCGTCTTTGAGGTTATTGAAAATTTTGGATTGGGTCTTTCAAACGAATTAATTACAGATTTCATTAGTGTGGCTTTAATTTTGTTGTGGATTGGGTCTTTTTTTCTAACACCATTAACCTTAGCTCTATTAAGTCAAGGGTAATATGGTCTTTAAATATCACACCCCAAAAATCGAGGTTGTAATGCCTAACAAACTTAACAATAAACATAAAAGATTCATACCTTGAACTCAAAACTTAAGAGCGGAAGTCTTAACATAGGTTTAACAACCTTACAAGGCAACTTAAAATTATACAACTTCAACACTTTAAATGCTTGAAGCGACTTTTGGGTCTCCCTGAAATCTTCTCTTTTCCTCCCAAACTACCTGTTACGGTGCTCCCTGAGAGATTGATGCATACGAAAACGTCAACTTGTGCCTAGTGAGTTCATGGTTTTCCTTGCATGCTCAACATGATAAATTATATAAAAAACATGTTTATAACTATAATGAGACATGCAAAGAAATCATATAACTTGCAACATGTACTTCGTCATAAAAATTAACCATTTCACGAAGCATAAAAGTGTTCTCTCACCACACTTTTGACCTACACAAAGGTTGTCGCGCTTATTGGGCTATCCCCCCAAGCAACGACCAAAATAATATACTACACAAAGGCTTTCGTGCTTATAGAGGCTATCTCCCTAAGCAACAACCAAATCAATACCGGTATGCTATTATAGAAGTAACCTGCCTTAGCTAGTCCATCGGAAGGCCGACACATATCACATAAAATCACATATCTCAGATCTTTCAATAGCTATCACATATGGAAAACATGTAACTGAAAATACTGTAAAACATATATAATATAATATAAATATAAACTTTTGCAACATATTTGCATATTGTGCATGCATCTCCGTTTTATAAATGACATGAACTCACCCCGGTGTGTAGGCTTCTTTACTTCTTCTAAACTTACACCTACACAAAACAAAACGACTTGGCTAAGTACTTTAATCAAACTACTCTTCGGGTCAACAAGACCCCTTTATAACTACTATGAGTTCTTACTCGGTTGGTCGCTTAAGATTCCGCTAACTTTGATATCCGACTAGACTTGGACCTTAGTTTTTATAAAAAAATGTCAATTTAACCTTCATTAAAAGCACAGACACATTCCGAAAGGAATACTCGAGTGTGTTGGTAACTTTCAATATGCTAAAACAAAGAATCGAGGGCATATTAGTAATTTCCCTAAAGCCAACACTTTCATCAAGATTATAAAACCAATTTCTAATTTAATCGTTGGCTACTAAGTTCTTTTGTAAAATCTCTTACAAACCAAAAGTATTTTATAAAGGGTAAATATCATCTTTATAAAAACATTCCTTCCAAAATGAAACATTTTGGACTAATTTTGCTCCATCGCTACCGTCGAATTATTTGACTAATTGTCAGCTAATACATCCTTAATGATATATATGAATGTGGCTAACCAAGAGAAAGGTTTCGTCCCCCCCCCCCCCCCCCCTTTCTTTGCCCAATATGCAACACGGATGCATACATATATGAATGTGGCTAACCAAGAGAAAGGTTTCATCCGATTTTTTGTGTACCAAATCGCCGCAAGGGGCCGTGGCCACACCTTTCTCTACCCACTCGAGTCTTACCAACATCGGCAGTTGTGGAACTTGCGGGCTTCCCCTAGCCTCTTGCACAACCTCTCGAACCTACCCACAAACCGCATCAACTGTTGGTGATCATTGAGTTGTCCGCCAACAACGCCAAAAGTTGTGGCTTCATCCCACTCTTTCTGTCCGGTGCGAGGTGGTTCGGTTGGTCCTAAACCCATTCCAACATCCCATGGTCTCCAAAGACGAGGCTAACGACTTTACTTATAATATATACTTTGATTTCATGACAATCCGACTACATTACGGCTAAAAAACGATTACTTTTATACTCTCCTTTGGTAGCATTACGAGATCTACACAAACTCATCAGAACGACGAGTTATCGACCTCATTTTGCTCACTACAACTAGGCCAAACGATCTATATCATATTGGGTTGGAAACTCGCACCTAAAACGAATCAAATGAGAGATAACACTTACCGAATGAACACTTTTCTTCCCAAAATTTACTACACGATTTCTTTCGTTCTCAAACCTTCAAGAATGTTTCAACTTTTCTCTTCTTCGGCTAACAATCTCGACTTCTCCTTCTCGAGTCCGCATAAACTAAATGGGGGAGATATCCTCTTAATATCTTGAGATCGAGATTGGATCGGAATATGGTTATCAAACCCAAACCTATCGGCCGAAGCTTACGTGAGCAAAATGTGGGATTCATCCCACTTGTGAAATTTGACCACTTCAAACCTCATTTTCCACCTCAAACTTTCGTTCATGAACAATTTCATCCTTAAACTCTAACTAATACTATTTGTTACCTTTTAACTCTCTTATTATTCATACTTTACGAATAACCCAATTTTTTGGGTGTTACATTAAAATATGATTATTTTTCAGAAAAGAAAAATTGTTCCAAAAATGTCATTTAATATTTGTTTTCTTTTTTATCTAACTAGAAGCGTACTCGCAATGCAGCAAGATAAATCACGATTTTGATGTTTTATTTTATTTTTTGTTTTTTGTCGATTTACAGTACGATTTTGGATGGTTTTAAGAAAGTAATAATATTTTTTTATAAATTTGTTTAATTTAGGCTTAATAATATAATGTTTTTTATATAAAAAAATTAAGTATTTTGTTATAATTCAATGATTATCTTATATATTTTAATGGAATCTAGAAAAAATAACTAATTACATATTTAATAATATAATTAAAACAAATTTATAGTAATATAATATATTAATTAATAGTGATACATGGAAAATTCTGCATAAAAGGAAGACCTACACATACCAAATTGGTGGGTGTTAGAAGCCTGCAGTAGTAATATGTATCTTGTGCTTTGATACTTGTAAATTAAGAGATTTTTAAAATCTTGCATAAAATGATGATACCTTATGCCTAATAATTTGTATTTAAAAGTTTTTTATACCTGCTTTATAATATTGTATATATATATATATATATATATATATATATAGAAAATAACATTTCATTTAACCATACCGTTGATCAAAAAATAAAAAAGTCAAATTGGTTAACAAAATTAATACTATTTACTTGATAAACAAATAATTTTGTCTCTCTCTCTCTCTACACACCTATTTCTAAGCATCCCTCCACCAAGAGTTCACTGACGACACTACAAGAAAATTGCCAATCAGTGACGAAAAAATTTTGGTCACTATCTACACAAAATTGGTCACTGAGGCACTTTAGTGACTAAAATTTGGGTGGTCACTTTTCGTCACTAAAGGTCCGTCAAGTGACAAAAATAGAGTGGTCACTGTTTTTGACAACTAATTTGGTCACTAAATATCGTCACGAAACGGTGAAAGTCGTCACTAACTTGACTAAATTAGTGACCACCACGAAATACGTCACTAGTGGGTTCGAGATAACGATTTCGTTAACGTCCGTTAATACCATTAGTGACCAAATATGTGGGCACTGGCATTAATTGATATTAGTGACCAAAAAAAGTGGCCACTAATTATAAGATGTGAACAAAAAAAATTGTCACTAATTTCTATTACAATTGTACTGCAGTAAAATTAAAACCTACTAATTTGTAATAATAAAAATATAAATAGTAGAACTGAAATAGGAACAAAAATAATATGTAATTTTTTTAAGTAGATAGTCCTCTCTAAGATCTACATATGTGTTGCCACTACCCCCTGGTCAATTCTTTTAACATCTTACAAATAAGTTAAGCCAACTTACCTAAGCCTAGATCAGTAGGATGAAAATTGAACCCAGAAAAATTACAACTTGATTCGAGAGACTACTCATGGCGCTCCTTTAATATAGTACAGAACTAAATAATGAGAAGATGAGATACTACAAGAAAAAGTTAATACCTAGCCTTCTTCATCTGATTTGAAACAGCGCTATAGGCATACTTCCACCACAATCTCGGATCAGATTTCACCGGGACAAAGGGCCGGAAATGAGCATATTTTAATCTTTGGTTAAATGCAGAAAAATTATCTGCTAACTTCATCAAGTCCCTATAACCACTCTGCAAATTTGTGAAAAACTCGCTTATTAAAGCAACATAACTAATATCATCAAGCTTGCTCACAAGGATGTAAACCGACCAAATAGAATAGATTTATTAACCTTTGACAAACAAATTGTCACATCATCCAAGTTCACTGCTGCTTTCATTTGAGGTTGATTTCGACTGGGAGAACTTGATTGTTGTTTTGAATAATTGGCACTTCCAGTTACATGTTACAGAATGTAGGTGTGTGTCTGAACAAGAACACTGGTTGGTTTCCATTCTTTGCGCCAAAACTGAAGATCTGAAGCGGATCTTAGTACAATGACATGGTGTCTGAAATCTAATAGATCATATATAGCATGTTCAACATATACAGATCTTACCTGATCCCATTCAAAGGGTTGCAAATCCTCCCACGGTTTTGCAATGCGCCATAAACTAATATCAGAGTCCAAATAAACAGCCCAGCCTTTCAAGTTCAACAAACTGGAAAAAGTTATGGCAACAAAGCAAGTAAGAGCACGAGTGTAGGATGGGTGTTCATGTGTGTGTGTGTGTATGCGAGCGTGTGTGTACAAGATTTTCAACTGATTCTCTGATCAGACAAGATGATATGTATGGTAAAAACTTGTTGTTAAGTTGCTATAAGATATGAGTGTACTATATGTGTATATATATATATATATATAATTACATTATTAAGGGATAATTAATTTTAAATTCAAGTATATTCAAAGAGAAAAGCTAAAGTTAATAAGCATTTTTATCATTTCTCTTGTTGTTGCTGGTGAAAACAATATATATATATATATATATCAATCCAGTCCTCTATATAAGTTGATCTTCTTGATACGATTTTCCAGTCCTTAATTTCTACGAATTTTATGTCCGTTCCAGGAAATAATATATGCACTGCACTTTCTTAATTATTAAGTCTATTCAAGGAAATGAAAACATTTCCTTCTAAACTTGGACTGGAATCGATATGATTACTGATAACTCTCAAATATTGAGAGTTAATTCCTCTCTGTTTATATTTGTTTTACCACAATTTCACCTTTTTTGTTTCTCATCTCCTTCATTTGGTCTTAAGTGTTCAAACATGATGATGAAGTCTCAAGAATGCAAAAATTTCGGTTTCACTAACTTTTGTGCAGAAAGTGGCCACCTTGCTGGCACCTTGTCATCACGTTGAACATGGGCTGAAAATTTGTTGATAAGTTCCAGCCATTTTCGAAAAGTTGACTTCTGAAGGAATGTAAAGAGTCTTCTGATCTTTCACTAGAATATTCAAGGAAGAGGACATAAAGTGGAGATCTAAGGAAAGTTCAACACTCTTCCTTAAAAGCTACTTTTAAGGAATAGTCACATCAACACTTTTCTCTTCCTTAGGCTATAAATGAGGGCTTGGAGGAACCATTTGGACACACAACAACTTCCAGGAGCATTGAAGACTTCTGGAGCTTAAGCATTTAATTTCTAGTCTCTCTTTTAAGCTTGTACTAAGTTGCATTTAATTTTAACTTTTTTGTAAAAGTTGTCGCCAAAGTGGCCACCTTGTCACCACTTTGGCAGCAACTCTTTAGTTATTTATGCAAGTTATGTTTAAGTTCTCTCCTTCTCCCATGTCTTTTACTGTTACTATGAGCTAAACACCCCTTTGGGTGTGGCTATGAGACAAAGCTAAGACTAGTAGGACACACTTATGTGTTGCTATCGTTGCTAACTCTTAGACTTGGTCACTTGAGTCGGGGCTTCAACTCAACGCGGACAAGCCGATCACTTGTTAGTGTTAATATTAGATCTTAGACCTCGAGAGGGGCATATCTGAAATACGGCTTGGGTGATGCAAAGAAGATTTGAGAAAGTCTTTTATAGCCACGTAGGGATACGGGTTTTTGCATGACTATAACTAAGGTTCAAATATCGGTTGATATGGGTGTCACAAAGAGATTTGGGCGTCCATATCTATACTGGTGGAACTGAAATCCTCAGAGGTTTACTTAGTTAAGTCGGCAAGTCTAGAGTTGGCCAACGTGGTGACAAAGTGGGGACAACGTGGCCACGTTCCGAGAAGGTTCATTTTCGAGAGAAAAGGGTTTTTAAGGCTGTCGTGTGTCATTTGTTTCTAACCAAGTTGTTACTACATCAGTCTTAGTCAATGCTTGTACCCACATCCTATCTTTAATACTGTTAATTCCGTTTAATCGTTGTTTAATTCGCTTAAAACTCACAAAATATTGATATTGTTCTCAAAAATCAACCAAGCACTAGAAGTTCATGGAAAGTTCTCTGATTCTTAGTTGACTAGTCCCTGTGGAAAGGATCTCGGTACTCTACCACTTTATTACTTGTAGCGATCATAGTGTCCGGTGTGCACTTGCACCGCCACTGTGGCAACATAGTGGCCACTTTGTAGACCTATACAATTTTCCGCTATCAAGTTTTTGGCGCCGTTGCCGGGGACTAGCGCGATTTTAAATCCTAAGATATTGACTTTTCATTCGAGCCTGAGTTGCTTGTGTCTTTTATTTTTAGTATTTTTCGTGTTGTATGCCAAGGCTACAACACGGTGAACTTGTACCTCTTGACCCCGAAATTGAAAGAACCGTTAGAAGACGAAGAAGAGGTAGAAGAGGTCGGCAAAATCAAAACATGGATGGAAATGGTAGAGATCCTCCAGCACCACCTAATGAAACAACCATAAGAATTGCCGACGATAAAGAACAAGAAATACGGGACTATGCAACACCCGAATTTGATCAATTAAAATCGGGTATTCTTAGGCCCAACATTATAGCACAAACTTTTGAACTAAAACCGGTAATGTTTCAAATGATCCAAGCAATGGGTCAATTTGGAGGATTACCGTCGGAAGATCCGCACTCACATTTAAAATCATTTTTAGAAATGACGGATCATTTTCGCATTCAAGGTGTTACAACCGAAGCCTTAAGGCTTACGCTCTTCTTTTATACATTGAGAGATAGAGCCAAAGCTTGGCTAAATTCTCAACCTCCTCATTCCATTGATAGTTGGACAAGTTTGGCCGAAAAATTTCTAAAAAAATATTTTCCTCCAATTAGAAATGTGAAGTTTAGAAATGAAATTTTAATGTTTCGACAAGAGGAGGATGAAGCGGTTTCGGATGCATGAGAGAGATTCAAAGACTTAATTAGAAAATGTCCTCATCATGGAATCCCTCATTGCATCCAATTAGAGACATTTTATAACGGTCTTACTAATGCCGCTAAAATTATTCTTAATGCTACGGCCGGTGGCGCTTTCACCTCTAAAACTTATAACGAAGGATATGACATTTTGGAGAAAGTGGCCAACAATAACACCGATTGGTCAAACCCACATGCTCTTGCTCCCAAGAATGCATCGGGTGTTCACGACATTGATGCCATCACCGCCTTAAATGCACAAATTGTAGCTTTCACTAACTTGGTAAAAAATAACATGAACTTAAATGGAGAAAAGAACCAAGTCCAAGCCATAAATGAATCTTGTGTGTTTTGTGGTGAGAATCATGCTTTTGAGTGTTGTCCCGGTAATCCCGCTTCGGTTAACTATGTAGGAAACCATTATAGGAATAGCCCATTTTCTCCAACTTATAACCCAAATTGGAGAAATCACCCGAACTTCTCATGGTCGGGTAATCAAGGACTTCAACCCCCCGGGGTTCATCAAGTTCCAAACCGACCACCAAATCCTCCGGGATTTCAACAAGGACCGTCTCATACGTACCAAAGTGGGCAATCCTCACAACCGTATGTACCAAGACAACAAAATGCATCGAAGAGTAATGGTTCGCTTGAATCTCTACTCAAAGGTTTTATAAACCAAACCAATGCAACTTTGAGGGGTTTTGAGACTCAATTGGGGCAATTTGCCGCCGAGTTAAAAGGAAGGCAAGTGGGCACTTTGCCTAGTGACACCGAGACCCCTAAGGGTAAGGAACACGTTAAGGCCGTGACTTTAAGAAGTGAAACAAGAGCATCCAAACCCAGTGAGGAAGTCTTAGTTGATACCGTTGTACAAGAAGACACCACACATGCTTTCGACAAAGAAAAATTCCCGTCCTTGTTTCCAGCCAACGTGGCTGGAACGTGCCCACCTTCGGGACAGAATGTTGTAGCCCCTTCACGGACTGTTGTGCCATCAGATCAGCCTCACCAAAGTGGTGAGAAAGTGCCCACTTCACAGCAAAAAAAGGCTAGTCTTAGCCAACCGGACCTAGACTTAAGAGACCTCCATTTTCCCGGTAGGATGAAAAATAAAAATGTCGATAATCATTTCAAAAAGTTTTTGGACATTTTTAAACAATTCCATATTAACATACCTTTAGTAGAAGCTCTCGAGCAAATGCCAAGCTATGTTAAATTTTTGAAAGACATCCTTAACAAAAAGAAAAGGTTGAGCGAATTTGAAACGATAGCTTTGACAAAATAGAGTAGTGCCCTCCTCAATTGCAAAATTCCACCTAAGCTAAAGGACCCGGGTAGTTTCACCATCCCTTGTTCGATAGGAGGTAAGGAAGTTGGTCATGCCTTGTGTGACTTAGGAGCAAGCATAAATCTCATGTCGTTGTCCATCTTCAAGAAGCTAGGAATTGGGGAAGTTCGACCCACCACCGTGACCTTGCAATTAGCGGATAGATCTTTGGCACATCCCATGGGAAAAATTGAGGATATTTTGGTCCAAGTTGACAAATTCATTTTCCCGGCCGACTTTTTAGTTTTAGACTATGAAGCCGATAAAAACGTCCCCATCATTTTAGGACGACCATTTCTTGCTACGGGTAGAAATTTGATCGACGTCCAAAAGGGTGAGTTAACTATGAGGGTAAATGATCAACAAGTGACATTTAATGTTTTCAAGTCCCTTAAGTTCCATGATGAAGTGGAAGATTGTTCGGCCATAAATTTGTTGAGTGAGGACCTAGGTGTAGATATTGAAATGTGTGGTGAAAAGTTTGGAGAAGAGAGCGAAAATGAGCTTCAGTTTGAGAGTCCAAAGAAAATCCAACCACCAATAAGAGGGAACCCGTGTTTGAAAGAAATGATATTGAGCCACCATAAACACAAGAAAAAACATTTTTTGTCCAATGGTGTGTCGTCATCCGCCAAAACCTCTTGTTGAGTATCAAGAAGGCAAGAAATAGCCTTTTAATAAAATGTTTTTTTTCAGTCCTTTTTAGTTTTTACCATTTCAATTTTTGTTAAAAAAAATTTGAAAACTTTCGGAGTTGTGCAAAGTGGCCACTTTGTGGCCACGATGGGACTGAGCTGTTAAAAAAAAGTTTCTGAAATTTAATTTTTTTATCTGTTTTTAAATATTTTTTTTGCATGGTTGAAACTTCATTTTGTCTACTAGTCATCTCATACAACTCTTACAAAGCACACCTATGTCCATGTCTCCTTTTGTCCTTTGTTTATTTTTATTAACTTTGTCCTTTATTTATTTTATTTTATTTGGTTTCTTGTGTAGGTGGAAATAATTTTCAGCAAGTGTTTGTAG
Organism: Arctium lappa; assembly: GCA_023525745.1. Lineage (NCBI taxonomy): Eukaryota > Viridiplantae > Streptophyta > Magnoliopsida > Asterales > Asteraceae > Arctium > Arctium lappa. Next base: position 1,163,581 of record CM042062.1, on the reverse strand, counting down.
ATGCACCGGTTATGAGGAGTTTTTTTTTTAACTTTGGTTTTCAAAAAAAAAAAGTAAACTTCTTATCAAAGCCTTTTGTCCCATCACTTTTTCTCAACCCCTCAACTCCCATGATACCTCTCCAAACCTTTTGTCATCTTGTTAACCATCATTTTTTATTTTCAAGAAACCATCATTACCTCTTATAACCCCCTTAGCTCGCTCTCTCTCTCTCTCTTTCAACGGTTACCACCACCACCCTTAAAAAAAAATTATCATTCTATCTTTTTAGTCATCATCATCCTCTCTAATCCCATTAACCCCTTTATCTTTCTTTTTTACTCGTCACTCCCTTTATCTTTCTTTTAACTATATGTTCATATATGAATCAGTTAATTAGTTCATATATGAATCTGTTAATTAGTTCAACTGATTCATATATGAACTTACAGTTAATTAGTTCAACTGATTCATATATACCGTCTCTTTGGTTATTTCTAGTACTTTTGTTTTGCGCTCATTTCTTTTGCAGGTCTGCTCCTTGGATTGCTACCAATTTTTGACTGATGACGTGATATAGGCCTTTCTTTTCTGGATGTTAAGCCCAAACACTTTCCCAATTGAAACATAGTCTTTTACCGTAGCAATATCGACATATCTTTCCTTTTTCAATGAGGACATTGAAGGGTTCCGTTTGGGGGTGGGGGCTGCTGAGAAAGTAGAAACAAATCGTTCTTCCAATAGCCGAAAGCCAAAGTGGCCACTTTGTCGCCACGCTGTCACCACTTTGGCAGAAAAAAAAAGGTTGAAAAATAAATTGGGGATCGGTCAAGGGTCAAATGGTCAAGGCAATGCAATGAATAAATAGTCAAACCAAAAAAAATTGGAGTCATGCAAAAAAGAAAAGTTTGGGGGTCATATCGAGCAGTTAATTTGAAAACCCAAAAACACAAACCCAATTCAAGCCCTATTGATTAAAGTCAATTTTTTGGGATGCATGAAAAGAAGCGGTACCTTTTTCAAACAAAGTGCTTCGCTCAATCAAGAAACATCAAAGTATTCGGTATGAGTTTTCCATTCATCAAACGTAAGCAACCAATTTTTTTCATTCGAGTCCTTTTTGTTAATTCTTTTCTTTTTACTTGAGGACAAGTAATTGCTAAAGTTTGGGGGTATGATAACTCTCAAATATTGAGAGTTAATTCCTCTCTGTTTATATTCGTTTTACCACATTTTCAACTTTTTTTGTTTCTCATCTCCTTCATTTGGTCTTAAGTGTTCAAACATGATGATGAAGTCTCAAGAATGCAAAAATTTCGGTTTCACTAACTTTTGTGCAGAAAGTGGCCACCTTGCTGGCACCTTGTCATCACGTTGAACATGGGCTGAAAATTTGTTGATAAGTTCCAACCATTTTCGGAAAGTTGACTTCTGAAGGAATGTAAAGAGTCTTCTGATCTTTCACTAGAATATTCAAGGAAGAGGACATAAAGTGGAGGTCCAAGGAAAGTTCAACACTCTTCCTTAAAAGCTACTTTTGAGGAATAGTCACATCAACACTTTTCTCTTCCTTGGGCTATAAATGAGGGCTTGGAGGAACCATTTGGACACACAACAACTTCCAGGAGCATTGAAGACTTCTGGAGCTTAAGCATTTAATTTCTAGTCTCTCTTTTAAGCTTGTACTTAGTTGCATTTAATTTTAACTTCTTTGTAAAAGCTGTCGCCAAAGTGGCCACCTTGTCACCACTTTGGCAGCAACTCTTTAGTTATTTATGCAAGTTATGTTTAAGTTCTCTCCTTCTTCTCCCATGTCTTTTACTATTACTATGAGCTAAACACCCCTTTGGGTGTGGGTATGAGCCAAAGCTAAGACTAGTAGGCAACACTTGTGTGTTGCTATCGTTGCTAACTCTTAGACTTGGTCACTTGAGTCGGGGCTTCAACTCAACGCGGACAAGCCGATCACTTGTTAGTGTTAATATTAGATCTTAGACCTCGAGATGGGCATATCTGAAATACGGCTTGGGTGATGCAAAGAAGATTTGAGAAAGTCTTTATAACCACGTAGAGATACGGGTTTTTGCATGACTATAACTAAGGTTCAAATATCGGTTGATATGGGTGTCACAAATAGATTTGGGCGTCCATATCTATACTGGTGGAACTGAAATCCTTAGAGATTTACTTAGTTAAGTCGGCAAGTCTAGAGTTGGCCAACGTGGTGACAAAGTGGGGACAACGTGGCCACGTTCCGAGAAGGTTCATTTTCGAGAGAAAAGGGTTTTTAAGGCTGTCGTGTGTCATTTGTTTCTAACCAAGTTGTTACTACATCAATCTTAGTCAATGCTTGTACCCACATCCTATCTTTAATACTGTTAATTCCGTTTAATCGTTGTTTAATTCGCTTAAAACTCACAAAATATTGATATTGTTCTCAAAAATCAACCAAGCACTAGAAGTTCATGGAAAGTTCTTTGATTCTTAGTTGACCAGTCCCTATGGAAACGATCTCGGTACTCTACCACTTTATTACTTGTAGCGATCATAGTGTCCGATGTGCACTTGCATCGCCACTGTGGCAACATAGTGGCCACTTTGTGGACCTATACGATTTTCCGCTATCAATTTCTCATCATCACATCACACTTCACTAGCTATATGGTACCAATTTTATGTTATCATCACTACTGCATAAACCAAGTTGTCCTTTGAGATGGCCTACCCTTCTTCAGCTCAATCTACTGCTTTTGTTGTGATTGATTCTAAGTAAAAATAATAATTTGAATACATTGCTTGTTACACAGAACTGGCCCAAAGGGGATGAAGGTTCTTAATTTCCCACGATCGTCATTTAGTAGTCAGATTAATAGTTTATAAGAGGTAAACTTTTATTTTGCTTAGATAAAATAAGGAGATCCATCCACTAAAATTAACATTGATCACCATGTTATTCATTTGAATATATGAAGACAAAAGTTAATGAAATCATAAATATACTTGTAGGTCGAACGATATATGTGCACCTTACGCAATAAACCAGTCTCTAACTTCTGTTTTTTAGTCTTCTAGATAACTCCAGCTTACACCTTCTCTTTGCCCTTATATGCCCTTCCTACCTCATGCTTGCCTGAAAAGGGTTATAGTTTTGAAAGAGCGAGGATTAGACCAACGGTCTAGTGAGTCCCATCTAATAACAGTTTAAAACTCAACAAACAATCAAAATTTTTATCAATAAATAAACCATTTTCAGATTTACAGAAACAGTCACACTTTCAATAAACCTCTCAGCTCACACTACCATCACCCTTAAGGTGACAGCGTGTCTGTGACTCACACTGCCTTATTGGGACACACCCCCAATGACATAAACGGAACACACCCTCCGGTATGAGTACAGGTGGGCCACACCCCCGACTTTGAGCTTAACACACTTATGACTATGTATGCATACATATCCACTTAAGCAACAGTAACAGAAACATCTTGAACATTTAAATAAAAACTCGCAGTTAATTAATAACCAACATCATTTCAAAACTTGCAGATAACTTTATAAACATAACTTCTTCGTCATAAAAGACATTAGTTTAGAAAACACACCTGATGTCCTTGCTTAAGTCTTTGCGCCTACTTGAAACAAAACCTATAAGAAAACATTTGGCCGGTAAACTTTCGATACTTTCTAATTCGCAACGGTAACCGACCCTTAACCCACTATAAACTTAATCGGTTGAATCCTAATTAAAACCGAACTTGTTCCCATGGACAAAATACTCTACAAGAACTTCTATCCTCTAATTAAATAACGACCCATCTCAAGGTAAAAGTTCTAACCAAGCTAGCGCAATTGGGCCAGACGCTAACTGCCTAAGCCCAAGTGGGAATAAAGCATGGGTCGCGGCCCATGCGGTAGTCGCCCCGCCCAAACCTGACCGGGACTTCCCCACGACCGGGGCCTGACCAAAGCGGTCGCCCGGACTTCCTTTGACCAGAACCGGCGTCGACCGGGTTTTTGAAGACCGGTGTTGACCGGTATTATGCCTCCTGGGGTTGCCCGGGACTTCAGCGACCGGTGTCCCCCGGTCCCCCACTCAAGATCCGGTCAACATACAACATGTTCTCAAACCAAAGGGGTTTTCTACTTTCCCAACCAACAAAGATCGGGAATCGATTAAAACCTGAATCTCCTTCCTGGATTTGATTACAACAATACAAAATAAACTACAACCTCAAAAATCTAGAACTCCATAAACAGATTAAACAATTTAACCTCAACTTCCCCCAAAACCAAAACTGTGAACTCAAGATCTTAAGATTCTAGAGAGAGAAAGCTAGAGAGAGAGAGTTAATCTTGAAAGCTCTTTTCATATATCTCATAAATCTGATTTACAATTCAGTTCTTCTCTAAAGATTACAAAGCAAACTCTATTTATACCTAAAGCTTAAACTAAAACTTAACAAATAAGGAAACAAAACTAGCTTTGACTTTTACAAGACTTTGACATTGTTGACTTCCAACTTTGACTTCCTAATTAAATCTTGGATACAATATTTGGACTTAACAATCTCCCCCTTTGTATTCAAGATTTAATAAAAAATTGATGCAGATCTTCAACTCTTGATTCTTCATCTTTTGTCTCTTGAAGCTTTCAAAAACTTTGCTCTTTTGCAGCTTTTGAAGAATCTTGGAAAGTCTTTTTAAACTTTGAAGCTTTGAAAAGTCAACATGCCTTGAACAAAACATTGAAAACTTAAAACATCTTTGAAACATGAATCTTCATTTCTGAAAAATCTTTCGTCTTCAATCAAAATTGTATCTTCATCACTTTGATCACTGAATCGACTTCGGAAGAAACAAACTTTCACGAATCATCTTGATTTGACTTTGAACATTCTTTATCAGACTTGAACTTTAAAAACAACAGCGGAAGCAAATTGAAATTCTGACATGAACTTTGAACTTGAACTCTTGAAATTGATCTTTGAATAATTCTCCCCCTTTTTGATGATGTGAGCATCAATATCATCAAAATTACATCAATTTCGGCATAAACTTTGATTTCCCCCTTTGTGATCAACAAACAATCTCCCCTTTGATAATTGTCGTACTTTGATCTGAAATTTGTCGTACTTTGATAATTGCCGAATCATGAACAGTATATATATCCGAATCTTTTCAAATTCAGACATAATGAGCGTGTAACCCTGATTCAACAAATGAAACAGTTAGGAATGCCTGTCAGTAACACGGAGTCACTGTGTACAACGAATGTACAATATAAGGAGTTGGTTTGATGTTGACTCCCCAGGACTTCCATTCAATCATCGAAAAACACAAGGTTTATCTATGAATGTTCTGACAGAAAAACAGATTTTCTGTGTGCTCATGCTTGTGTATGAAAGAATTTAGCACAATGATTGTGTTTCATAAAGGCTCAAAGTATGTAAATCACTGAGACAACAATGATTGTACATGGACTCAATGTGCATGAGAAAGGATCGAAGGTGGGGCAACTTTCCTTCTTTTTCAATATCAGTATCTTCCAAGAGAAGATCCGATAGATTATGTGCTGCTTCCCCAAAAAATGTGAAACATTCTCTTTTTAAGAAAAGAATGAGTAGCTGGTGGGGTTATATACAAGAGATGGCATGGGCTATTTGCCTATTTCAATGATGGTCACCAAAGAAATGTGAACCAATCAGTAATGTGGCTGCCCGGCTCAGAAAGATGTTTGGTGCAGAGTTCTGATATTCTTTTAACTCTGTTCTCACACCCTCTTTCTTTTAAACATATAAGCTCACATCTAACCAATCTCTCATTTCATTTTACCTCTGCTCATTTCCACACTCAATTCTTTTAGACCCCTCTCCCCTCAATCACTCAAAGGATTTCTTCCGAGGTAGGAAACACTGTTATCATGAATCCATGGAAGATCTATTAAGCACTCACACTGAATCCCATGTTCCTAAAAGTACATGCTGGTCAATGATTTTCTTGACATGTAAAGCACAAGAAATCATATGTCAGAGTATGTATGCTCATTGAAAAATATGAATGAAATTTGAGCATTTGTTCTTTGAAGATTTCTCAAAACAAGGATATTGAATGAATGAATATGAAGTCAAGAGAATTGTTTTGAGAATCTGACAATGAATCAATCAGATCAAATCAAATGGTTAGGGTATCAAAGAATTGGATATTTTGTTTATATGAACAAATATAAACAATTTATCAATGAAAGCACAAATATGAAAAAGATGTATGATGCTCATCAACTTTGAAAGCAAACGGGAGTATTACCATCGAAAAATTTGTTCGAATTTGAGACATGGTAATAACATTTTCAAATAAAATACTGAACCGGTGTGTATGAATACTTGACAGTATATGGACAAGATAATACACAAGTATTGATCTTTGGAAACATACAGTCAGTTAAACAATAAAGCACAAAAATTGAAAAACATTTAAAATTCACACTTCTAAATTCATGAAATCGTTTGAGAATAAGAAGTGGTTTGAACATTTCAGAAATTGTTTTTCATGTTTGAAAGTTGTCCTTCTTTCAAACAATCATAGATCTCGGATCAGAAGATTTTTACCTTTTGGGCTCCCCCTCAAATCATGATATAAAGAGTTGATCTTTTGAGCTCCCCCTGGATATTAGCACAATATCCTTCTTTGATCGTTGAAAAAAAACGGGTCCTGATCTGCCATGTGATCAGAAGCCACTTTATTCATAGTATTTATTTAAAAAATAAAAGACAGAAAGCAGTAAAACGATTATAAAATGAGTTCTGATCTGAAGTAATCAGAAGTCATCACCTTTACTCCCCCTTAAATTAAGCATCTGAAATATGTCAATTAAAACAGGATAGAGATCAAACACTCCCTTTAGAATTGTTAGACCATCAATATCAGAAAAATTTAGCAAAGAAAAAGTTTAGGATAGAGATCAGATCAATTCTCTTGGGATGAAGACCATCAATATCCATCTGATGCAAGCATACAGGAGTAAGGTCTTTTTGATCGATGAGGTACGGGTCCTAAGCTGTTGTGCATAGAAGCCATAGTCTTTCAGCATTGAAATGTGGGTCTTGAACTGTAGTATTCAAGAGCCATTTTCTTTCTTACTCCCCTTTGGATTGAGGTGCCTGCAACACAGATTCAGGTTTCGGTTTTGGTACCCACTGGTATTTGGGTCCAGAAATGTTAGTTGCAGTGCGTGTGAGGGACACAGAGTAAGAACCATACCAGAAATGATCATTTGTTTTATGAAAATGATCATGTGTACAACAAATAGAACAATAATATTTCTTACCATTTGGTGTTTTGTTCTTCTTTGCTTTGTGTACATGTACACATGAATTCTTCTCTTTCAGCTCATCAGTCTTTTCATCTTTTACTGATTTCTTCATCCAGACCAGTTTCTCGTTCTTGAAACTTTTTCTCCTTGGATAATAATCTGAACCATCTAAATATTCATCAAAGAACAGGTTAGTGTGACGAATCTGATTGAATGAATTGATCGACCTTTTTGAAGAGACATATTTATGATTTGAACTTGAAATAGATTTTTCAAGCTCTTTGATCTTTGACGCAAAGATGTCTCTTTCTTTATCAAGCAGATCAATCTTTGTCTTGAATTCAGACTTCGTCTTTTGCTCTTTCAGCCCTGTAGCAGACAGTTCAGACAATTTTGAAGTTAGCTTCTTGATTTCAGATTCAAAAATGGATCTTTCTTCCTCAAATTCTTTTTCTGACTCAGTTCTCTGGCCAGATAATTCTTTAAAGAACCCTACATTCTTCTGTTCTATGGCCTTCTTCTCTTGAGCAAATTTCTCTCTTTCTAAAATCAATACTTTCTCAAAATCAGATATTTGTTGAGAAAGTTTTAAGCATTTAAGCTCCACTATCTTTTTCTCTTCAAAATATTTCTTAGAGAAATCTGAAAACTTCTTTGAAAAACTTTTCTTTTCACATTCAAAATTAGCTTTATCTTCAGTAATCTTTTGCTCCAAAGCAGATATATTCTTTCTAAGCTCAGCATTCTCAGATTCCAATATCTTAACTTTCTGCTCATTGCTCTCAACAGTAGCCACCACCGAGCCAAGCATGATTTTCTCCAAATGAGTCCACATGAGCATTAGATTGTTCTTGTAACAATCTACACGCTTGTATATGTGATTTGGCAATGCAAGAATGAGATTAGACTTAGCAATTCTTTCTCCGTTGTACTTTAAAGATTCTTCTTCATTGTACTCATCAACTGGCTTTAGTATTGTGGATTGTTCAGTATTAGCAGTGGCTGGAATGATCTTGACAGGTCTCTCAAAAGGTGGATTGGTTAAAGCTCGAACCATGTAATCCCCATTTTGTTTTCTCTCAAGAAAATTAATAAATCGATCTCTCCATTGAGAATACTCATTCTCATTGATAAGCACAGGGAGACGAGTATCTGTCCCGAGAGACATCATCAACTCATTCTTATAAACTAGTGATTGAAGAGACATGCTGAATAGTAGCAGAAATAATTTTGGCTGAAGAAAATAAGAACCGAATTGAAATATTATCAGAAAATCAAAAATCAGATCAAATTGAAATATTAAAAAAAATATTTCGAGAAAATTGAAATTTGAACAATACTTGTTATTTCGCAGTGAAGAAAAAAATATTTCCAAAGATGACCAAAGAGGTTTTTTTTTTTTTTTTTTTAAGAGAAAGAGGTTTGCGTGTGTTGCCTGGAACGCAAAGCTATAAAGGACCGAAAACCACCTTTTTCGGTTATATAGGAGACCGAAAACCTAGCTTCTCGGTTATTGAAGAAACCGAATACCAAACCTTTCGGTTATATAGGGACCGAAAACCTACGCTTTTCGGTTGTTGAGGAAACCGAAAACCAAACTTTTCGGTTGTATAAGAGACCGAAAACTTAGCTTCTCGGTTGAAGAGGAAACCGAAAGACTAAGCTTGATACTGAAAAAATCGAAAACCCTTAGCCGAAAACCTTATCGGAAAACCTTAGCTGAAAAGAACAAAATCCAGATGAATGAACCGAAAACCTTGAAGAATGAACCGACAACCCTGATGAATAACCCGAAAAATCTTATGAATGAACCGAAAATCGATTCTGTCCAGTTTACGAACGAAGAAAATCACACAAGTCCAAAATTTCTCAAAACACACTCACGGAATTCACTTAGAAACAGGTTCAAAAACCAAAACTAATCCAAATATAGATCAAACACCAAAAATCAACAAGAATTCGCGAAGAACAGAAAAACTCGAGAACTTTTCTGGAATATTCAAAATGACAAATTCGATAACAGAATGATCAAATCTTTGCACGAATCAAGAACAAAACATGTTCTACACTAAATTCCGAAGCAATTGAATTCAAATTCACTAAAAATCGCTCAGAAAATCAACATAGATCTAGAGAAATGTCCAGAAAACGATTTTCTTGAAAAAAAAAATCTGAAGAATTAGAAAATCGATTGATCTGATTAACACGCAATTTAGTACTCTACTCTCAAATCTCTCAAAATCTAACCTGCTTTGATACCAATTGTGAACTCAAGATCTTAAGATTCTAGAGAGAGAAAGCTAGAGAGAGAGAGAGTTAATCTTGAAAGCTCTTTTCATATATCTCATAAATCTGATTTACAATTCAGTTCTTCTCTAAAGATTACAAAGCAAACTCTATTTATACCTAAAGCTTAAACTAAAACTTAACAAATAAGGAAACAAAACTAGCTTTGACTTTTACAAGACTTTGACATTGTTGACTTCCAACTTTGACTTCCTAATTAAATCTTGGATACAATATTTGGACTTAACAAAAACCATCAGACCACTCCATCCATCCCAACCTCAAAAATTAAACTAATACAAAAATCCCTAGCGGTGAAGATAAAGATTAAGAGGAAGACTACCTTGATGAAGAATAATTGAAACTTGAAATCTCAATCAGTGCCCTCTCCCTTGCTCGATCGCCAAAATCGCCCTCCCTCTCTATCTTTTATCAACCGACACTTGACAAATGAGAGGTGTTAGGGTTAAATCCCTTCCTATTTCAATGTTACACCTTACCCCCCCCCCCCCCCCCTTCCTCTTGAAGTTTTGAACAGTTAAACCCCCAATGTTAAATATTAAAATTTATACCCGGTTATAACAGTATGCACTTGTGCATAATATGCACACGTGCATAAAAACCAAAAAATAACTTAATTACCTGTATGCACAAGTGCATACCGTCCAGATCAAAGGCTCCTAGGGTGTTCCTCAGTTTTCTATTTTTTTGAGGTTTTCCCTTGAACCTTCCTCTATATATATATATATTGTAGAGAGAGAGAAAGAAGTTATACTATCTAAATAAGAAAACAAGAGAATGAATTTAAGACAATCATTTATTTGAATCATGCTTCACATATTAATTTTGTCTAAAAAATCACTCAAAATGGCATATGTGTCATTTGTTGCATATGGATTATATATGGAAATTCATTTATTTATATATAAGGATTATCTAATACATTTTTTAAGTTATTTATTTCTGATCTTTTTACAATTTTCGTGATTTAAACATGATCAGATTTTCATTTAAAGTATTTGTTTCTGATCATTTTTTTTAATATTTATTTTTTATTGAAGTTTAATTTTTTAAATATTTTTACAGTTTTCGTCAAAAATCACATGTTATATTCACAACTAATCGTTGTTTTTAAGGTATTTACAACATCACGTGACATTTGTAAATTCATGTATTATGCTACACATCACATTTGATTCTATTTCTATTCTATTTCTATTTCAACTTCTAATTTGAATAAAAAAATTCATGTTTTAAATCTATTCTCATTCGGTTATTTTCTTTGTTTGAAAGTGTTTGTGCTTTTCAAAATTTTAAATTTTAAATAAGATATATGTGTCATTAAAAGTAATTACATAAATTATTAAAACTAGTGTTGGGTCCGTGCATTACACAGGAGGATAATTTTTTTGTTGGAATATTAAAACGAGTTAAAATGAAACGTAATTTCTCTGTTAACAGTTAATGAAATATAATGTGAAAAACGAATGTATTTTCATAAGTGGTTAATTTGCATATATTTTTAATCGTTTGTTGTTATGAGTTTGTGCAATAATATTGGTAATAGTTTTGTATTATATTATTTAAAACTCAAACGACATATCTCACAACATATCACTATTATTGAAATAATTATAAATATGAACATACGTTTTTACAGATTTTGCAATTTTTCTGAAACCTCCTCGACAACACTTGACAATCACTTTGAACGTATAAATATGTAGATTAATTAACAACATTCAACCCACATCAAATATGACAAAGAAAATAAATGATTTCTATCTTTTGTAACCGGCAACTCAACTGGTATAGTTCAAATTCACTCAGTACCACTTGAAAATTTATCTGACTATTGACTTCAAGACCTCATAGTATTAGTCGATAAAAATAAATATATATATATATATATATATATATATATATATATATCTTATTCCCCTACTTCGAAAAATATGATTGTGAGTTTTGAAAAATATAAACAAATCCTCAGTAAATAAAATAAAATATAAAAAAGTAGTTTTTCAAAGAAACAAAAATATAGTGGAATACCTTTTGTTCAGTTGCAGGTTCCGCCATTGACACCCGACCGTTCGTCTTCTTCTTGTACTCGGATGATACATAGAGAAGCTATATATATTTATAGTGAATGTAGAGAATATTTTAAAATCTTTTATTTTCATTTTCGATTTTACATTTAAATGTAAATATATTAAAAATATGGAAGAATATTTTTATATCTACACCGTTTCTATTTTATTTTCTTTACACTTGGTTAATTTGAAAAGATTTGCGGAATATTTTTATTTTAAAGAATACGATAATTTATTAGTGTATCTCGTTATTTTTTATTTTTTATTCATATCATTCTTTTATTTCTTCTTTTAATGCTCGTGAAAAAAAACATGTGTAGATTTTATATTATCAAAAAAAATACGTGTAGATTTTATATTATGCTAATATAAAATACGTGCAGATTTTATAAAATAAAATAGATTTTATATTAGCAAAAAAATACGGAAGAAAAAAAGAGTTTATATTACATCTCATTATGTAAAAATATTTTATAAAATAAAATATGGAAAAAGATTTTATAAAATAAAATATGGAAAAATCATTATGAGATGTAATATAAAAAAAATACGGAAGAAAAAATATTTTTATATTACATCTCATTAATATAAGTTTAAATGTAAAATCTACATTTATAATAGATTATGCTAATATAAAATCTATTTTATAAAATCCTCCACCAAAAAAACAAATAGTTATATTAATAAATGAGTATCCATTTCACAAATAGATGATTATGTGAGATATTGTGCTTGGAAAGGTTGTACCAAAGCATTAAGAAATTATAAATTAAGTAATTGGCTTTAATTAGTTGTAACTTGTGCTTAAAATGTTGTAATTAAGAGTTTTTTATGCCGTTTTTATAATATAGTATAAAAACATTGTGCTAATATAGAAAAATACGGAAGAAAAAAGATTTTTATATTACATCTATACTATATTATAAAACACCGATAAAAAACTCTTAAATACAAATTATTAGGTACAAGGTACAATCATTTTATACAAGATTTTAAAAATCTCTTAATTTACAAGTATCAAAGCACAAGATACATATTACTACTGCAGACTTCTAACACCCACCAATTTGGTATATGCAATGTCTTCCTTTTATGCAAAACTTTTCATGTATCACTATTAATTAATATATATACTATATTATTATAAATTTGTTTTAATTATATTATTAAATATGTAATTGGTTATTTTTTTTAGATATCATTAAAATATATAAGATAATCATTGAATTCTAACAAAATACTTAATTTTTTTATATAAAAAATTATATTATTAAGCCTAAATTAAACAAATTTATAAAAAAACATTATCACTTTCTCAAAACTATCGAAAATTGTACTGTAAATCGACAATAAAATAAAATGAAACATTAAAATCGTGATGTATATCGCTGCATTGCGCGGGTACGCTTCTAGTCTCATTAATATAGATTTAAATGTAAAATCTACATTTAAAATAGATTATGCTAATATAAAATCTATTTTATAAAATCCTCCACCAAAAAAAGAAATAGTTATATTAATAAATGAGTATTCATTCCACAAATAGATGATTATGTGAGATATTGTGCTTGGAAAGGTTGTACCAAAGCATTAAGAAATTGTAAATTAAGTAATTGGCTTTAATTAGTTGTAATTTGTGCTTAAAATATTGTACTTAAGAGTTTTTTATGCCGTTTTTATAATATAGTATAGATATAGATTATCACCAAAATACTATTTGATAATAAATTTTCGAAATATCTTCATAAAAGGAAAAAAAAAATAATATCCTCATAAAAGGAAAAACAAACTTTACTCTTTTGGGTTCTTATTAAAATATATGTAAAATCAAATATCAAATTTTATTTCTTTTAACTTACTCTCATGTGTCAATGACTAGATCAAAAACCCTAAACGGATTCAAATCCCACTATTTATAGCCGATCATTCATCCATTTTATCACAGTAGACATCGATTTCGCCGATGGATCTTCCATCAATCGCTTACCTTTTACATTTCCCTGTCACTGTAAGCAATTCGTTCGTTCATCTAGTTTTTGCATATTTTTATTCTTTGAATCCATCTAATCAAATTTCATTTTTGTGGTCGATTCGATTTCGTTGTTTGCAGATTTTCGTTCTTTGAATCGATCTACCTAGATTGCAATTATTTATGCTCGATCTAATCAAATTTAGTTTATTTGAAGTTTTTTTGCGGATTTGATTACAAATCGATTTGAAGCGACTTTTTGCAATCGTGCGATAGTTCTTAGATTCGCAATTATTCAGATTTTTATTTTTTTCGTTCTTTGAATCCATTAAGTATTTACACACGATCTAATAACATTTTTTAAAATGATTTTAAATTATAATCTTCATATTCGAACACAAAAAGGTTTAATTTGTTGAACTTTCGATGCTATAGCTATTTAAAAAAATACTTGTTGTGTCGTCTGTTATTCTAACGAGTAAAAGTGAGATGGAAATTTTGTTAGATTTCCTAATACGAAAATCTAATGAACTACAAATGCATTGCCCAAAAATTTCAATATCTTCAACATTAGCTATTCATTTCTAGGGCTTGGATGTTTCTGTTTGTTCATACTTGTACATTTATTGTTGTAGGTTAATGATTGTGGTGATGTATCCAAGAATGTATTTTACGACGTCAATGTTCATAGCATTTCTAGAGCCATTTATTTTGGTAAAAACAGAGTAAAAAACAATTGTTACGAGATTCCTTTGTTTTCTTTCAAAATTCAATGGTTTATTTGCAGAAATAAAAATAAAATGTTGATTTTTTTTCATATTTTGTTTTAGGACTTGTCACAACCATAACCAATCCAAGAGTTGGTTGCAAAGGACCTCCATGGGCACACATGCCATTTTACGCATGTTTATAGAGGTATCCCTCCTTTTAACAAGTGTACAATAATTATTTTTTTTTTACTCTATAACCGGATAAAATTAATTGATATATAAAAGTAACGAAATATAGAATTATTTTTTTCTCGATTAATATAACAAGCATGTAATCCTTCTAATTACACAGTTTACCTGATAAGGATTTTCAGTTTATATAACATCATTTTATTTTGATATGGTATTTTTCAACATAATCAAGAATTATAATACAACTTTTAATAATTTATTGTTAACATCATCAATTACTACAAAATCTACTGCTTATCAATTAAGTTGAGTACGAAATAAAGAAAAATTGAACATTTATAACACTGAATATGAACCAAAACAAACTTTGTTACATTTGGGTATTTTGGCCTTTTCTAATCTTTCACTATTATCATTATAACGTGAATAATCAGGAAATCCTTAAGGAAAAATCCTCGGAGGCATGTTAGCACCGGTGGCTGGTTGGACCACATTTGTAGCTTTAAAAAGACTAGTCGCGGCAGATGCTTTAATTTTTGTGACCTACTTGGGTTCATTTTAATTTAATTTTATGAAGGTTGGTAGCTTAGTTGACCAAGTCTTGGTTATTCACTGCTGAAATAAGCCTTCGTTTATAGGGCGTAGATTAATCTTTTTTATTTTTAGTCACATTCGTGAGAAATGCAGATTATGGTTGTATTTGTTTTGTATTGTTTTGTAACAACTCTATAAAAGCCCATTAAAGGAGATGAATATACAAGTCTTTGAGTGCTTTAATTAATATTATGATAAAAATTTATGTGAGTGTTCCACACCTCACTTTAAAAATCAAATATTGATGATTATAATAATCTACACTATGTTTTTTACTCTATCAAAAACAGTAATTAATAATTAAGTAAGTTATAAATTTCGTCCTTGTGGTTATTGAAAATTTTGGATTGGGTCCTTTTCAAACAAATTAATTACATTTATCATCATTGTGGCTTCAGTTTTGTTGTGGATTGGGTCTTTTGCTCTAACACCATTAACCTTAGCTATATTAAATCAACGGTAATATGGTCTTTAAAATATGATTATCTTCCAAAAAGAAAAAAAAATGTTCCAAAAATGTTCATTTAATACCATTTAACTTGTTTTCATTTTTATCCAATTATAACCTCTCATTTAACTACAATTGTTGATCAAAACATGAAAGAGTCGGATCGGTTAACAAAATTAATATTAGTTACTTGATTAACAAATAATTTTCTCTCTCTCTATATATATATGTGTGTGTGTGTGCGTATTTACCGGCGACACTTCATTTTTTCCGGCTCCATCATTTCCGGCCACTCAGCAAGAATATTATTTGGTTTCCAAATGGTACGGATAGGCTAATAAAAGGCAAAGTCAAAATAAAAAAAAAATTGATCGATTAATCACAGTTAATTGGATAAAATTTAACACCGGAAACTCATACAAGAAATGATCCAATGTTCTTGCAGGCTGTGATATATTATATCGATTAATCACAGTCAATTGAGTAAAAAATTTAAACATTTTAAACTCATACAATAAGTGATCCCATCTTCTTCAATTCCATTGCTTTCATTACATTCACATTTATTCACTCCATTATCATTCACAATAACTTCTTCCTTTTTAATACTCAAAAAAAATTATTTTTTTTGTGCAACTTCTTACTCTTCTGTTTCCTCCCTTGTTGATTCTCAAAATTTACTTGTTGATGAATAAAATCTGTAGGTAACAGATCTGCATCAAGTTAGCAAAAACATATTTCGTGGTGTTAGTAGTGAAATTAGACCCCGATTCTCAGCTCTATTGTCACATTAATTAGGGTACATCAAAAAGATTCATACATTTCTTGAGCAAGGCTCCAGAATGAAAATTAGAATGATGATACATAGTGATTTGGAGAAATACAAGTGGAAAACTGTGACCATGGTACTTTATGTAAAAACTTAAAAGGTACTTTAACATGCATAATTGAACGTGGTGAAATTGTGAGTAAAAAGAAGGCTAGAATTGGCCATGAGAGAAGGGTTTTCTTGCCGGTGAAAATGACACTCCCACCACAAATCATGAGACGGTCTATTATGGATCTTCCATTAGTCGATTACCTTTCACATTTTCCTATCAGTATAAGCAATCGTTCTTTCATCTAGTTTTCAGATTTTCATTCTGTGAATCGATCTAATCAAATTTTATTTTTATGGTCGAGTCGATTTCGTTGTTTGCATATTTTCGTTCTTTGAATCGATCTACCTAGGTTGCAATTATTTATGCACGATATCTAATCAAATCTTATTTTAGAACTCGTTTGCGGATTTGATTATAAATCGATTTGAAGCCACCGTACCTTTTTGTGGTTTTTGCGGTCATGCGATTGTTCTTAAATTCGCATTATCCAGATTTTAATTTTTTCGTTCTTGGAATCCATTTAGTATTTACACACGATCTAGTGACGTTTCTTAATATGATTTTAAATTATAATCTTCAGATTCAAACACCAAAAGGTTTAATTTGTTGAAATATTGGTGCTATAGTTGTTTAAGAAATCCTTGTCCAGGGTCGTGCCTAGGGGAGGGCGGGTCGGGCGCACGCCAGGGCCCACAAGAAATAGGGGCCCAAATTTTTTTGTATATACTATATACTATATATAGTAGTAGTTAAAAAATTAGTAAATTAAATATACACAATTTTTTTGAAGTATCTAATAGGTCACCAAAAAGAATTTAACATTATATTAAAGGCCTAAACATATATTAGTTAATTAAATTGGAAAATAAAATATGTAAAAGTTCATTGATCGTTCATTTTATAGTATTGCTTATTTGCTTATTGTTTCTCTAAGTTTTTTTATTCATGTATTAATATATAAAAATACTTTGTCCAACAAACCTTGCTATATTTTCCATCATTCATCTTTTACTAACTCTTTTAAGGTAGTGGGGGCATCTTTAAGGTAGATTAAAGGCCCACAAAATCGTTTGATATGTCTTTAGCCTAATTCCACGATTTCGAGCGATTTTTTAAAAGTTTTTTTATTGATTTCTAGGGACTTTTTAGTATTTTTTTATCTATTTGGAGGGACTTTTTCGGTTGATTTCAAGAGAATTTTTTGGTTGGTGGGGGCACAGACGAAAAATTATTGGAAAAAACTATGATAGCAAATTAAAAAAATGATTTTTAACCTAGAAAAAATATTTTTTTAATGGGGGCTCATCCCCCCACATTTTACATGCTACATCCGCCCTTGCATTTGCATGAATTCTATTTTTGTACCAAAATATAGTAGATTTCTTGTTATTAACTAAGAAAACTTATACATTTTGAAATTTTTTTACCAACAAAATGAGACGATCCAACTTATATATATAAATTTCAAAACTACCCTTGTTTTTCATACAATATTGACTCATATCTCTAAAACAAGAATAAACTCTCAAACTATTACTAACATGGACTTTAGATTCTTAGATTGATAGTTAATAAAAAGTTTGTTTTAACCCTAAATTAAATTTTAATTGGTGATGAAAACATTAACATGAGGTGACATGGAAAACCAACTTGATTTACATTGATTAACATAAAGTGTAACTTTGAATGGTCAAAACTCTGACCCAAAATGATGTCAATCTATATATTAAAGATATATCCTATGATGTGTTCGGTGGTAGAACAAATTTACAGTGCTATGTAAAAATGATATGATAAATAATATTAATCTAGAAATAATTTTTGATTACGTCTAGGAATACTTGGAAAACGGTTTTATATGAGATATTAGTATTTTCTAAATTCGTTGTTAATCTAATAATAAAAACAACTATTGAAATTTTTATCGTACTTATCGAGGGCCCACTCTCACATGTCGTCCAGGGCCTATAGAATGTCAGAAACGGGCATGTCCTTGTCGTGTGGTATATTATTCTAATGAGTAAATGTGAAATGGAAATTTTGTTAGATTTTCAAAAAACAAAAATTTATTGAACTATAATTGCATTGCCCCAAATTTTCATTATTTTCAACATGGTTTGTTAATTTCTTGGCCTTGCATGTTTCTTTTTCTTCATACTTGTACATTTCCTGTTGTCACTAATATTGGTGATGTAGCCAAGAATGGATTTTACAACGTCGATGTTCATAACATTTCCCAAGAAACCTCTAAATCGGTCAGAGCACCGGTAATGTTTGCAAATTTTTGGAACTCATTACAAAACCCTTTGAATCGCTCATTTTTTGATCAAGATCCTTATGAATAAAAGCTTAATTAAATTGTTATAAATAGTAGGTATATGATGCCGTTCACGATTGCCATCCACCATTAGAAGAACCAAAGTCGTATTCTCGCTACCTTGGACACCGACAGTGCATTCTCAGTGCCCAAGAAACTTGCAGAAAATTGTTTGTCTCCATTGGTAAATCGTATGAATTTATGTCTTTTTATTTGAAAATCTTTGAGCGCTTAATTTTTTTTCATCTACCATATTTTGTTTTTACCATAAATATATCACTTATTTTGGTAAAAACAAAGTAAAAAAAAACATTTGTTATGGGATTTCTTTGTTTTCTTTCAAAAATCAAGGGTTTATTTGTAGAAAATAAAAAAATGTTGAATTATTGTTATATTTTGTTTTAGGACCAAGGTTCAAAATGACGTGAGGCGTGGCGTGGCGGCGAGGTCAAGCCTTAAGCCTTACACGTCACAGCGAGTACGCGACGTTTTTCAAGGCATGATATAAAGCGGCAAATTTGTATGTCATATTCATAATTATATATATACGTATATGTTATATATATATATATATATATTATTCTAATCAAATAATTATCTTAAAGAATGTACATTCATATTGGAATAAAGAAAATCATATAAATTAATAGTATAAAAATAGTTTTTGATTGAATATTAAAGAAAACTTAGAAAAATAATTTTACAACATCGTTTTAATCGTGAGTCCATAACGTTTATGATTTCGTGAAACTGCGAGTGATTTATTAGATAAATCATATAAAAATGTTAAATATAAAGTTAAAAATGTAAAAATACAAAAGATAAAAAAAATTAAAAAACGTCTTACAAAAAATGCGCGCCATAAGGCACCATAGCGTGCGTCACGTCTTACAGAAACATTATGGACTAGTTCGTAACGATGGAGACGCATTTTGCGTCATATCACGTCATGTCGCGCCTTTTTGAACACTGTTTAGGACATGTCACAACCACTACCAACCTAAGAGTGGATTGCAAAGGACCTCGATGGGCACTTATGACATTTTATGCATGTTTATAGAGGTATCTCTCATTTTAATAATTGTACAATAATTATTAATCTTTTACTTTTTAAATCGGATAAAATTAATGGATATATAAAAGTAGCGAAATATAGCACATCTTTTTTCTCGATTAATTCATCAAGCGTTTAATCCTTCTAATTACACACTTTACCTGATACATGATACAGTTTATGTAACATCATTTTATTTTGATATGGTATTTTTCGATCTAATCAAGAATTATAATACAACTTTAACAATTTATCCTTCACATCATCAATAATTACAAAATCTACTGTCTACCAATTAATTTGAGTAAGAAATAAAAAAATTGAACATTTATAAACACTAAATAAGACCCAAAATAAACTTTATTACATTTGGGTATTTTGGCCTTTTTTAATCTCTCACTATTATCATTTTAACATGAATTATCAGGAAATTCATTAAGGCGAAATCCCCGAAGGCATATTATCACTGCTGGACAACACTCGTAGCTTCAAAGAGACTAGTCGTTGTAGATGCTTGAATTTTTGTGACCTACTTGGGTTCATTTTAATTTAATTTTTATGAAGCTTCGTAGCTTAGTTGATCAAGTCTTGGTTATTCGTTGCTGAAATAAGCCTCAGCTTGTAGGGCGTAGATTAGTCTTTCTTATTTTTAGTCACATTTGTTAGTAATATGGATTGTGATCGTATTCGTTTTGTATTACTTTGTAGCAACTCCATAAAAGCTCCATCCAAGAAGATGAATATAGATATAATCTGTTAGATATCGGGGGAAAAGTAGTCGATCAGTTGACCGGATTTCTTGAGAATCGTGTAAGTCACTTTTCGAATTGGTATTTCGACCCTATGAGCTGGGTTGCACGAAATCCAATATGGGATAAGACTCAAGAACACTCACGTGTTTAGGCACAAAAACGAGAGCAAATTTGTTGGAGAGTATATATGATTGTTTAAAATCGTGAGTCTAAAAAGTATATACGGTATATATACTAGTCCCATTCGTAAAATAGGAAATAACGGAAAATGGCAATGATTGTAAATCACTATCAATTATAGTCGATTACAATCAATTTAGCTAAAAAAATGGCAATGATTGTAAATCACTATCATTATAGTCGATTACAATCAATTTAGCTAAAATTAAGGGCAGAAAATAACTGACCATTAAATGTTCAGTAAATGCAGATTTAGTCCAAAAATAGACACCAAGAGCTTCTGGTCCAGATACTCCCATCATAGGCTCTGTCGTGCCAAAGAGGCTCAGAGGCTCTGATGTGCCTTAAGAGGCTCTGACGTGCCAAAGAGGCTCAAAGGCTCTGTCGTGCCTTAAGAGGCTCTGTCGTGCCTTAAGAGGCTCTGCCGTGCCTTAAGAGGCTCTGCCGTGCCTTAAGAGGCTCTGTCGTGCCTTAAGAGGCTCTGTCGAGCCTTAAGAGGCTCTGACGTGCCTTCAGAGGCTCTGACGTGCCTTCAGAGGCTCTGCCATGCCTTCAGAGGCTCTGACATGCCTTCAGAGGCTCTGCCACTTGGATCACCGCCCCTTGACCCCCCCCCCCCCCCGCCATTTCATCGTGTCCGGGATCAAACTCGTCTTATAACAAGTGTGCACTCCGCATCACCTAACTTGTATTAGATCATAGTTTGAAACCCATTAATAATCGTGTTATAACCAATTACACTTAAATGCCTGGTGACACTAAAATCACCAACAATCCTCCCCCATTTTAGTGTAACCCATGAAATAACACATTTAAATTAAACAAACCAAACTTGCACCTAAATGAAAATATCGAAACGATTGAATTTCCACATTAGTATTTTACGCATTCCAAATATTCGAGAATCAAGGTGTCCCAAGGATTGAACCCATCAACTCATTTGAATACCTGAAGATAAAATACATACAAATTTCTTATATGTCCAGCAAATTAAAACTTGACACAATTATAAAGTCGTGGGTCCTAATCTTCTCATGATTGTATAAAGGCCAAGTCCTAACCTTTTGAAATGCGGCTACACTTCACAATCACATAGGTAACTCCTTTACTTCGTGTACCTGCAAATACACTTTATCAAATGAATTATTAAGAAGATAAACTTCACCCTAACCACTGCAGGACTGAACACATACCTGGGATGATTCAACTTGTGTTCCAATTTATAAGTGTGAGCTTTCCACATTGAATTCAACTTCTAATGTCATATTAGAAGGGAATTGGGTGTCTCACCTTTATAAATTTATAAGGACTTTAATCCCATCCCAATCGCAGACTTGTGCACTAAGTCTCTTGTCAGACCTTTAGTTAAATGATCTGCCAAATTTTATTGCGTTCTAATAAACTCAACGGAGATTACACCATTCATGATTAATTATCTAATCATACTATGTCTAACACCCAGGTGTCTAGACTTACCATTGTAAACTTGGCTATAAGCCTTAGCCAAAGTGGTCGCACTATCACAATGGATTGAAATAGGTGCAATTGGTTTTGGCCACAATGGAATTTCATAAATTAAATTCCTTAGCCACTCCGCCTCTTTACCGGCGGCGACTAGTGCAACAAACTCAGATTCCATTGTTGAGTTTGTAATACAAGTTTGCTTTTTAGATGCCCAAGACATGACACCTCCTCCAAGCAAAAATACCCAACCACTAGTTAAGGAATGATCCTCCATGTTGGATATCCAACTTGCATCCGAATAACCTTCTAAAACCGAAGGATATCCTAAATAACTCAAACCATAATCCATGGTTCCCTTGAGATATTTGAATACTCTTTGAACCACTTGCCAATGTTGAGTACTAGGATTACTAGTATATCGGCTCAATCGTCCCACGGCATAAGCTATATCGGGCCTAGTGCTTGTCATGGCGTACATCAAGCTACCAATGGCCTTAGAGTATTCAAGTTGTGAAATAGCCTTGCCCGTATTAGGCATTAATTTCACACTTGGATCCATGGGAGTGCTTCCGGGAGAACACTCATGGTAATTAAACTTATTGAGAATTTTCTCAATATAATGCGATTGCGTCATAACAATCCATTTGTTAACCCGTTTAATCCTTATACCTAAGATTACATCAGCCTCTCCCATGTCTTTCATGGAAAATTTAGTTGACAAAAATTTCTTAGTCTCATCTACATGATTTTGGTCAGCCCCAAAAATTAACATGTCATCTACATACAAGCAGATTATCACACCCGCACCAGTAGCATCAAATCTACTATAAACACATTTGTCACATTGGTTTAAAGCAAAACCACATGACAAAATAACTTCATCAAACTTTTGATGCCATTGTTTTGGTGCTTGTTTCAGCCCGTACAAGGATTTCACAAGTTTACAGACATTATGTTCGTTTCCGGGCATAACGAAACCTTCCGGTTGTTTCATGTAAACTTCCTCTTGAAGATCGCCATTCAAGAAGGCTGTTTTAACATCCATTTGATGGATAATCAGATTGTGTATTGCCGACAAGGCGATTAACAATCTAATAATCGAAATACGTGCCAACGGAGCATACGTATCGAAATAGTCAATACCGGGTTTTTGCCGAAACCCTTGAATTACTAACCAGGCCTTAAATTTATCAATCGTCCCATCAACTTTCATCTTCTTTTTGAAGATCCATTTGCATCCAAGTGGTTTAGAACCCGGAGGCAAATTTGATAACACCCAAGTGTTATTCTCAAGAACTGATGATATTTCGTCATCAATTGCTTCCTTCCAAAAGGCGACATCTCGAGATTCCATCGCTTCTTTGAAAGTCTTTGGGTCATCCTCAATACAATAACAATAATAGTATTGAAGCCCAAGCTCATCCCTTGAACCTTCCACAAAATACAGTTGGAATTCGGGACCGAAATTTTTGGCAATTTGACCTCTTTGGCTTCTCCGGACCTGCTGTGTTTCTGGACTTGAAACACCATCCAAACTTTCTGGATTTTGCACTTTATTGGTGCTAAAAAACAGGTCCTTAGGCCTTTGCATTGATGAAAATCTCATCTCATCAAAAATCGCATCACGCGACTCGATTACGGTGTTAATCGACACCAAATCATTAGGCTCGATAACGTAGAACCTATAAGCCTTGGAATTTTCTGCATATCCAATGAATATACAATCAATTTCACGTTCACCCAAAGTTTTCCTTTTGGGTTCGGGTAGTTTTACAACAGTCCGACAACCCCAAATTCGAAAATAATTCAAATTCGGAGTTTTCTTGAACCAAAGTTCATATGGGGTTCTTTTGTTCCTTTTATTTGGAACTCTATTCAAAACATAACAGGCCGTTAACATGGCCTCTCCCTAAAATCCCTCACTCAATCCCGAGTAAGAAAGCATCGAGTTTACCATTTCCTTTAAAACTCGATTTTTACGTTCGGAAACCCCGTTTTGTTGAGGTGTGTATGGTGCCGTTGTCTCATGGATGATACCAACTAATTGAAAATATTGGGGATCCATATATTCCCCTCCATGATCAGTTCTAAGACATTTAATCGAATTACCCAATTGTAGTTCGACTTCGGTTTTGTAAATTTTAAACTTTTCTAAGGCTTCATCTTTTGCATGCAAAAGATATACATAACAAAACCGAGTATTGTCGTCAATAAAAGTGACAACATACTTCTTATTTCCCAAGGAAATAGTGGAGTGGAAATCACACAGATCACTGTGTACAAGCTCCAAAACATCCGTATTCCGTTTAACGTTCGGAAAATGTTGTTTTGTAACTTTTGTGAGCATGCAAGTTTGGCACCTCTCCGCATTAATGTCAAAGGCTGGAATTAATCCATCTTTTGACATTTCATGCATCCTTCTAAAATTCACATGACCCAATCTAGCATGCCACAACATTGAATCAACAATTTTAGAAGAAGACGATGACGATATAAAATCAGAATTTTCAGAACATAGAATTTTATTAACCAAGTTTAAGCGAAACATGCGATCACACAAATAACCAAAACCAATAAAACGACCACCTCGAGATAGGATAAACCTATTCGATTCAAATACTTGTTTATATCCAAGATTATCCAAACAACTACCAC
This sequence comes from Arctium lappa, assembly GCA_023525745.1. Taxonomy (NCBI): domain Eukaryota; kingdom Viridiplantae; phylum Streptophyta; class Magnoliopsida; order Asterales; family Asteraceae; genus Arctium; species Arctium lappa. The sequence goes on along the minus strand of CM042062.1, from coordinate 1,138,697 downwards.
TCACTAAGTTCTTACGAATTTTAGGCACAAACAAAACATCAAACAATTTAACTTTATTTCCAGAAGAAAACTCTAAATTAACTACTCCAACTCCACAAACTTGTGCACTCGAATCGTTTCCCATATTCAGCACCGAACCGTCTTCAACCGGTGTCAATTTCTCGAACCACCGACGATCCTTGCAAATATGGCTTGTCGCTCCCGAGTCGACCCACCATGCACAGTCATCATCCTGCACATAGAAAGACTCAGGTATGAGTGAAACATAATTCTGGATGGAATTATCAAAGTTAGTCAAAAACTGACCTCCTTTCACTTGATCGCGATCATTAGACCCCGATCCACTTCCACTCGAAGCAACACCATTATTGTTCAACTTCACCCGGCAATCACGTTTGTGATGACCCACCTTGTTGCCTCTCCAACACACCAAATCCTTTTTCTTTTTAACGGATTTGTTGGGTCCATCAAACTTACGTTTCTTGCCTTTTCCGTTGTTGTTGGAGTGGGCTTTCTTCTCCTCAACCATGTGAACAGAGAGCTGTCCAGATTCAACTTTCCCCTTGGATTTGTCATTTTCTTGCACCCGAAGAGATTCTTCGATGCGCAAATGACTCCCAATTTGAACCAATGACAGTTCCTCTTTTTGATGTTTCAAGTTATGCTTAAAATCTTTCCAAGAAGGTGGTAGTTTGTCAATCACACTCGACACAACAATAGATTCATCCATATGCATGTTGTGTAGTGTAAATTGACCCAAGATACGAAGGATTTCATTAAATTGTTCCATTACGGGGCTCGAGTCCACCATTTTATAACTGTTAAAATCGCTAACCAAGAACTTCTTACTAGAAGCATCTTCAGCGATGTATTTGGACTCGAAGGAATCCCATAATTCCTTCGCACTTGCCACATTTTGGTAGATATCAAAAGGGGAATCGCACATACCGTTTAAGATGTGTCCTCTGCAGATATAGTCATCATTCTCCCACTTGCTCCTTCTCCTTGTATACTCCAGCGTCTCATCCTCCATCACTTCTGGCATGGGTGTACTCAGCACATACACTACCTTCAGAGCGGTCAGCAGAAAGTGCATCTTTTTCTGCCAACGTCTGAAGTCAGTGCCTTCAAACTTCTCCAGCTTTCCAAACTTTGATGTCATCTCTTTCACAGAATCGACCATGATCGACATGTCGAGATACCAATTCTATTGTTAGATATCGGGGGAAAAGTAGTCGATCAGTTGACCGGATTTCTTGAGAATCGTGTAAGTCACTTTCCGAATTGGTATTTCGACCCTATGCCTGGGTTGCACGAAATCCAATATGGGATAAGACTCAAGAACACTCACGTTTTTAGGCACAAAAACAAGAGCAAATTTGCTGGAGAGTATATATGATTGTTTAAAATCGTGAGTCTAAAACATAAGTATATACGGTATATATACTAGTCCCATTCGTAAAATAGGAAATAAAGGAAAATGACGATGATTGTAAATCACTATCAATTATAGTCGATTACAATCAATTTAGCTAAAAAATGGCAATGATTGTAAATCACTATCATTATAGTCGATTACAATCAATTTAGCTAAAATTAAGGGCAGAAAATAACTGACCATTAAATGTTCAGTAAATACAGATTTTGTCCAAAAATAGACACCAAGAGCTTCTGGTCCAGAGACGCCCATCAGAGGCTCTGTCGTGCCAAAGAGGCTTAGAGGCTCTGATGTGCCTTAAGAGGCTCTGACGTGCCAAAGAGGCTCAAAGGCTCTGTCGTGCCTTAAGAGGCTCTGACGTGCCTTCAGAGGCTTTGTCGTGCCTTTAGAGGCTCTGCCACTTGGATCACCGCTAGGGGCGTTGCCCCTTGACTCCCCCGCCATTTCATCGTGTCCGGGATCAAACTCGTCTTATAACAAGTGTGCACTCTGCACCACCTAACTTGTATTAGATCATAGTTTGAAACTCATTAGTACTCGTGTTATAACCAATTATACTTAAATGTCTGGTGACACTAAAATCACCAACATAATCAACAATCTTACTACAAACAAACACAATAAAAATAGGAGACCAGATATGTGATCAACTATGAACCTTCTCCTTTGACTCTCTTCTTCATGCCTATCCTTTTAAATTAAATGTAATGAAATGAGAGTCATCAGCATTGTCTTCGACTCAAGTAGGTTTTGTTGAATTTGAACTAGATGAGAATTATACCCTAACATTGATTTCACGTTTATGTCTTAATAATACGTTTGAGTGGGAAACCTACATGATATGAAAGTGTCATAAGGTTATTTTCTTTCAATTTATTAAAAGTGTCATAATTTTACAATATTAATAGTGCGCATTTTTCATTACGAACATTTACTTTGAGATAGATGAACCATGTAAATGATGTAATATAGTATAATATAATACCGTATAATATAATATAATATAATATAATATAATATAACGTAATATAATATATAATATAATATAATTTCATTAAGTCGAAAAAAATCTATTAAATCAATTTGCTATAATGCAGACACGTTTTTTATAGTAATTACAATCTGAATATAATTAAAATAATTTCATATATAAGTATCGCTTTATTCAAAAGTTATATTATTCCTAAAACAAAGTCTTTGATCAAGAAACATAAACGTCTAATTATTAATAGGATACTAGCAGTGTACTCATGCAATGCATCGGGGTGAGCAAATGTAAATGGAAATAAAAAATTAATGTAATAGTTTATCAGGAAAAAACAGGAAAAAAAATATATATGGAGTAAATCATATATTTATAATTTATGTAGCATTAGTAGTGATAAACGCATAACTTGAGTTTTTTCAATCATGAAGCATTAAAAAATTATATTAAAGTAATCGTTAAATGTATATTTGACTTTTAAAAACATGTATTAACCAGCGATATCTAACGAATTATAATATTTTTTCAAAATACTGAAATATAGAATAGGTAAAAATAACAAATATAATGTTGGATAATATTATTTTGTATCTAAACGTATATATAGGTTCATTATTAGTTAGTTTTATAGAATTCAAAAGGCTTTAAAAACTTGTATACATAAAGAAAATACATGTATTATCATAATTAAAAAAATATGTTAATTTGAGCAAGTAAATAACTTTTCTTATTTTAGAGAAACCCTAAATGGAAGGGAAAAAACTTGAATATGGAAGGTAGTGAAAAAGTAAAGTTTGAATTTTTTTTCAAATGAGTTGTACCTTATGCATACTAAGTTGTGAATTAAGAGATTTTTGAAATGCATGCATAAAATGGTAGTACCTTATGTTTTATAAGTAGTAATTAAGAGTTTTTTATTCCGTCTTTATAATATAGTATAGATAATTCTCAACTAATTTAAATTTAACAAAACCTACTCAAGTGGGAGGCAAAGTTGTAAACCTTACAAATTCATCTTGACCATTAATTATTTAATCTAAGGGTCAAGATTATATTGTGTAGATAATGTAAATATGACAAACTAGGTTTTCATAACTGAAATTCACATAGGCAGGTAAGGGTAATATAGGAATCTTAAATATATTAATGTTTTTTTTTTTGGAAAGGTTATCCTGGGGCCATAGGCCCAGACTAATCCCTGGCAATTAGGGTCTTTGGCCCAGCTGCTAAAGCGTGCAGCCCTGAGTTTATCCTCAGTGGCCACAAGTGCTGCTAGTGGGGCTCGAACCCGGGTTGAGCGCTATGAACTCCCCAAGCCTTTACCATCACACCACAACCCTTGTGGTTAAATATATTAATGTTATTGGATAATAATGAAAGCAATTAACTAATTCCTAAAATATAGAAGATTTCTTTTTTGAAAAAAATCAACAAAATCGTTTTTTAATCTACAAAATCAACAAAATCGTTTTTTAATATACAAAATCATCAAAATCGTTTTAATCTACATAAAATCGAGATTCAAGTTTGCATATGTTCTTCATAGAATTCAATTGAAGCAAATAATTTTTCATAGGTACAATATCATATATGAATGATCATATATGACTCTGTCCATATATGAATGTTCATATATGAATGGTGATAGATGATGGTGCCCATATGTACATGATCTATCAAATCTTGACTTTTTTTGCATATATGAAACTTAGCATATGTGCATGACCTTCCATAACCAACAACATATGTACATGTTCATTCGTGATTCAGTTCATATATGAATGTTCATATATGCATGACTTTGTTAATTCAAATATCAACTTGCTAACAATATCCATGGAAAAATAAAATACCAAATTACATATATTGAATGTTTTGATTAATCAACAATGAATCATTACATATAACAAATAACTTTGTTCCTTTATGTTCTTCTACAATGCATATATGCAATACCTAAAAAGACATTAAAAACACTATCTTACAATTGTCATCATCCACGTTAGCTTCATTGACAACATCTTTTTCGATGGTCGTGTCCTCGTCATGCATCTCACAGGAAGAAAATTTTGCATTATTATCCTAGAATGTGATATATTCGTCAACTATGTGTTTTCCTCTACGATGTTCATCGCCTTTATCACTTTCACACGCCATGGTTTTGTAATCTATGAAGAATGACCGCTGTAATAAGAAAAATTATTTGCTTCAATCGAAATCTGTGAAAAACATATGCGAACTTGAATCTCGGTTTTAAGTAGATTAAAACAATTTTGTTGATTTTGAAGATTTTGTATATTAAAAAATGATTTTGTTGATTTTGTAGATTAAAAAACGATTTTGTTGACTTTTTTTTTCAAAAAAGAAATCTTCTATATTTTAATATTTAGTTAATTACTTTACTTATTATCTAATAACATTAATATATTATTTAAATACAATTATTTTGTAAATTACATTTGTATCCCTAGATATTAATAAATTAAAACTAAAAAAGGAAATTAATCTTGATGAGATCAACGGTCAAGATTGATTTGCAAGGGGTGTAGAAATTGTAGGGTTCGCATTTGATTTGTCATATATACATATATATATATACATATATATATATATATATAGAGAGAGAGAGAGAGAGGGGGGGGGGGGGGAGAGGGTTATGCTATCTAAATAAGCAAACAGGAGAATGAATCTAAGCCAATTATTTATTTGAATCATGCTTCAAATATTAATTTTTCTAAAAATATACCCAAAATGACATATGTGTCATTTGTTGCATATGAATTATATATGGAAATTCATTATTTATATAATGGTTATCTAATACATTTAATTAAGTTATTTATTTCTTATCTTTTTACAATTTTCGTGATTTAAAGATGATCAGTTTTTCATTTAAAGTATTTATTTATGATCTTTTTTTTAAATATTTATTTTTTATTGAAGTTTAATTTTTAAAATGTTTTTAATAGTTACCGTCAAAAATCACATGTGATATTTAAAACTAATCAATGTTTTTAAGGTATGTACAACATCACGTGATATTTGTAAATTATTAATAACAGTTTGAATCTCATGTGATTTTATACATATTAAATGTATGCTGCTACACAACACATATGATTCTATTTCCATGAGTTTTCTATTTCAATTTCTAATTTGAATAAAAAAAATTCACGTTTTACATCACATGTTATTCGGTTATTTTCTTTCTTTGAATGTGTATGAGTTTTTTAAAATTTTAATTAAGATATAGTAATTACATAAAGTAATAAAATTATCACCAAAATACTATTTGATTAATAAATTTTCGAAATATCTTCATAAAAGGGAAAAAAAATATCCTCATAAAAGGAAAAACAAAGTTTCATGATTATCTTCATGATAGTTTATATTTTAAACTTACTCTTTTGGGTTCTTATTAAAATATATGTAAAATCAAATATCAAATTTTATTTCTTTAATTTACTCTTATGTGTCAATGACTAGATCAAAAACCCTAAATGGGTTCAAATCCCACTATTTATAGCCGATCCTTCATCCAATTCATCACAACATAAATCGATTTGAGTCCTACATCGATTTCGTTGATGGATCTTCCATCAATCGCTTACCTTTCACATATCCCTATCACTGTAAGCAATTCATTCTTTCATCTAGTTTTTGCATATTTTCATTCTTTGAATCGATCTAATCAAATTTCATTTTTGTGGTCGATTTCATTTCGTTGTTTGCATATTTTTGTTCATTGAATCGACCTACCTAGATTGCAATTATTTATGCTCGATATAGTCAAATTTTATTTAAAAATCATTTGCGGATTTGATTACAAATCGATTTGATGCCACCGTCCTTTTTTCTGTTTTTTGTGGTCGTGCAATAGTTCTTAGATTCGCATTATCTAGGTTTTTATTTTTTTCATTCTTTGAATCCATTAGGTATTTACACACGATCTAATGACATTTTTTAAAATGATTTTAAATTATAATCTTCAGATTCGAACACGAAAAGGTTTAACTTCTTGACTTTTGGTGCTATAACTATTTTAAAAAAAACCTTGTTGTGTCGTCTGTTATTCTAACCGGTAAAAGTGAAATGGAAATTTTGTTAGATTTGATAATACGAAAATCTAATAAACTACAATCGCATTGCCCAAAAATTTCAATATCTTCAACATGGGTTATTCATTTCTAGGGATTGGATGATTCTGTTTGTTCATACTTGTACATTTCTTGTTGCAGGTTAATGGTTGTGGTGACGTATCCAATAATATATTTTACAACGTCAATGTTCATAGCATTTCTCAAGAAACCTTTGAATCAGTCAGAGCATCGGTAATATTTTTGAAATTTTTCTAAAGCCCATGGCTCATTACAAAACCCTCTGAATCGCTCATTTTCTATTTTCGAGGCTAACACCATCAATGGTGGACCGTTAGAGTCAGATCCTATCAAGGTAAAACCCAAACTGAGAATGTTTTTAGTATTGCTTCGACTGCAAAATATGTGGCAAACACGAAGTAGTCACAGATTTATTACGAGTATTTATCAATAACATTTGGGCATGACCGTATTTTCTGCCTCTAGAAAAGTCTAGTGAGCAATTGTTCATCTGTTTGTTTGTTAATGTCTTCATCTTTAGCATCCGGGTTTTCTTCTTTAGAGTTCAAAGGCTTTTAATTTCTACATCACCTTAGATGGTCATGACTGATCAAGATCCTTATGAATAAAAGCTTAATTAAATTGTCATAAATGATAGGTATATGACGCTGCTTGCGGCCATCCACCATTAGAGGAGCCAAAGTCGTATTTTCGCTCATTTTGCACGTTCTTCTTGGACACCGATAGTGCATTCTCAGTGCCCAAGAAACTTGCGGAAAACTGTTTGCCTCCATTGGTAAATCATATAAACTAATGTTTTTTTATTTAAAATTCTTTTAGCTATTAATTTCTTTCATCTACCATATTTTGTTTTTACTATAAATATACCATTTATTTTGGTAAAAATAAAGTAAAAAAAAACAATTGTTATGGGATTCCTTTGTTTTCTTTCACAAATCAATGGTTTATTTGCAGAAATAAAAATAAAATGGGACTTGTCACGACCACAACCAACCCAAGAGTTGATTGCAAAGGACCTCCATGGGCACACATGCATTTTACGCGTGTTTATAGAGGTATCCCTCCTTTTAATAAGTGTACAATAATTATTTTTCAACCGGATAAAATATATAAAAGTAACGAAATATAAAATCATTTTTTCTTGATTAATATAACAAGCGTGTAATCCTTCTAATTACATAGTTTACCTGATAAGGATTTTTAATTTACATAACATCATTTTATTTTGATATGGTATTTTTCGACGTAATCAAGAATTATAATACAACTTTAACAATTTCGCGTTCACATCATCAATAACTACAAAATCTACTGATTACCAATTAAATTGAGTACGAAATAAAAAAAGTTGAACATTTATAACATTGAATATGAACCAAAACAAATTTTGTTATATTTGGGTATTTTGGCCTTTTTTTAATCTTTCACTATTATCATCTTAACGTGAATTATCAGGAAATCCTTAAGGCAATCCACGAAGTCATGTTATCACCGGTGGTTGGGCCACATTTGTAGCTTCAAAGAGACTAGTTGTGGCAGATGCTTTAATTTTTGTGACCTACTTGGGTTCATTTTAATTTAATTTTTATGAAGCGTGGTAGCTTAGTTGACCAAGTCTTAGTTATTCGTTGTTGAAATAAGCCTCGGTTTATAGGACGTAGATTTATCTTTTTGAATTTTTAGTCACATTTGTGAGTAATCCAAATTGTGGTTGTATTTGTTTTGTATTGCTTTGTAACAACTCTATAAAATCCTCATTAAAGGAGATAAACATATAAGTCTTCGAGTGCTTTAATTAATATTAGGATAAAATTTCTATGAGTGTTCCACACCTCACTTTAAAAAATCAAATATTGATGATTTTAACAATCTATGCTACGATTTTTACTTTATCAAAAACAATAGCATATAATCAAATTATAAATTTCGTGATTTTGTGGTTATTGAAAATTTTGGTTTGGTCTTTTTCAAACGAATTAATTATATATATTATTATTGTGGCTTCAGTTTTTTTGTGGATTAGGTCTTTTGCTCTAACATCATTAACCTTAAATCTATTAAGTCAACGGTAATATGGTCTTTAAAATATGATTATCTTCCAAAAACGTTCATTTAAAACCATTTAATTTGTTTACAATTTTATCCGATTATAACCTCTTATTTAACTACAACTGTTTTAAAAAAATGAAAGAGTCGGATCGGTTAACAAAATTAATATTATTACTTAATTAACAAATAATTTTCTCTCTTTATATATAATATTTGTTTGTATATATATACATACACACACATTTCTACAACACCCCTACCCCAAGAATTCACGGGCAATACTTCATTTTTTCCGGCTCCATCATTTCCGGCCACTCAGCAAGAATATTATTTGGTTTCCAAATGGTACGGATAGGCTAATAAAAGGCAAACTAAAAATAAAAATAAACAATTGATCGGTTAATTACCGTTAATTGGGTAAAATTTAAACACCGGAAACTCATACAAGAAGTGATCCCATATTCTTGCAGGCTCTGATATATTATATCGATTAATCACAGTTAATTGGGTAAAAATTTAAACACTTTAAATTCATACAAGAAGTGATCCCATGTTCTTCAACTCCATTGCTTTCATTACATTCACCTTTGTTCACTCCATTATCATTCACAATAACTTCTTCCTTTTTAATACTCAAAGTTTTTTTATTTTTTTCTGCAACTTCTTCCTCTTCTGCTTCCTCCCTTGTTGATTCTCAAAATTTACTTGCTGATGAATAAGATCTGTAGGTAACAGATTTGCATCATGTTAGCAAAAACGCATTTCGTGACGTTAGTCGTGAAATCAGCCCCCAATTATCAGTACTACAGTCACATTAATTAGGGTACATCAAAAAGATTCATACAACATTTCTTGAGCAAGGCTCCATATTGAAAATTAGAATGAGGATATATAGTGATTTTGAGAAATACAAGTCGAAGATGAAAGCAGTACCAGAGGAAAACTGTGCCCATGGTACTTTCTGTAAGAACTTAAAACGTACTTTAGCATGCATAATTGAACGTGGTGAAATTCTGAGTCAAAAAAGGATAGAATTGGCCATGAGAGAAGGGTTTTCTTGTCGATGAAAATAACACTCCCACCACAAATCATTAGACAAATCATTAGACGGTCTATTATGGTTTATCACAAACATAAAAAGAACCCTTAGTTTACATGATTCTATAGATCTATCATGCATGAAAGAAAATGTCAATTATTTGAAACTCAATTGAGTACCGACTTGTGTATCTATCAATTGGTATGCAACAATGCATACATAGCAAAAAGTAAAAGATCATGTTATACGCCTACCTAGAGTGTATGCATCAAGAAGCATCAGTACTTTCTACCCATGTAAAAGGAATCCATATACAAACAAAATAATATGGTGTTAATATTTTTTGCCAGTTTTCAACCCCTGGTAAGTATTTTTAGACACCAAGTAACCTTTGCAGCATCTTCAATCCTTTTGTCGTCCCTTCCTTTTAACTACACACATAAACTTACTTGTTTCAACTGAGCTTTGCTTATTTCTAAATCGTTTGGTGAAGACAAAACCCATAAATGCATGATTACCTTGACTTCGAGTTTGAGGTTGAGGTTGCTCTTGCTCTTTCTTCTGTTCCGTCAAGTTGTTGCAATTAAATCCAGATAGTTGTAAAGACATTGTGATAAGTTCATGTTTTGCGTCTCAAACTTCCCATTGATGGGCTTCATGTAGCAAAACCATCAATGGGAAGTGTGATATGCCGGAGCAAAAGGTAGAATGTGAATTTATCACAATATTTTCATTGTGATCTTGATATTAACTGCAACAACTTGGCTAACAGAATAAAGAGAAAGAGAAACCTAAGCCGAGCCTGAAGGTAATCATTTATGGAGTTTTTTTGGCAACCAATTTAGAAAAAAAAAAACATCTGAAATAAGTAGGTTTATCATGGGTTTGGGCCAAATGTGCTAACAAGTTCATAATCATTAATTATCCTAATCAGGATCTTGATTTTTCTAAGAGTGTTCAAAGCATTTAATTCACATTAACATTAAATAATCAATCTCTTGTTCATCTTATTCATACCAATCTTCTAAATAATGGTTAAACTTCCAATGCGTAGTTCTCAATTACATTTTCTTTCTCTTGTTTCTTGTTTTGTATTCAGTAAAAATCAAGCTTGTCCCAACAATTAAGAAAATCGGATGGACCACGAACTAAAAGGAAAATGATCTTAGCGTGAGCCAAAATGCTCAAGAAATCTAATTTTCCCACTCTTATAAAACCGAAATGTCATTAGATCGACTATAAATACTTTGCAATTTAAATCAATTCAAAAAACAAAAGAATATTGATCTCGAAAAAGCAAATTTAAGACCTTCTGAGATCGATCACAAAAACGGTGAGCGGTTGTTGAATGATCAGGGTGTACACTTTCATCCATAGCCACTTTGATGATATCCCAAGTTACAAAGTGAGTTTATATAGTGGCACGGAGGCTTAACCCCAATCTTGATCGCAACTTGTGGATAATTTTCAGTCGGTCACGGTTCAAGGTATTGAGGAACACCTTTAATTATATATGCTCGATCATGAGGGAGCCAATGATGTCCCAAGTTAAAAGGTTTGCATTCTTGGTTGGCAGATCGATTGATGTCTCAGAACGATCAAGTAGCCATAGCTTTAAATTGGCTACAATGCTATTTGGTATATGTTGCAGAATGATTAAGTGGCCAGAATGATTAAGAAACTGTGTAGTGCGGAATTCAATTTGGTTGTTTGGTGTGTGTTCTGAATAAACAGTCTAAACGAAGATCAATTAATTACATTATCTATATAATATATATATATATATATATATATATATATATATAACTCACTAAATATAAGTTACAAAAGTTTCTTCTTGTTCATTTAAAAACAGAGGGGATCCATTGGCACTTACATAATCAAGTGTTCACCGAATCATCAATAATTGTTTCTTGTTGCATATCCATTTCAGGTGCCATAGCATCTTCAACGATGTTTTTCTCATTTTGACTCTTTCCTTGTTAAAAACTGACTTTGACGGTCCATCGTTGATGGTGTGTTGATGGTGTTGGTCACATCGTCACAAACAACCGTATCTACAAAACAGAAACATAATGATTCAAAGGTTTTTGGAATGTGTAAGGGGAACTCAAAGGATTTCCAAACATTACAAGTGCTCTGGCCAATTCAGAGGTTGTTTTGAATGGGAACCTTTAGAGCAGAAGAAACAGCCCCTAACCTTTGTCGATTCGATGATAACAGTGTGTGTTCTTGGGAAATGCTAATAACATTAAAGTTGTAAAATCCATTATGGATACATCACCACAATCATTAACTTGCACCAAGAATTGAACAAGTTTAATTTCAGACAAACAGAAACACCAAAGCCCTGGAAATGAACTATATGCATGGATTAACACGAACAACAAAAAACATGATGTGAGATGTTGCCTCCAATCCAGAGAAATTAGGCGAGTTAAGTCGCTCAAGTCTAACAGGCCCATTTAGAGGGTTAACTGTTTTTTGTGCGTATAAGGGTTTAGACCTAGCTTCTGTTTCCTTTTTTGGAGTTGTTGTTTTTAAATACATAAGACAAGAATAGAAACCCTTGTACTCTCTAATCTCTCACTCAAAAACCCTTGTTTCTCCATTATTGTAAGCTGAAATCTCAAGTGTATCATCATCAAAATGATAGTGGATCAGTTCTCAGCGTCCTCCGCCCATGGTTTTTCCCTTTCCGGGTTTCCACGTAAAAATCTCGGTGTCTCTCTTACTTATGCTTTATTTTACATTTATTGGGTTTGTTCATTGTTTACATTTTCTTAGTGGTTGATTATCGTACATTGATAATCGTATTTCCGCTTTGAATCTCGATATAGAACTTTAGTTCATTTGTTCTTGGGTAATATTAATTGTGTTTTTATCAGGAACCAATCATTGAGCTTTTAGCTATTTGGGTCTTGGTAATTTCACAACAATTGGTATCAGAGGTCAAGGATTAATATTGAGATTATTTGATCGATTGAATATTGATTTGCTAGGGTTTCATTTATGTCGACTATGAAATTTGATTTGCCTTTGTTGGAACGAGATACCCGATATCCATTATGGAAGATAAAGATGAGAGATGTCTTTGTCCAACAAAATTTACACAAATGTATTTTGGGACGGGCTTTTATGCCCGGTGCTTGGACAGAAGAGGAAAAGGAACTAAATGACTTGAGAGCTTCATCCTTGATTAGATTGCATTTGTCTAACGATATTTTACAGGATGTTGCAGAAGAGGAAACGGCATATCAAATATGGTGTAAGCTAGATAAAATGCTTATGACAAAGAGCTTACCCAATAAGCTCCATATGAACCTTAAATTGTATGTCCATCGTTTATCTAAAGGTGGTTCGATTACTGCACATCTATCGAAATTCAAAGAGATAGTTGGTGACTTGAAGAATCTTGAGGTGAAATATGATGATGAGGATTTGGGTCTCATTTTTCTATGCTCTTTGCCACCATCATTCGCAACTTTTATTGATACAATCATTTATAGTGAGGATTCCCTTACTCTTGAGGAAGTGTATATCGTTTGAGTTCAAAAGAGAATATGAAAGAGATAATTCCCGGTCATGAACCAAGGGTCAAGGATTAAATGCAAGGGGAAGACCCTTTGAAAAATGCTCGAGCTCTTCAAGCAAATCAAGGTCAAAATCTCGTGGAAAGAAGAAGTTTGTAACTTTCGTAAACGGGGGGGTCACATCATTGACGAATGTTTTAAGCTTCAAGCCAGAAACAAAGCCAAGAACAAGACAAAGGGTTCCTGAGCACAATGAAGGTGGAGTTAGTGAAGGTGAAGTCATGACGGTCTCCGATGGTAATCCAAAAGCCACGGAAGAGCGGATTCTAGACTCGGGTTGCACATTTCATATGTGTCCCAACAGTAGTTGGTTTCATACATATGAGCAAGTCTCCGAAGGGGTTGTGATGATGGGGAACAATGTTACATGCCCTATTGGTGGTCAAGGCACAATTAGAATCCGTATGTGTAACACCTCTAAATTTTTTTTAAAAAAATAGCAGACATTTTAAACGGAACTATCTATCCCACAAATGGGAACATAGTCCAATGGGTGCTACTAGAACCACCAAGTATGCTATATTCTCAAAAACTGGATGACGCCACTAAGACATCCTATCGGAACTTCTACCAACCTCCACTCGCCTCTCAGATCCTCCTAAGACCTGATATACATGTTGATAAGAAAAAGTGTTAGGCTTGACACCTAGTGAGTTAAAGCAGTTTAATCATATATAAATCATAAGACGTTCTGAAGCAAGCATCCCCCTTTAAAAGCATCCCATCTTGAAAATGTTAGTTATAAAAGATTATACCTTCACAATCACCCTTCCGCCCATACCACACTCTCCTTTTTAAATAAGTAGACATCATTTAATTTCCCCCAAAACGCACCCAAGAAGTATTACATCAAAAGTTGTTTATAAAAATAAATGGTACGTTCAACACCGAAAGTACGGATAAGGGAATACCCGAAGATAACACCTTTCGGTGACGGGGGAGACCCGGTTCCAGCCATTTATCAACGTTCACGAGATTTACTACAGGTTATGGATCCCCGTATACGGCTCCATCGAGCAACCACCGCAAGATACCCAAATGACCCTAGTCTACTCGACCTCTAAACGAGTGTCACCACAAAAGTCACAAGTCTCCATATCCGGCTCACCATGGGCACCACAACAAGACTTAGCTCCGTATACGGCTCTCCAAGAGCACCACCACAAGCTTTCATAATCAACATGACTTGGGGACTCAAACATGGACAACAAGACTCCATGATGAACAAACGACTCTTATGTCTATGGATCCATTGCATTACAGTCTAAATATTACATGACTCCAATTGAATGAACTAATGTACCCAAAGCATGTAATAACCAACATTTGTACGATAATTACATTCCTATAAAATGCTCCATAATGAGTTGTTTAACTCGGACAACGTCCCAAAGCCTCTTATATTATAAGCCATGCCATAAAGAATCATAAAACGCTTGGCATTTAAACAAGGCCAATATGGCTACATACATCAACTTACAACTTTCCCAAAACAGACATTTTCCCCCAAATATATTTGGCCAACGGCCTAACTCTTAAGGCTCACATTTTTCCAATGTATATAAGGTTAGAAGGATAATCGTTCCCAAATAACTCACGCTTTTAAAGCCAAAAAAGCTCAAAGTTCAAATATTCAAATCTCATAAGTTGGGCAAAATCCCAAAGATGAACCGTAACTAAAATACTCGTCCATAATATTTTGGCTCTTAAAATCTTTTCATTCAAAAACTATTTGTGACTTAACTCACACACATTCGATAACAAATGATACAAGTATCAAATTCTTCAAATACTCAATAAAAGGTTTGCTAGTGGATCAACATCCTTTTTGGTAGCCAAAACGCCCATTAACATATTATAAATCTTTCTTAACCATTTAGCAACTCAACATACTTAAAATACCAAAATCATCAAAATCCATTAAACATGAAGTGAGCACATAGTGATATGTATAAAACCCCAAAACATTTATATTTTGACATGTATATAGTTTTGTAAAGCAACTAGAACTCACCTTGCTAGATTTAGACTAAATCTAGGTTTTACCCATGAAGTTTGAGTTCCTCAAAAGAAGGCTTGAAGCCTTCTAGATCCTTAGCTTCAAACTCTCAGCCAAGATCCTTAAACACAAGTATTCCCATAAATACATCAAGTTCTAATCAAAATGGAAGGGGAAATGGAAAATAACAAAACCCTAGATTTTTAGGTGAAGAATGGAAGGGATTACCTTAGTCAAAACACTTGAAATCACAAAGCTTGAGCTCTTGATGATCCACAAATGATCTCAACAAACCCTACATTTAATATGAATGGGGAGAGGGGTTCAAGAGGAGAAAATCGCTTAAGAAGCTCTCAAAAACCGACCTAATACTGATTTTGGGGAGAAATAAACGTGAACTTCGTCAAAGGGGGTTTTATACAAATAGGCCAACCGGGCGACTATGCCCAGCGACTTTGCCCATGGCATTGTCGCCGGCAATGTCGTTGTTATACCTCCAATCACCGGACGATTTCGATGATTTCCCCCTCTCGGTGACAATGACCAGAGATTATGCCCTTGGACATTCTCGCTGTCAAAGTCGCCCACCTTGTACCGAAGGTCCCTTGCCCATGGCGACCTTGACGAGAGACTATGACGTGTCATAGTCATGGGCATTCTCGCCCAAGACTACATGAGGCCGGATTTTCTTTCGTTTCACTGAACTAAACGTTCGAGCTAAGGGGTTTAGGACCTTACGTTAAGTCTCAGCGCTCTAACTTTTTAGATCACGAATTACCATCGGAGAGAAAGAAGACATATTTCTGATTTAATTCTTCCAGATTTTTCGAGTCTTACAATCCTCCCCACCTTGAAAATGATTTCGTCCTCAAAATCTTGGCCCGAAAGTACCACTCAGGAGTGATCCACAAAACTTCTCGAGGCCTGGAGCATATCTAAAGAAGTTCGACTACATCAAAAGCTTACCATACCCAAAAATTTAGCTTCTTAGCAGGAAAATCGTACGACCCTTCGACATCGATATTCCTCATCAACCAGCAAACATCAGTTTCGGGTATCGTCACAAATATCATGACAAGGGTCACGAGAAGGGAGTCAATCACCTTCATAGAAAATAACAAATCTTCCCAAAGTCTTTCACCCGAAAGATTTAGGCGAACTACCTGTTCACCAAACCTTTACCATTCCTTGATTCACCAGGTCCCATGAAGAGTTGTTGTCCTGCCGATCCCAAAATATATGAAAGGTACATTATCGACTCACGTCTCCATGCACAACCCCTTAGGATCCTCCAACTAAACATACTCTAGCTATGAACAACACTATGGATAGCCTTGGCTACAAGACTCTCTAGCGAGTCCCTAACATAGAGATATTTCTCACTATTCTAAGATCACTCTTAGCACAATCACCGATTCCAACTTAACCTTCGCTCTAACAAACAACATGAGAGTCTACCACACTATCACAAAAGAACCTTAATTTCAAACTCAAGGCGAAGTCCTTAACACGAATAATCCACCAAATCACTAAGGTTCTCCAACTTTCTTTGAGTCACCAATCCTCTATTCCTCCACCACAATCCTTACGGCGTCTACAATTCTAGTCCCAACTCTAGCTTAGCAGGTCACACTAGCCTCCAGTCTATTACATTTCGGCTCAACCCCTTGGTTATACCTGACCAAGCATCGGTATCCCTTAAGATGTAATTCAGTCTACCACGCCTGAGGGTGTCTTTCCTTTCATTACGCCAAAAATCTTAAGTCTAAATCCCACGATAGCCTTGATTCATACAATTCATGGAGTCATTATCTCTTAAAGGTCTCGCTTAGTTTCTATCATGGAGTCATTCCCAAGTCTTTTTGGGCGGAAGCGGCTTCTACCGCTTGTTATATCATCAATCGGTCTCCCTCCGTTGCTATTGAGAAGAAGACTCCCATGGAAGTTTGGAACGGATCACCAGCCGATCACACTAATTTAAAAATATTTGGTTGCCCGACTTATGCACGTGTTGATAAAGGAAAGTTGGAACCGAGAGCTTTAAAATGCAAATTCCTTGGACATAAAGATGGGGTGAAAGGCTTTAGGCTATGGTGCCCGAAAACAAAGAAGATCATTATAAGCCGAGATGTCACTTTTGACGAATCCTCCATGTTGCATGATTCGTCATCTCCTACATCCGAGACCATTTCTGAAGCTCCTAAGGAGAAACCTCCGGTGGAGGTAGATCTACCTATGGCTCAAACATCGAGCCCACATGTTACTAATGATATTAATGCCTCTTCTTCTTCTTCTTCTTCTTCCACTACAGGTGTTCAAGTGGTAGGTGATGCTCCATCACAACCTTCGCCATAAGAGCCCGAACCATGCATTGCGCATGATAGGGGAAGAAGACAAATTGTACGCCCCGTACGGTATACTGAAGAAGCCGATTTAGTAGCATATGCTTTGAGTGTACCGGAAGAAATGGAATGCACCGTTGAGCCTACTTATTATAGTGAGGCTATGAAACTAAAAGATATGGATAAATGGATAATGACAATGCACGTGGAGATGGAATCCTTGCAAAAGAACGGAACTTGGGAGCTTGTGTCGGCTCCTAAAGGCAAAAAGTCGGTTAGATGCAAGTGGGTTTATAAATTGAAGGAAGGGACCACTCCAAATGAAAATTCAAGGTATAAAGCTCGGTTAGTCGCAAAAGGTTATAGTCAAATTCATGGCATTGACTATAATGACATTTTCTCACCGATGGTGAAACATACTTCTATTCGTGCATTGCTCGGGATGGTCGTGTCCAATGATTTTGAGCTTGAGCAATTGGACGTAATGACCGCTTTTCTGAATGGTGAACTTGAGGAAGAGATTTTTATGCAACAACCGGAAGGTTTCGAGATTCCGGGTAAAGAAGGTCACGTGTGCAAGCTTATAAAATCTCTCTATGGCCTCAAACAGTCTTCTAGGCAATGGTATAAGAGATTCGACGCATTTGTGACCGTGCATGGCTTATTAAATTCTTCGTACGGCAGTTGCGTTTATTTCAAAAAGTGTGAAGATAGGTCAATGTTATATTTGCTCTTGTACGTGGATGACATGCTCTTTGCAGCTAAAGATATGGGAGAAGTTCAGAAAGTTAAAGATCAGGTAAATTCAAAATTTGATATGAAGGATTTGGGAGCCGCAAAGAGAATTCTTGGTATGGAGATTATTCGTGACAGAAAGGCGAGATTATACCTTAGTCAAAAGGGGTATGTTCAGAAAGTTCTTCGTCGGTTCAATATGTCTGAAGTAAAGTCTTTCAACACTCCATTTGTGCATCATTTCAAGTTATCATCAGCTTTAAGTCCTTCGACTCAAGCCGATGTTGCCTATATGGCAAGAGTGCCATATTCTAGTGCGGTGGGATCCTTGATGTATGCCATGATTTGTACCCGTCCTGACCTTGCCTATGTAGTTTCTATGGTGAGCAGATATATGTCAAACCCGAGTAAAGAGCATTGGAGAGGGGTCTAATGGATTTTTCGTTACTTGAGGGGCACGACAGATCTGTGTTTGCATTTTGGGAAGAATTCTTCGGGGGTACTTGGCTATGCGGATTCCGATCATGCCATGGATCTTGATAATAGAAGATCTATTATTGGATATGTTTTTACTCTTGATGGATGTGCCATTAGTTGGAAGGCACATTTGCAACCTACCGTCGTTTTATCCACAACGGAAGCGGAATACATGGCGGTTAATGAAGTTGTGAAAGAAGTTGTCTAGATCAAGGGATTTTTTGGTGAATTGAGTGATCATCTGAAGGTCGAGGAGGTTTTCTGTGATAATGGAGGTGTGGTTCTCTTGACCAAAGATCGGATGTTACACGATAGGACGAAGCACATCGATATTCGTCATCACTATGTATGCAGGGTAGTAGCTAAATATGATGTTAAAGTGGTCAAGATTAGCACTCACAACAACGCATCGGATATGTTGACTAAACCGCTTCCGGTATCCAAGTTCGATTTGTGTTTGGACTAGGTTGGTGTTACAAGACGGGGTTGATGCCCTTAGGGGCGAATTGTCGGAGGATATTGCTTTTCAAGAACTTTGATTACTTTGGTATTGCTTTGTTTATGGGTGATCGTTTTTGGCTTGAGATGAAGAGTAGTGGAGTTGTGTTTTTTGATGTTTACTTGGTTTGAAGACAAGGTGGAGATTAGTTCTTAATTTGATCTTTGGATTGAATGCAAGGTGGAGATTTGTGAGATGTTGCCTCCAATCCAGAGAAATTAGGCGGGTTAAGTCGCTCAAGTCTAACAGGCCAATATGGCCCATTTAGTGGGTCGACTGTTTTTTGTGCGTACAAGGTTTTAGACCCAGCTTCTGCTTCCTTTTTTGGAGTTGTTGTTTTTAAATACATAGGACAAGAATAGAAACCCTTGTACTCTCTACTCTCTCACTCAAAAACCTTACTCTTTAAACCTCAAGAACCCTAGCTTGTTTCTCCATTATTGTAAGTTGAAATCTTAAGTATATCATCATCAAAGTGATAGTGGATCAGTTCTTGGCGTCCTCCACTTGTGGTTTTTCCCTTTCCAGGTTTCCATGTAAAAATATCGGTGCCTCTCTTACTTATGCTTTATTTTACATTTATTGGGTTTGTTCATTGTTTACATTTTCTTAGTTGTTGATTATCTTACATTGTTAATCGTATTTCCGCTTTGAATCTCGATATAGAACTTTAGTTCATTTGTTCTTGGGTAATATTGTGTTTTTATCGGGAACCAACCATTGAGCTTTTAGCTATTTGGGTCTTGGTAATTTCACAACACATGATGTGACAAAATAATTTCATTATTAAAAGAATTATATATACCCTACAATTTCTTATACTATTAACGGTCATAGTAGCAAAAATTACTGATATCAAATTAGCCATTACCAAAATCCATATTTCTATTAAAAAAATGTCATAATCATAACCACCATAATTTCTTATTAAAAAATCATAATCCCTAAGAATTTGTTAAGAAACCTCTCCCACCTGTTATCATCTTTCTCCCACGGCCGATGATACATAAACCAAAAACAAAAAGAAGTCCAAACCCTCTCCGGCTCTGGCTCTGGCCAAGTACCATCATCGGCCACTCCTCCCCATCCTTCTTCTTACCCAACATCTCAATCTTCATCCATCACACCATTCATACATCTCAATTTACAACTGCAAGTTCCAAGAATGAAATCCTCGGTCTAAACCAAAAATCTAGGATAAAATTATGACCCACCAACTGTAAGATTTCGTCATTGCAATGTTTGAACAAATTCAACAAAAGCATCAATGGTTCAGGGATTCATCCATGTGTGTTTGTACGGTGACATCCATGTCATTATCCCAACGCACTCTGCTAAAGAAACTAGTTTGATAGGGTTAGTTGTCCCTATGATTTGTGCGGGGGACAAAAAGATTCGATGGTGTGATGGATTAGGCCGGAAGGGAAGGGGAGTGGAGGAAAACCATTCTTGGGGGGGTTGGCCGAAGAAGAAAGGGAGTGAAGGTTTAGGCTGAAGGGTTTGGCTGGCAACTGAGTGATGCTTTCGTCCCTATGAGATTTTACACACACACACACACACACACACACACATATATATATATATATATAGAGAGAGAGAGAGAGAGGGAGGTTAGGGAAAACCTCAAATAAATGGAAAATTGAAGAACACACTGGTAGTCCTTGAGAACACACTGGTAGTCCTTGAGAACCAGAAGAATGCTTTCTAGACTCAGGGCAGTCCCTGAGGGAGGGTGGCACGGGCGTACGCCCAGGTCAGCAAAAAATAGGGGGCATATGAAAACGTTTTAGTATATAGTACGAGTCCAAAAAAATTAATAGATAAAAAAGATACCTAAAACTTGTTTTAGTACATAACAAGATCTCAAAAAAAAATAGCTGATAGAAATGACCCAAAAATATTTAGTAGATAACACGGGTCCAAAAAATGTATTACCTAGTTATATCGGAGTCTGTTAATTTAATCACACTCTAACAATCCTTCATTTCTGTCTTTCTTACTAGTTTATGTTTTCTCTGAGTTCTCTCCTTGGTACCAAGGCTAGCTATATTGTTTTTTATAGTTAAATGTCGCCACCATTTGAAAAGATGATAGATCCAACTCTGCTTAAAGTTATTATCAATTAAATAAAATCACCCTATAAATGGATATACAAAAATAAAAAACTTGAATTATTTAGGTATATAACCTTAAATGAGATGTTAACTCAAATTAGTTTGTATCTCTTACATGTAATTTATTTTTTCTAGCTTCTTGCTAGTTTTCTATAATATCTATACAGTTCAAAAAAAAATTATTATATCCAAAATTCCAAGTGCAAATAAACTTCCAAAAATGGGGCCAAAATTCCAAGTGCAAATTTGTTTTTTCTAGCTTCTTGCTAGTTTTCCAACAGGGATTTTTGCAGTCTAGTCTACCCAACGTAAGCCTTCTTTTAGCAACTGCAACCGGTGGTTTGAGATTATTTTTTCAAGGGGCAATAGCACAAATAACACTTTTTTTTAAAATTGACAAAGTAGCACCTTTTCAGAGAAATTGCCAAAATAGCACCCTATTACGCCGGATCCATTACGGCTCCCTCCGGCGTAAATTGTTCATGGGCCCCACAACTGACAAACCAATGAATAAATGACACGTGTCATGTCTCCCCTTTTTAAGACAACTTTTTCTAATGGGCCCCGCGTAACCCACCCCCCACACCCACCCCAGCCCGACGTAAACCCCCCCCCCCCCTTGAGTTGACATGATATTCCCATTCAGTTTTTATAATTATTAATGTTGTTGTTGACATCAGCCCTAAATGTTTATATTTTGTATTACTTTTTTATGTTTTGTATTATTTAAAAAAAATTGTAGTGTATTTTTTTTATTTTTATGTTTTGTATTAATTATAAAAAAAAATTGAAGTGTATTTTTTTATGTTTTGTATTAAATAAAACCTGTTTTTTTTTTAAATTTTGTAAAAAAAAATTGAATTTTTTTTTTAGTTGACATATTATTCCTATATTCCTCCCTTCCCAAAAAAAAATTACTTTTCCAAGATATATATCGATTTGACAACACAATGACAATAATCAGATATATTACCAACCAAATATATCTGATTATTGTCATTGTGTTGTCAAATCGATATATATCTTGGAAAGATAATTTTTTTTTGTGAAAGAAGGAAGATAGGAATAATATGTCAACTCAAAAAAAATTCAATTTTTTTTACAAAATTTAAAAAAACGGGTTTTATTTAATACAAAACATAAAAAAAATACACTTCAATTTTTTTTATAATTAATACAAAACATAGAAATAAAAATATACACTACAATTTTTTTTTAAATAATACAAAATATAAACATTTAGGGCTGATGTCAGTAACAACATTAATAATTATAAAAACTGAATGGGAATATTATGTCAACTCAAGGGGGGAGGGGGGGTTTACGCCGGGCTAGGGTGGGTGGAGGGTGGTTTTACGTCGGGTGGGGGTGCGGGGGTTACGCGGGGCCCACTAGAAAAAATTGTCTGAAAAAGGGGAGACATGCATGACACGTGTCATTTATTCATTGGTTTGTCAGTTGTGGGGCCCATGAACAATTTACGCCGGAGGAAGACGTAATGGGTCCGGCGTAATAGGGTGTTATTTTGACAATTTCTCTGAAAATGTGCTGCTTTGTCAATTTTTTTTTAAAAAAGTGTTATTTGTGTTATTGTCCCTTTTTTTCAAACCATGTAGTTTAAATTGAGGTGTCCAGAGCAGTCCCCAAAAATACGGTCTGCCTGCCAGTTTAGGCTAAATATGGGCTTTAAAATTTAATCTATGAATTAAAAAAATTAAATCCAAATATATATATATATATATAGAGAGAGAGAGAGAGAGAGGTTCATTTGAAAAATGGTAAATGTATGAGAAATAGAGAAATAATCTTAGTCATTCATCTGGTCAACATTTGCGGCTTTGACCGCAAAGCACCGGATAATTCCTTGCATGGTCTATAGAAGGTAGAGAGGTAGTCTTGTAAAATACGCAGGATGAGTTCATATATAAACCTATATGATTCACATATGAACTATATGTTCATATATGAATCAGTTAATTAGTTCATATATGAATCTGTTAATTAGTTCAACTGATTCATATATGAACTTACAGTTAATTAGTTCATATATGAATTACACTGATTCACATAAGAACATATAGTTCATATGTGAATTATACAGGTTCATATATGAACACAGTCCGTGTATTTTGTAAAAATTACGAAAGTGTCCTATTTTTGGAATGACCGTAACTTTTGACCAGTCAAAGCCCCAACTTTTGACCGGGCAAAGCCGAAATATTTGATCAGTCAAATCCGATCTTGACCGTATGAATGACTAGGATTACTTCTCTATTTCTCATATATTTACTATTTCTCAAATGAACCTAAGAATATATATATATATATATATATATATATATAGAGAGAGAGAGAGAGAGAGAGAGAGAGAGCAAGGATCATTTGTTAACCAACCAATTGTTGTTAACTTTATGAACCTTGCTCAACCAATAGAAATGCATCTTTGGTTGTTGTTTTCATTGTTTATATATTTAATGCAAAAGGGTAGAAAGGTAATTTCGTAATTAACCAATAATTCATTTATTTTCTTGGGGGTTACAAGAAAAAAAAGCATCCATGATTATAGCGTAGGTTACGATTTCATAATTTTTTTCATTTTCCATAAACTTTTAAAATCATATGAATATTTTCACTTCGATTTCATATGTCCTTGTTCTTTATCTGGATGAACACACCTAGCAGATGTCCTTGTTGTTTATCTGGATGTGAATATTGATGAACACAGATGTCCTTGTTCTTTATCTGGATGTGAACATTGATGAACACAGATATTCTTGTTCTTTATCTGGATGAACACACCTAGCAGATGTCCTTGTTGTTTATCTGGATGTGAATATTGATGAACACAGATGTCCTTGTTCTTTATCTGGATGTGAACATTGATGAACACAGATATTCTTGTTCTTTATCTGGATGAACACACCTAGCAGATGTCCTTGTTCTTTAACAGATGTGAACATTGATGAACACATATGTATGTTCAACTAAGAAAAAGAAGAAATGTAACTGTTTTGATTTAAATGTAACATAACTGTTTTGAAGGTGTGTTCAACAATGAACATATTTGTAGGTGTTCATGAATGCTCGTCATGTGCGTTTGAAACAATGGGAGATTTAATTCCCCATTTGAAACAATGAGAGATTTAACTGTTTTGATTTAGATGTGTAACTGTTTTAAAGGTGTGTTCAACAATTAACATATTTGTAGGTATTCATGAATGCTCATCATGAGCATTTGAAATAATGTGAGATTTAATTCCCCATTGTTCACTTCGGTTACAATTGTTTTTCAATGGAACATTAATGAGGCGTTTAATAGCATTTAAAACAATGGAATATTTAATTCCCCAAATTACCCTTAAACACTCTTGTTCACTTGTCCATTTAAGAATTAAAACCTCTTTTATTAATTAGAAATTTACTTTTAATCTCAACCATTCAATGTTAAGATGAAGGATTTAGATTAGTTCACAAAGTTAACAAAACTATGGTTAACAAAAGAACTCAACATATATATATATATACTAGTAGTGTACCCGCGCGATGCAGCGCAGGTGAATCACAGTTCCGAAACATTAGTTTAGCCATGAATAATGTTGTTTTATCACTTTTTAAATCGAATAAGCTCTTAAAAACAAAGTTTTATGCACTAAGTACTGCTTATTGATACACATCAGTTAAAATTCACGATTAAAAGTATTGATGCATAAGTACAAATTTCTAAAGGTATATGTTTAAATTCATAACTAAATAATAACACAATCAAACAGAATAAACATCTTAATTTAATTATAAAGATTTTTAAAATATATAAGATATTTATTGATTTCTAAAAAATACTTATTCCTCGTGTAAAACTTATTTATAAACCTTCTTTATAAACAAAGGTTTGATGTAACATGATTGAATGTAATAGTAAAAAAATAAAATGTACCAAATAACTTAAATGTACTCATCATCATTTTTTTTGGTACTTCGAATTTCAACAAAGGTTCTTATTGAGGGCACCAATAGATAGAACACTAATCAATTTTGGACATCATCTTTTAATGGTTTTAATTTGATTTTTTTACTTATTAGGATTATAATTTCATCCTAAATACTTTCAATTTGAAAAGGTTGAAAAAAAAAACCTCCGACCAAGTTCATTTTGTTTGTATAATTGCATCAAATAGCCTCAAACATTGTTACCATTTTTCCTCTCTAACAGAAGAGAAGAAGTGGTAAGAAATGTTAAAAAAAAAAAAAAACACTCACATCAATTTTTGGTCGGATTGTCGGGTTGGGCATAAACCGTTTCCAACCCAATCCATTAAACGCGGTTTGCTATAAAATTGTATCGATTATATAACGGTTTAATTCAGTTTAAGTTTTTTTTTTCGTTTTTCGGATTGGATTGATCGGAAATTTGAGCACAACCTATAAATTTAATCAAGATTCTCTCTCTTTCTTTGTTTTTCTTAAATTTAATTCAATATTTTTTTTCCTATAATTATTCATTATTTATTATTTTTTGCATTTTTATTTTTGGAAAAAAAGTTGTTTTTCTCGTTATTAAAATTTAATTCAGTTAACATCTACGTGTCAATCATCTACCAAATCAATTTTAAGTTTTTAATCATAATTATTTATGTTGGGACCCTACACTTACTTTCTGGGTTTTCATAGATATGCTTTGTTAGAACAACCCTAATTCTCATCCCCTTGATTTGGGGACGGCGGAGCTGCAATGTTCTCTTTAAGTAGAGAGATCGTGTTTGTGAGCTTGATAAAGAAAATTTGAAGGAAACTGTCCACCAGTAAGTGTTTGAATTCCCATTTTTGTTGATGAGTTGGGTTTTTATGCTCTTATTCTTTAGTACTTTTTGTATACTTATATGTTTGTTTTCTCTATTTTTCTCGGATTTTATCATAGGCTGTGTATTATTTGATTTTGGATTTGAGTTTGACTTTGGATCTGAAATTAATTTTAGGGTTCTGATTTCGGATTTGGTTTGATTTCAGAGGTTTGAGTTTGACTATGGATCTTTTTTATATACTACATTATAAACCGCATATCTTCTTAATTGATGATGATCAATCCCCAAATCAGTGCCACTTAAAATGCCCCTTGAGTGGGATCCTGTATCCACGGCCATCAGATTTTCAGAAAACCTCGAAACCATGTCTATTCATACTCTTTTATGGAAAGCTGTTGAGCCAAGAGATCCAGAAGGCCATGGACAATGTGAGTGTGATCGAGGAAGAAAACAAAGTGGTGAAAGATGAAGAGTAGTACAAGGCCGGAAAAGAAAAGGTCAACTGAGGTATTTAACATCTAAAAAAAAACCCAGAAAAGGTGCATGATTCAAGTTCATCACCAATTGAAGAAGTTGCCATCCCAATTCACAAGGTCTGTTTTCATTTCTTTCTTGATATATGGATGCAGATTTCTAATGGGTCATCCTTAATTTGATTATTTGTTACTAAAGTTATGATTTTTTTTTAATCTTATCATGTGAGTATGTTTGTCCTTTATCAAACTACTTTAACTTCTTGCTCATCTGGAGTACCAAAATGGAAGCTAAAATTTGGAGGTTTGTTTCATAAATATTTTAAGGGGTTTTTTTAAATCAATCCAAAACGTGTCTATCTCTAGTGGAAAAAACATCAATGAAACCAACGATTTTCGAAGATCCAATCACAGAAATACATGATTTCCGATTTCATTTCAACAAATTTCATATGTATAGATATATAATATCATGTATAGGTGATTTACCGACACTGCCGAACTCGTAGTTATCACGGCTGGAGAATATGATGAGACCGACTTCTACATTGCAGTTATCGCGGCTGGAGAAGATGATGAGACCGACTTCTGCATCGCAGAGAACAGATAATCTTTCCTGTTAAAGACCACAAAAGAAACAAATGTGGTGAACTGCAGAATATATTCAAGTGAACTACAAAATCAAAACAGATGTGTTTCCATACAGAGCCGGTGAACTACAAAATCAAAATCAAAATGTTACTCAAACTCAACTTGTTACCTCAAGAATGTTTCCTGTAAAGTTAAAGACCACAAAAGAAACAAATGTGGTGAACTGCAGAATATATGCAGAATATATGCAAGTGAGCTACAAAATCAAAACAGATTTGTTCCCATACAGAGCAGTTGAACTACAAAACCAAAACAGATGCGTTACCTCAAGCTGAAGTCGAAGGATTTGGGAGCTTGGAATTGATGGAGAAAAGAAAACCTCCAATATATATATATGCTACAGATGATTTGGAGCTACCTTCAAAACTTCAAACAACCTGGAGGGAAAACTTCAAACAAACTGGGAGGGAAAAACTTCAAAAAAGCATATGCCTAAAGAACTTGTACATCATGCTTTGATCAGTTGTACTTGAGAGTTTTTTGAAATTCTTGCTAAAATGGTTGTATCATGTGCTTTAGAACTTGTCTTTAAGACATTGGTGTAAACCAATATTAATGTAGTAATAGATATATATATATATATATATATATATATATATATATATATATATATATATAGCTTAAAAGTACATGTAAAAACCAACCGTGCTCCATAGTCCACACATCATATATGCTCCCAAATTGGTAATTGATAAATTAAAGATGCGATGCTTGAATTGAAAGAACCCTAAATTGATAAGTAAATTCTAATTTCAAGTAAAACTGTAAATCTAATATATGATAGTAATATAAAATGAACTGAATTTATAAACATAAACTAACCCGTTACTTTAACCATAATTACCACCGCTAACTACTTGGACCTAAAGAACAAAGAAAACATTACCAGTAAAAAAGCAATCGACTCTTTCGAGGAAACTACCAGAAAATCTCGATTTACTTCAAGTCTTCAAAGATCCCTTCGCAATCGTTAGGCTTCAGATTGACATGGTAGCAGGATGGAGCCATGATCTATACGGGTGACGTTGATAGAAGATACCCAGGCTGCCGCTTTTGTAGCAAAACCCCACAAAATGGACATAACGGTTTTGACAAAACTTCAGCATTTTGCAAATTCGCAGAGCCTTCTTGCCCCAGGGTTGCAGACGGAGGGTGTCTGCACAGTGTAAAAAGACTCTCGGGTGCCAAATTTGAAATCCGTCTGTTGCAAGAAATGCAAACCCAAGTTGGAGAAGTAGGGCACACAATCATAGAAACTGCACACCTTGCTTGTTTGATTTTGTCAGCTTGGCAGAAAGCAACTTCTGTATCCTTAAATGGAACTGGTGCTGAACAGTAGCTGCATTGATCCTCTTCTGCTACGTATCTGTATATGCAACAAATTATCAAACACCATAAACAACTTTAATTAACTAAATGACAAATTTACCCTTAATAATAGAGATAACACACTTTTAGAAAAGTGTAATTAATACACTATTTAATTGACTAAATGACAAATTTACCCTTAATATAGAGGGAGTAATGAATTTCTTCATCTCACATCCAAGGGTAGAATTGGAAAGTAAATAAAAATGTGGACAGTTATTTTGAGACGGAGGGAGTAATACGAATCAAAATCCCTTTCTTTACATATATGTACAGGATTTAACATACCTTTTCTCGATCTTTTTAACTTCAGAAGCAAGGAGTTTCACATAATCTTTAACTACACGGTCATTATTGGCAACCCACAGTAACATTTGTGCCAATCCAACTGGCTGCCAATTACCATTATACCCTTTTACAGGCAAACGAGATGAAAGGTTGAGTGTGGCAGAAAAGCTACATCCAACAAGCCTTTCTCGAAGTTCTTTTTCACTCATTTCAAGAAGCTTACTCCATAGTTTCCGTTCTTCCCCATCAGATCCCTGCTCTTTACCATTTACATTATCTAACTTTGGTTCGCAAAGTATGACATTCCTATTAATGACGTTAAGCAGATGCAACTGGCGGGAAGTTAAGTCAGAGAGATGTCTACAGACATGTGGCAAAACAGTTCCAATAGAAGGGCCCCACTCAAATCCAAGATTCGAGATCAACCATTTAACCAGTATTTGCTCCAAATAGCTAACTTCGGATTTCTTAAAACCCGATAATGCTGCTATCATGTCCCATAGAACCAAAGGCTTATCGAGACGTTTATACTGATTTAAAGACCACAATATGTTACGACCCCAATTAACCAAATCCATGTTAGGAAAACCAGGGAAATTTTCATCTGGATCTTTTTGCAGCAAACTTTCCAGCTTTTGCCCACCAATCCAGAAGAATTCAACAGCACCCTTATGAGACCTGATTCATTAGGAATAAAAAGAGAGATAAAAACCAAGCAGGTTTTCTAGTTATGCAACATTACCCCTTTTGGCAAAGTTAAAATCCAAAATTACCTTTTTGACCATTAGTAATCATTACAAAACATTGATTTGATCCAAACATTCCTCTATTTCACCATTCTTGCTAAATATTTACATATATGAATGACAATTAGCCAAAAAAGATTCACTGAACTGTGGTACTCTATGGTACATCTTTGTGTGTGTGTATATATATATATACAGAGAGAGAGAGAGAGAGAGAGAGAGAGATGAGGATATAAAAGCATTAGTAGGTGTCTTACATTGTTCCACAATACCAAATGTGAGCATATTGAAGAATATATGATAATAGTAGACTTACCTTACCTGATACATTGGGTTTAATAGATTAGCATCAAAGCTTCGAACCTGCATAATTTGAGAAAACTATAGATTAACCGTAGATCAAGGAGTATTTTAACTTGTTTGTTAGTAACTATGTTCAATTCTTTACATATTTAGCAAAATTAGATTGATGACTAGACAAAATAAAGTTAAGCAATTCTTCTAAGATGTCATACCTATAAACTAAACAATCATGCCAAGAGATACGAGGCTAAGGGGTGTTTTTTTCCATTTAACCATTTCTGGATTATATTTACAGTACTTATTATGTTTTTAGTATTTATCAAAATTTCAAAAGCTAAAACAGAAAACTACAACTATTTAAACACAAATTCCGTCACCATTTCAATCCCAAATACTAAGATGTCATAGCATTATAACAAAAAATAATTATCAATTTTTTTGTCAAGCATTTAAATTATGGAATAATGGTCATTGCAAGTGGTATTATATTGAATTTCAACTCCTACATACAAGGCATTGCACATGAAGTACGATATACATATGACTTCTCGACAATTCTATATTTTTTTGGCAAGCACGTTTCAAGGAGAATGAATCATACCACAACAACCACAAGATTGGCAGGGGATATTGCTATGCCAGAGCATCCATCGGACACGTCAGGGACCTGCTAAAAGATTGATGTTGCAAGTCAATGTACTCCTCCGACCCAAAATAGATGCAGCATTTCCGTCTTGTTTGTCTCAAAATAAATGCAAGGTTTCCTTTGTTGGCCAATGTTCTTTCCAACATTACTTGCTGCCCTTTAGTAGTCACTATAAGATAAGAACCACATTGACTTTGGTCGACATGATTCCTCCATATTGTCTTTATTGGGGGACGATTTAGATGATTTGGCTTACAATCAAGCTCTTTCATCAAGCATTGCCTTTATTTAGGGACGACAAGAGTACTACGAAAATAAAGAAAACAAAATCAAACCATACATCAATGGAGATCCTATCACCAAGAATATTTGAAGGTAAAGGTACTTCATGGAGGGAATCTCCTTTTATGATCCAGCTATGCAAAGAATTATCCTGTAGAAAATGAGAAAAAAAAGGGGGGGAGGCCGGTAAGTTTTGCTATGAACAACATTGAAAATTCATGCTTATAGAACAGCTATTATTTTTTAACGAAATAAAAAGAGATTCAGCCTTTTCTACATTAACCATCTCTTCTCCTTTTATGTGAATCATCGTCCATAACCAATATTATCATTGTTAAAATCTACAGGACCACAATTCAGTTCATTAAGCTAACAATTTGAATCTCATTAGCTAACAGGAAATCCGTCTAATTTGCCATCACATCGGCGAGTTGAACTGTAACTATACATGTTTATATATTTTAAACGAGCTTTATTATGTTGATTGTGTTTTTGTGAACTTTTTATAGTTTATTGATCCAAAATTTGCATATGAAATACTCAAGGTCAGTACCTGGCTACAGCTGTACAAGCAGTGTCCATCATAAGCCCAAGCCAAGCCTGTAACCTGATTCACCATCAACAAATGCGGGAAAAAACAATCCATCACATAAGAAAATTCATGCCCGTTAATCACTATTATAAGTTGAAAAGGCTTACGATCTGGTCATGTGCATAATGTGAACCAAGTGCATCAAATTCTCCGGTGGATGTGTCGTAAGTCGATACTTCCAAAGATCCAGAACCTTTGCCAACAGCTAACATTATCTTGTGTGGAGAAGTATCTGGAACAAGAAGTGAAAGTACAGAGGTGGGGCCTGACCCAGCATCTATAACCTATTTATGTTCAAGAAAGAATATTAATATGGTGTTCCTTCGAAATCAACAAGTTTATATAGTACAAAAACACTGACCTCCTTCAATAGTGAAAACAAAGCATGACCATCTTCGGTGGGCTTCAGCAGGTCATCAGTATATCCCCGCCAGAGTTTCACACTGAAAATGTGAAAAGACTAAATCAAGTCATGAATTTGGGCTATGTGGAGTTTGTCATACGAAAGACCCAGCCCATATAGTCTCGAAACCCATTTTTAGAGAGATCCCAACCCAACCCATGCTACAATGTCATAGAAATCAAATTTGGCCAAGTTACATAAATTTGGGTTAGATTGGCTTGTCCAAAACCAACCCAAGTTGTATCCTTAACGAATAGCATAACATGAAAAGCAGATTTGGAATCGTTTATTCTACATCTACATCAAGTACCCTACCTATAGAGCCTTTTGTAGATCATATCATTGTCATCAACAATTAAGGAAACATAAACACTGCCTATGATTACTTTTCATATGTCCTCCTTATGAAGGATGAAAGGAACAAGACTGGAAGTCTGGAACCCAAACAATGTAGCTCTCAGCCAAAACTCCCATCTATCATGCAACTTTGCAATATTTATTGCCTAAGGGTCAGAGTGTGGGTATGCACTCATATGGTTTGTGGTTAGTGATTTAGCAAAGGTGGTACAGCTACATAAAAGCATGTCACCAAGCCAAGGACAACCCCCGTCCCAAAATAAACGCAGATTTCCTTTTAGAGTGTTCCTAAGAGAAATGCAACATTTCCCTTTTAGTTAAGTTCTCATACCAGAATTACCCTTTTGCAATTCAGTAATCATAACAAATTTCGGTAACGTCAATTTTTGCCCGTAGGATTACTTTATTTTGACTTTATTAGGAGAAACTTTAGATATTTGACTAATGGTCAAACACTCTCATCAACCTGTCACGTGAAGTCGTGAAAGGTTGCATTTATTTTGGGTCAAAGAATATACATGAAAAAATTGAAAGCAAGATTGCGCAAAACAAAAACTTTAGAGTCATTCGAATCACCAACTCATCTAAATGCCTAAGCCAATAGACAAAGGTCCTAACAAAAATATGAACAAATCTATGGGAATCACAAAAAGTTACCACCAAACTATCACAGTTGCTTTCGTAAAATGGCCGGAAATTTGATGCATGTTCTCTCTCGTTAGAAAACAAATGCTGACTTCAACAATAGATTTTTCATTTTCCTAAAAGTATTATGTTTCATCAAATGTATCATAGAAAATAGCAAACACGAACTAATGATGCTTTACAAGCATACTAACTCACCTCCCATCAGAACATCCTGTAGACAATAGAAGCTGAGGCGATCCATCTGACACAAACTTCGACCAACTGATAGCGGTGATCCAAGAATTGTGTGCTTGGATAAATCCAATGAGTGATGCAACATGTGGCTTGCTTCGCTGTGTTATGGAGTAGCATTCCGGTTCATGGACTCTCCACAACGAGATTCTTCCGCTTTTGGCCCCAATGGCAAGTATAGAGCAGCTCCTTGATGAGTTACTATGAACCATCGGGGACCAGGAAACAACAAGCGAGGATAGCATTGCAATACGTGAAGCATACTGCTTCGCTCCTATTAAAGGGAGATTGTGGTTTTCTTGTAGATTTGGTCTTCTGTCTTTGCTTCTGATTCCTAAATTTGCTACTGGATGATCATCATTGTGTCCTTGCTTTACCTCGAGGTGACTAGCTTGACACTTGAAAGATAGTTGACCATGTCATTGCAAGAAAACCAAAAAAACATAACAAAAGAGATAAGGGAGTTGAGATTGGCATGATGGTGATAAGAGGGCAAGTTACCACATATTCAACTTACATCTGAAGACGAAACATCGGTCTCACCATATCTGATTTTTGCAAAATAAGTAAGCAATATTTCAGATACATCCATAACCTACAAAGAGAATAGGAGAACGACTCAGTAAAGCCTTTGGCCTAGAATTGAAGGTATAGGCTGAACATGATAACTACGGGAAATTATAAAGTAAAACAGAATATGACCCATCTTAAAGGGTGCGTTTGGTACGCGGAACAGGATGGAACAGGACAGAACAGGACAGACTTGTCCCATGTTTGGCGTGTCTTTATGTGGAACAGACTGGAACTAGCTTGGACAAACATGGAACACGCGTGTTCCCTCTCCCCCCTGAACTAGATAGAACAAGGCCATTATGTCCAATATACCCCTAATCTGATTTTCCTCCCTCATCTCCATCATCGCTCCCTCATCTCCATCGATTTTTGGAGATCTAAAGGCCAAAAATCAAAATCAAAATCAATTGTGATGCGAATTAGAAGTCTATTAGAAGTCTAATTCCTGATTTGGGTCTATCATATTATTAATTCCTTATTTATTTTAGCTTTCCTTATTTTAGCTTTCATTATAGGATTTCGTTTTGTTATAGGATTTCGTTTTGTGTTGGTTTAGGAGTCTTTTGTTTGGTAGTTTAAATACCTACCTTCCTATTAATGGTGAAATATATGAAGTTTTATCAATTCTTTCTTTGAAATCCCATCTCTAATTCCTATAATATTAATCTGTCAATTTCTCGAGTCATTCTTCTTTTGATTCTCACGATTGATAGAGTTTGGTTGAACGTTGGAAGTTACCAACCTCAACTAAGTTGGTTGGGCTGCATCATTGGTATCAGAGCGCACTCGGTCCTTGCGTTTCGTCATAACGATTACTCGTAGCATGGCAAGGAATCAAAATAAGGTGACAGAGCCACCAGGGGAAGAATCATCGATCAACAACCAGCACCAAGGCGCTTCAACAGACAACTCTAAATTGGAGGTAATGTTCAAAACCATTTTAGAAGACTTTGGTGCTAAGATTGAATGTCATAATCAGCAACACAGCATGAGAATTTCAGAAAACGCTAGAGCTATATCTGAAATCAGTGATTTAATGTCGGGAATATCACTTCAATTAAATCAGCTAATGGCGGATCGGGTTAAGAATGGAAATATTGGAACTAACGTGCTTCTTGAAGGAGGGATGAATAAGCCCCAGAAGACAAAGACAAACCTATTCACCAGAAATACGGCCCAAAGTTAGGAGAGCTAATTGGTAACCCCCACCAGTACTCTTCTAGACTTACAAAAATCGAATTTCCCCGCTTTGGGGGGAGGAGCTGAAAGCATGATTGTACAAAGTGGAACAATTTTTTCAATTGGATCAAGTGAACGAGAATACTAAAGTACCATTAGCCTCTATTCATCTGGAAGGAAAAGCTCTACAATGGCATCAAGGGTATATGAAGGGTAGAAACCAGGTGAACCCTACATGGGAAGAATATGTCATTGACTTAACATGGAGGTTTGGGGAACCCTTTGACGATCCTATGGTTGAGCTAATGGAGCTAAAACAGACTGCTACCGCCTACCGTCAAGGAGTACCATGATGAGTTCGATAGCATTATCAGCCGACTACAACTATCCCTTGCCAATGCTTTGAGTTGCTTCATCACAGGGTTAGGAGAAGAGCTAAGAAGCCTAGTGAGAATGTTTAACCCCACCACCATCCCCCAAGCATATGCGTTGGCAAAAATCCAAGAAGCTAACCTAAGCAAGCAAAGAATTAAACTCCCAACCAAATCACCGATACTTCGTACTCCATACACCGGAACACTTAAAACCGGGCCTATCCTTGCACCAACTAAAAACCAGAACACCCCATACAAGCCAGAGAGCAATCCACAAAGACAAATAGGAAGCACCAACAGATCCAACCAAAACCATAGGACCTTATCCCCGGCTGAATTTGATGAAAGAATATCTAAGGGATTATGTTTTTTTTTTTGTGACGAAAAGTATTGAGTTTGGACATCGGTGCAAGGGTAAGAGACCACAATTGTATCATTTGGAATTGGAAGACATAGACGAGGAACAGTATGAGGAACTTGAAGAAGAAGACAAGGAGTTTTCCCAGATCTCTGTGAATGCCTTGGCAAGAATTACCGATTACCAAACCATGAGATGAGAATAACAGGTCATTACGGGAAGAAGACATTACAAATGTTGTTGGATACGGGAAGCACCCATAATTTTATCGATGCTACATTAGCGAAGAAGTTGGGATGCAAACTTGTCCCGAGACCTTCTATGATAGTAAGAGTTGCAGATGACACAATGATCGAAGGCTTTGAATGGAAAATGCAAGGTATTACTTTCACAGCCGACTTGTACTTGATACACTTAGGGGGGTCTGACGTTGTCTTAGGTGTCCAATGGTTTACTTCACTGGGTAGAGTTCACTTTGACTTTTTGAAACATACTATTGAGTTCTTAGTCAAGGGAACAAAAGTGACCTTACGGGGAGCCACAGGCAAGGGAATCAAGACAGTAAGTAATTCACAGATGGAGAAGTGTAACAACAAAAAGGGCAATTATCCATGATGCAACTCTTTGTTGCCCACACTGATACCCCATTACCGGATTTCCAGGTAAAAACTCATCAGAATACTAACCCACTCCCAAAAGATTTACAATGCCTACTAAACACCTACCCTGACATTCTGAACCTACTGGCCTACCTCCTTTTAGGCGGGGATTCGATCATACTATATCGTTGAAGGAAGGTTCTTGAAGGAAGGTTCAAACCCAGTAAACCTCCGACCATATCGCTACCCTTTGTTGCAGAAGGATGTCATTGAACAATTGACCCAAGAGCAACTTGATCAAGGTGTGATATGAACCAGCAACAGCCCCTTTGCATCACCAGTAGTGTTGGTCAAGAAAAAAAATGGAAACTAGAGGATGTGTGTGGATTACAGAGCCCTGAATAAAATGACCATCCCTGATCGGTTCCGAAGAACTTAGGGATGAATTACATGGCACTCAATTCTTTTCTAAGATTGATTTAAGAGCAGGATACCATCAGATTAGAGTTGCAACCGGAGACGTTCACAAGACCGCTTTTAAAACTCATTGTGGACATTACGAATTTCTGGTAATGCCCTTTGGATTGACCAATGCGCCTTCTACATTCCAAGGGTTAATGAATCAGTTGTTTAAATCTTATTTGAGGAAGTTTGTTTTAGTCTTCTTCGATGATATACTAGTCTACAGCCCAGATTGGAACACACATCTTCAACATCAGAAAGCCGTATTGGACATCCTGCGATCCAATTCTCTTTTCGCTAAGCATAGCAAGTGTGCTTTTGGCGTTCAACAAATTGAATATTTGGGGCATGTTTTATCAAGGGAAGGTGTAGCAACAGACCCTGCAAAGATCCAAGCTATAATAAAATGGCCAATCCTGACAACCATTAAGCAACTTAGAGGGTTCCTCGACCTAACAGGGTATTACAGAAGGTTCATTAGGGGGTATGATGTAATGGCAAAACCTTTAACACGATTATTACAAAAAAATTCTTTCAAATGGGACGAGGAAGCAACATATGCCTTTATTGCCCTTAAACAAGCCATGACAAAGCCTCCTGTACTAGCCTTACCAGACTTTAATGAGCCATTTATTGTTGAGCCAGACGCGCTTCTAATCAAGGAATCGGGGTTGTCCTCATGCAAAACGGGCATCCGGTTGCCTTTATTAGCAAGGCATTATCCCCTAAACATTTGACTCTATCTACTTACGAAAAGGAATTGTTGGTTATGATACATGTTGTGCAGAAATGGAGTTCTTACCTGTTTGAT
Source organism: Arctium lappa (assembly GCA_023525745.1). NCBI lineage: Eukaryota > Viridiplantae > Streptophyta > Magnoliopsida > Asterales > Asteraceae > Arctium > Arctium lappa. Next base: position 1,101,166 of record CM042062.1, on the reverse strand, counting down.
AGGCACTTTGTGATCAAAACAGATCAACAAAGTCTGAAACACCTTCTCGAAAACAAGGTTAACACTTCGGTTCAACATAGATGGCTATCTAAACTTTTGGGCTACGACTACGAAATTTGTTACAAAAAGGGTTCGGAAAACAAGATTGCGGATGCTTTATCAAGAGCCACTCATGGGGAACTACTACAAATGGTTATTTCTGGCATCCATTCTAACCTGTATAGCCTTATTAAAGCAAGCTGGAACAAGACAAAAATTTGAATACCATAATACAAGAGATTCAAAGTGGTAGCACGCGACATTCTCAATTCACATCGCAGAACCAAGAACTAAGACGAAAGGGCAGACTAGTTATAGGAAGTTACGGTGATTTGAAAAGAAAATTTCTGGCATGGATGCATGATTCCCATCAAAGAGGGCACTCGGGTGTCACTGCTACTCTAAAAAGGCTTACAACACTTTTCTTTTGGCCCAAGATGAGGCAAGACGTAGTCCATTATATTAGAAACTGTCTTGCTTGTCAAAAGTGCAAGGCCGATAATGCGGCTCAACTTGGATTGTTACAGCCGCTACCAATTCCTGAAGGAATATGGGAATATATTGCCATGGATTTCATCGAGGGGCTTCCAAAGTCGCAAGGTAAAGACGTCATCCTAGTTGTCATTGATAGACTAAGCAAGTATGCTCACTTTCTAGCCCTCAGCCATCCCTTTTCAGTCATCGATGTGGCTCAAGTTTTTATGGACAATATCTACAAACTCCATGGGTTCCCTAAATCTATAGTATCATATAGAGATAAAATCTTCATTAGCAACTTCTGGCAAGAACTGTAATCAGAACTTATCTAGCAGTTATCATCCTCAAACAGATGGGCAATCGGAAGTTTTGAATAGGTGTTTGGAAAGCTACTTGAGGTGTATGTGTCATGAAACACCTAAAGAATGGGCTAAGTGGCTACCGTTAGCTGAGATTTGGTACAATACCAACTTCCAATCCGCTATCAATTGCACCCCTTTTGAAGTAATATACGGGCAAGCACCTCCTCTACATTTAACTTATTTGTCTGGCAAGAGCAAGGTAGACGCTATGGATAGAAGTTTAACAGCAAGGGAAGAGGCAATTAGGCTGCTTAAACATAACCTGCATAAGGCTCAAAATAGAATGATGCAAGCAACGAACAAGAAAAGATCAGAAAGAGAATTTAAAGTAAGGACGTGGGTCTATCTAAAACTACAACAATATAGACAAACTTCAGTCGAAAATAGGCCCAACCAGAAACATCCTCCAAGTACTCTATCCTCCAAGTACTCTGGTCCTTATCAGGTTATCGCTAAAGTTGGGAAGGTGGCATATACGTTGAAGTTACCCTCAGGTTCTAGCATTCATCCCACATTTCATGTATTCCTGCTTAAACAACACTTTGGTTTGCCTCCTAGTTCTCCGACAGTGTAGTGGAAAAAGAACCAAAAGTAGTTATGGTTGGTGAAATGGAAGAGTCGAGCCACTGAAGATGCTACGTGGGAGAATATTGCTGAAATGAAGAAGTTATATCCTACATTTGATCCTTGGGGACAAGGATTTTCTCATGGGAAGGGCAATGATGCGAATTAGAAGTCTAATTCCTGATTTGGGTCTATCATATTATTAATTCCTTATTTATTTTAGCTTTCATTATAGGATTTCATTTTGTTATAGGATTTCGTTTTGTGTTGGTTCAGGAGTCTTTTGATTGATAGTTTAAATACCTAACTTCCTGTTAATGGTGAAATATATGAAGTTTTATCAATTCTTTCTTTGAAATCCCATCTCTAATTCCTATAATATTAATCTGTCAATTTCGAGTCATTCTTCTTTTGATTCTCACGATTGATAGAGTTTGGTTGAACGTTGGAAGTTACCAACCTCAACTAAGTTGGTTGGGCTGCATCAGATTGTTTCTGGAAATCGATTTTTTCTGGAAATCGATTTTTTGTTTCTGGAAATAGATTGTTTCTAGAAATCAATTGTTTGTTTCCTCCCTTATCTCCATCGATTGTTTCTGGAAATCGATTTTTGTTTCTGAAAATCAAAATCGGTTTTCGATTCTGAAGGTCACACCTCCATCGATTTTGATTTTCGATTTTTGTTGCTCAAAACCCCACGTTTTCTATCTGAAGATCGAGAATCCATGTTTTCTCAAAATCATCCCATGTTTTCTATCTGAAAATCGATTTTGTTTCTGAAAATCAAAATCGATTTTCGATTCTGAAGGCCACACCTCCATCGATTTTGATTTTCGATTTTTGTTTCTCAAAAACCCACGTTTTCTATTTGAAGATCGAGAATCCATGTTCTCACAATCGTCCCATGTTTTCTATCTGAAAATTGATTTTCGTTCTTCAATCAATCATCTCTGTGGTTAGAGGAGTGCGAGTGTTGTTCTTCAATCAATTTAGAGGTTGTGGTTTGGAAAAAAAACGTTGGGGTAAATCGTCATTTAATCAGTCTTGTTCTGTCCTGTCCAGTTTACTTATGTCTTACCAAACGTTGAACAGTTGTCCTATCCCATCCTGTTACGTCCTATGTCCTGATACCAAACGCACCCAAATGGAACTAAAATGGAAAAGTACCATAAATTACTTAAAGTTCTATTTGTTCGGACCATGCATTTCAAATTTGTTCTGTATTATATGATGCATGAAAAAACGCATCTACCTGTTAACTATTAGTTGACCAACCACTCCCCCCCCCCCCCCCCCCAAAAAAAAAAAAAAAATAGATTCCTATATTTTACAATTTCGGATTTCTAAAAATGTGGAATTCTCATAATGATCGTCTCTTTTGTCTCCTCCACTTGAAGCAAACTTGGATGCAACCCCTCTATTAGATATAAAAATAGAAAATCACGAGATGTGAAAACGACCTTATCAAACGAAGTCCTTGAAGTGACACTAAGGGTCGTTTACTAAACACTTACCTTGGTAAGCGCTTACCCGTTTAAATACCTTACCGGGTGAACATAACAAACACCGAGAATCTTACCCGGTAAGAGTAAGAGAAAGGCAAGGATCAAGAGTCTTACCCGATAAGTGAGGGTGATGACTCTTACCCGGTAAGCACCTACCGGGTTATAAACGTTTACCATCAATCCATTTTGATGGTTGGAAATGTTACCCCATAAGGTAAATGAGAGTGGTGACTTTTGCCGGTAAACACTTACCAGGTAAGCGTTTTGGTAAACGGCCCCTAAGAAAGCTATTCATACATACATATAATATATATATATATATGAGCGGGCCTTCATGGGAGATCCTCACATTTTGTGAGAACCATGAGATCCCATCTAAACCACAAATCATATTTTATCAAGGGTTATTAATATTATAAAACTATAATTTTGGTAATCTTGACAAAATAATTTAAATCAAAGGTATTGTGGGTATTTTGCAAATCTATATCTCTCATCTCTGTTGACGGAAGATTCTCTACAAACATCGTGAACACCCATTGTGAACACATGTTCTAAAAACATATTGTGAGCAAATTTTTTAATGTGAAGTCCTATTTAGTTAAACACTGTGAAAACCTGTTTTAATACACATTGTGAACACCTATTTTAATTAAACATTTTTTAGAGGAAAACTCCAGGCAATATTATAAAGACAGAAAAGCAGAGTTACAGAAAAAGGCAAACCGCCAAGCGAACACCTGTTATCATTTTCAGATATAAAACAAAAACCATTTTATTGAAATACATAAGCCCCATATCTAAAACAAGTCATCCAAATACTCAAAGTCAAAAGATAAGTTGAATACATGAAACCCTAACAAACCGAACCAGAATTTGAAACAAAATACAAATATGGAGATACTGGTATTGAGAAAGTGAACCCTACAAACAAAACCAACCAAATACATTGGCAACCATCCAATGTAAGAAGGAGGCATCGTTGAACGACCAGCTGTCGAAGATGATAGCATTGGAAAGGGTGTTTTTGAGGTTGGAAAGGGTGTTTTTGAGGTTAAAATTACTGATGGAAATGTTGGTAGGGTTTTGGAGGAGGGTAGTGGTGTGTGGTTTGAAGTGGTAGTGGACGAGTTAGCGGGAAAAATGCTTTGATGAGTTTCCATAAAAATCAAATTACTAAATTACCCTTTCATGTTTAGTAAAGAAATAAAATTAATTAAGGGGGTGTTTGGTTTTGGGTATTAAGTGGTAAGGAATGGGAATGATAATGAAAATTGTTGTTTGGTTTGATATAATATAATGGGCACATTACCCCAAACCCATTAATTTCCATTACTGACCAAATTGGGGGGAATGGAAATTTTGTTCCCGCTCAGTCATCTTTCCTCATGTGTTCCTTCATTTGTCGATGTTGAATATAAAATATTTTTTGTTTTCACGTTGGATGTCACATATTTGTATTAAAAATATTGTATAAAACATTTTTTATTAATTATATTGGTTTAACCAAACAGCATCAATACAATGCCTAATCCTATTCCCATTCTCATGCATTCCCATTTTCATTTTCATTCTCATTCCTTATAATGAACCAAACGCCCCCTAAATCAAATGAGTGGTTTATATTGGATCTCATGGTTCTAACAGATGTCAGGGATCTCATTTGATAAGCCTAATGAAGTTGAGCAAGATGAAATTACTATATCGGGGGCTATCCTTCAGGTCGAACAAGGTCAGTCGAGGACTTTCTTGATAAAGTAACAAAGACTTTACCTTAAAACTTAGGAGAATTAGCAAAGTAAAAAATTCCTTTACGCATTATGATCTTCTCTAACTTTGCTAAATCAATGCATGGAGAAACAAATATGTAATTTTCAATCCATTTACTTGATGTTGGAATAACTGGGATGGGCCCCACGAATAGCGTAAAAAGCTACCATCTAAATTATTAAGATATTCTGATGTACACTATAATAAGTTAGGTCGGTGCATACCTCTACCCACTCTGTAGAAAATTCATGAAATGGGGAGCGGTAAACCTTGACCACCCCTTCAGTGGTGCAAACAGCAAGTAAACACCTACAGAGATATAAAATCTGCACAACGTTGAGCTTTTCTAGGGGGTAAGAACTCGTAAAGTTAAACACACAAGTCACTTTAGCATAATGAAGTTCATACCCAGCATTAGGAGCCAATCCAAGTGGAGACCATGATATTGAACGTACACAAGGGCGAAAGTCACGGGACAAACAAGTAGGCAGCATACAATCAGAGAGCAAATCTGTGAACATTCCACATCATATAAGTAAGAAGTAACTGAAAGTTGGTAATGGAGCTCCAATACCATCAATTAGAACTACACAAGATGATTATATTCAAACTTGGCAATTGTGACAAATCTAGTACCAGAATTCCCGAGACATTTAAGATAAGCTCTGTAATAGACATTTTACTATTTTAGGGGCCGTTTACCAAACACTTATCGGGTAAGCACTTACCGGTAAAAGTCACCACCCTCATTTACTTTATCGGGTAACATTATCGGTCAAAATAGATTGTTGGTAGGCATCTTTTACCCGATAAGCGCTTACCGGGTAAAAATCTTTTCTCTCACTTACCGGGTAAGATTTTTGGTCCTTGCTATGCTTCTTACCAGGTAAGACTCTTGGTCCTTGTCATGCTCACTACATAAGGTAAGTGACACCCAATAAGCACTTACCCGGTAAGCGTTTGGTAAATAGCCTCTTAGTTTTTTTGAAAATTTACATATTCCATAAAGGTACCTTCTGCACTAGAAGTGTGACACAATTTTGGCAATATGAAAAAGGAACACCTACCTAGATTGAATTTCCTCCATCACATGAAGGAACATTTTCAGTTTTGGTAGACTTCCACGTAAAATGACCTATTTGCCAACTATCATTGCTACAAGTAAATTGATGGTAATGAGTTGGGTTCACAAATTCTGTCATTTTGTCTCTATTGAAGGTGCTTTACATATTTGACATGTGTCCCTTGACCTCTGTGTCAAGTCGATCGTTGCAATTTTCATTGTGAGTATAAATTTAAGCTCAAACCTCAAAGTAATATATAAACAAATTGAACAAAGCTGCAACCTACACATTCACACAATCACACACACCTTTTCTTTCTATAACTCCAATTGGAAGAGGTTTGCCGGTGGGAATTATGATCAAACCTTTAGGTCCACACAGCTCCGCAGGGTTCTGGCAAATGATAAACGATGATGTGAAAATGCTAACATTAGAAAAGATAAGGATTCGAACGATACTTATAATGGAAATGCCATTAATAACAACATTACCAAGATAGTAACCACGTGTCCAGAGGCAACTGCAACCAAGTTTTCATCGGACCATGCTATCGCATTTGGGTATGTAGGTGAAGCTACAAGTGGCACCGCCTGGAACCGTGAGGCCGTTACTAAGGCCAGCTAGAACAAAAAAAATTGTTCACAATTGAAAGTTTGAATAGAAAAAGTTAGTATAGAAAGTGCATCAACCCACTGATCGACAACAAAATCTATAGTTTGAAAAAACGAAACGCATACATAAATACATGCATACATGAATACATACACACACATATATGTATACAGGCGAAGGATCGTGTGAGAAGCGTGAGAAGTGGATCTGAACCGTTGATCACTTTTAATCAAATGCCCTCCCATGAATTGCAGCTTAGAAGGAAATTGATCCAGTGCATCTTATCTCGGTGCATCTCATCCTAATGTGCATTCGTTTCTAATCCAACGGTTGATAACCACTTCTCACGCTTCTCACGTTAACCTCAACTTCTGACCGGAACCCAACCCTATGTATACATATATACATATAGAAAAGTGTTTGGTTATTACAATTTCAGTTTTGGTGCATTTTGTTGAGTCAAAATGTTGTAGTATTAGCTTCATTTAGAAGTTATTACCCTCGCCATCTAAAAAATTAATCGAAATAACATAGTCCAACTTCAAAAATCTTTTTGAGAATTCTTGTCTCCACAAAACGTTTTCGCAAGCCCGAGAGGGGGGGGGGGTCTTCCGGAAACAGCATCTTTACCCCCTTGGGGTAGAAAATATCCTACTCCATGAATTTGTTTTTGAGTGGGATATATTGGGTACATTTGGCTTGGCTTTACATTTCGACTTTGGTTTCTCGATAATCATAAGTCATAACTCATAATTAGTGGATTTCAAATTCCAAAAGGGATATGAACTCCTTCATATTTTAACGCCAGTTCTTTTATTTGATGTACTCATCAAGTTGCAATCATTTATTCAATTATTTTCTCAAAAGTTCAACAGTTCACATCTATACGGAAGTAAAAATATACTTTGTCATCAACAGTGTCGTTCAACCAGCAACACTGCATCTTAAAATCTTTTTTTGATAATGTATCAAGTTTAATTTGGTCCTGGAGTCCTAGAGATGGATGCAAACATGTACCATTTGCCAATCTAATTAAGAAAGCTGATATTTCTTTGAAATCGACATGAAGTCAAACTCTGACCTTACTAGAACATGATAGTTTAGTCAAGTCTCGAAAGCACTTGATCACGAAGAAAAATCATGACAGTCACAGACCCATTAATCCCAAAGATAACATGTTGAAATTCCAAAAAGAAATACACTAAACCAACCCATGGCAGGCTAGAGAGTGTAGGGACCTGTAGATTTCGATAAAACTAAATGCAACAGAAGAAAATGCTTCAGTAAGAAGATAAGTGAAACTTATGCACCTCATGATCAATCGGACTAATTGGAAGTAGCGCATTATCAATTCCAAGTTGAGGTGGGGACATCGAAGATCTTTCAATTAATTTCTGCTTCTTCGAGTGTTGTTCTTCAGTGCCTGTAGTATTTTCCTCACCTTGGCGCTTCATTTTCATCCGATTTTCGCAAAGGAATCTCAATTTTGCTGTGCTGAAACGGTACAAAATCGATTCAATATCTTCTTGAGGCCGGAAAATTCCCTGAAGAGAATTACGATAAAGCTTTAGGGTTTTGTTTACATTCCTTTTGCCGGGAGTCAGGGGTGGAGCCAGAAATTTATACAAGGGGCACCAATTAAAATATAAATAAATATTAATTATCTAAAAATGGCAAAAACAATGATATTATATTCATGATATTCTGACCTTTTACAGATTGAACAGTGACCTCGGTCAATATTAGGATTGTAATCTAAAATCCTTTTGCGTAAACCGGGGGTCAGCGGGAAGATCGGCTAAGTTGGTTTCAACATGACTTTGCTTACAACTATAACATCATTCTTTTCTGGCATAGATGAAAAATCACCAGTTTTTTTCCTTTTGATTAGATACTTATCCATGACCGTTAAAAGTAAACTAAAATTAGTATAGAACAATTGCATGTTTTGAAACCTAGAAACAATGAAGTTAATAGTTAAGTAAAATTGGTCCTTTTTCTGGATCACACTCCTGCTGGCTCTGTGTTGGGTCACTAGTAAGAACAACTCATTGATTAAGACATTAAGTCTACATTAAGCTATGATCTTTTTTTGTTTTTTTGGGAAAGGGGACTAACAATGAAACCCACTGCTAAAGCATGCAGCCTGAGTTTGATGACACAATTATTACAAACTAAGTAGTGGTGATAAGGTTTTGGTTCACATCTACCAACAGATATTACCATACAAGTTCTGTTCCAATGAGCAATTCTTATCACCAAGAAAACAACTTTTATCATGACCTTCAAGAGCCATTCTTTGGACATCATTCACAAAGTTCTAATTCCATTCTGCCTTTGAATAGCACAACACAAGAATGGGAAAATTATTCTTTGCAATTTATTGGTAATCCTTTATGATTCTTCAAACTATACAATTAAGTGAGACCTCTAGGCTCCATTCCTCAAACCATACAGCTCAAAACTAAAACACATAATGACATAAATTATAAATTAATAAAGGTGATTCCAAATTTCCAATTTAAAAATTAAAACGAACAAATATAATGAGCTATGTGCCTCTGTTAGACTGTTAACAATTTCATAGTTTCAGAACTCAAAACAGAAATTGAAATCGAAACCCTAACTTGAGACTTGAGAGCTTGAGAATGGGGGAGGCCGAGAAGGGGAAAGGGGAGTGGTAGCTGCTGGTGAGAGGCGAAGCTACGATGGTCGCCGTCGGTGAGAGGTGAAGCGGCGTTGGCCGGTGGCTGAAAGGCGAGAGCGACGGAGTTGTGAAGCGGTAATCACCGTATTAAAAAGAGTAAATTACGGGCTGGTCCCTATGGTTTATACTTTCTATCGACACTTGTCCCAAAATCAAAATAAATACATAAATAGGACCGTTGGTTTGCATTTTTGCAAGCTTTTGGTTCTTCTCTCTAACGAAATAACAAAAATTCTGTTAACCATGTTAAATAAGGGGGTACTTTAGTCTTTTTATCCTTAATTTTGTCTTTGCCCTAATTATATTTCTTTTTACCCTTAGTCCCTTTCTCTCTTCTCCTTCCCGTTAACAAGATCCCATCGACGACCCATTTCCCCTCTGACGACCCATTTATCCAGCAAGCCTTTCCTTCCCGTTTGGTGACCCTCTTTCCCTCAGTGTCCTCTCCCCTCCCTCCATTTTCTCAGTTGAAGTCCCCTTAAACAATCCCCTTTCCCTCCCCTTCCCCATTCTCCCCTGTGGTTCCCACCGACGTCTCAACATCTCATGTCGCCATCAGAGTCAACTTTCAAAACCCATATGGTAGTTGTCGCACCACAGAGCAGCATCGCACTATAAGGGCTTCGTCTTCCTTCTTCTGTAACACACTAAAAATTTAAAACATCGGAAGGAAAAATTTCAGAAACTTAAAAGAGAGTAAAAATTCTAAACATCACAAATATAACCCTTAAAAGGGAAAGTTTGGACAACAAAGTTAATTTTGCCAAATGAGACAAGGTTACAACCGTAACACCCTAAAATCAGGTAAATTTAAAACTTGAAATTTTCGCAATATGACATTTATAAAACGACGAAGATTTAAACCTGGAACATTTAATATGAAATAAAACTTCACAATGACATCATCCCAATAAGGGGAGAGTATAAGCGTTTACAAATCTAAATAAATAATGAAACGAAGACCGACAACCTACTTAATCTAAAATAATTCTAGTTTAGATTATAATTGGGTGTCGTCATCATTCACAAAATAACGGTAAGTATAATGCACGTTCTATATCTTGTCAATGCTAATTTCCCAAAAAGATCGTCCCAACACTCCGCTCAAGGTTTCGCCACCCCACCACTAATGGAACCTGATATATACACCAAAACAAACAAGTGTTAGGCTTGGAGCCTAGTGAGTACATCCAAAACTACATGTACGATAATGTGTAAAACATTGGTGAACAATTAACAATATATAGAGTGACAATAATAAACGAATTCTCCAACATTTGAACCTTATGCGAGACGGGGGGGACCCGTTCCACCATAGGTTGCGGAGGAACACGGAAGTAGGCCATAACCCATGAGGAGCATTTAGTTGGAATGGTTATTTACCGGCATCAACTCTATTCATGAATCTTTAGCCGTTAGAACATCAACTATATTCATGAATCTTTAGTTCAATGTAAATATGGGTTCAACTCTATCTGAGCCTTACCCCAAAGAGTCACCAAGTTCAACCTTATTCATGGATCTTTACCTTGGGACCTTACCATTCCAAACCAACATGATTCACCAATATGACAATTTGTATTTTGCTATAATTTTCAAACCCATGAATCTCATATAGCACCATGTCATAATAAGGTAAATCCAATCATCCGTGCATAACATTCATTTTCATGTAAACACATTCTATCCAACATAAGAAACATATTAACAAAATTTTATCTACATACAAGATTCATTAACACATTATACCAAAGACTTCACCAAACCAAACTTTCCAATATAACCCAAATAAATCATTTCACCCATTTGATTTCACAAGTTCCATAGTACACAACTAATCCATGTTTGTCATTCCACCAACCTTTTAGGTCATCATATCACATACAATTACCATAGTGTCAAAACCCTAGTTTTTGACCTAGAAAGTTCAAAAGCACAAAATGGAGAAAAATGTAGGCTTTTAAAGTAATGTAAAGAAAAGGTTTTCATGTAAGCACATAAGAATTTAATATGAAAGATGAACTCACAAAGTGGGTTTTTGATGAAAACCCAAAACACTAGCTTCTTTCTTGGAGAAGATGACAATGGAGGTGGTGACTAAAAGCTCCTAGCTTGATTCCTTGGTTGACACACTTTGATCTTAGCAATAAATGGAGGAAATAGGGTTTGGAGAAACCCTAAATGAGGTATTGATGAAGAGAGAGAGATTTCTTGAGAGAGTATTGAATGGATTTGATAAGTGTAATAAATGAGAAAGTGGAAAGAATCAGATTTTAAACTCCTTGGGCCCGTCAACGACAGTGACCCGCGACTATGCCCCGGGCATAGTCGCCCGCTATGGAGAGCATTCGGTACAGGTTTCGTGAGATTGACACCGCGACAGTGCCCCGGGAATAATCGTCGGGCACTGTCGCCCCCCCCCCCCTTGTACCGTAACATGTTAGATGGTAACGATAGTGACACCGACGACAGTGACCATGTCACTATCTCATGGCACTGTCGCCCAAGCCTTTTGGCCCCCAAATTTTTGATGTTTTCGAATACGAAACAGATCCCGACGTATACAAACTATAATTAGGACATACGGTACATAAAATTGACACACGAGGGACATTGAGATATAACATAAGATGCAAATACATAACGAAAATTCCAAGCGTTACAATCCTCCCCAACTTGGAAAGGATTTCGTCCTCGAAATCGACGTTCATCCGAAGAGGTGAGGGTATCTCCTCTTCATGTCTTCCTCCACTTCCCAAGTCATGTTGGCCCCCCAATGATGCTTCTATTGGACTTTGACCATCGTGATTTCCTTGTGACGGAGATTCTTGGATTTCTTTTCCAAAATGGCATCGGGTTCCTCAATACATCGGTTACCCTCATCCACTCTTATCTCCGAAAGGGCGCCTTCCTCCTCCGCCAAACATTTCCGAAGATAACACACATAAAATGTGTTATGGATTCCATTCATAACGGGTGGAAGCTCCAATTGATACGCTTGGAGTCCAATCCGTTTGGTTATAGTGAATGGTCCAAGAAATCGAGGACTCAACTTTCCTCGTTTCCCAAATTGGATGATTCCTTTCCAAGGTGATACTTTGAGCATCACACGATCGCCAACTTCAAATTCTACCGGTCGTATCTTCTTATCTGCGTAACTCTTTTGTCAATCTTGGGCCACCTTTAGGCGTTCTCGAATACCCTTGACCTTGTCCGCGGTCTCTTGCATGATTTTAGGTCCAGCAAATTGCTTCTCTCCCGCTTCAAGCCAACATACGGGAGTTCTGCACTTTCGCCCGTACAAGGCCTCAAAGGGTGCCATTCCAATACTCGAGTGGTAGCTATTATTGTAAGCAAACTCCACCAAAGGCAGATGAGAGTCCCAACTACCCCTGAAGTCAATAACACAAGACCTTAACATGTCTTCAAGCGTTTTGATCGTTCTTTCAGTTTGACCGTCGGTTTGCGGATGGTAAGTCGTACTCAACTTAACTCGCGTGTCAAGCTCTTTCTGCAAGCCATCCCAAAAATTTGAAGTAAACTGACTATCGCGATCTGACACGATAGATAAAGGCACTTCATGCCTTGAAACCACTTCATCGATGTAAAGCTTTGCCAACTTGTCCAGGTAGGGTTTCGCGCATGGCCAAGAAGTGAGCGCCCTTGGTCAACCGATCAACTATAGACCACGAAGTCTTCCGAACCTTCGAGTAATGACAGAATTGGAGCCTCACACAACTTATTTTGTAGAGTTCATAACACCCTCTCTTATGTTTCGGTCCAAACGAACTTCACATTCTTTCGAGTCAAGGCCGTCAAGGAATAAGCGGTCTTAGAGAAGTCTTAAATAAATCTCCGGTAATAGCCCGCCAAACCCAAGAAACTTCGGATCTCGGACAGACTCTTGGGAGGTTCCCAATTCATCATAGCTTCAATTTTGGAGGGGTCCACCTTTACTTTGTCTCGAGTGACCACGTGACCCAAGAATTGGACCTTTTCAAGCCAAAAGTCGCACTTGGAGAATTTGGCGTATAACCTCTCCTTTCTCAACACCTTTAGGACTTCACAAAGGTGTTGCTCATGTTCTGACTCGCTCTTGGAGTACACGAGTATGTCATCAATAAACACAATGACTGACTTGTCGAGGAACGGTCGCCACACTCTGTTCATCAAATCCATAAACATCGTCGGTGCGTTGGTTAGACCAAACGGCATCATGAGGAATTCGTAATAGTCGTAATGCGTTCTAAAGGTCGTATTCGGGACGTCTTCTTCTCTCACCTTCGGGCATGCACTTCGAATGTGGCCCGGTTCCTTGCATTCATAGCATATGACCCCTCGGGTCGGGCAATTTTCTCGCACATGCCCCGCCTTGCCACACTTGAAACAATTCATCCCGCTAGATTTGCATGAGCTGAAATGTTTGCTTCGAAAACTTGGGCACCACCTAGCTTCCCGCCTAGGCTCGATTCCCCTAATCTCTGAAGAGAAATTTCTTACACAAAAAGCAAAAATTCATTGGCTTAAAGAAGGTGATTCCAACACTGCCTATTTTTACAAAGTTGTCAAAGCTAGAGTTAATAAAAGTAGAATTGATGAAGTGGAAGATATGGAAGGAAACAGATTTGTGGGCTATAGTGTGGTTGATCAGTTTGTAAAGCATTTCAAATTCATGTTAGGTTCCAAGGACAATGTGTTGAACATTTTTTATCCCTCTTCTTTATTCCATAGAAAACTTTCTATCCAGCAAGCTGATTTTATGCTAAGGCATGTCACTGATGAGGAGATCAAGGAAGCAATTTTTGATATTGCAGACACAAAAGCCCATGGTCCAGATGGCTTCTCTTCTTGTTTCTTTAAGAAAGCTTGGCCTATGATTGGAAAAGATATGTGTATGGCTATTCAACAATTCTTTGAAAATGGAAAGTTTCTACAGGAGGTTAATGCTACTGTTATTGCTTTGTTTCCCAAATCACAGACTCTAAAAAATGTTGCAGATTTCAGGCCCATTGCATGCTGCAATGTTTTGTTTAAATGCATCAGTAAGATCATTGTCAGCAGAATTAAGGAATCTCTTGGTTTTCTAGTTGATCCTAATCAATATGCTTTCATCCCTGGAAGGCAGATAAGTGACAATATTTTATTAGCTCAAGAGTTAATGAGGGGCTATCACAGACAAATGGGCACAAGGAGATGTGCTTTCAAGATTGATACCCAGAAAGCTTATGACACTGTGGATTGGGGTTTTTTTAGAGAGCATTCTCAAGCATTTTGGTTTTCATCCCTACATGGTTTGTTGGATCATGAAGTGTGTCACCACAACCTCTTTCACTATTAGGGTCAATGGAGACCATTATGGATTTGTTCCAGGAATAAGAGGTATCAGGCAAGGTGATCCTTTATCTCCTTACCTCTTTAACCTTGTTATGGAGATTTTAACTTTGATGGTGAAAAGAAAAGTAAAAGAGGAAGAAAGATTCAAGTTTCATCCTAGGTGTGAAAGTCTTGGTATCACCCATTTATGCTTTGTTGATGACTTCCTGATGTTTTGCCATGGGGATGTGGATTATGTAATGGTTTTGAAAACTTCTTTATTGGAATTCAGTGGTGTCTCTAGTTTGAAACCTAGCTTGGGAAAAAGCACTTCTTTTTTGGGCAATGTGGTTGGTCTTAACAGAGAATAGATTATGAAGGTCTTACCTTTTAAATTGGGAGAACTCCCAGTTAGATACTTGGGAGTACCTCTCATATCATCTAGGTTGTACCATAAGGATTGTGTGGGCTTAATAGATAAAATAAGGAGAAGAGTTTTAGACTAGAAGAACAAATGGTTATCCTTTGTTGGAAGATTGTAACTGATCACTTCTGTGATCTCAACTATTAATATGTATTGGGCATCTTTATTCCTCATCCCAATCTCTGTTGTAAAAGAAATTCAAAAAATTCTAAGGAATTTCCTTTGGAGTAGTGGATAAGCCATTAGAGGAAAGGCAAAAGTAAAATGGAAGTATGTTTGCCTACCAAGAGAAAAAGGGGGGCTGGGTGTTAAAGATTTAAAATGTTGGAACAAAGTCTTACCGGCTAAACAGATATGGAAAATCCTTGAAAATGAAGAATCTTTATGGGTCAAGTGGATTCATGTGTACCGGCTAAAAGGGAGAAATTTATGGGATGTTGGTGTTGTTAATGATGCACCATGGTTCTGGAGGAAAGATGTGGGAATAAGGAATATGTTTAGAAGCAATATTATTCATGAGTTAGGCAGTGGAAGATCTACTTCTCTCTGGTATGACTCCTAGCACCCAACAGGACCTTTGTGCCATATGATTTCCCGAAGAGAGATATACATGGCTAAGCTTCAAAATGACATGAAGGTGAGTGATATTATCTCTGATGGGGTGTAGTTGTGGCCTTTGGAGATCTGGTGTAAATATGGGATCATTTTGTAACGCCCTAAAATTTAGGCGAACCAAAACTTCGAAATTTTGGCAATATAACGTCTAAAATACGAAGGTCCAATCTACCCTGTAAATAGAAACAACTAAATAAGAACAACTCCCAAAATTTAAGACAACTAAAACCCAAATTAAGTTGGGTTAGTTTGCACTAGTGTAGTTTGCAAAAGAATGGGACATATAGATTACAACAACCTACTCAATCTAGAATTAATTCAAACTAGATTAATGTGGGTGTTGCTATTCCACCAAAAATCTCTCTCCACATAGATTCCCCAAAAATATCAGCACTTCAAGATCTCCTATGTGCACGGTTGACAACCCAACATCCTAGATTCCACCGTTAGTGGGACCTGTGAACCAAAAAGATGCAATCAAGTGTTAGGATAAAGCCTAGTGAGATTCATAAGTTAAACAGTTCACAAACAAGAATATCATAATGCAAGACTTGTGTTACCGAATCCCTTTACGTTCAATGTTATTCCCACTTGCAACGATGTTCCCAAACCTGAACATAAATACACAAGAGATAACTCTTGAAATATGGGGGAAACCCGTTTCCATCGGGGTGACATGTACACGGGAGTGGAGTCACCCATGATGTTATCGGATTACACCTCATATCCCGGTTCTAGTTCCCATGCCATCAAGACATCACAACCTCAAACCATAACCTTGCCTTTATTGCCTACTCCGTCGAGTTACACCTCAAGGACTTACGGGATATTATTGCCTATCCAATCTAAATGAGTTACACCTCAAGGACTTACATCCCCTATTGCCTACTCGTTAGTGCCCAAAATGGCCAACAATGTTGAACCCATTAAATAAGCTAACTACCTCCTCATGCACAAGGAAGTAGAAGTCAATAAATCTTAACATATAATCATATATAAGCTAAATAGGCACAAATAGCCATGTTTCACATTTCTACCCTTGAGCATAATATTCAACATATGAAATTTCCATAATTCAAAAATAGTTCATTTCATACATATAACTCACCCATGTATATTTCTCAAATTACACAACTACCATTTCTTCATTAAATGCAAGAGATAATGCTTACTATACTCTTATCACCATTTTCCATGAAACCCTAGATGTTGGGTCAACTCATAAATAAGGTTGTATATGTGTATTTGTACATATGAAGCATACAAGTAAGTAAGTTGAGATCTACAAGTAATTATTAAGAATAAAAGTGGATGAGCTAGGGTTTATAGGTGAAAACTCACAATTAGGTTTTGGAAGGAGTATACCCTAAGTTAGATAAACTTGGGAAGGACTTGATTCCCTTGAAGCTTTTAACACAATAAACACCCTTTAAGACCCAACAACCTTCTTAAGATCACTTAATGCTAGGTTGAAGTTGGTAGCATTGAATGAAGAGGGAGAAGAGAGGGAAAGGAGAAAAATCGCCTAGAGGGAGGGAGAGAACTCGACCTGCAATTTTTTTTGTGAGAAATGAATGGGTTTGGCCTCTCAAAACGACCTAAAATACAGCAAGCCCGTCACACCGTGCGACATTGCCCCTGCGACTATGCCACGATATTGTCGCCGAGCATAGTCGCCCGTCCCACCATAGATTAGGTACTTCGGTCGCGACTTTGACACTAGAGACTATGCCCTGTCGTGGCATAGTCACACCCTTGCCCCCATCTACTCGATGTTTCAGCCGTAACCATGGTCGAGTGTGACAATGCCCATGCGACTATGCCCCTGGCAAAGTCGTTGGGCATAGTCGTCGGTTTCTCCCAGTCTTACAAAAATTTCGTTTTTAAAACACGACGGTTTCTATACGAGAGATCTACCCTTACAATTGGTTTACGTATGCAAGATCACAATTCGTTCACTTTCGAATCACCAACATAAGTGAATATATACATATACATATAATCATGTATACATTCGGTATATTCATGCACACACACAAAAGTACATAACTAAGGCACATAAACGCATGCGGTATAAATGTCTAAATCGCAACATGTGAAACTAAATGAAGTTGTGACTCAAAGAGACGCTCCCTAAAAGATAGGTACTCTACGAGTTTACTTAAAGAAGGTTATTTAAAGGGTTACGAAGTTAACTCAAGAAATTCGGGGTGTTACAATCCTCCCCTCCTTAGAAAATATTTCGTCCCCGAAATCTTATATCATTCAAAAAAATAGGGATAGTGTTGCTTCATGTCGTCTTCCGCCTCCCAAGTCACATTCGCGCCTCTATGATGTCTCCATTGCACCTTCACCATCATCACCTCTTTATGGCGAAGCTTTTTCGTCTCTCTTTCCAAGATAGATTCCGGTTCTTCCACACATAGGTTATTATCCACACGAATTTCAGACAACAGAATGATACTTTCTTCCTCCGCCAAACACTTCCGCATGTAACATACGTGGAATGTGGGGTGAATCCCACTCATCTTTGGAGGTAGCTCTAGCTTATAGGCTTGAAGTCCCACGCGTTCGATAATAGGGAAAGGCCCGAGAAAATGAGGACTAAGCTTCGATCGCTTTCCAAACCTTATAATTCCTTTCCAAGGCAACACCTTTAACATTACCCGATCGTCCACTTGAAATTCCATCGGTCGTCTTTTCTTGTTCGCATAGCTCTTTTGACGATCTTGGGCCGCCTTCAAACGTTCTCGGATACTCTTTACTTTGTCCGCCGTTTCTTGCACCACTTATGGTCCGACGAATTGTTTCTCGCCCGCTTCGAGACAACAAGTTGGCGTTCTACACTTCCGGCCATACAAGGCTTCAAACGGTGCTATGCCCAAACTTGAGTGATAACTATTGTTGTAGGCGAATTCTACCAACGGGATATGAGAGTCCCAATTTCCCCCAAAGTCAATGACACACGACCTCAATATGTCTTCTAGCATTTGAATAGTCCGCTCGCTTTTTCCATCCTTTTGTGGATGATACATCGTACTCAACTTTACTCTTGTTCCCAACTTTCTTTGAAAGGCATTTAAAAAATAGGAGGTGAAACGACTATCCCGATCGGAAACAATGGATATCGGTACCCCATGTCTCGAGACCACTTCATTTATGTATAACCTCACTAGCTTGTCTAATAGTAACATTTCTCTCATGGCCAAGAAGTGTGCGCTTTTCGTCAACCGATCCACTACTACCCAAATGGTATCGTGGCCTATCAACGTCTTTGGTAGTTTCGTCATGAAATCCATTGTGATGTGATCCCATTTCCACTCCGGTATCTCTAAATATTGCAAGCTCCCGTACGGTCGTTGGTGTTCGGCCTTCACTAGTGAGCAAGTAAGGCATTTCTTTACAAAGTTCGCCACATCAAGCTTCATAACCAGCCACAAATAATTCAACTTTAAATCTCTATACATCTTGGTTCTCCCGGGATGAATAAAGTATCTAGACTTGTGTGCTTCCTCCAAGAGTAACTTTCGGTATCCTCCCAACTTGGGCACCCAAACTCGTCCTTGGAAAAGTTTCAATCCTCTCCCATCTTCCGTCAGGCTAAGGTGTTACTTTGACATAGCTTCATTTCTTAGGTTCGCTTGTAGTAACGCTTCAGCTTGAGCGGTCTTTATCATATCAGTGAGGTTTGAGACGACCTCAATCTTTGCCAATGAGGTTCGCACCGATCCACTATACTCCTTTCGGCTTAATGCGTTCGCAACTACATTTGCCTTGCCCGAGTGGTATTGAAGTTCATAGTCACAATCTATCAACAATTCTAACCATTTTCATTGCCGCATATTCAACCCCTTTTGATCAAAAATGTACTTCAAGCTTTTGTGGTCGGTGTAGAGTGTGCATTTTGTACCATATAGGTAGTGTCGCCATAGCTTCAAGGCAAACACTACTGCCGCCAGTTCTAGGTCATGAGTTGGGTAATTCTTTTCGTGCTCCTTCAATTTGCCTTGATGCATACGCTATGACTTTACCTCTCTGCATTAGGACACAACCCAATCCCATCTTGGACGCATCTCTATAGACAACGAAGTCTTCCGTTCCCTCGGGTAGGGAGATCGGAGCTTCACAAAGTTTTCGTTGCAAAGTACGAAATGCTTTCTCTTGAACTTCAGTCAATGCAAACTTCACATTCTTCTAAGTCAACGCGGTCAAAGATGATGCGATTTTGGAGAAGTCTTGGATGAATCTTCGATAGTATCCGACAAGTCCCAAAATGCTATGAATCTCGGTTGGGATTTTTGGGGGCTCCCAGTTCATCATTGCTTCAATCTTCGCTGGATCTACCTTCACTCCTTCTTGGGTCACCACATGGTCGATAAATTGAACTTCTCGCAACCAAAATTCACACTTGGAGAATTTGGCATAAATCTTCTCCCTTTTTAGCACCTCTAGCACTTCTCTCAAGTGTTGCACATGTTCCTCCTCATCCTTGGAGTACACTAAGATGTCATCGATAAACACTATGACCGACCGGTCCAAGAATGGTCGACACACATGATTCATCAAGTCCATAAATATTGTTGGCGCGTTCGTCAACCCAAAAGGCATGACTAGGAACTCGTAATGCTCATACCGAGTCCTAAATGTCGTCTTCGGAACGTCCTCCTCAAGAACCTTCACTTAATGATATCCAGAAAGAAGATCAATCTTGGAAAAACATCTGGCCCCATGCAATTGATCAAAGAGATCATCTATTCGGGTAACGGATATTTGTTCTTTATAGTCTCCTTGTTCAATTCTCGGTAATCGATGCACATACGCATCAACCCGTCTTTCTTATTCACAAAGAGCACCAGAGCTCCCCACGGTGAAGATTTCGGCCTCACGAACCCCTTCTCTAGCAACTCTTGAAGCTGAGTAATCATTTCATGCATTTCTGTTGGTGCGAGACGATACGGTGCATGAGCTACCGGTGGCACCCCCGGAACTAAATCAATTCGAAACTCCACTTGTCGGTCGGGTGGCAAGCCTGGTAAGTCGTCGGGAAACACATCCGGAAACTCGTTGACAATCTCCACATCTTCTATCTTCATCTTCTCTGCCTTGGCATCTACCACAAAGGCTAGATACGAAGTGTAACAACCGTAATTTCCTGTCTGTGAAAGCCAATCCTTTGAAGAACCCTTGATTCTGACCATAGAATTTCATCCCTTACGCCTTACCTTTTTAAGCTTTATTGCGTCATGGGTGGTCTGTGCGGAAAATGGGAAGAAACGAGCCTCGGTACACTCTGGGCGATAGTGCCCTGGCGATAGTGCCCTGGGCACAATCGACGGGCACAATCGCCAGCAGGGGTGTGCCCGCGGTACATTCTGGGCGATAGTGCCCTGGCGATAGTGCCCTGGCACAATCGCCGGGCACAATCGCGGTCGGCCCCAGGGTCTTTTAAGAGTTGCGATTCTCAACCATTTCCTTCATTACCACTTCCTAATTCCTTCCCTTTTCTCTCCCAAACACCAAAACCGAACCCTAACCTATTTTGGGGGTTTTTCCTCCTCAAACCACATGTTTATTCACCATCTAACTAGTTGGGAGCTTGAGCCACAAAACCTCCATCTTCATCTTCCCCATCAAGTCCAAAGGTTGGGAGCTCGGGTTGAAGTGTTGGATTGGGTGTTCTCGGAAGTCTCTTTGTCTTCAAGGGTAAGTTTTCTTGTAATAAGGTTATAAATGCTCCATTGGTGGTTCCTTTGTGTTTGATACCTCAAATCTTAGAGTTGGTGATTTTAGAGAAACTAGGGTTTGGATCTCGTTGGGGATTTTGGTGTATTATGTTTGGGGAATGTTTCTATATGGTTGAGTATGGGTATTTATGGTTTGAAATGTTTGGATCTAGGTTTTTGGAAGATTTCGGCTTGAGGATTCAACTGGCCTTCAAAAGAGCTCGTTGGGTGAAATCTAGATTTAGCCAAATCTAGCAAGGTGAGTTCAAGTTGATTTGTGAAAACGGTGTACATGCCAAAATGTGTATTTTAAAGTGTTTTACATGAAATGGTTAACGGCTGATGAGTTTTGAGTATTTAGAAGTAAAATATGTTTTACTTAGCTATTTGTCAAAGCGTGAGTATTTGGGTAAGTTTTCTTACTTGGTAAACTTGGGCTGTGTTAACCTCTTAAAATGATTCTTTTGGGTTTTGAATGTTTCCAACAACTAAATAACATGGATTACGTATTCTTGGTGATTTTGTATAAGTAGAGTCTAATTCATGTTTTATGCATTTGGTGTATTTGCATTCATAAACGCTTTGGAAATCTCGAGTCCCATCTCGTATGGAGTTTTGGGTAAATCTAGTCTTTGTGGTATGTGTCTTCATAAATGTTATTTACAGACATTTCACTATTTGGAGACCGGTAATTATTGGTCAAACTGATTTGGAGCTTTTTAGCTCGGTATTGGCTTAAACGAGTCGTGTGGACGTTTGTCCGGATTTCTAACAGTCGTGGGTTTTGGATATGAAGACACTTAATTTTGCGTCAGTAGTGGGTTACATGTTTTGGGAGCTTTGGTCTTTCATTTGGAGTCATGTAACGTTAGACAGTGTGTAATGGATCCATAGGCACGTGAGTCAGTCTGTTTTTGGGATGGTCAATTGGGTATTGCGGGATTGAACTTCGGTACCCATGTTTTATGACCGGAAACTTTACAAGTGATCGCTAGGAGGGTTGAGTCGGCTAGTGCTACTGGAATAGTGGGCGCTAGGACCTCCGCCGCTTGAAGTAATGCCTGGGAGGTAGTCTTTAAGTGTGCCGGGCTTTCGGGATGGAGTTCTTCGGAATGATCCATCAAGGTCAACTGACTTGGGGTGACACTTGTAAAGAAGTCGTAGGGACACCGGGATGGGATGTCGGGAGGTGTCATACGATTAACGTTGTTTGGGTGGTATACTTTCGTGTTCCCTCCACCCTCAACGGATACGGGTTTCCCCCGTGGTTGGCTATCAGTATGTTAAATATAGGAATGTCTTATTTTATTGTCTTTGGTTCCTTACGGTCGCAGGAGTATTGGACCAAGTGTCCATGTTTTCGGACGTACGGTATATGGGGTTTTGATAGCAACTTATGGGTCGGGCATTCTGCCCCGCCCGCGTTTTGGGTACTTTGGGTTATAAAAGGGTTATTCATGTCGTTACTAAAATAAGTGTCGAACTATGGTCCCGTTTGGGTGAGTTATGCGTTGTACCATTTTAGAGGAAACGTGTGTTTGGAATCATTATCTTTAAAAGTGCATATTATGGGGAAATGTGTCGTTTCCATTTAGGAGTATAATAATTTCGAAGGATCTTGACTTAAACTGATTTCCTTTCTTTTAATGATGTATTCGTTCATGTTAACACTCTTGAGCTCACTAGGCGTTAAGCCTAACCTTTTTATTTGTCGGCATGTGCATCAGGTTCCTAGCAGGGGATTCAGTTATAACGGTGCTATGAAGAGTTGAGCCTTAGCCTTACAAAGGAAGTAATGGGTGAAGTATTCCGCGAGTTGGAGATAGTGACATGTTTTGGGTTTTAGTAGCACCCGTCCTTATTGTTCACTGTATGTATAGATAGAATATGTGTATTGTAGCTAAATCTGAATTCGTGGTTGTAGATGATCCAATTATTGATGTATTTAGAAAATTTTAAATAAGTTGTTATTTCCAGATTTTAGGGTGTTACACGAAGGGTATTTCTTCGTCAGATACCTCGTTGCTTTGATGGATGAGATGATGGCCACTTCACCTTTTCGCTTTTCACCATATACAAAGACGAAGTCACCATCCCGGATGGGAATCCGTATGAGTTTCTTGGAACACAAGATCTCCGCTTGATGCTTCGCCAACCAGTCCATTTCGACCACCACATCGAAACTTCCAATGGTCATGGGAAGCAATTCCACTTTAAACGATTCACCACTGATTTCTAGACGAAGATCCTTTAGGATGTCTCTAAGGACTACTCGTTCCCCATTTTCTACCTCAATGACTAAGGCATCATGAAGAGTACTAGTAGGCACGTTCAAAGATTCGCAAAATACATTCGACACAAAGGAGAAATTTGCACCAGAATCAAACAATACTCTAGCGGGTATGGAGTTGAGTAAGAACGTACCTAACACCACATCGGCGGTTTCCTTTGCCTCCTCTTTTGTCATCTGGAAGTCCCTCCCTTGAGCCCTAGGGACGACCTATTTCTTCGGTTGGCTTCCCAAGCTTCCTCCTCTCGCAATACCCCTCAGCTTGGGGCACTCGCTCCGCACATGTCCCATCTTTTTACACTTATAGCAAATTGTCCCTCTAATGGAATACTCAGAGCTAATGTGACCCGGTTTGCCGCACTTGAAACATGAAACCGGGTTGGGGTTGGAGTTAGTTTTGCAAAACCCAAAATGCTTGCTTTTGTATTTGGGGCACCATTTCGCCTCACGACGGTTGTCAAAGCTTTTATTTCCTATTTGGAACCTCGGCTTCTTGTACGAACTTGGCGGGCTCTCCCACCTTCTCTTCTCTCCAACTTTCGTCTTCTCTTCCTTGTCCCGAGCATAGAGTCTCTCCATCACTTTGGCCTCTTCAATTGTTTCACAGAGGTTGGAGGCCTTGGAGTTGCGGACCATCGACAACATGTCTGCTGGCAAGCCTTTCAAGTAAGCCTTCACTTTTTCCTTCTTGGTCGGGACCACATGCCCCACCAAGTTTAGCTTCTCCATAAACAATCGAGTATACTCCTATACCGACAAATCCCCCTTTTTAATCGACCGAAACTCCTCCTCTATCAGGTCCATCTCTTCTTCGTTACAATACTCTTCCAAAAGCTTCCTCATGAATTCGGCCCAAGACATTTTAGCTAGCACAGATTCCTCTAGAGTCGAGGTGAAGACATTCCACCATGTCATGGCCGAACCTCGGAGCATCTAAGAACCATATTTTACTTTCTGACCCTCCTCACAGTCACAGGCTCGAAAGGCCTGCTCAATTTCTCTGAGCCAGTTCATACACTTTACGGGTTCATCAGTTCCGACAAATTCCGGCGGTTTGCAACAAAGGAATGACTTGTACGAACATCCTTTTCCCGATTACCTTGTATCCAAGGTAACTAATCCTTCAGTGCGGTTCTCGTCTCCAGTACCCCGGGAACCCGCTATGACCACATTTTCTTCAATTGTCTTGTGTCGGTGGTGATTCGCCTCCCGGTCTTCAAGCAGTTTCATGAACAGTTCCTGTTTTTTCGCCATGGTCTCATTCATGGCTCTCATCATATCCATCATTTGTATTTGAGGGGTTGCCTCAGTCAGAATTGGATCAGCAGAGGCAATGTTGGTTCTCGGGATCTGCTCTATCCTTCCGCCAGACAAGGGCGAAAGTGGAGGTACTACTGTTACAGTTTCGTTCGATCGATTTGTCGTGGATTTGGTCATGACTTGGCCCTCCGGAGATGATTGAAGGTGACTCCGAGTATTTACCATTTTCGTCTGTCACATAATCAAGAGAGGGTAAGAGATAGGCTACACAAGATTATACACAAGAAACGTACTGTTACAGTTCATCGATCATCATATTCATAGTAATTCAAGCATACTCACATAGAAATATATTCAGAATAACAGTAGCTAAGTGTGATTATGAACATACTTTATATAAGAATTCTCGCTACCATTTCTTACAATTCTCAATGGTGTAGTTTTCGTTGACTCTAAGACTGTCCCATCTTAGAATTTCTACCCGATTCTCACAATTCATTACCTACTAGTCTCAGCTTAAGTCTAGGAATCGAGATTATATAACTAGTTCACTTAAAATAGAGCTCTGATACCAACTTGTAAAGCCCTAAAATTTAGGCGAACCAAAAATTCAAAATTTTGGCAATATAACGTCTAAAATATGAATGTCCAATATACCTTGTAAATAGAAACAACCAAATAAGAGCAGCTCCCAAAATTTAAGACAACTAAAACCCAAATTAAGTTGGGTTAGTTTGCACTAGTGTAGTTTGCAAAAGAATGGGACATATAGATTACAACAATCTACTTAATCTAGAATTAATTCAAACTAGATTAATATGGGTGTTGCTATTCCACCAAAAATCTCTCTCCACATAGATTTCCCAAAAAGACCGTCACTTCAAGATCTCCTACGTGCACGGTTGACAACCCGACATCCTAGATTCCACCGTTAGTGGGACCTATGAACCAAAAATATGCCAATCAAGTGTTAGGAAAAAGCCTAGCGAGATTCATAAGTTAAACAATTCACAAACAAGAATATCATAATGCAAGACTTGTGTTACCGAATCCCTTTACGTTCAATGTTATTCCCACTTGCAACGATGTTTCCAAACCTAAACATAAACACACAAGAGATAACTCTTGAATACGGGGGAGACCCGTTTCTATCGGGGTGACATGTACACGGGAGTGGAGTCACCCATGATGTTATAGGATTACACCTCATGTCCCGGTTCTAGTTCCCATGCCATCAAGACATCACAACCTCAAACCATAACCTTGCCTTTATTGCCTACTCCGTCGAGTTACACCTCAAGGACTTACGGGACATTATTGCCTATCCAATCTAAACGAGTTACACCTCAAGGACTTATGTCCCCTATTGACTACTCGTTAGTGCCCAAAATGGCCAACAATGTTGAACCCATTAAATAAGCTAACTACCTCCTCGTGCACAAGGAAGTAGAAGTCAATAAATCTTAACATATAATCATATATAAGTTAAATAGGCACAAATAGCCATGCTTCACATTTCTACCCTTGAGAATAATATTCAACATATGAAATCTATATATCTATTAAAAGAAGAACCACCAACAATGAGGTGGCATCTCCTATGCATTACAAGGCTATTTTTCTTTTTTCTATGCTTTTTGATTTTTTTTAAAATATTTGATATGTTAAAGACTTTTTTGTCCCTATATTAAAAAGATAAAATTCATTGAGGTAGAAGTTGTTTTGGTAATTTTAAAAAGTATAACCTCATAACCTTTCATTTTCATTTCAAAGGTAAAACCTCTTCATCTTCACTCTTGAAGATGAAACCTCAAAAACTTACCATGTTGTATCATGATTTGTTCTTCACTATATGTCTTTTTTTTCTTCTCCATCACTTGATGTATTATTCATTTCACAAATCATTATTCTTCAATAAGATTGTTTTTCAGGTAAACTATTTTTCTCCCTCTCCATCAATCATTTGATTTTTTTTTCTTTCATTTCATAAATTGTTATTATTCAACAAAATCGTTTTCCAGGTTTACTTTAAGAATACTAATCCATGTATTATTCTTTATTGGCTTTTGTTGATTTTATAGTTTATTCTATTTTTTGTCTTCTATATTTTCTTAATTTTTTTTTCCAATGGAACCGGGTGTTTGTTCTTGGCAGCGATTATAGATGGAAACAACGTTTCAATAATCGATCGAATCCCGCAAGTATGTATTACAATCTATGATATAACCTCTTTAGTGTGTTCTTTTTCAATGGTTATTTTTATTTTTTCAAGTTTATTTCTAGAAGATTAATTTGGGTATATATACATCTCTTTTGACTTTTATTGAAATTTTAGAGTAATTTTT
The DNA here is from genome assembly GCA_023525745.1 of Arctium lappa. NCBI lineage: Eukaryota > Viridiplantae > Streptophyta > Magnoliopsida > Asterales > Asteraceae > Arctium > Arctium lappa. The sequence continues at coordinate 1,074,096 of CM042062.1, read as the reverse complement.
ATTAAATCTTCTATATTTTCCGAAGTTTTAAATTTTAATAACAATTTTAACTTTTATTAAAATTAATACTTTTTATTTATACGACATTTGAATATAATAATATGTGTTCATCACTAAACGTATTTTTCTTCCTCTCCATCACTTGATGTATTATTCATTTCACAAAGCATTATTCTTCAACAAAATCAATTTTCATGTAAACTCTTTTTCCCTCTCCATTGACCACTTGATTTGTTATTTCATTTCATAAACTTTTTATTTAACAAAATCGTTTTTCGGGTTTATTTTGAGAAAAACTAATCCGGGTATTATTTCTTATTGACTTTCGTTGGGATTTTAGAGTTTATTTTTTTCTATGTTTGTCTCATATTATTTTCTCAAAGGAACCGTGAGTTTGTTCTTGACAACGATTTCAGAGTTTTAATGGCAACAACTGTTCGTTAATCGAATATTTCAAGTACGTATTACAATCTGTGATATAACCTTAACAAACTTCAATGTGTTCTTTTTCAATCATCATTTTTATTTTTTTTTCAGGTTTATTTCGAGAAGACCAATATGGGTATACATTTCTTTTGACTTTTGTTGAGATATTATAGTTCTTTTTTTTTCTTCTTCTATATTTTTTCAAAGTATTAAATTTTACGAATCATTTTAACTCTTATTAAACTCGATACTTTTTATTTACACGACACTTGAATATAATAATATGTATATTTTTATTTAATAATAATTGATACAATAAGAAATTGATTATAATTGAGATAAATTAAAAAGAAATATAAATAAATACAACTATACCTATAATGATAGGTTATAATGAAATCGACTTGATGAATAAAATGAAATATAGAAATATAAAATGAGTATTAACTATTATGCACATATTGATCTTTCAATTATGTCATTTATTTATGTAAGTAGAAAATGACTAATAAGTGTTATATAAATACTAATTAATATTAACGGTCAATCTTTTATGTAACATAAATATGTGAACTAAATGTTAATAAATTGACTCATCAATATTCACGTCAATTTAATACAATTTAATTTACACGATAAAAAACCTTATTGCAATCAATATACATAAATGAAATACATCAATATATATAAATGAAATACTTACAATAATGTACTATAATATAACTTATCATTAATTATTATTTACATAATATTTCTATTTTTATATATAAATAAATAACCCTTAACATTAATTACTATTTACATAAGACTCATTTTTTAAACCTTTGTTGTGATTTAGAGGTCTTTTTTTTTTATTTTTGTCTTCTACAATTTTCCTAAGTTCTAAAGTTTACTAATCATTTCAACTCTTAATAAAATCAATGCCTCTTATCTACATGATACTTGAAAAAAATAATATGTATATTTTTATTTACATAACAATTGAATAAAGTAAGAAATTGATTATAATTGATATAAATAAAAATAAAATGAATTTATTTGCATTTAAAAAATCTTTTGCAATCAATATACAATTATACATAAATGAATTACTTATAATAATTTAATATAATATAACTTATTATTAATTATTATTCACATAATAATCCTAAATTATATATAAGTGAATGGCCATTGACATTAATTACTATAAAAAGAATATGATATATGTATGAGCTGACATTGTAATATAGCAATGTTTTAAAATTTTGAATTATGGTTTTATTTTGGTCATCCCACATCGATGGAAAGATGATATGTTGGAAATAGATTTGAGTATGTATAAAGAATAAAAGTACTATTGAAATGTGAAAAAAATGCATTTGCTAAATATGTTTTTTGGTGGACATTAAAAATAGATTATATATAAAAATTATGAGGGGTGTCTTTGATAAGTAAAAAGGTTCATTGACCAAATATGTTTTTAGGTGATACTTCTACAAAAAATATATATATATATTTATCCGTATAAAAAGTAAGCAAAAAATTAAATTGTCACATTAGATATATGAGGTAGTATCGTGAAAAATGTTATTTGACTTCTAAATAACCTAAAAGCATTTATTAATGGTGCATCTTAAACTTTTATAATAGAAACCTATTAATATTATCAATATATGTAAATGAAACACTAAAGAAATACGTTTCATTTTAACTTGGTCTAGAACTTCTAAATAATCATATATTTGATTTGAGTATTTTAAAATCTTGAATTGTAGTTTGGTTTTGGTCATCCCCATTTGGTGGTGATATGATAAATTGGAGTCTATATATATATATATTTTTTTTTTCAGGGTTGCAAAATATCCTTCCACTATATATATATATATAGATAGATATAGATAGATATATAGGATAGAGACGTCTTTGAAATATATAAATGTGCATTGTCTAAAGGAACAAAAATGATGAGGTACTTCATATAAAGTGAAATATCGGTTCATTTAGTTTAGTATGTTATATGTAAAAGAATCATACCACTTAACTTAATTCAATTTTTGTCTTAAAAATTTATCGCCACCGCGCAAAGCGCGGTAACAACACTAGTTTACATAATTCAAAAATAGTTCATTTCATACATATAACTCACCATGTATATTTCTCAAATTACACAACTACCATTTCTTTATTATATGCAAGAGATAATGCTTACCATACTCTTATCACCATTTTCCATGAAACCCTAGATGTTGGGTCAACTCATAAATAAGGTTATATATGTGTATTTAGATATATGAAGCATACAAGTAAATAAGTTGAGATCTACAAGTAATTATTAAGCATAAAAGTGGATGAGCTAGGGTTTATAGGTGAAAACTCGCAACTAGGGTTTGTAAGGAGAAAATCCTAAGTTAGATAAAGTTGGGAAGGACTTGATTCCTTTGAAGCTTTTAACACAATGAACACCCTTTAAGACCCAACAACCTTCTTAAGATCACTTAATGCTAGGTTGAAGTTGGTAGCATTGAATGAAGAGGGAGAAGAGAGGGAAAGGAGAAAAATCGCCTAAAGAGAGAGAACTCGACCTGCAGATTTTTTTGTGAGAAATGAATGGGTTTGGCCTCTCAAAACGACCTAAAATACAGCTAGCCCGTCACACCGTGCGACATTATCCCTGCGACTATTCCACGACGTTGTCGCCGGGCATAGTCGCCCATCCCACCATAGATTCAGTACTTCGGTCGCGACTTTAACACTAGCGACTATGCCACGACATTGTCGTCGAGCATAGTCGCACCCTTGCCCCCATCTACTGGTCGAGTGCGACAATGACCATGTGACTATGCCCCTAAGTCGTCAGGCATAGTCGCCGATTACTCGCAGTCTTACAAAAAATTTGTTTTTAAAACACGACGGTTCCTATACGAGAGATCTACCCTTACAATTGGTTTATGTTGGAGATGAAGATTGATTCATCTCCATCGTGAACACAATCACAGCGGAAGAATAAGTTTACAAACTAAAATTGTATATTGATTGTGATAGAAAACAACAAACTCGATACATACACATATATAGATATTGAAACGTTGCCAATGAACAGTTGCAACTCTTTGGAAACGTTGCTAAAAACTGCCCTATAACTTCTACAAAACAGGCTTCTAAACTGCCATGTTTTGGACCCCCTAAAAAACCTATCAAACGTGCAGGCCTGTGGCCCAACACATTTACACACCAATTAACATAAGATAATTTTTTTCATTATCTTTTCAACAGTTTACATATGCAAGATCACAATTCTTTCACTTTCGAACCACCAACATAAGTGAATATATACATATACATATAATCACGTATACATTCAGTATATTCATGCACACACACACAAGTACATAACTAAGGCACATAAACGCATGCGATATAAATGTCTAAATCGCAACATGTGAAACTAAATGGAGTTGTGAATCAAAGAGACAATCCCTAAAAGATAATTACTCTACGAGTTTACTTAAAGAAGGTTATTTAAAGGGTTACGAAGTTAACTCAAGAAATTCGGGGTGCTACAATTTTACAACAGTTCATGACATGTTTAGATGATAGTATAAGGGACAAAATCAGATGGAAATGCAGAAATGGTTCTCTTGTTGATTTCAATGTTGCAACTATTTGGGATGATATGTATGTTGACTTTGACCATGCTCCTTGGTATAAATATGTCTGGTTCAGCCAAGGAATTCCCAGACATGCCTTCTTTCTGTGGCTTGCCTTAAAGGAAAAGTTGAGAACACTAGATAGGCTTGCAAAGTGGAAAGTCACTGATAATGAACTTTGTGTTCTCTGTCATGATGATGTGGAGACTCATAATCACTTGTTTGTAAATTTCCCCTACACACAAGAAGTTTGGAGATGCCTGGAAGGTTTTATTGGGATTTTTGAAACAAATGGATGGGTTGAATTGATATTAGGACTATCTAATGGCAGTATCAGTAATTCTATTTGGAGTGTAGTACACAGACTCTTATTTGTTGCTGTTGTATATTTTATTTGGCAAGAAAGAAATCTCAGACTACATTCAAATAAACACAGGACTGTTGAATGCTTGGTAGTCCAGATCATTGAACTTATCAAAATGAAGATGATGTGTTTGAAAGTAAAGAATAACAGTCAAGTGAAGAGGGTTGCTATGATTTGGGGCCTTGGATTTGAAAAAGGTGAGTTATATGCTGAGTTAAAGCCAATTACCCATGTTATCTGAAATTGATTATTGGATTGGACTGTTACTCCCCGCCTGTTTCTTTGGTCTTATAATTGATGCCTGGACAAAAATGGACTACGCTCAATCCTTGATCTGGTTCATGATGATCTATGTTACTGGTCTGAAATGGCCCTGCATCTGGATGTGGAAATTGCAGCATGTGGTATGGATCAGATATTATATGCACACAAAAGGAGTGATATGAATGCAACTTTGGAGTTTATGTATTGGGCCAGCTGTTATGTGGCTTGGGACTCAGGTCAGATACTGCGTGTGGAGTATACAGACAGGTCAGAGTTCATGTTACTGCTTCAACTCATAAAGCCCAAATCTTTTTGCCTAATAATCAATATGTACGGATTTGATGGAGTTACATGGAAAGGGTTTGGACCTATTGGCAATCGGTGGACTTGGAATGTTTGTAAAAGAAGGATCAGAAAGATTATGGAACCTATTGATTGTTATCACTTGATGGGGTTATTGTTGTTTAAGGGTTTGGTATATTTGGAAACTAGAAGAAAAGGTAGGAGAATGATGGATAAACAACATTGGTGGAATGTTTGGATTAGTTCACTTGGAAGTCTGATCCTTGGTGTGATCCATTCCAAATCTTGAAGATGCTTGTTATCCTCCAGAGTTTGATGGAAAGCATATTGTTTTGTTGAATTGGGAAAAAAATGATTGTGTTTCTTATATATCTATTCTTGGTATCTGAGAAATCATGGTGGAGATAAGGTTGAAGGTGGGTCTTATTATGATAGAAGTAAAGTCTTATTGGATCTGGAGTATGATTGGAATGGGGTTGGTTATGGGCCTTATTTTGATTCTGATTATTTGAGATATGGGATTGTGGATATGGGTCATTTATGTGGTATTGATGTCTTTTATTGGGGCTATAATAATGATCCCCAATTGGCCTTGATTGTTAGAAAAAGGATTATTGAAAAGTGGGCTAAAAATGGGGTTGAGCATTCAAAACCAAGATTGAAGCTTGAAGCCTCTCGTATGGATCATGGGCCTTTTAAAAGGAATATTTTGAAGCCTAGAGTCTTGGGCTTCAAAGTGTGGGCTATTATTCTCTTGGTGAGCTTTTGGACTTATTTGTTAGTTGTTTGGTTTAAAAATATTAATATTGGTCTTATTGTTAGGCCTTTTCTTTGGGTTTTTCCTAAACACTTTTTAGGTTGCCAATTTGTAATTCTTGGGGTATGCCCCTCGTAATTTGTATCTTGTTCTTTTTCTTTCAATAAACTTTTTCCGGGGGTTCCGTCCCCTTTTCCCAAAAAAAATTGTGTTGATCTTGAACTCCAAAACAAAAAATGCAAAACCCATGAGTTTAGACGAAGAATCGAAGCTCCTATTTGATGAACTTAATCCTACAAACGGTGAATAGATGCAATCGATTTCTCTTGGAGAGCAACGTGACAAGGGTAATAGTGGAAAAATAATACTCTAAATGGTTTGGGGAGACATGAATGAAAAAATCGCTTAGGTGGCGTTTGGTTCGCAGATTCTGAAGGAATCTGATGGAATTGGAATGTTGAATTCCATTGACCAAATTTCATTCCTTTGTTTGGTTAATTCTTTTTCATGGAAGGAATCTCTAAATTCCATCAAATTCCACAAATGAGGGAATTTAACATTCTTTAGCAACTACAAGATATTTTGATAGAATGGAATTCTTTTTTTTTCTTCATAATACCACATATGCCCTCAATCCAATATAACATAATCACATAAAACCTATCTGATTAACCATGCCTCCATCGGTTCGTTCTCAAAACCACCGTTGATCTGAACCACCGCCGATCTGAACCACTGTCGACCACCGATCACAGACCACCGCCGATCAACCATCGACCGCTACTGTTCTAAACCACCGTCGACCACCGTCAATCTGAACCACCACTGACCACCACCGACCACCGTCGATCTGAACCACCGACGACCACTACCGTTCTGAACCACCACCGACCACCGTCGTTTTGAACCACCGCTGATCTGAACCAACACTGACCACCGCCGTTCTGAACCACTGCCGACCACTGTCGTTCTGAACCATCGTCGATCTGAACCACCTCTGACCACCGCTGATCTGAGCCACCGCCATTCTGAACCATCGTCGATCTGAACCACCGTCGTTCTGAACCACCGCCGATCTAAACCACTGCTGACCACCGCCGTTCTGAACCACCGTTGATCTAAACCACCGCCGATCTGAACCACCACCAATCACCACCGATCTGAACCACCATCGACCACGACCAATCTGAACCACCGTTATAAATAAAGTATTCTTAATGGTTATTTTATTAAAGCATTTTTTGTTTAAAAAAATTAAAATTATCAAAAAGAGTATTTTAGTCATTTATCAACATTTCATTCCAATTACAAAGCTACGTTTTGTGAACCAAACAGACAGATTCCAATTCTTTTAATAGATTCCATTCCAATTCTGTCAACCAAACAGGTGGTCAAACCTAACAACATTCCATTCCAATTCCTTCAAAGTCAAATTCCTTTGACATATTCCATTTCATCCAAAAACATTTGGCGAACCAAACGTCACCTTAGAGGAAATTGGCATCATTAAGAGGTAGTTTTTTTTTACTAAACATGAATTACTTCTCAGTGTTTCATAGGCTTCCTCTTAATGGACCATTAAGAGGCAAATAAGCACTCCCTCAATATAACTTATACCTAAGAGTAATTGCTAACCAACAAACACATAAAATTTACATTTTTTTAAAAAGGATTATTGATTTTCTCTTGAGTGGTTATATTATCTTGTTGATAGTTGTATAAAAATGGAACATGCTTTAGTTATATATATATTATTTTTAGAAAGCTACTTTCAGAAACTTTAGTGTAGTGTTTACAAGAAGATATGTTAAATAAAAGTTTAATATTTTCATTTCAAAAATATCTTCTTACACAATTATAATATCCTTCTTTAATTTGTTCATAAAAATATAATATACGTTTCAATTATATTAAAAAAAAGCATATGACGTTTTTTTTATGAAACTTTTAAAAATAGGTTTCTTTAAATAGGAATCATACAAATTTTAATGCGATTTAGTTTTTACTAGAAGCGTACTCGTGCAATGCAGTTAGATACATTACGATTTTAATGTTTCATTATATTTTTTGTTTTTTGTCGATTTACAGTATGATTTTGGATGATTTTGAGAGTATGATAATTGATTTTTTTTATAAATTTCTTTAATTTAGGCTTAATAATATAATATTTTATATATATAATATGTATTTTGTTAGAATTGTTATCTTATATATTTTAAATTCTTTATATTTAAATTGAGATGTTTATCTTGTTTTGATTATGTTTATCAATTAGTTATGAATTCAAAATTATACTTTATAAATTTGTACTAATTCATCATTACTTGTAATCTTGAATTTTAAGTCATGTGTATCAATAAACATTATTTAATGCATAAATGTTTGTTTTTAAGAGTTTTTTCGATAGTTTAATAATAATGTAATTTATTTTAGGTTTAATAATATAATGTTTTTTTATAAAATAAAATTAAATATTTTGTTAGATTTTCTTAATTATATTTTAGATTTTTTATATTTAAAATGTGATTTTTATCATGTATTTAATTATGCAGAGAGTGACTTTAGGAAAGTTATAGTGGTTAGAGATAAGGATTGAAAGTTAATAAATAACATTAAATGTAGTACATAAAACTTTAATGATTGTTTTTAAAAGATTTTAAGTAATTTACATTAAATAGCAGTACATTAAGCTTTAACTATTGTTTTTAAGAGTTTTTTTTATACATGTTTTATAATATAGTATAGATTATTATGTTAAAGATTCATTACAAGATTTCTAAGGTAGAAGATTTTAAAAAAACACATGATTGATTATTATAAAGCTATATTTGATAAATTAATTGATAAATCAATTGTTGCAAAATGTAGAAAATGAAAAAATTTAGGATCTTGTGTTACTTTTTTGTTTCAATAGATTAAATTTGGGAAAAATTCATAAAAACTCAACAAACTATTTTATTTTGAATGATTAAGTTCTTGAACTAATTTTTTGAATGAAAAAACCATTAAACTTTCTCATTTTGAATTATTAACTATCTGAACTATTTTTTTGAATGAAAAAACTATTAAACTTTCTCATTTTGAATGAAAAAACTATTAAATTTTCTCATTTTGAATGATCAAGTCCCAGAACATTTTTTTCAATAAATTTAATTATCGAATTTCTAAAAATTGGTTACTTACATCATTTTAACCCAAAAAACTACTTGTAACCGGTTATCTTTTGATTCTTCCTCTTTTGATAGATAAAAAAATAGATTAAAAAGAGGGAAATCGATGGCAGGGCCAACAGCGTGTTAGGCGGTATAGAGAACGGACAACGTTCGGGCAACGGGGAGTCGTAAGGCAGAGCGATACGATTGTTTGTGAGGGGTTTTAATGACGTAGCATTTGATAACGACAAAATTGATTTAGATTTGTTTTTACTTTAAAACTCTCATAATCAGTTCCAGGTATCTTTAAAAAAGGTAATAAATTTTTAGAAGTTCGATGATTTATTTATTAAAAAAATGTTTAGGGACTTAGTCATTCAAAATTAGAAAGTTTAATGATTTTTTTCATTTGAAAAAATAGTTGAGGAACTTAATCATTCAAAATGTAAAAGTTTAATGGTTTTTTCATTAAAAAAATAGTTCAGAAACTTAATCATTCAAAATGAGATAGTTTGTTGGTTTTTTAACTTCTCCCTATTAAGTTTCTCCAAAAATAAGAAATTTTTTAAAATAGAAATCATTAGGGACTGTTTGTTTACCTCTTAATGATTCCATTAAGAGTCAACTCTGAATCATCAAGAGGTGAATCTTGTTTGGCAAAAGAAATGTCTGTCTCTTGATGGTTCCAAAACCCTCTGAATAATTTTATATCCTGACCCACCCTTAATCATTCATAGTTCTAATTTCATTATGAACAATTTAAAAACAACCGTATTTTATTTTGCGTTATATCATAAGAGCATCATAATCATTCTGACCACTTAACCATTCAGCAACTGTCAAACAACCCTAACATTAAGATTTTTTTTAAACCTCTTACTGACTCTTAAGTCTGAATCGTTCAGACATTTTTACACACAACCTCTTATTAATCATAAGTAAAATAAGACTTCAGATTTTAGATCTCTTAAATGTTTAACAGAGATAATTATTTTTCCTATTATATTCACCAATAACACAATTTGATATTTAATATTTTAGAAACATAAATAAATTTTTATTAAATATTTTAATTATATAAATAATGATGGAAACTCTAAAATGTGTAAGTCAATGTTGGAGTTGAATGCATTTTTTTGTGGAAGATTTTGACTTTTGATTTTTTATTTTGGAATTTTATTTAGAAATATGTTGGACAGGCTCTAACAAATTAACCGTCAACTTGTAAACTAATTATGTTCAGTAAAACTAATGGGTAAATTAAATGACAGTATCAAAAGACCTTAAATTATATGTTAAAAATTAATTAAAAATATTATGAATATTTATGGTCGTTCAAGGGATTAATGACAATACAATGGAGGTTCACTTGTGATAATTCCAAATGATTTAGGGGTTGTTTACTAATAAACGTTTTGCCTGATAGGTGCTTATCGACTCATTTTACCTTATCGGATGAACATGACAATGATTGAGAATTCTACCTGGTAAGAATGATAACAAGGATCGAAAGTTTTATCCGGTAAGTAAAAGTGAAGACTCTTACCCAAAAGCACTTACCGGATAAAAATGTTGCATATGATGAAATCTTACCAGATAAGTTAAACGAAAGTATAAGCGTTTTTTTGGATAATCGTGGGTTTCCGGGTCAACTTACGCGCACTGACTAATCCCCCAAGTGACCACAAATGGCATGAAGTTATTGCAGATGAATTTCCATGGCTACAATGGCTTTGGTAGGGCCTGGATTTAAACCTGGGGTATATGAGATTTTCCACTACATCCCCCCTAACGCTTAACCAGTGCGCCACAACTTAGGTGGTTCGAAAGTTTAAGAGCGCGTTTGGTTTGCGGGAATGGATTGGAATTAGGGATGGTGATTTCCCCCCATCCGGTGGGGAACCCGGTTCACCCAACCTGATCGGGTCCGGGGATTCCCCGCTAAACCGGGTACCGGGTCCGGGGATCCCCGCATGATAGAAACCGGGGCCGGGGCCGGGTAACACACCCCGCCTTGCCCCGTACCCGATATATATTAATATTAATTAAAATAGTTTATTTGAAAATGCATGTGAACCAAAGTTTCATATGTGTGTATATATATATATATATATAGTGTTTGGTTCATTTGAGAAATGGTAAATATATGAGAAATAAAGAAGTAATTCTAGCCATTCATATGGTCAAGATCGGTTTTGACTAGTCAAATATTGCGGCTTTGACCGGTCAAAAGTTGCGGCTTTGACTGGTCAAAAGTTGCGGCTATCCCAAAAATAGAAGAACAATTTCGTAAATTTTACAAAAACACGGACTGTGTTCATATATGAACATGTATAATTCACATATGAACTATATCTTCATATATGAACCAGTACAATTCACAACTAAACTCTTTTAACTGATTCATATATGAATCAGTTGAACTAACTAACAGATTCATATATGAATCTGTATGAATCACAAATATTCATATATGAACCAGTTGAACTAATTAACAGATTCATATATGAATCTTTGTGATTCATACAGATTCATATATGAACTCATCTCGTGTATTTTACAAAATTACCCCTCTACCTTCTATAGACCACACAAGAAATTATCCGGTGTTTCGCGGTCAAAGCCGCAAATGTTGACCAGATGAATGACTAAGATTACTTCTCTATTTCTCATATATTTACCATTTCTCAAATGAACCTCTCCCTATATATATATATATATAGAGAGAGAGAGAGAGAGGGAGCTTCTTTTGTAAACCTATTTTTTCTTGTAAACTTTGTAAACCGATCTAGGCCATTAATTATCTTGATCGATGGTTGAAAGGGTAGTTTGGGAATACTTTTTAGGTATTTTAAATTTTAAATTTTAAATTATTAATTAATTTGAAATTATCTAATTATGGTTACATTATCTTCCTAATTTTCTCCATAATTATCTCATCTCTCTCTCTCTCTCTCTCTCTCTCTAAAAAATTCCGGCCACCATGATTAACAACGACGATGGTTCTTCGCAATAGGTTTTCTGCACACGTACCACCGTGGATGGTGGTTCTTCACAGTGGGTTTTCTACACACGCACCACTGTGGACGGTGGTTCTTCACGGAGACGAAAGATATACGGCTACCATGAAGAACAAGGACACTCGATGCTAAACTCCGGCGAATCCTTCAAAACTCCGGTGGGTTTTCTGCACACGCACCATCGTGAACGGTGGTTTTTCACGGATACGAAAGTGATGGAAGTTTTATGCACGCACACACAATACGGTGGTTTTCACGCACACCGTATATGAAAGATATGATGATTATGAGGATCTTATCTCTCTCCGGCGACGTCCTCCCTCTACCGGCGACGGTTTCATATATTTTCATAAACAGTTTCATATTTTTTTCATAAAACGGTTTCATATTTTTTCTCTTATATGAATAACTAGATTTTTAAGTTTCATATATTTTCTTTTATATGAATATTCAGATTTTTTTTGAAATAATCATATATTTTCGAAGTTTCATATGTTTTTTCTCCTATGAAACTTGAAACTCAAAAAAAAATATGAAACTCCGAACAATTATGAAACTTGCCGGAATTAGGGGAGGTCACCGGAGTGTGAGGAGGTCGCCGGAGTGGGAGGTCGTCAGAGTGGGAGGTCGCCGGAGAGAGAGATGAAGATAATTGAGAATATTAAGAAAGTTTGTTGTTACTAAAAATATGAATTATCCTAAAATTATGAATTTGGAGAAAAGACCCAAATACCTTGATTACAAGTTCACAAGATAAAATGGGTTTACAAAATAAGTGGACTATATATATATATATATATGTATATATAGATAGTTTGTGCTTATTGATCAAAAAGATTATTTAGACATTTTATTAAAATTTAATTTAATTTGTTTTACATATAGTAGAAAATAAAAAGAAAGTAACAACGACGATATTTGTGTACTTAGTTTTCTTCCAGAGAATTGCATCCAACAGTTGTAGGCATCCAAAAAGTCAATGGGTGCTTCGATCTGTATTTGAAATGGTTAAGATGCCATGCACTAATGCAAAAAAAAAATCATCACCTTTAATTCATATATATATATATATATATATATATATTTTGGAGACAATTAAATTTGAGAAATTTGGTTGAGTATTGCATGTCTGAATGATTCTCCATATGCTGATTTTAATTCCTTGTAGCATCATGTCACTTTATTTTTTTATTGGTTGAGCTTATATGTTGTTGTATTTTATTGGTTGATTGTTTAATTTTGAAGTTTTGACCGGGTCGGGGCCAGGTCTAAACCGGGGACAGGGAACGGGGAGAGCACCGGGGATTGACCGCATTACGGACCGGGGCCGGGATTAGGATCCCCGTACCCGCCAGGGACCGGGGCCGGGGTCCTTTATCAAAAACCGGGGTGGGGATTGTGAAACCCGCCCCGTTACCATCCCTAATTGGAATGGATTGAATTTAAAGTAAGGATTGAATTTAGAGAGATTTCGATTTGGGGGGATTTGAAATCCCGACCCATTGCAAAGGATTATCAAATTCATCATGTTAAGGATTTTAAAGTGGTCAAAAGATTTTAAATCCGATCAACAAATTTCATTCCTACAAACCAAACACATGATTTGAATGGATTTGAAATCCAAATCCCTCCAAATTCATTCCAATCCCGCAAATCAAACGGACCTTAATGACGCGTTTGGTTTGCGGGGTTGGAATGAAATGGATTGAATTTCGAGTAAGAATTTGGATTTGGGGGATTTGAAATCCCGACTCATTGCAAAGGAATTCCAAATCCATCAAGTAAATGATTTTAAAGAGGTCAAAGGATTTCAAATTCGGTCAACAAATTTCATTCCTGCAAACCAAACACATGATTGGAATGAATTTGAAATCAAAATCCCTCCAAATCCATTCAAATCCCGCAAACCACGCGACCTAAGGGCGCGTTTGGTTTGCGGGATTGAAATGGAATGTATTGGATTTCAAGGAGGGATTTGGATTTAGACATATTTGGATTTGGGGGGATTTGAAATCCATTCATGTGCTTGGTTTGTAGGATTTGGAATGGATTTCAAATCCATTCCTTTACAAGTCTTGCTTAGTTTGTGTAGGATTAAGATTTGAATTTAGTTTTTTTTAATTATTTGTTTGTTTTATAAAGAATTTATTTTTATTGGTAAACGTCGAATTTGGATCGATACAATTTGAAGTATGGATCATGCTTTAGAATCCATCGGATTTGGATTTCAAATCCATGCCCAAAGCCAAGGATTTCCAAATCCATCGGAATTTTAAAATGGTCAATGGATTTGAAATCCGGTCAACGAAATCCTTTCCTGCAAACCAAATGCAGAATTGGAATGAATTTGAAATCCAAATCCCTCCAAATCCATTGCAACCCTGCAAACCAAACACGTCCTAAGTATTTTACTGGGTAAGTGTTGGTAAACGACCCTTTATTATCGCCTGAAAAATTTATTGGAACACATAAACCGGCACGTAAACCCCAGTTACTTAAAGAAGAAATATAATTAAAAAAAAGTTGCTACAATTTATTGACACATTAAAGTTAAAAAAACAGGCTTATAAATTAGTTTATCTATATCTATATCTATATCTATATCTATATCTATAATATATTATATTATAAAAACGGTATAAAAAACTCTTAATTACAACATTTTAAGCACAAGTTACAACTAATTAAATTCAATTACTTAATTTACAATTTCTTAATGCTTTGGTACAACCTTTCCAAGCACAGTATCTCACATAATCATCTATTTGTGGAATGGATACTCATTTATTAATATAACTATTTGTTTTTTTGGTGAAGAATTTTATAAAATAAATTTTATATTAGCATAATCTATTTTAAATGTAGATTTTACATTTAAATCTATATTAATGAGATGTAATATAAAATCTCTTTTCTTCCGTATTTTTTTATATTAAATCTCATAATGATTTTTCCATATTTTATTTTATAAAATCTTTTTCCATATTTTATTTTATAAAATCTTTTTACATAATGAGATGTAATATAAACTCTTTTTTTTCCGTATTTTTTTTTGTTAATATAAAATCTATTTTATTTTATAAAATCTACACGTATTTTATATTAGCATAATATAAAATCTACACGTATTTTTTTTGATAATATAAAATCTACATGTATTTTTTTTGATGATATAAAATCTACACGTTTTTTTTTCACGAGCATTAAAAGAAGAAAAAAGAAGGTTGATATGAATTAAAAATAAAAAATAACGAGATACACTAATAAATTATCGTATTCTTTAAAATAAAAATATTCCGCAATACTTTCCATATTAACCAAGTGTAAAGAAAATAAAATAGAAACGATGTAGATATAAAAATATTCTTCCATATTTTTAATATATTTACATTTAAATGTAAAATCGAAAATGAAAATAAAAGATTTTAAAATATTATCTACATTCACTATAAATATATATAGCTTCTCTATGTATCATCCGAATACAAGAATAAGACGAACGATCGGGTGTCAATGGCAGAACCTGCAACTGAACAAAAAGTATTCCACTATATTTTTGTTTATTTGAAAAACTACTTTTTTATATTTTATTTACTGAAGATTTGTTTATATTTTTCAAAACCCACAATCATATTTTTCGAAGTAGGGGAATAAGATATATATACATATCTTTATTTTTATCGATTAATACTATGAGGTCTTGAAGTCAATAGTCAGATAAATATGTTGTGAGACATGTCGTTTGAGTTTTAAATAATATAATACAAAACTATTACCAATATTATTACACAAACTCATAACAACAAATGATTAAGAATATATGCAAGTTAACCACTTATGAAAATACATTCGTTTTTCACATTGTATTTCATTAACTGTTAATAGAGAAATTACGTTTCATTTTAACTCAGTTCAATATTCCAACAAAAATTTTATTCTCCCGTGCAATGCACGGGCCCAACACTAGTATTATAAAGATGACATAAAAAAACTCTTAAAAACAAGTCTTAAAGTTTAATGTACCGCTATTTAATGTTAATTATTTAAAAAACAGCCATAAAAGTTGTATGTACTACATTTAATGCTATTCATTAATTTTCAATCATTATTTCTAACCATTTTAACTCCCCTAAAATCATTTCTCACTTTAACTCCCCTAAAATAACTTTCAGCATATTTTAGATATAAAAAATCTAAAATATAATTAAAAAATCTTACATAATATTTTATAAAAAAAGTTATATTATTAAACCAAAATAAATTACATTATATTATTAAGTCTAAATTAAACAAATTTATATAAAAAAATCATTATCACTCTCTCACAACCATCCAAAATCGTAATGTAAATAGACAAAAAACAGAAAATAAAATGAAACATTAAAATCATGATGTATCTAGTTGCATTGCACGAATACTTGTATAGTTAAATAAATAAGACTTTTTAAACAATTAAATAAAAAAATAAATGATCGAATTTATTTATATATATAATTAAAGAAGTGATTTATTTTTATAATGGTAAGAGGAGGAGGACAGGAGATGTGGAGATATATAATGCGAAAATTTCAGACATCTAATTTACAGTGAAGATGTAAAAACACACACACACTTCCACTTTTGTTCAAAGTTTCTGAATTCCCCGTCGAACCAAACACCGACTCTCTTCTTTCTCTCTCTAACTCTCTCTCTCCACCGTGAAACGCCCTAGCCGCCGCTCCTCCTCTCTACGAATTCTCAAGGATAAGACGATTGATTCCGAGGTCAATTTCTTAAATTTCAATTCAACTTACTAGTACTACTACTACTGTTTTTTTCTTTCTCGATTTGGATTTGCTTTGGAATAATATGAGTATTCGATGCTAATTCGGTCTCTTTTCGGAAAGTTTGAAGTTTTCTGAATCTATAACGGCCTGCTGCGTGATTTTCTTTTCTTTTAGGTAATTTTGTTGTTTCCAATTGTTCAATTATGGAGTTGAAGTATTATTTTTTTTAAATACCTTTTTTAAAGCAAATCTCACGAAATTGTCGTTATTATATACATTATCCTGTTGTGATTTCCTGAAGCAAAACAAAAATTCGATGGTAGTGACCGGAGATTTTGGTTTATCTGCGTGTTTTTCAGAAGGAAAAATGAGATTAGGTACTGTTACTACAAGTGGTACATTTTTCGGCTTTTGTCTATCGAGTGTAATTGTCTATGGATTGCTTATTAGTGTAAATTGATTTTAGATTCGTTATCTGTATTTAGAGATTATAGAAGCGATTTTGGTTGGATTTTGTTATGGTAATCATATCTCACGGGTCTTAATTGTGTAAGTTTCCTGCAAATTTTGTAGAATAAAGGAGTAGAAAATGGAATCTTCTGCAAAATCAGTAGATGAGGTGGTTGAAGAGATAATGAGAACTCATAGATCTCTTCCTCCAAGGCCTGGAATTGAGGATGTTGAAGGTGCGAAAATACTGATTCGAAACGCAGATAGTGAACTACAATCAAGGCTGGAAGCTATTGCTAAGCAAAAGAAACGAAAAGACGTTCCTGAAGAACTATTCAGTGTCTTGGTAGAGATGCAAAAGCATTTAGTCCATTTCCACACTATGGAACAGAAGAGGGAAGCAGCTAAATTGCTAGATCTTGAAAACTACCATGTCGTATTTGACGAAATGATTCAAAGAGCTTCCAAATGTGTTGTTCCATCTGGTAGTGATAATAATATTCCATCAGTTGCTTCGACGTCGAGCAGCTTGTCGTCTTTGACAAATTCAGCTGCCTTTTCTGGTGCAAATTTTAATGGCAACTCCTCCAGCACTGCGGGTGTGACTCCAGTATCGACTTTTAGCTTGCACTATGACAAGGAGCCTGTTAAAACTTCTGAGTT
Organism: Arctium lappa; assembly: GCA_023525745.1. NCBI lineage: Eukaryota > Viridiplantae > Streptophyta > Magnoliopsida > Asterales > Asteraceae > Arctium > Arctium lappa. The sequence goes on along the minus strand of CM042062.1, from coordinate 1,056,302 downwards.
GTTCACTCGAGATGATAGCTACGTCCAGAAGTCACAGTCTAGTATTCACGGTGATGGGATTGGAAGAGTGCTCCGAATGAGTGATACTTCAAGACCCATGATTGTGGATTCCACTCTAAAACCTGCCATTACTTCCGGTGAGCCTTTATCCTCATTACTGTTGTATTATCTAGTTTTAATATATGGTCATGAATTTTGCCCTTATTTTAAATTCAAAGCTTCAATATGCAATAATTATGCTGTGGGATTACCTCACTTATTATGTCTTTTAGGCTTTTATTGTATATAGCTATATTTGATATCATGACGTTTTCAAATGATGATGGCTTTTGCGTTTTGGTGAGTGACGATTGAGGTTTTGACCGGAAAGATGATTCCAAACAATGGGTGCATTTTGTAGGTCAAGATGGTGAGAGATTGAGTCTTATAAGGCTTGCTAGTCTGATTGAGGTATCTTCTAAAAAAGGAGCTAAAGACCTGAACCTTGGGAGTAAATTGATGGACCAAATCGAATGGCTTCCTGATTCAATAGGGAAGTTATCTAGTTTAATTACACTAGATCTATCGGAAAATAGGCTTGTCGCCTTGCCATCTTCCATCGGAGGTCTCTCATCATTGACGAAACTAGATCTGCATTCTAACAAAATCTTGGAACTCCCAGAATCCATAGGAGATCTGCTTAGCTTGGTCCATCTTGATCTAAGAGGAAACCAGTTGACATCTCTGCCTGCAACTTTTGGTAGATTACTCCATCTTGAAGAGCTTGATTTGAGCTCAAACAACATCTCAGTTCTTCCCGAGTGTGTGTGTTCACTCAGCAGTCTGCAAATACTCAACATTGAAACTAACGATATCGAAGAGCTCCCACATGCAATTAGTCAATGCTCCTCCCTCAAAGAGCTTATTGCAGATTATAACAAGCTGAAAGCCCTACCAGAAGCCGTAGGAAAAATCGAGTCCTTGGAGAAACTCTGTGTTCGTTACAATAACATCGGTAGGTTGCCAACCACAATGTCATCCCTAACAAGTCTAAAAGAACTAGATGTAAGTTTCAACGAGCTTGAATCAGTGCCCGAAAGCTTATGTTTTGCTACCAGCCTCATAAAGATCAATGTCAGCAACAACTTTGCAGACCTGAGATCCCTGCCAAGATCCATTGGAAACCTTGAGAATTTGGAAGAGTTGGATATGAGCAACAACCAGATACGAATCCTTCCAGATTCTTTCCGTATGCTATCAAAGTTACGGCTTCTCAAAGCTGAAGGGAATCCGTTGGAATTACCACCACCATCCATACTCGAACAAGGCGCTCATGTGAGTTCTCATTTCCATTGTTTTGTAGTTCCATTGACTATTTCAACAAAATCGGGTTTATAGGATACCAAAAATATCAAATTGTATAATAAGTTTACAGTACGTTTTTTGGCATCTTAACAAGTTTTGTTTAAGACACTTTTGAAATATAGCGTCTTATGAGAAGAAATGTCCTATAAAAAGATGTGTTCGTAGGACACTTTTAAAAAAACTAACATGACACTTTATTTGAAAAGTGTCCTAAAAACTTAGAGCATCTCCAACAGCTTCTCCAAAATGGAGAAAATAGAGATTTTAGTCATTTTTGTGCTCCAACAGATTCTCCAAATCTTTTTCCAAAATGGAGAAAGTAGGAGAGAGTGTAATTTTCTCCAAACATGGAGAACTCTCCAAAAATGATTACCATGAGAGAGAAATTGTTTTTTTTATTATATTCTACCAATAAGATTTCTTCAAATGAAATGTGTGAGAGATAAATAATATTTTATTAGATTTATACAATATTTTAATATTATAAGTAATGATTTCATCTCCAAAATGGAGAATCTGTTGGAGATGGATGTAAATTTTTATGTAGATTTTGACTTTTAATTCTCCATTTTGGAGAAATTTTGAAGATGCTGTTGGAGATGCTCTTATTGCTAACGCTTTTACATAGGACCCACACTTGTTTGGTCCTATAAACTTGAAGTCCTATGTAGCAGTCTATTAGGACACTTTGACGTTTTTGGCGTCCTATAAACCCGATTTTGTTGTAGCGAACACTCCAATTTCATGGCTAATTCGTCTACTTTATGGTCTGTAGGCTGTCATTCAGTACATGAATGAGCTCCATGAGAAGAAGGAAGTGAAGGCACAACCAGTGAAACAGAAGAAATCTTGGGCCCAGATATGCTTCTTTTCAAGGGCTAACAAACGCAAGCGTAATGGCATGGACTATGTAAAGACCTAAGTTCCTCCAGCTTGGAGCGCGCTTCTTTCTACGGGTAAATCCATATAACCCACTTCTCATTTCATATTGCTTACTCTCTGAATAGACTTACTGGTGTTCCTATCTTGTAGAATTACTGTTGGTATTAAATCTTGCAATATATTAGTATTTTTTATTACCAGAATGATGTAAAATTTGGTGTTACCTATTTGAGATGTCAAAACAACCTATCCCCTATTTAAAATTCACAAATTTGAAAGAAGCTAATATAAAAAGAGTTAGATTTAAGGGCAAGATATAATGAAGTTTGCCTTCGTTTCTATTTAGGTAACAAAATGTATTTTTTCCCATCAATTAATATTAAAAAGATTCAAAATTTATCATTTTCACCGGTAACCTGTTGATCTTGTTTTACGTTTGATGATGTGGATACTAAGTTTATCGTTCCTTCTGCGTCGGAACCCTTTTGTATACATTCTGTAAAGCTTTCGTAAATGCGTATTCATGTAATCAAATGTAACAAAATCAACAGGTTAAAATGAGTACAAAATAGGAAAACTTGAAACTTTATTATATCGATTAAGAAAAAAGTTTCTTTGTTGCGCTATATAAGAACTAAACCAAATGTTGTTGCATTTTAATACATTTTGCCCTACATTTAGTGACTACAAAAGAGTAAAAACAAAACGACCCAACGAGTTCTTTTCTCCGATGGTTTGGACTGATCATCTTTGCATGAGTCATGAAATAACATTTTATAGTTTTACATTTTTGTTTTATTTTTTGGTCTTAAATTTCTATATATTCACACACAGACACAAACACAAACACATGTTATAAGACCCTCGTAATCTTGGATATTTTAGAAATTTTCTTTATTTTGGTAATGAGTTGCAACATGGGTTTAGGCGGAGTTATCCAGATTCAGCTGTCGACAACTTCATTAAGTAGAAGAAATTATTATTATTATTAATTATTATTATTATTATTCTAAAAAAATGATTAGAAAACATAAGCATGAAAAGGGGAAGGAAGGTTCTGAATATTAGTTTTATAAGGAATTGGTTTGGAATTACACAGAGAGATGCTCACATGCTTTTGCTTTATCTAAATTCAGGAGACCTTGAGCTGTCCATAGGCTGGAATAAAGCTAATGGATCCAGCGACTCTTCACATACAGTTTGTCTCCTTCCTCTTTTCTTTTTTCCTTCTTCTTCTTCTTCTTCTTCTTATTAATTATTATTATTATTATTATTATTATTTAAATTTGGTATCATATCTTGTTTATTATTCAATTTCATTATTTGTTGTGAATCATTGTAATTTTATATGAAATCATCCTTCATCTTCAATAATGTATCTATCTATTCGTTCTAGAACTTATCCTTTTAAGTAGGCCCAACCGGGTCCCTTTAACCCCCCATTTGGTCCCCTTTTAACCTTTGGCTTACCTCATTTGGTTAGACTTTGGGTTTGCTTCCCATTAGTCATCGGTTCAAGTCCCTTCAGAACCACTAAAGGTTTTCTTTTAACTTCAAGGCTTCGTGGGATTCTGGGACGTGCCCGATGTTGTCACAAAAAGAAATCTGGCCCCTTCGGATGGTTCTCGTGGTTACCAAGGTACGCCAATCGCCATGATACAAAATGTCACCATTTTGTCGTGACCATAATTATTCCTTTGTTCACGGTGAAAATAAACCTAAACAAAGGAATCAAGTAAATTCCATGCCAGTACAGTATAGGGGGTAAGATGTATTTTATGTTGACATATCCTCTATCCTAGAGAGCAGAGAGGTAGTTTAGGCTTATAGTCTTGGGGTCTGTTTGTTAGCAGCTTAATGAGCTTAACGAAACTCACAACTTATTCAGTCAGCTAGATATGACTATTTGGTAGTGGCTTAATGATATAGAAAGTGGTTTATTCAGTAAGATTTCAAGGGGGAGCTTTATGCAGAAAGCCAAGTTTTTTCTAAACCAGTCTATCCCATTAAAACACACGTTCCTTCCATATATGAAAAAACTCTCTCAAATAAAAACCTTCCAAATCTATACAGACAGATTAATCCACACAGACAACTTTATACATCTAGAACTTAATGAAAAACCAACCAAACAGCCCCTTGGTAGCTATTTCATCATGTGTTTGCGGACATTTCCTCTACCGCATACAGTAGACAGATTGTTCAGGCTGAGGATACTCGTCCTCAAAAAATCTTGGTTAAGGGTTTGAGCATGAGCTTTTCCTTGTTGCGGCATGATGTTGGATAGATAATTCGTTATGCCGTTTATGTTGACGAGTGTCGTGGGTTTAATGTATAATGAGGATAGGTTTGTCTTTTGTGGCAGCTAATGGTCGAGCCGAGGTATTATGCTAAATATATTTAAACTGAATGGTCGGCTAACACAACTAAAAACCTAAAGTGGTTGGCTTTACACAAGGACTTATTAGGTTTTCGGTTCATTTCTTGGTACTTTTTTGGACCATGTAAAAATGGGAACCTTGTGAGCAAATTGATTTTTTTTTAATATCATGTTTTGCTAAAAGGGAAACTATAACTAGAGATGGATAAAAACCGCTTTATGATTGGATTCTTACACGGTTATGGCCAGTTTCGGTCAAAAAGTGTCATCACATGATCAGTTTGCAGTTCTAAATTATTCATCGAAATCCAAATCCTTTAAAAATATTTGATCATCTCGTTATACCAAACGTCCCCCAAGTGTTTACATCCTCTTCAATTGTTTTTATTTGAAAAATAAAGTGTTTACATCCTCTTCAATTGTTTTTATTTGAAAAATTAAGATCTAAATAATCGTATTTCTTCGTAATCATATTTTACATATTAGCTATTTTATGAGAAAAAGACAAAAACAAACATACTAACAGGTGAATATGACATGAAGTCATGAACACCTTTCATACTTATGTTACGGTACTTAATCGATTAACTGTACGTATTCTAAAACATGAAAATTCTAATTCACAGATTATGAACCTAAGAGCATCTTCAACAGCTATGCTAAAATAGAAAAAAAAAATGAGATTTTAGCAACTTTTTTGCTCCAACAGCTATGCTATATCGTATGCTAAAATAGAGAAAAAAAGAGAGAGAAAGTAAAAATATTCAAATTTGGAGAAATCTCTAAAACTCCATATTTAAGAGAGATTCTTTTTCACCAATAGGAAACATTGAAGTTGTGTGTTTAGGAAAGAGAAATAATATTTTATTAATATAATTGATGATAAAATTACTAAAATAGAGTAGCTGTTGGAGTTGGATGTAATTTTTTTTTAGAGATTTTAAGTTTTTTTACTCTATTTTAAAAAAATTATAGCTGTTAGAATGCTCTAATGGCTTTGGATCTCACATACAACCAAACCATCACATTAATTTGTTTCCAAATAATTGTAAGCATAGGGGTTTGAGCACTCTAAACCATTAATACCCCAACCTTAAATGTGAATATTAATTGAAGATAGATAAATGGTCCCCATTTTCCAATAATAATGTCTATAATTGGTGGGTATGTATGATCAACCTTTTTTTGGGTAAAGCCTCCACTATTATTTTATACCATTATAATAGAATCAATCAATTCTATAACTTATAATAAATATCAACTAATAATTAATTGTTTCTACTTATTTACATTATCATATATAATAATTTGTTTTCTATTTGTACTCATACTTCTATGATTCGGCAACTACTATATGATCATCTTCAAAACACGAAATAAATAATCATAACCAACCAACTTCTTGATTTGTTTTTGTCATAAGTTATTTAATATTGTAAAGGGTTGTTTACTTAAACGCTTACCTAGTAAGTATTTACTGGTAAGAGTCAATACTCTAACTTATTTTATGGGTAAGATTGAAGTCAATCAAAACGGTATCGTATGCAACAATTTATCTGGTGAACACTTACTGGGTAAGAGTCGTCATCCCTACTTACCGGGTAAGACTCTTCATTCTTATCATCGCTCAAACAAGGTAAGCTTCTTGGTTCTTGCCACGTTCATCCGGTAAGGTAAATGACCGCGTAAGCATTTAGTAAACAATTTCTAACTGTCTACATTTCTATTTATGTCCAAACATAAGTATCAAATTTGAAAAATAGATAAATAAATTCTCAAATCTACCCTTAATTAATGCACAATTTTTTAAGAATTATGAAGAAAGATAAATTAATTAAGGACAAATTTATCATTTGGTTAACTTAAAAATGTAATGATTTTGTATGTCTAAAATTGTATACTACTTATATTGTGGACACTAAGGTGACGTTTGTTTTTTAAGAGGTTTGAAGTCTTATTTAACTTATGATTAATAAGAGATGGTGTTGAAATCTGAATCAATAAGACTGTTTGTTTTTGTAACGTCTGGAGGTGTCTTAAGAGAAAGGATAACATATGAACTGAGGCGGCGATAAGATGTTCTAAAAAGTTAGATCACCACTTCTTATTTCAGACGTATTTAAGAGTTAAGAGGTTCTGAAAACTGGAAAAAGCCAAACGGTCTAAATGTAAAAAGGTTTGACCGATTCAGACTTAAGAGTTATTAAAAGATTTTTTTAGAAAAACAAACGGCCCCTAAGTTTAGAATAGAGGAAGTAGTTTATAATCATATAAGTTTATAAATAAATTATTAAAATATAGAGGGTAAATTGAGTTGGGGGTTGTTTGTTTTTTTTGAGTTAGGGGTTGTTTGTTTTTTTTAAAAACCTCTTAATGACTCTTAAGTCTGAATCATTCAGACATTTTTACACACCATCTCTTATTAATCATAACTAAAATAAGACTTCAGACTTTAGACATCTTAAAAAACAAACGGTGACCAATAGTTTTGGAATCGTAAATCAAAATATTCATTATAGAAAATCATGATTCAAAACCTCCTAATTTTAGAAAAAACATTCAGAATTTGTCATTTTTCATCCTTATTTAGTTTATGTTCGGTAAATTACTTGATAAACCAGTCATATTTGGTAAACACTAGTCAACGGCAATGACTTAAAATGATATGTTTAAAATTTAATTGAAAAAATTATGAGGGGCATAATTAGATTTTTTTTTTGAAAAAGAGTCACTGCATTTTTTAAAAACATTATTTGAAGTAGCTTTTTAAAAAACTAGTTTGTGAGCTAGCTTATCCCTAACCAAACGAGACTCTCTTAATAAGTTCAAAAAATAAGCTAACTTATGGTTGTCAAACATCGTCTTAGAAGAACATGAGTATGTTTAGTGTATCCTTTAAATGAGAAGTTTTGAATCATGGTTTTCCAAAATGAAAGTTTGATTCATGGTTAATGTTCTGCAGGCCTCAAAGATTAGTCGAGGTGTGTGCAAACTGGCCCGAACACCCATGATTTAGTCGAGGTGTGTGCAAACTGGCTCGAACACCCATGATTAATAAAAAAAGAAATGTAACCCAAGTTAGTTAAATTTGATGCATTTTGCGCAAATAGTAAAAATAGGAAGGACCACTAGATTTCATGGTTTTAGTAACGGTTCTTATAGTCCGATGACAAAATTAGAATTAACGCAATAAAGCTTTACAACATAATTGGAATGTTAGGATGTCAGAACTCTCCTAATATACTTTATGTAACTTATAAGTTTATAAAACTAACAACATGTGTTTTTATACAAATGTGTTGTAATAAGTTAGTAGGATTACAACAAGGTTTTTCAAAGCATGTTGTTCTACTGTCGATTGTGATATGTGTAGGGTGGTGAATTTTTTTTTTTATAATGGCAAACTTCTAAAGAAGGTAAATGCCAAGTCCGTCATTCTGATTCATGGAATTCCATCACTAGGGGAATTTTACAGATTACCAGCCTATTGCATGTTTTAACGTAATATGCATATAGATGAGTAAACTCATATCAAAACGTATTAAAAGTGGTGCGTAAAATATAGTATATGATAACCAATCAACCTTCATCCCCTCCAGACAAATTTCACATAATATACTGTTAACGTAAGAGATCATGCACGACTACCAACCAACATGGTGTGTGTTTGAAGTTGACATTCAAAGGGTGTATGATAGAGTTAATTGAGATTTCTTAAATGCATAATGCATTATTTTGGCTTCCCCGGGCAGTTAGTAATTGGTTCATGATATGTGTCATTTCTTTCTTTTTAGGTGTCGTTTGTTTTTAAGAGGTCTAAAGTCTGAATTCTTATTTTAGTTATGATTAATAAGAGGTGGTGTGTAAAAAAGTCTGAAGGATTCAGACTTGAGTCATTAAGAAGGTTTTTAAAAAAAGCAAACAACCCCTTAGTATTAACATTAATGGCAAAACTCATGGGTATTTTCAAGGGAAATACTGCTTAGACATGGTGAACCAATGTCTCCAAAATACGTCTCATTTTGATACAATTTGCCCGAAACATAATATAGATACATGAAAAGTTTCTCACTTGAGACTCGAGTCACATGCTCCTCATGTGAGGACACAAACTCACTTTCTGATATATGAACCTATCAATGCACATGAATCTCTTATCTTTTGGTCACGAGTGGAAAAACCAAACTACTAATTATTGATGACAATTTTAACCTGTTTATAAGAAAATTGACAGTTAAATTATATTTTGTTGCTAACGATTAAATGAGTAATTAAAGTTAATTTTCTAAGGTGTCAATTCATCTTATTCAAAGATGGACTCTAAGAGGTGAGATGTACATAAACTTATCATTTATCTAATGAATAAATCACCTTTTTTTATTAATAAAAACCCCGACTCAACATTAATACACACAAAATTCAAAATAAAAACTTACGTAACCAGTGGCGGATCCAAAAAAAATAATTGATGGGGGCCCGAGGAACAGGCGATGAGGCGAACAACGAGAACAACAGCGTTGCCGACGCTAGACCAAGGAGTGTTTTCTGTTTTCAGGAATTAAAAAGGGGTTAAGGGGCCTTTGATATATTTTGTTGGGGTCCCAGAAGCTATACCAATCTAAAATACAAGTAAAAAAAAAATTTAGCTGTCACGTGCAGGGCTGGTAGGGGGCCCAGGACCCCTACCCCTCCTTACTGCATCCGCCAGTGTACGTAACAATCAGTTTGATTTAAATCATGATTTGATTAATGAATAGTAAATAAGTAAATTCGAAAAAGAGTTTTTCAAAAGAGAAACATTGTATTTATGTTTAGACAAATAGAGCAACAACTTTGGTTTTGAGATGCCATGAAAATCTATAGTTCTTTTTTAGTAAAATTTCAATCTAAATTATTTTATCCGAATAAGGGTTTTTCTTTAATAAAGTTTGTTTGTTTTTCCAGATATCTTGTATATGGAATAGTAAGTTATGAAAGATTAAAAGGATTACGAATGAGTTGTAAAGTGAGTTTTATTTGAATACCAAGTTATATATATATATATATATATATATATATATATATATAGAGAGAGAGAGAGAGAGAGAGAGATGTTCAAACGAGGACGCTAACTATTTAAGAAAACAAGAAAAACAACAATCATGTACAAAATCACATGTGATTCGACATTAACCAGAAAAAATGGGACACGAGCGACTTTTCCCGCGACTGACTTCAAGTCGCGTGCGAAGTCGTGGGATCACATGTGATTTTGTACGTGAATCATATGTGATTTTGTATGTACCGACTTTTTTCTTGTTTTCTTAAATAGATATCGTTCTCGTATAAACCCACATCTCTCTCTCTCTCTATATATATATAAATATAATATAAAAAATAACCGATACCAAACCAAATAAGATTATCTTATTCAGTTAATCAAGCCCTTTAATTTAAAATCAAATAAACTATATTTTACGCGTTATTAGGTTTCGATTTCTGATGCTTTATTCGATTTCAGGTTTTTTCTAACACCCTAATAATGTTAACTCTTGTCATCATGGTGATATTAAACTTTCATAATAATTTTTAGAGTAAAATGCATATTTGGTCCCCGTGTTTTTTCGATTTTCTTAATTTTAGGCCCTACACTTTATTTATTCTAGTTTTGCTATCATGGTTTGCATTTTCACCGGATTTGATCCATGTCTCTAACAACTGTTACTTCTATCCCTTAAGTGAGGGGATTTGTAGTCTTTTTTTGGATACTTTCTTATTTTTCTTTAAAAAATAAAAAAGAGGACACTTTGGCTTCTCGTCTCTTGCTCACCTTCTCATGCGCCCCCTCCACTGACCATACCCCCACCTTCTCTATCGTTTCCCCCCTAACACAACCTTATGCTTCCCTCCCTCCCCCACGTTCTCCGACACTATCCACCACCAACCTTTCCTACACCATCGCCCACAAACCATCAAAATCCCACGACTCATTCCACCATTGATGATCAAACACTGAAATCTTACTCAACTACCTTGAAAAAAAACTTCAAAAAACAAAGATCCACATAATGGTGGTGTTAATCGGAATCTCACTCCATAAAATTCTGAATCAAGTAGGGATGATTTAGTTTGTCGGTCTGACCAAAAGCATAACAGATTTGAGTTATCCATGGAAGAAGAATTTAAACAATGACTTGTATTTGAGTTCTCCATGGAGGAAGAAGATGGTGTAATGCCCCTAAAATATGAGAGATTTAAATCGAAAAGTTGACATAGAAACTTCCTGAATAAAATATAAATCACCCAACATGGGGAAGTAATAACAACGTTTACAACACAAAAAAATGGATGATAATTAACAACCTACTAATCTAAATTCAGACTATAGGTGAGTGTTACTATTATCACCAAAATAATGCTATCATCAAGCAACACCAACTAACAAAAACTATCGATCCCAATGATGCCTCTATTGGCAATCGTTCGTGTAACAACCGTTAACACCCCATCATCGCAAGTTAAATATTTGTGGTGTAAATAATGTATAGTAGAAGAGGGTAGAGGGATCTCTTTGAAGTTTTAGGTAATATAGACCTAAACCCCCTAGGTGATTTTCTCATTTTGGCAAGTTTGATTATGGGTGAGCGGTGCTAGAAGAAAAGAGAAAAGAAATCAGATTCCAAGCTAGAGAGGGGAAGAACTTTGAATTGTTGGGATGTCACATTCCCCATTTTGTAGCTATGGATGCATATGATCCTCGGGGGCAACTTGGTACGGTTATGTGAGGCCGGATACTAGCCATGGTTCATAGTGATCCTAGTGAAGGAGTATACATTGGTTTTGTTTGGGGCTAGATCTCACGTTGTAGCACGGACTTATGTGTTCGTATCCTCGGATTCTAATTGTTTAGCTCATAACTCGGATTTTGGCCTACTTTGTGTTACGCCACAATCCTTGGTAAAATGTTTTATCGTTGGTCATTTGATGACATGTTTATAACGGAAAAGCCCGGTTGTGGCAAATATTTCAATTGTAAGATTTAACCTCTTTGGAAATATTATCTTATGATACCAATGTTTATCTCTTTTGAGCTTATTAAACTGTATGTTCTCACCAGACTTTAAGTCTGACACTTTTTCTCAAATGATATGTATAACAGGTTTCCCTTAGCGGTGGGATGCACAGGGTTTTGAGAGACGAGTTTGGTCTCGAGACATTTTGAGATGACTAAAGCGTGTTGATAGTTGGGCATTGTTAAATCCCATTCTTTAGATGAGTTTAGTTCATTCGTTTGGAGTCATGTAACGTTTTTAATTAATGCAATGGATCCATAGGCACGGTGTTCTTAATGTCCCGTTTTGGACAAGTTCACCACTTTGGCACGGAATAGGCATCGGGTCACCATGGTAAGTAAGGTGTGGACCTATATGGTCGGGCAGCGTCCCATGGGTAGTAAGGTGTAATTCCATTGTGCATAAGTTCCCGTTTTGGAACTCTCAAGAATAGACTCAGAGGAGTTGACTTGATGTTTTCGAGCAATAGACTTAGAGGAGTTGAGCTCGATATGTTTTAAGAGTATAATCCATACGTTTTGGTTTTCTACATAGTTATGTGGCCCACTTTTGTGTTCCGTCGCGTACAATGTAATCGGGTCTCCCCCGTCACCAAAAGGTGTTGTTTGGGGTATGGAGTTTCATGTTTTCGGTGAGGTTTTGAGTATGAGTTGTTATCCATGTTCTAAGGTTTTGAATATTGAATCTTATCCATGTTTTTGGATGTTTTGGATGATAGAGTTTATCCACCTTTTTTTTAGTGTTCGATTGTTAAAGTATAAGTTATGTTTTGCGTGAGTTTGGGTTTTGGATTTATATTCGAAGGAACGTTTGTATCGTGGTTTTAATCATGAAAATGACGAATGTTGGAAAAGAGATTGCTTTCAGTCTTAATATATTTTCTTTTGGGAAAATCACGTTTTAAATAACACTCTTAAGGTTTATTGCTTTACATATCTATGATGAAAACTCTTGAGCTCACTAGGCATTAAGCCTAACCTTTTTATTTGTCGGCATGTGCATCATGTTCCAGTTGGGGAATGGTTCTAGCAACACTATGAAGAGATGAGCACTAGTTTTACACGAGAGTGAGTAGTTTGGTGAAGTCTTCCGCATCTTGGAGATAGTGACTGTTATTAAGTTTTTACTTTTTAGTAACATCCGTCCCTATTATAGACTGTGTATAAAGATTGAAATGTGTTTATTGAAGTTAAACCTTAAATTGTTGGTGTAGATGAATCAGTTATCGATGTGTTTAGAAAATTTTAAATTAGTTGCTATTTCTAGATTTGAGAGTGTTACATCTCCTCCATGGCACACCTCCTTCGAGTGAGCATTATTCTCGGTCACTCAGTTCCTACCATCGTTGCTCTTCCAATTCCTTAATGATCTGGATTTGGAAACAAAAAAACCCCAAATCAATTGCAATCAGGATTATAAACCCCTTAATTACATTGGCGTTTTTTACGTTAAAGTCGGATAACAGATTGAACCTATAAATCGAGAATTTTGAATCGGAAAATTGAAATTGATTAGAAGAGAATGGGAAAAAATGGGGGCGGACCATCCAACCCCAAAAACCTTGGATTTATTGATCTTCAAGAGAGATAACAAATTGAACCCAGAAGCCTTGAATCTGTTGATCTTCAAGAGAGATTAAATCGTCTTTTCACACCCATCTACGCCACCACCGTTTCTGTTCTTCTCCTCCGCCACTGCCGTAACCTAATCGACGCACTGTTTTTGTTGATCTTCAACAAAGGAGTCACCGATTGGAGTGGTAAACACAACATTATCTGTGTTGACGTATGATTTCCTGCCATAGAAACTGTTAGTGTATGCATCAGACGACGGAAGATCGAAAGTGACATTGTATGCGTTGATGGAAGGTGCTAAGTTTGGTAAGAAATGTATGCGTAGATCTAGAATTGACAATGGGGGAGATCTCGAAAAGAGGAAGGTCTAGATGTCAAATGACATGAATGCCCCTTTCAACTTGCCAAATTTCAAAAATATCACAAAAATGCCATCGCCTTTCATAGTCGTAGATTAAATTCAATTAATGATTGTGATTGGTTCTCAAGGTTCTCAACCTCTTTGTGGTTCTCATTTGATTAGCATACTATATATATATATATATATATAGGTGCAGATTCAAACAAGAAGGCGGTCTATTTGTAAGAATGTGAGAAAGATTATAGGCCACATAATCCATTAATTAACAAATACCATAAACAAAAAATATAAATTAATTTTTAGAAATTAGGATAATTATCATTTTGAACTGGATAAATCATTAACGATCTCATTATATCTTTTGGATTTAATTATTTTTATCAAGTTTTATATAAATTTTTTTCCTGGATGCACTTTTGATAGAATTTTTTTTTCACAATTTTCATCAAATATCACAAAAAGATCTGTAAATTAAAATATAATAATCATATGTGATAATTATAGATATTTTTGTTAATCATATATAATTATGTATATTTACACATAGTGTATCATGTATGATACATAATAGATCATATGTTAAACAAAACTAATTACATGTGATTCAAAACGTGGAAACAAAAAAAATGGTGAAAAATATAATGAATTGATTGTGGATATATGATTATGTATATTGTTTTACATGTTTTGTTCTTTTACGTGTATAAGTAAGGGTTTCATATATAAATGTATTTTTGTGTTTTTTTTCACATGCAAATTCCTTAACGTTTAACTATACTACATGAACACCAAATGTTCTACGTACAAAGTGGTTTCACATTTTCTAACTTTTAGACGGTTTCTATATGATTTGCCCCTATATATAGGCATAATCAAACGAGAACCATAAAAATGTTGAGAAACATAAGAACCAACAAGTCGTGTTATTTCACATTGTGACCGATTGTATGGAAAATATTTCATAGAATTCTGAATGACCATCTTGTATTGCTGAATAGAGCACCTACTCTGCGTAGGTGACTATCAATTCGTTTTTAGATCAAAAGTAGATGCCTCTCCAGGACTCTGTTTAAGCCTTTCTAACAATGCATTGAAAAATACAGTGTTCTTTCAAAATGTATAACACGAAAATCCCATTAAAAATAATTACATTGTGAAACAAATATATGTGAAAAGAATACTTTATATCCTAATCTTACATTAAAAAATTATATAAAACATTTTTTTATTGGTTCTCACGTATTTATAACTTTTTGTAGTTTTAATTTAATCATCTCTCTCTTATATATTAACTAGAAGCGTATTCGCGCAATGCAGCGAGATACATCACGATTTTAATGTTTCATTTTTTATTGTCGATTTACAATACGATTTTGGATGATTTTGAGAAAGTGATAATGTTTTTTTTTTATAAATTTGTTTAATTTAAGCTTAATAATATAATGTTTTTTATATAAAAAAAATTAAGTATTTTGTTATAATTCAATGATTATCTTATATATTTTAATGACATCTAGAAAAAATAACTAATTACATATTTAATAATATAATTAAAATAAAATTATAGTAATATAATATATTAATTA
The DNA here is from genome assembly GCA_023525745.1 of Arctium lappa. Classification (NCBI taxonomy): domain Eukaryota; kingdom Viridiplantae; phylum Streptophyta; class Magnoliopsida; order Asterales; family Asteraceae; genus Arctium; species Arctium lappa. Next base: position 1,041,123 of record CM042062.1, on the reverse strand, counting down.
GTAGTGATACATGGAAATGACTGCATAAAAAGAAGGCCCTGCACATACCAAATTGGTGGGTGTTAGAAGTCTGCAGTAGTAATATGTATCTTGTGCTTTGATACTTGTAAATTAAGAGATTTTTAAAATCTTGCATAAAATGATAGTATCTTGTGTCTAATAATTTGTATTTAAGAGTTTTTCATCCATGCTTTATAATATAGTATAGATAAAATTCAAGAGCATCAAAACTATATGGAGCAAGTGATCTGGTATGGTATGGTATGGGCTACACTCACTTATCAAAGGACAAAAAATAATGGAGAAGTGGGCCTTACATGGGCCATTAATTATCCAATGTCATTTTGCCACTTGTCATATTTGGGCCTTTGTTTAAGCTTTTAATATTTGGGACTTAACCTAGTAGGTTTTGAAAACAAATGAAGTCAATCCATGATTTAATACACCTATTTGGAAATTATTTTTTTTTCAATTTTAATTTCTTTTATATCATCGACGTCTAAGCCAACTTACATAAATTTTTAAATAAATAAATAGATGTGAAAATAAAAAAAAATTGTTAATTTTAAATTACCTGGTTATATATAATTGTGATGATTGAAAACCGAAATCATAACAAAATATTCAAAGTCAATTTTGCAACAACATGTCATAGCCGCGAGCTTTCCACATGCGTATCTTGTGGTTCCGTAACCGTCGATGGATCAAAAGTTAGCACCGTTTATAGTTAGGTTTTTTGGGCTCATTTTCTTTTCTTTCATTGATTTACGAAACAGTTTGCTAACTCTTGAATATGCTTATCCGCCTCGATAGATCACCATAGCGAGTTCGATATCAAATTTGAAGGAGGATCATAACGCCAGAAACATAAGTTAATATTAAAAACTAAAAATGGTAGCCGATGAGCATTCTTGAGTTCATGTTCTTTTTAGCTACGGTTTAGCACTGCCCAGTGACTAGGGTGTCGACAGTGATGGCTGATGGTATATCGAGTGACGAAGCCTATAGCTGTGATGCATGACAACGTGTGGCGGGGTGGCGGTGGTGAATGCACAACTAGTGGTGGTTGACACTGGTTCAAGTAGGGAGGCGATGACGGCCGATGGTGGCTCATACTCCATGAACTGAAACTTGTCCATTCTTTATATATATATATATGACAGTAATCAAATGAAAACCGTAAAAAGGTTAAGAACCGTAAGGACTAATCTCAGTCATTAAAGCATTTTAATCAATGGTCATTAAATATGGTGGCATTTTTATAATATTAGTGAAAGTTTTGAAAGTGTTAAGGGTAAACTTGTAATTTAAGACATCAAAACTACCTCTCACGTCCTCATCTTCTCCCCCATATGTCATCAATCCATCAACACAATCACCAACACAACCCTTCAAAAGCAACTCCCAAAAAGAATCAGAACATTATCGCCACCGACTTTCCGACGAGATCCAGATTTAATACCCTGGTAATTTTTTCTTAACTGGTTTGGAGAAATCTCTACCTTCCTTTTTAGTTGTAATACCCTGGTAATTTTATCGATTCTGTCGAGATGGAAGTTTTCGAAGATGGATTTGATGGAGGTGAAGGCATTTGAGATCCAGATCTGTACGAAACCGTCAATTTTTACATAGTTGTTTTAATTCCTGCTACGATCCAAATTTTGTATTTGATTGTGCCCTGATAACACCAATCGATACCAAGTTGCAGGTCACGAAGATAGGATTTTCACACACAGTTCCATCATCACCCGCAATCATCATGTTTGGGTTTGTGTATAATTTGAGTTTTCTTGAATCACCGATCTGGGTACCAGGTATTCCAGGAGCAGATTCATAGAGAAACTTGGTGATGGGTTGAGCAAAGAGCAACGACCGGGGTCTTCGTCGGGGAATCAACATATTTGTTTCCAAATGCTTATAGGATGTAAATCAATCAATAATCCATTTTAGATTCTAGCATCTTTAGTGGATTAGAATGCGATGAAGACGGTTTAGATGATCTAATCAACTATTACGATATTATACGGGTTTATGATTTTGTTCAAAGTTGGGGTTTTTTGTTTATCAAAATTTTGTTTGATTTCATTAGGTGAAATAACATATATACGAAAATTGTACTTGATTTCATGAGGTGAAATAGCACATAGACAAATGAAGTGAAACTGATTACTAGTAAAAAATGTGTTTGATTTCATGTGGTGAAATAACATATATATGAACATTATGTTTGGATTTCATAAGGAGAAATATCATACTTATGAAAATTTTGTTTTTGTTTCATGAGATGAAATAATATGTGTTTCATATAGTGATTCTCTGTTACAAAATGACGATTATGCCCTCTTCATATGGTGAAACAACTTTTAATTAAAATCATAAGATCAAAACCAAATTACGGCTTAGATCGGTTCTCACGGTTTTCAATATTTTTTTAGTTCTCACTTGATTTAACCCCTATATATATATATATATATATATATATATATATATATATATATATATATATATAAAGAGGATGGAACCCTAGCAAAATTAAACAAGTAAAATCTCTTTTAAAAGTGTTGTTGGCCAACCCTAATTTCCTATTACGTACAAAAGAAGCTGAAAGATGTTTCAAAGTATTTATGATTACATTTTCAAAGTGGAAATCTACCCATCAAGGCATGTGAAATCATTAGGGATATGCTTTTGATCTTATCAAATCTTGTACACCCTTGGTTTTCAAAATTAATGTCTACAATCAAAAAGACATACGGTTTTAAAAAAAAATGTAATTATTACATTTTCTAATTACTTTCTTTATCCTAAAAAAATGTCCATAATGAAAATGACACACAGTTTTAGAATTATGCAATTATTACACTTTTTAAATAACTAAATGTCACTTTAACCCTTAATAATAGAAAGATGAACTTTCTCCATCTCATAATTGAGGGTATAATGGGAAATTGGAACTTATTTTAAAACAAACTAAAATTGTAATGTGGACACTTAATTTCGAATAGATGGAGTAACAAAATTACAATTTCAACATTAATTTATATAGAGGGAGTAATTTTTTTCTTTTCATAATTAATGGTAGAATGAGAAAGTAGTCATTTTTAAAAGTAGACACTTATTTTAAGATAAAACTAAAATAGTAATGTAGACACTTATTTTGAAACCATCTAAGTAATTTATTTACAAAATTAGTCATTTGGTCTTAATTTTAAAAGTTTATATTTATGTATTATCTCATAAGTTATTATAACATATCAACAAGAGCATCTTCAATGGAGTGATCAATAAAAACCTCACTTTTATACATTTTTTTACCACACCATTTGCATTTTAGTCTTTCTTGGTCGGATTGGTGTAGCGGTTATGAACTTGATGCCTAATTTGTTCGAGTTCGCTTGGAGGCTGTTGTCGGGTTTGTTGTTTGGATTGTCTTTGGTTGCAGTATCGGCTTTCGTCTTTCGGTTGTTGTGTTTTTGTAGGTGTTTCTCGTTGTGTTTCAATTGTTTGGGTGTTGTGTTTTCGGTGTCGGTTTGGGTGTTTTCGTGTAGTCCTTTGTTTGTGCTTTGATCTTTCCTCTCAATGCAACAAAAATGGGTTTGATAGAATGCCTAAAATGTCTATCATACTAATAAAATTACTTTATTGGACTTGACTTTATAGGACCAAACCAAAAAACGTCCTATCTAACAATGTTACAATATGTTTATAGGACGTTTTTAAAATAAAATGTCGTATTCATTATTTTACACGATATTATTTGAAAAATGTCCTATAAAAATGCGGATTTATAAGACACTTCTCAAAATCGTCCTATAAAATAGCTGATACGATACTATATTTTAGAAACTTCCTTAAAGACTTATTTAAACGACTAAAAGCGTCTTATAAATATATTGTAACACTTTTAGATATGATGTATTATAGTTTGGTACTATAAACTTAAGTCTTATAAGGTATTTTATTAGGTTTTTTTAGTTAGACATTTTAAGCCTTCTGTAAATCGAATTTTATTGTAATGAGAACATGTTTTAGAAATTGGAATTGAAAGAGATCGGTTTTATTCCTTTTGACTACATAAATATGTGACGAATCGTAGAAGTTAAATGGAAAAGGGAAAATATATTCGTTTGGATACAAAAGAAAATGGGTTTGAATTGAAGGTATAAGATTCGACTTTTTGAAGGAATAAAGCATACCACACATTGTTGTATAGAAGAAGACTTATTCCAAAGCCACTTTTTTCTGTTCTATATCACTATCACACATACTTAGTAGCTTAACGAGCTTAATGAGAATATAGGATTCATAGTTTATTCAATCAATTATACATAACTGTTTGATAATGACTTATTGATGATGTAGAAAGTGGTTTATCCAGTAAGATTCTAGAGGGATCTTTAAGCAAGAGGTCAAGTATTTTAATAAAACTTGCCCCTCCCAATTAGAAAACAAGCTCATTTCATCTATGGAAAAACCTCCCAAGCAAAAATATTCCCAATTTATAGAGACTAATTAATCCATATAGACATCTTTATTCATACAGGACTTAAAGAAAAAACCAACCAAACAACCCCTTAGTGTAACGACATTAGCATAATATACGTAAAGTATGGTTGGAAACATGTAAAGAACGGAATTCGCATTAAGTTGGAACCAACGGGCTTTTGTTATACAAAAATATATAAAGGAATGGTTATTGTTTTACAGAATGTTTGATCACATATGTGTATGAAGGGAGTTCCTTGAAATACTTGTTGACAAAATCACAAAAAGATGTCACTACTCACTACAGCAAAATTGGTATATTATGACGTCCATAACCGTTTTAATAGAGTACTTAATGATATTTTTAAGTTTATAGGACAAAAAATGGTGCATCTTATACAAAGGCGTTTGTCTTGCAATAAGTTGTTAGAACGAAATTGAGCAACATAATATATAAGTTCTATCTTTATGAAACAATTTCATAAGTACAACTAAATTACATTATATAAGACTCACAAAAGTAAATTGTAGTATTAATCTTTGTATATGACACTTTCTAAAAAACATTGTGTATGACAATATCTTAAAAACCAATTTTGTTGTGGTGTGTTATTTCATGAAAATATGTATATGATGCAAAGTCGTTTCAATAATATATTTTCAGCAAATCATTACTATGAAACATTACTCATGGTTAATGTGTTATGAACGTTGTGCTATAGCTAATGAGTTTACAGTTAGGAGGGTGGAACTATCGATGTAATATATTAGTATAAAGATAAAATTGCCACATAAGGTGAGGCTCCCACCGGTAAGCATGTCCTCTCAACCTTTTGGGATTGTCCCAGAAGGTCAATCAGGAGTGCACAACAAGCAAATAAAAAGTATCTAGTATGTTTGGAACAGACTCAGTACCATACTGAAACACAATTAACAAACGAAGCGTTCATTCTAATATGGTTGGAACAGGCGCCAAACCATACATGACAAACTCATCAATTTGGACGATACACAACAAGAGTATGAGCATTCAAAGAAAAGGAGGACATAAGAATCATGTTTGCTAAAATATATAAGATAATTTGTCAATCTTGACCGACCACATTCTAAGGGGGTGTTTACTTGGGGCTTAATGAGCTTAATGACAAAATCGGCTTATTCGCGCAGACGTTTGGAGTGTTTACTTGGGGCTTAATGACAAAACCGGCTTATTCGCGCAGACATTTCTGGCTTAATCACTAAGTAGGGGAAAGATGTGTTGTCCCCATTAAGACACATCTTTGACATTTATACCCTTTAAAAATAAAGACATGCCTACCTTCCTACTCAATAATCACACAATAAAAACCTAGGTGCTCGATTTCACCTTCACTACTTGTTCGATTTTGATTTCACCTTCACCGCTCGTTCGATTTTACTGCTTCGAGTTCATTGCTGGTTCGATTACACTATATCAATTCACTGCTGGTTCGATTTCAACCCTAGACAATAATTTCCGTTGGTCGATTTCTCCAAAGGTAATGATTTTACTGATTGTTCGATACTTGTTTCTTCTCCATACTCGATTGTTGTTCCATACTTGTTTCTTCAGTCGATTGTTGTTCCATACTTATTTCTTAAGTCGATTATTGTTCCATACTTGTTTTCTTCAGTCGATTGTTGTTCCTTACTTGTTTTTTCAGTCGATTTTTGTTCCATACTTGTTTCTTCTCCATAGTTGCTCGACATTTCTGCAATGTAGATTTTTGTAACCATGATTTCTACAATGTCGATTTAATACTTGTTTCATATTTGCTACTTTTTGTTTGAACTTGACTACATTGTGTTTGAACTTGGAAGTTTAAGTACTTAATGAATTTTTGTTTGATTTTTGGATTATATCAATGAATTTATGAATATATGGCTTAAAAAATAAACAACAATTTGTAAAACAACTTAAAATTCATATTCAGGGGTAAATTGGTCATTTCTGTTATTCATACAATTAATTCAGATAAAAAAAAGTAAACAACAATATCAATTTATCCAGACAGACACATTTATCCATACATGACTTAATGAAAAATTTGGTAAACAACCCATAACTTGTTTTGTTTGATTTGTTGTTTGGTGGACTGAGGTGAAAAGTTTCAGGCTTGCAAGCCACTATAAGTGGTTGTTTTGTGAAGTTGGAGAATGATGAATCTTTGAGGGTTTATTGATGGTAATTGCAGTTCTACAAGGGTTATTGAGTATATATGGCATAATTGAAGGATTATTGAACAACTTTTGAATAATATATAAAGTTCCTTTCTTCCTTTTTATGATCATAATCCATGTTTGCATTTCACATGGAGGGTAAACCATAATGATACTCCAGCCTTGCAAAGTTGGTTATGATACAAATGTGTTTTATGCACCTTGGATATATCTATAAATGTGATTTATGAAAAGATTCCTTAATTAAAGAGAGTGTTTATATAATCTATACTATATTATAAAATACGGATAAAAACTCTTTAATATAAATTATTAGGCACAAGGTACCATCATTTTATGCAAGATTTTAAAAATCTCTTAATTTACAAGTATTAAAGCACAAGATACATATTACTACTGCAGACTTCTAACACCCACCAATTTGGTATGTGCAGGGCCTTCTTTTTATGCAGACCTTTCCATATATCACTATTAATTAATATATTATATTACTATAATTTTGTTTTAATTATATTATTAAATATGTAATTGGTTACTTTTTCTAGATGTCATTAAAATATAATAAGATAAATATTGAATTCTAACAAAATACTTAATTTTTTTATATAAAAAAACATTATATTATTAAGCCTAAATTAAACAAATTTATAAAAAAAAACATTATCATTTTCTCAAAACCATCCAAAATTGTATTGTAAATCGACAAAAAAATAAAATGAAACATTAAAATCGTGATGTATCTCGCTGCATTACACGAGTACGTTTCTAGTACATATTAAAAATGAAAAATTATGGACAAAGATTTATGAAAAGGTTCACGGTCAAGTCTTGTTGCTATATTAGAATAATTACATATTTGATCATATTATGGTAGCCACTTTTTTATACTTTAGTCCCTCGAACTAGCAGCCATTAAAATTGACGTTAAGTTGAGAGGCATTATGACGTAGTGTAGGTTTGTGGAAGGATCGACAAACGTCTAAACTCTTTTTGATAACGAGATTATGAAATGTAAAACTCGAGAACTCAAGAGAATACTTTCTAAAAGATTAACTTTATTGAATAATTAAACTTATTAACAATGAAACTTAACAACCCTAGGAAAAAAATAATCACTAAATCTAATTTAAATCGTAAAGATAATTAAAAGAAAATGAAAATAAATAAAAGGATAAAGATAATTAATAATAATCAAAATAAGAATGGTGGTGACCACGTGTGATACTTTGGATGAACTAAGCATTTGGAGGAATGAAGTATTTGGATGCATGGTCAGTGTGCTAGGTGACCTCCTTGCGTGTGCACCCGCATGCAAATCGCCGACATCAAATACAACCAGTGGGTTATGCGGGTCTGAAGTGACCACCAAAGTCGCTTGGTACTTGCTTTAGCTTCTGTTTGTGGCCATCGCAATCCTTTTTATATTTGGAGCTTTCTGTTTGCCTCCTTTATTTTGATACCAAATTCCGAGTCTCTTTCGAGCTCGTTTTTCTCTTCGATCCCGTTTTCCTCTTTTCCCATTATTTTCGAAAATCCTTATTAATTCTCGAATTCTCCATGTATCACACATTTTGGTCTTTTTACATTTTCATTTATTTTCTATTGATATATATATATATATATATATATATATTATTGTATTATATTTAATATTTATATACTCAATATATATGTTTATAAAGTGGCCCCACTCCGACCTCCGACATGACACTCTATTTTCTTCTGTAGTCATGATATTTCAATATCTGATAAAACCAAATAGATATATTCATTAATCTCTAAAATGAAGGGGACACTCATATATAAAATAAATAAAACCTTGCTCACTACTGACCCAACCTCGATCAACAATGTACAAATTATTCAATCATTTCATTTCTTTAGCATAAACCCTCAATAATAAATCAATATCCTTGGGTAACCAGATCGAGAAATTCAAGGAAGATACTTTGACTTTTTTGTATATATAGAGAGAGAGGAAGTTCAAATAAAAACTCATCTTTCATTGTGTACGTGAGGACAAATCTCAGCTATTCCATCTCTTTTGATCCAACAACTCATATTAAATAGGGTTTTTAATTTTAAGATGCTTAGAAGTAAAAATGAAAGATAATTTAAAGTCACGCATACCATATTTGACTTTTTATTTTCTTTTTTAATTAAAAACTTTTACCCAATTAAAGTTTAAAATAAATTATCTTAAAAATTACTAATATTTTAATCAAACAAATTACATCAAAAAAACGAGAATTTCGTGCTCTTCAATATGACATCCATCTCGATATAGTTTTTTTTGTCGTTTTAACCGTTTTTACGTGAAATGCTATATATGTGTTATATTCATTATGAATATTTATGTACGTTCAAGTTTGTACAACACATCGACACCGTAAGTATGTAACTCGACATCATCTTCTTCAACACTTTTTTCAACGTCGTAAGGCATCGCGTTTCTTCAACACCGTAACCCAACACCCATCAAGACGAATCGATAACCTATCGAGTAATTCTGTTGTGAACCGGAGAACAAAAGAGAGCACGTCAAGTCTCCACATCTTCACAGATCATTCATGAATTATTCGTCAAGAATAATGTATCATTCAAGATGAATAATACAACATTCATGGTGAATAATTCACGATTCATTAATTCGTGTATTATTCATCATGAATGTTGTGTAATTCATCCTGAATACAATATTATTCATCATGAATAATTAATGAACGTTCACAAGTCATTCATGTATTATTTATCATGAATAATGTATCATTCATGATAAATAATACAATATTCAGGGTGAATAATTCACAATTCATGAATTTGTGTATTATTCATCCTGGATACTATATTATTAATCATGAATAATGAATGAACGTTCACATTTTTATTCATACTGAATGTGGGACGTCCGGGGATGCGCATACATATTCATAATGAATTAAACCAAATTTCGATGGTGAATTGGAAAACAAAAGAGAGTATGTCATGTATTTACACCTTCACGGGTCATTCATATATTATTCATCATGAATAATACAACATTCAAGGTGAATAATACACGATTCATGATAAATAATATATGAATCATGGATTTATGTATTATTCATCCTGAATACTGTATTATTCATCATGTATAGTGAATGAACGTTCACCTTTGTTATTCATACTGAATATGGACACCCGAGGACGTACATGCATATTCATAATGAATATAACCAGGGGCGGAGCCATGATTTCAAATAAGGGGGAGCGTCGAGTATACAAAAATACAAAGATATACTATTTTTTTTTAAAATAGCAAGCACAATAATGTATATTAATAAAATGATAAAATAAATGTAACTACTCAACTATTTTATCATAAATGAAACACTATTTTTTTAACAAATTCAACAATGATCTTGACAAATTTCTATTTTTAAAAGTTATCTATGATACCAGTTTTTTGAAATTTATCTACGATACCAATTTAATAAGCTGAGCTAATAGGTTTTCAATTTTGTAGTTGAAATCATAGGTTTAAAAACATTAAACTAAATCATATAGTACAAACTTTTTTCATAGATTTCCTTTGTTTTTTTCTATTTTTTAAACTATATATTAATTAATTAATTGAATTACGATTAAAAAAACATATATAATTAAGACCGAGTTGTTATAAATAAGTTAATGATGTGCATATATTACTTATATGAATCAATCCTCCTCTTACATAAAGTTATAATAGCTTAAAAAACCTTATGTATTAAAACAAGAACCAGTATAGTTATACAGACAATAAAGTCGCTACAAATTTTTTACACAAATTCCATTTTTTGTAGGGACCAAAAATGCATATAGAAAATAAGCTTAGGGACTATTATATTATAAGATTAAAAAAGATTAGCCACCACCACCACCACCACCACCACCACCACCACCACCACCACCACCACCACCTCCTATAAAGTAAGGGGGATCTAAAATATACATGGAGAGCATACTTATACATATGACTTGTGAGAGAGGGACATCATATATCTTTTTAAAAAAAATTAATTCACAGGGGGTGTTTGCCCTCTCTAGCTCCAACATGGCTCCGCTCGTGAATACAACACATATTTAGTATTTCACATAAAAAACGGTTATAACGAAAAAAAAAACTATATCAAGATGGATGTCATGTCAAAGAGCATGAAATTCTCGTTTTTTATGTAATTTATTTGATTAAAATATTAGTAATTTTTAAAATAATTTATTTTAAAGTTTAAGGGGGTAAATATTTTTGATTAAAAATAAAATAAAAAATCAAACAAGGTAGACGGTGATTCAAATTTCCTATTTTGTTCTTAATCTCTTCTCAATTATTATGTATTAACCATTGATTAGTTTTCTAAGTTTTGATCAATGATTAAAATTTGTCCTCATGTGCACAATGAAAGATGAGTTTTCATTTGAACCCACCCCTATATATATATATATGTGTGTGTGTGTGTGTGTGTGTATATATGGGTGGTGTTTCATTTGCAAACCACCCTAATTTGTGCAAAGTGCAAAACATGCAAACTCAAGCCAACCAATGATTTTTTTTTTACTTTTTCTCAATATGAGCCTTTATTAGTCAATAATATATGAAACAATTTTATAAAGACTATATGAGGGTTGATTAGTCAAGAATATATGAAGAAGTTTCATTAGAATTAGAAAATACATGAAACAATTTCATTTTTACATAAAAAAAACAAAATTATATTAAACAATTTCATTAAGAAAAAAATTATATGAAACAATTTTATCAAATTAAACAATTTCATTAAATTAACCCATGAAATCGACGGTTTGCAAGGTTTGCACAAATTAGGGTAACTTACAAGTATTCTTAGAAGTAAGTCAGACTTTGAACAAAGAAATTTGGATTGACATCATGTGCTCAAGAATAATTAAGCTAGAGCTCGAGATAAACGAGCTCAAGCTCGAGTAGCTCATTAAAAGCTTGAATCGCTTACATCCCTAACTGGAGGTGAAGAAGCGTCTCTCTCTCTCTCTTGTAGCACGCATACGCATACGTGTGTGTGCACTCAGACACATATATTATTAATAAATCATATATTTTTTTCATTCTTAAAATGTATGAGAGAAAATAAAAAGGGAAAAGTACATAAAACCCAACAAACTATTCCATTTTGAATGCTTAAGTCCCTGAACTAATTTTTTGAATGAAAAAGTCATTAAACTTTCTCATTTTAAATGATCAAGTCCCTGGACTATTTTTTTGAATGAAAAAACCATTAAACCTTTTCGTTTTGAATGAAAAAACCTTAATTTTTTTATTTTGAATGATTAAGTCCCTGAACATTTTTTTTCAATAAATTAAATCATCAAACATCTAAATATTGGTTACTTACCTCATTTTAACCCAAAAAGAACACATGTAACCGGTTATCTTTTGATTATTCTTCTTTTGATATGTAAAAATAGATTAAAAAAAAGGGAGATCGATGGCAGGGGCAACAGCGTGTTAGGCGATATGGAGAACGGGCAACGTTCAGGCAACGGGGAGTGGCGAGGTGGAGTGATACGATTGTTTGTGAGGGGTTCTAATGGTGTAATGTTTGAGAACGATAAAACTGATTTAAATTTGTTTTTACTTTAAAACCTTCATAGTTAGTTCCAGGTACCATTAAAAAAAGATAACCAATTTTTATAAGTTCGATGGTTTTTTTATTCAAAAAAAATATTTAGGGACTTAGGGCCTGTTCGTTTGTGGCTTAATGGTCTGTATGGAAGATATGGCTGATTCGCACAGCCATACCTGGGTGTTCGGAATCGGCTTATTCGGTCAACCCATGGCTAAATCAGTCAGCTAAAAATTTGGAGTCCTCTAGATTCAGCCATTAATTTTCCCAACCTACCCTTCTCTCAACTACCCACCATTAAAAAAAACCTATTATTGGAGAGGTCATGACTCATCACACATCGATACATCTCCATCGATCTGCTCCCTTTTCTCAAACATCGATCTGCTCCCTCACCACATCTCCATCACACATCGATCTGATAATGGAGAGGCCATGACTCACGGCTCTATGGTCTTCGCCGGAGTTCTCTGGTTTGGTCGGAGCTCTATGGTCTTCGTCGGAGCTCTCTGGTTTGGTCGGAGCTCTATGGTCTTCGCCGTAGCTCTCTGGTTTGGTATCAGGCATCGATACATCAATTGGATATAGAAAGGTTTTCGTTTTGACGATTTGGTGCCACAAACGATGAGATCGATCTTCAACAGCATCTCTAAATCTTTTCGTTTTGATGATTTGGTGCCACAAAATCGATGAGATGCCACAAACGATGAGATCGATCTTCAACAACATCAATTTTGTATTGAATGTTTTGTTGACATCGATTTTCTTTGTATCGATTTTGTATTTCAAATCATGAGTATAGAAGGGTTTTTTTGAGTTTTGGGAAATCCAAAGAAAGGGGATGAAGAGTTGATATGATTACCTTTCTTTGAAAAAGAAATCACTGAATCTGAAGATAAAGATTTAAAATTTAAACTTTTCAACATATTTTATAAATAAGGGTAAAATGGTCATTTTTCTCATTTAAACTGTTTATTCAGCACAACAACCGAACAACAACTTATCTGTTACTGTTAACATACAGACAACTTTATCAATACAGACAACTATATCCATTCAGATCTTAACAGAAAACGAACCGAACAACACCTTAAAAAATTCAAAATTAGAAAGTTTAATGATTTTTCATTCAAAAAAATAGTTAAGGGAATTAATCATTCAAAATAAGAAAGTTTAATGGTTTTTTTATTTAAAAAAATAGTTCAGGAATCATTCAAAATTCAACAGTTTATTAGGTTTTTTTTGAGCTTTTCCTAAAATAAAAACCCAAAATGCTCCTAAATTAATTGGACTTACACATTTAACGGTCATTAATACAAGAGACCATGTCTAGTTAACTTTGCATATGGTAAGGACAAAATTATGATGAATAAAGATTATGGGTCAATTTCGTTGAAAATAACATAGTTTGGAGACCAAATCCAAAATCTAGTATTGTTTTTTAATTTCACGTCCATATTGTTATTTTCTTTTTGGGAAATTAATTAAAATAACCGTATTTAAACATCGTATTATCGAAATGCCCCAAATCTCGTCGACTTTGCCGAAATACCCTTTAAGTCCGGGAAACGTGGCCGGGATGAGCATCGATCCCGGGGTTGTTGTGTTTTGGTCGGGAAAGGACTCGATCCCGGGGTTGTTGTGTTTCGGTCGGGAAAGGACTCGATCCCGGGGTTATGTCCGGGAAAACCCATATATGTATCTACTCTCACACACACCCATATATGTATCTACACACATGTACACTTGTTTTTGTAAAACTTCACTCAATTAATAATGTATAAACTCAATTAATAACACGATCCCGGCCCCCAACCCCGGGTTTCCCTGACATAACCCCGGGATCGAGTCCTTTCCCGGGCGAAACACAACAACCCCGAGATCGATGCTCATCCCAGCCACGTTTCCCGGACTTAAAGGGTATTTCGGCAAAGTCGACGAGATTTGGGGCATTTCGGTAATACGATGTTCAAATACGGTTATTTTAATTAATTTCTTTTTCTTTTTTCTTTGTATTTATGGTGCTCTGGTGTATGTACGTGTGAGAGTATTATTATATGAAAATTTGATTTATCATCACTTATTAATTATTATCTCTTTAAAAGCTTTTCTAACATGTTTTTTAAAATTAAGAAAATGAAAAAATAGAGATTTTGAACAAATTTTATGATCCAAGATGAAAAAAGCAGAGAGATAAAGTTTTATTCTCCAAATACGAAAACCCCCAAAAAAAATTATATGTGACAAACATGTTTTTTTATATATATTTCCGGTATAGGAAACTTTAAAAATAAATATTTTAATAAAAAAATAATATTTTATTAGATGAACGAAATATTTTATAATAAATATTGAATTCTGTAACGAATAATTTGTTGAAGAAGAATATAATTTTATTTTGAAGATAAGACAACGAACTCCATATATTGAACTTTTAAAATGTACCAAAACCAATAAGAACAAATATCATCTACAAGTTGTTAACAGATGCATGTAAACTGGCTCAAAAACCCACGGTTAAAATATATATATATATATATATATATCATCTACAAGTTGTTAATAGGTAAGGGGAAATTTGGAATTAAAATGTTAAACCAATTATAAAAAATAAGTATTAAATTTATTTTAATTTAATACAAAATTCAATATTCGTTGAAGAAATGTTGAAACACATGATATTTCCCAATTCTGATCGAGAGGTTTCATCACGCTCAGATCCTGTACATCACACGCTCATCCATCTTCCTCTCTAACCGAACCAAACATCTCATTATTTCACAAATTTTTCCTTTTTCTATGTATAATTCAAGGTAAAAATTCATTTGAACTAGAACTAGCAACGATTTGTCTACCTTTAAGTTCCGCCGGCGGTGGAATTTGTCCGGCGGAAACTGTCGGAAACTCACCGCACTTCCGGCATCTTGTGATCACCAATATCTCTCTACACGACGGACACGAAGAGTGAGAACCGAGCCACAAATCAATACATCCGACGTGAAATCTGTGTCCGCACTGCGGCAAAACACGGATCTCGTCTCCGTCTGCGTACTCGGCCAGGCAGATCGCGCAGTCAACGTCCGATAGCTTTCCTTCTAATTTATCGCAGCAACCGGAGTCTTCCTTAGCCGAATCATATGTGAACTTCGGGAGCGCTTCGATGAATCTCTTCTTGATTCCTTTATTTGGCGACGGCTGGCCGGGAATCCGACTGCCGTTGGCGGTAGATCCGCGGCGAAGCCATGCGCATCGAGCTACCATAATAAGGCCTACAACACAAATAAGAGCGCAGAGGAGAGCGGCGAGTATGACGACGAAATCGGACTCCACTGAGACTGCCTCCGGCGGTTCCGCCACCGACGAGACGGTGGAGGAGGATGAGTTTACTACGGTGGAAAGGAATCTGGAGGAGCGAGTCATGATTCATTCAAGTGGTTGTTGATTGTTGCCTTGTTGGTGTGTGAAACTGAAAGTGTGTGTGAGAGAGAGAGGATAAAGTTTGTATGTTGGAAGGTAATGAAACGGCAGGCAGGCAGGCAGGAGAGGAGTATATATGTGGACTTATTTTGGAGTTCAGCTAGAGTCAAGTCGCACATGTGGCTCGGGAACAAACAAAAGTGATTGTCGTCGTTTTATTGCTTTTTTTTTTCTTTCTCCAAATATTTTTTGTATTTATTTTGTTAATTTAAAAACATATATATTTCATTTAAGTAAATGAGTTAGTATATGGTAAGAATAGTACTTATCGTGAGAATGATAAAAGATGATATCGATTCTTGAATCAATCATAATTGAAGATCAATTAAAAATATTATTCTAAGGACATCTCTAACCCAACCACTATAAAAAAACACTAAAAATAATATTATCTAATGTATTAAACTATTAATCTATATACGAAACATATAAAAGTTGAATAAAATATTGTTATTTAGTTTTAGAGGTCATTATAACACCTTCAAATTTGGAAATAACAACTAATTTAAAATTTTCATCATTACATCATATGAAGGATAAAAATCCTTTTATATAAATAAATGCTTGGAATACCTCGATTATAAATATAGATTTAACCTCAACAAATAATGACACAAATCTTATATAAAGACTAAATAAAGGTCGGATGCTACTAAATCCAAATATGTGTTGCTATTCTCAAGATAATTGCGGAAGACATCACCAAGCTACTCACCCTCGTGCATTAAACTAGTACCCATCTCTTCACAGGGTTGCTAGTACCCTTCCTGTAACACCCTCAAATATGGAAATAACAACTTATTTAAAAATTTCTAAATACATCAATAAATTAAACATCTACAACCACGAATTTAGATTCAACTACAATACACATATACCATCTTATACATACGGACTATAAAGGACGGGTGCTACTAATACCCATGCATAGTCACTATCTCTATGTAGCGGAAGACTTCACCGAATACTTACTTTCGGATCTAGCTATGGCTCTACTCTTCATAGGACTGCTAGAACCAACTCCCACCCTTGGAAACCTGATGCACATGCCGACAAGTAAAAAGGTTAGGCTAACGCCTAGTGAGTCCAAGAGTTTTACATGAATAACTATATCTTGAAAATAATGAACTTTACTTGAAACCATGACCAGTTAGTTTTTGTCCTTTAAAATGTGGATACAACTATTTTTCCATATCATGCACTTTCAAAGGTGCACACCTCATTTCAAACATGCTTTATAAAGTGATGCAACTTAATTTAACTCGAAACATAAATCATCACCAAGACCATATATACCATACGTTCGAAAACATGGGCACTAGGACCAATACTCACGCGACCGAAACGAACATACTTTAATTATCAAAACTCTGGGTTGACATAATTCATTCAAACCTTAACATACGAGGAGGATGGTCCAATATTAAGGTCCTCATTCACTGTCGACCATATAGACCCAAAGACAATAAAGTAAAGAGTTATATATTTAAAAACACTGATAGCCAACAACGGGGGAAACCCGTATCCGTTGAGGGTGGAGGAAACACAAAAGTATGCCACCCAAGCAACGTTAATCGCATGACACCTCCCGACATCACAGTCCGGTGTCCCTACGACTTCTTTACCAAACGTCACCTCAAGTCAGTTGACCTTGATGGATCATTCCGAAGAACTCCATCCCGAAGGCCCGGCACACTTAAAGACTACCTCCCAGGCATTACTTCAAGCGGCGGAGGTCCTAGCACCTACTACTCCGGTAGCACTAGTCGACTCAACCCTCCTAGCGATCACTTGTAAAGTTTCCGGTCATAAAACATGGGTACTAAAGTTCAACCCCGCAATACCCAATTGACCATTCCAAAACAGACTGACTTACGTGCCTATGGATCCAATGCAACACAGTCTAACCTTACCGGACTACACATGAATGACCAACGCACTCGAGCCCGTAATCCAACCTAAATACGCAACACATCACATTAGTACGTACGTCATAACTAGACTCTGCATTGAGCCAAATAAGACCAGACAAGTGTCCTCAAGACTCCTTTAAAACGACATCGAGTCAAAATACTCAAAACCTCTTTTTGACCAATGATTAACGCTTTTCAAATAATAACCGCACTCGACCCATGCCATGCAAGCACACGCTCCAAAATACTTGAATGGACCCCAACACAGTTTAAGTCGGGACAAAAGGTTTTCCAAATAGATTTATGCTATTTATCCTTTCAAAACTTCCATAACACAAAATTAAACCTTTTACCCAAGCAACACTAAAAATGTCTTTTAACCAAATAATCTCATTTATGCAATAGATTACCAAAATACGTCCATTTATGACCCATTTATCAAAATGCCCCAAAACCACAAGGATATGTGCTATATAAGTTTATAAAGTTAACACTTTCAAAATAACCAAATTGATCAGCTGTTAACAATTTCATGTAAGATACAAAATACTTTAAAATAACCATTTTTGGCATGTACACCGTTTTCACAAATCAACTTGAACTCAGCTCGCTAGATTTAGGCTAAATCTAGATTTCACCCAACGAGCTCTTTTGAAGGCCACTTGAGTCCTCAAGCCGAGAGTTTCCAAAATCCTTTTTGGTGGTGAGACTTTCCGAAGGCACCCAATCCAACCCTTCAACTCGAGCTCCCAAAACCTAGATCCACACATTTTCAACCGTAAATAACCACATCCAACCATATAGAAACATTCCCCAAACATGATACACCAAAATCCCCAACGAGATCAAAACCCTAGTTTCTCCCAAAACTATCAAGTCCGAGATTTGATAAGCCAAATACTAGGGAAACATCAAAGGAGCATTTATAACTTATTACAAGGTTTAGAAATGGAAATAACATACTTACCACTTAGGTTTTGACGGAAACCTAGAAAACCCAAAATGAACTTGAGGTTGAAGGTGAAGATGAAGCTTCTTGACCATAGTTTCCAATCTTTAATGGGTAGAAGGAGGAACACTTGGAACACAATAGATTTGGTGTCTTGGATGCATAAAACCGATTTTAGGGTTTGGGGTTCGGTTTCTAGAGAGAAAAAGGGTGAAAGGGGGTTGAGATAAATGAAGAGGGGTTGCTCAAAGCTGATTAAAAACGACCAGAGGCTGTCGGTGATAGTGCCACACGACTATGCCCTTGGCATAGTCGCCGGGCATAGTCGCCCGAAGAGGGAAGCCCGCGGTACATCTCCCGCGACAATGCCCTGCGAGAGTGACATTCTGTCACAATCGCGGGCATAGTCGCCCAGGCAACCCCGAAGGTCAAAATTCTGACTTTTCGACCCGACGTGCTCTCGGTCCGAAGTTCAAAACCCATGAACACCAATTGGATAAGATCTATAATCATGGATTAACCGGATAAGGGTAAATTAAGGGTTAACCAAAATCATGGGTGTTACAATCCTCCCAACCTTAGGATAATTTCGTCCTCGAAATCTAGATTCCCACGCAACCTTGCCCACGGAGGAATCTCCGTCAACCTTTCTTCCAGCACCCCTATCATGCCCCTTGCACTGATACGCACACCAACTGCCCCTCATGGGCACATTACACCCATGACCGAGCCAACACTTAACTCACCAAAGTAACCTTTACTCTCAAGGTTACGGTCGTCTCCCAACCTTGGATGACAATTACCATGTAACACCCGGAAAATTTAAGGTAAGTAACTATAATTGTTAATGTGTCCTCGTTATATTTTATGAAAGATTCTGTCTTGGTTGGTGCTGATTAATATACCATGTTAAATGTCATTATTATAAGTTTCTTCACAGGTTTAATTTTATCGAAATCGTCGAAAAAACAAAGTTTCGGGGTGTGGCGCGATAGTATCCCGCGACTATGACACTGGTCATAGTCGCATGTCAAGGTCGCGGGCCGGGGGGTGGTCTTGGTACACCCCCGACGATAGTGCCTCACTAGAGTGACAAGGGCACAATCGCCCTGTCACAATCGCAGTCTTCGTACCGAGAGGTGGGGTTGGGGCGCGACTATGCCCTCGCGACAGTGCCAAGGGCAATGTCGCCGGGCACTGTCGCCGACGCATTCTGAGGGTATAAAAACAGACCTCCAGCGGGATTAAATGCACAAGACTGATTTCTCTCAAAACCCTAGGCGATTTTATTGTTGTGGGAACGTTTTCTCATCATCAAACTCCTCCTTCTCATTAATTTCAACTTGGGAGTTCTTGGTGAGGGCATTTACTACATCTAGGGAGTGTTTATTGAAGTATTGCACCTTGGGTTCAAGTCCTATCTTCTCATCATCCAAGCTTGGAGTCTCCTAAGTTTCTAGGGTTTTTCTATAAAACCTAGTTAGTGAGTTTCTCACACTATTTTCAAAAGAGATACTTACCTTATGTGTTTACTTGTTAATAATGCATGTATATGAAGAATGTTTGATCACCTGATAAGTTCGACCTAACTGTCACCTTTGAGATGTTTGGAGATATGGCTTTGATTATTATTGTGGGTAATAATGTTATGATTATTATTGGTATTTGGGCTTAATAATATGTGTTTTATGAGCCAGGGGTAGTATTGGAATACTTGCACGCTTTAGAGTTTTGTACCTAAATTATACTTGGGATTGTTGAAGTCTTATACATGTATTTTGCGGGTATGGAATAATGTATAGAGACGGATATTGTACGTACGTTGGACGAACCATGAGTAAGTGCTAGGAGGATGTAGTCTTAGGCGCCACTATAATGGTATGCGTCTAGACTTCCGCCATTTGGAGTAATGCCTGGAAGGTAATCTTCAAGTGTGCCGGGCCTTCAGGATGTTGCTCAAGCGAGTGAACATCAAGGTACATTGACTTGAGGTAAAACTCATTGGTGTAATAGGTCTCCCCCATGATTGACCCCGTTGGGACTTTAGTGGTCGAAGGATTATAATTGATCGTTACATGCTTTATCTATATGTATGCCATGTTTTCTTATGCAACTCACTAGACCCGTTTGGTCTAACACTTGATTGTTGGTATGTATCTCAGGTTCTAGTGGCGTGAGCGCCAAGGAAACGTATACGGTTGTAGTGGTGAGCTTGGGAGCATTTTTGGGATGCCAATACTGAAGACTGTTCATGTAGACCTAGTTGACAACCTTTTTGTAATCTTATGTCTGGCTAGATTTAGATTAGAGAGTTGTCATCTATTGTCGCTTCTTATTACAAACTTGTAATTAACAGGCATTTGTTGTTCCTTTTGTTTGAGCTCATTGCCTTGGCAATTATTATATACCATATTTCCATTTTCCGGAAATTTTTGTTAGTCCTATTTTTGGGGTGTTACAAGTTGGTATCAGAGCTCTAGTTTAAGTGAACTAGGTGTTGACTCTAGTATACCTAGACTGGTTATGCTTATAGAATCACTGTCCAATTGGGTAGGGCATTCTTAGGTGGGTAGAGTAGTAGGAATTCGGAAATTACATTGATTGAAATTATGATAGTGATAACGAGAATTCTTGTGTAAAGTACGTTCACAATTTCACTTGGCCAGTGTTGTTCTGAATATATGATTACGTGAGCATGCTTGAAGTTGTTGTTATGATGGTTGATATTTGTAAGTAGTACGTACTGAACCGATTATCTTTTAAAGAATCAATCGGTATGATTCTTATCATGTGTAATAGTTCATTATGGTAAATACGAGGAGTCGAGTCGGGGTGACCGAGGAAGCGAATGAGGCAAGTGTAACTGCCCCAGGGGCAAATCGACAAGCGAATCCAACAGTGGACCGAGTCATTCCGCCGATACCCCCAATGCTAGAGGGGATAGTAGATGCGATTCATTAAGGGAACTTGGAAGTTGAGAACCCGGTTGTTCAAGAAGCGGACCCTCAGTTAGTCCTACTGGCTAGCATAATGCAGATGATGAACTCTGCGATGGACAAGCGGGACGAAAGACTCATGAAGGTATTGGAAGACTGAGATGCAAGCAACCGGAGACATGAGACGGTGGGGGACAATGCAGTGATGGGATCGGGTGATGCCGTTAATGCACCCGGGACGGAGGAGCATGCAACCAGGGCCGACAAGAGGAAGGATGAGGGTTGTTCTTTCAAGACCTTCCTATGCAGTCGGGCTCTGGATCACTGGGACGACCGACCCATTAGCTTGCATGAAGTGGATTCAAGATGTGGAGATGGCTTTCGAGTCAAGTGAGTGTGCGGACTCTCAGAGAGTCAAGTTTGCCTCTCAACTGCTTAGAGGGGATGCTCTGAGTTGGTGGAACGTCACCTGAAGAGCGCTCACACCGGAGGTTTTGGCCAAGCTCACTTGGCCAACATTCAAGAATAAAATCATGGAGAAATATTGTAACGAGAGAGCGCTTGACAAGATAGAGGAGGAGTTCCGAAGTCTGAAGAAGGGTAATCTGTCGGTTGCTGATTACGCCAAACAATTTTTGGACAAGCTCAGTTTGGTTGAGCATTTGGCAACGGACGAAGGGTCCAAAATAAAGGCATTTGTGAAGGGTTTACTGGCGGAGATGAAGACGGGCGTGAGGAACGCCCAAAAGGCTACTTTGCAGGAAGTGATCGAGGAATCTCAGTTGGTGGAAGATGACCTTCTACAAGAGAGAGAGGAGAAGAAATTGAAAGGTGAGAAGCGTAAATGGGAGGGGCCAACCGGGCCCGTACGATCTTCCAAACCCTTTAACGGGGGGAGGAACACTGACCTGCGACGAGAGGCGAGGTGGTGCCCCAAATGTAAGAGTAAGCACTTCGGGCATTGTAATCCGAGGCCGTTTTCGGGAGCTATAGAATGTTTCAAGTGTGGACGAAAGGATCACATGAGTCAGGATTGCCCCTCACGGGGAGTTTGTTATGAGTGCCGGGAACCGGGGCACATCAAACGCGATTACCCTAAGTTAGCAAAGGGTAACCAAGGGGCGTTCAGTGGGGTTTTGTCAAAGAAAGAAGTTCCACCAAAGGCGCCAAGTCGGGCCTTTCAGATGACGGCTAATGAAGCAAGAGAAGCGGCGGACGTAGTGTCGGGTACGTTTCTAGTGAACTCTCTACCTACCCGTGTTTTATTCGATTCTGGTGCGAACCGATCTTTTGTGTCTACATCCTTTTGCAAGAACCTCACTACTCCTTGTAGTTTGTTGGATGATGCTTTAGACCCAATGGATAGCATATGGTTGTTCGGAGTTGTTATGTAGGATGTACGTTAGAATTAAGTGGAGAGTCCTTCGTTATAGATTTGTTACCAGCCGACATTGGGGGTTTTGATGTAATAGTAGGAATGGATTGGTTAGCTAGGCACGACGCTGGAATCTTTTGTTCTAAGAAAATGATTCAGGTACCCGTGTCTAAAAGTGGGGAAGTGATAGTTTATGGTGAGAAGAATCGAGGAACCGGTATGGTCATATCGTCACTCAAGGAACGCAAGATCCTAGCCAAAGGATGTGAGTCGTACTTAGCTTATGTGATCGACGTGAAGCTAGAGAAGAAGTTAGAAGAGGTAGAGGTGGTGTGCGACTACCCGGATGATCTACCTGGACTTCCACCGGAACGACAAGTGGAGTTCCACATCGACCTTACTCCGGGAGCCGCTCCGATTGCTCGTGCTCCCTACCGTTTAGCCCGGACAAAAATGCAAGAGATGATGACGCAACTCCAAGAGCTAATCGGAAAGGGGTTTATACGACCGTGCTCGTCGCCTTGGGGAGCGCCGGTGTTGTTTGTGAAGAAGAAAGATGGGTCTATGAGGATGTGCATAGACTACCGTGAGCTCAACAAAGTTACCATAAAGAATAAGTATCCACTTCCGCGGATCGACGATCTATTTGACCAACTTCAAGGGGCGGGGTGTTTCTCTAAGATAGACTTACGGTCCGGTTATCATCAAGTGTGAGTGAAGGAGCGCGATATACCGAAGACGACTTTCCGAACGAGGTACGGTCACTACGAGTTTCTAGTTATGTCGTTTGGGTTGACCAATGCTCCGGCCGTGTTTATGGACTTGATGAACTAAGTATGTCGACCCTTATTAGACAAGTCGGTTATAGTCTTCATCGACGATATCCTCATCTACTCTCGTGACGAGTTGGAACATCGACGAAATTTACGAGAAGTTTTGGAAATCCTCCGCAAGGAGAAGTTGTATGCAAAGTTTTCAAAATGCGAGTTTTGGCTTCAAGAGGTTCAATTCTTATACCACGTGGTGTCCAAGGATGGAGTGAAAGTGGATCCGGCCAAGATAGAGGCGATGATGAATTGGGAGCCACCGACGAGTCCAACAGAGATCAGGAGCTTTTTGGGATTGGTCGGTTACTACCGGCGGTTTATTCAAGATTTTTCGAAGATCGCCTCACCACTCACATCGTTGACGAGGAAGAACGTTAAGTTCGTATGGACCGAGACACAAGAGAACGCTTTTCGAACTCTTCAAAAGAAATTATGTGAAGCGCCAATACTATCCTTACCCGAAGGATCCGAAGATTTCATGGTTTATAGTGACGCCTCTAAATTGGGATTAGGGTGTGTCTTGATGCAAAGAGGGAAGGTAATCGCATATGCATCGCGGCAACTCAAAGATCACGAGAAGAACTACCCTACGCACGATTTGGAGCTAGCGGCGGTGGTTTTTGCTTTAAAGTTATGGCGGCACTACCTTTACGGGACGAAGTGTACATTGTTCACCGATCATAAAAGTTTGAAGTACATCTTCGACCAAAAGGAACTCAATATGCGACAAAGAAGGTGGTTGAAACTCTTGAAAGATTATGATTGCGAATTGCTTTACCACCCCGGTAAAGCCAATGTGGTGGCGGATGCCCTAAGCCGGAAGAGTTACGGAAGGGAAAGTAAAGTAGTGTTTGCTAGAATCGAAGTGATGTCCAGTCTTGTAGAGGATATCAAAAGGAGCCAAGCCGAAGCACTTCGTGAGGAAAATCTCAAGGCCGAGGTCATGGTGAAACAAAGGGGGTTATTATCGGAGGATAGCCACGACCTTAAGTTGTTCCAAGGAAGAATTTGGGTACCGAAGATCGGGAGCAACCGCGAGTTGCTTTTAGCGGAAGCACACAAGTCCAAATACTCTATACATCCCGGTAGCACCAAGATGTATAGAGACTTAAAATTGCACTATTGGTGGCCGGTGATGAAGTTCGACGTTGCCAATTATGTGGAAAGATACGTCACTTGCCTTCAAGTTAAGGCGGAACATCAAAAGCCTTATGGGAGTTTGCAGCCATTAACCATTCCGGAGTGGAAGTGGGATCACATCACGATGGATTTCGTCACTAAACTACCGAGGACCTTGAAAGGCCATGATACTATTTGGGTAGTGGTGGACAGACTCACCAAGAGTACCCATTTCTTGGCAATGCGGGAGACGTTACCGATGGACAAATTAGCTAAGCTCTATATCGATGAAGTGGTGTCTCGTCACGGTGTTCCGTTATCCATAGTCTCAGATAGGGATAGTCGGTTTACTTCCAAGTTTTGGGACGGATTGCAAAGGGAGTTGGGCACGAAGGTTAAGTTGAGTACGACATATCACCCCCAAACTGATGGACAAAGTGAGAGGACGATCCAAACCCTCGAGGACATGCTGCGATCGTGCGTCATAGACTTTGGAGGAACTTGGGATTCGCACTTGCCGTTAGTGGAGTTCGCCTACAATAATAGTTACCATTCGAGCATCGGAATGGCTCCATTCGAAGCACTCTATGGGCGGAAGTGTAGGACACCGGTGTGTTGGCACGAGGCGGGAGAGAAACAATTTGCGGGTCCAGAAATTGTGCAAGCAACAACGGATAAGGTGAAGGGCATTCAAGAACGCTTGAAGGCGACTCTAGATCGACAAAAGAGCTACGCGGACAAAAAGCAGAGGCCGGTTGAATTCCAAGTGGGGGACCGGGTTATGTTGAAGGTGTCGCCGTGGAAGGGTATCATCCGTTTTGGGAAGTGCGGGAAGCTTAGCCCCCGTTTCCTAGGGCCCTTCACGATATTATAAAAGATCGGCCTTCAAGCTTACCGATTGGACTTACCGCCGGAGATGGATGGAATTCACCCTACGTTCCATGTTTGCTATCTTCGTAAGTGTCTAGCCGAGGAAGAAAGCATCATCCCTTTGGCAGAAATTCGAGTGGACAACGGGAACCGATGTGTAGAAGAATCGGAAGCTATTCTAGAGTCAAAGACAAAACAATTGAGACACAAGGAAGGGACTATGTTGAAGGTCCAATGGAAGCCTATCGAGTGCTAACGTGACATGGGAATCGGAGGAGGACATGAGGAAGAGATACCCTCATTTATTTAGTAAGTAAGATTTCGGGGACGAAATCCTCATTAGGTGGGGAGGATTGTAACACCCGGAAAATTTAAGGTAAGTAACTATAATTGTTAATGTGTCCTCGTTATATTTTATGAAAGATTCTGTCTTGGTTGGTGATGATTAATATACCATGTTAAATGTCATTATTATAAGTTTCTTCACAGGTTTAATTTTATCGAAATCGTCGAAAAAACGAAGTTTCGGGGTGTGGCGCGATAGTGCCCCGCGACTATGACACTGGTCATAGTCGCATGTCAAGGTCGCGGGCCGGGGGGTGGTCTTGGTACACCCCCGGCGATAGTGCCTCGCGAGAGTGACAAGGGCACAATCGCCCTGTAACAATCGCGGTCTTCGTACCGAGAGGTGGGGTTGGCGCGACTATGCCCTCGCGACAGTGCCAAGGGCAATGTCGCCGGGCACTGTCGCCGACGCATTCTGAGGGTATAAAAACAGACCTCCAGCGGGATTAAATGCACAAGACTGATTTCTCTCAAAACCCTAGGCGATTTTATTGTTGTGGGAACGTTTTCTCATCATCAAACTCCTCCTTCTCATTAATTTCAACTTGGGAGTTCTTGGTGAGGGCATTTACTACATCTAGGGAGTGTTTATTGAAGTATTGCACCTTGGGTTCAAGTCCTATCTTCTCATCATCCAAGCTTGGAGTCTCCTAAGTTTCTAGGGTTTTTCTATAAAACCTAGTTAGTGAGTTTCTCACACTATTTTCAAAAGAGATACTTACCTTATGTGTTTACTTGTTAATAATGCATGTATATGAAGAATGTTTGATCACCTGATAAGTTCGACCTAACTGTCACCTTTGAGATTTTTGGAGATATGGCTTTGATTATTATTGTGGGTAATAATGTTATGATTATTATTGGTATTTGGGCTTAATAATATGTGTTTTATGAGCCAGGGGTAGTATTGGAATACTTGTACGCTTTAGAGTTTTGTACCTAAATTATACTTGGGATTGTTGGAGTCTTATACATGTATTTTGCGGGTATGGAATAATGTATAGAGACGGATATTGTACGTACGTTGGACGAACCATGAGTAAGTGCTAGGAGGATGTAGTCTTAGGCGCCACTATAATGGTATGCGTCTAGACCTCCGCCATTTGGAGTAATGCCTGGGAGGTTGTCTTCAAGTGTGCCGAGCCTTTAGGATGTTGCTCAAGCGAGTGAACATCAAGGTACATTGACTTGAGGTAAAACTCATTGGTGTAATGGGTCTCCCCCATGATTGACCCCGTTGGGACTTTAGTAGTCGAAGGATTATAATTGATCGTTACATGATTTATCTATATGTATGCCATGTTTTCTTATGCAACTCACTAGACCCGTTTGGTCTAACACTTGATTGTTGGTATGTATCTCAGGTTTTAGTGGCGCGAGCGCCAAGGAAACGTAGACGGTTGTAGTGGTGAGCTTGGGAGCATTTTTGGGATGCCAATACTGAAGACTGTTCATGTGGACCTAGTTGACAACCTTTTTGTAATCTTATGTCTGGCTAGATTTAGATTAGAGAGTTGTCATCTATTGTCGCTTCTTATTACAAACTTGTAATTAACAGGCATTTGTTGTTCCTTTTGTTTGAGCTCATTGCCTTGGCAATTATTATATACCATATTTCCATTTTTCGGAAATTTTTGTTAGTCCTATTTTTGGGGTGTTACAAGTTGGTATCAGAGCTCTAGTTTAAGTGAACTAGGTGTTGACTCTAGTATACCTAGACTGATTATGCTTATAGAATCACTGTCCAATTGGGTAGGGCATTCTTAGGTGGGGAGAGTAGTAGGAATTCGGAAATTACATTGATTGAAATTATGATAATGATAACGAGAATTCTTGTGTAAAGTACGTTCACAATTTCACTTGGCCAGTGTTGTTGTGAGCATGCTTGAAGTTGTTGTTATGATGGTTGATCTTTGTAAGTAGTACGTACTGAACCGGTTATCTTTTTAAAAAAAAATTTGATCAACCACACAACGCATAAGAAACCGTTTCCAAAATTTGATTGTTCAGTACTTACGTTAATGAAGACAATAATAAAACATGCGCAACAATTTACACTATAAACGTGAAAATAGGTTCATGCACCACAACACGTGTAATAAAAGTTTGTACAAATCCGAAAAGGGATATTCACAAATTAACTTTAAAATTCTGACTTCTCAACCCAAAAGTCGTTGCGACATAAAATTATCAATAACTCCATATGCAACAGTTTATTCCCCAAAGCTCGGTGAAATGATAAGAATGCAAATAATTCTCAAATAGAGTTTAAAACTCTAAGCCGCATCGATAAAACACATTCGACCAAGATGGTAACTACAACGATATGCAATTCGAAAATTCATTTCATGTATTGCGGAAAAGTTATAATTGCAAGGTCAACAAGCGAAGCACGCTTAGATTAAAATTTAATATAAGACAACATAAATATTTCGCATACTTACTCACGCGAGTGAAAGTCAGATTCAACCCAAAAGTATGCACATATACTCGTGTGAAACTCAAGATGCAATCATGCAACATTCAGATTTTCAAGGTGCCGCTTACGGTTGTAAAAATGTAGATGCAAGACTCGCATGAAACAAAGTATTAAACAAAACTCGTAAATTAATGCACACAATAATGCAAGTCTACACGTTCCAAAATTTCTCTATATTACGCGGTTCGAATGGTCATAAAATAAAACGCCATAAACCCAACTAAACTTTCATAAACTCATTGACGGTAAAATCAAGCGGTGTCAAATCTCTGTTTCCCAACATAAAAGTGTAAAACGACAATAAGTCTAAAAAGGGTTAAAATTCTAAAACCACCACGTAAGATAAAGTGACCATTTTTTACAAAACTCATGAAATACGACACTCAAGAGCTCGTAAATTATACGACATAAAATTTAAATCCCACGCATCTCAAAATACACTCACAAACTCAAGAAAAAAAATCGCAAAACTATACCCTGTAAAATTAAACACAACTCATACAGACTAAAATCTTTCCAGAAATCCCGACTCAAGAGCAGTGGGACAACTCTTCCTTTAAAACCTTAACATACGTGGAGGAGATCCAATGTCAAGGTTAAAAATTCTACAGTCACTTGCCCAATACCACATGTGGTATTAAAACACGGATCTTAAGATGTCCAAAGATAGCGTTAAACACAAAACAGGGACGGAGAGATTTTCAATATAAATTGCAACCACGTGCAACAAAACTATTTCATGCAAGATTAAGCTAACAATTTAAAATTTGATGAGTGCTAAATGCTTTGCCAAAGCTTCGTAACATAGCTCACTTTATACTTTGAAGACGTGAGAAACAATTTATGCAAGCTTATTTAAAAAATAAATTTCGTGCATGAATTTTGGTCGGCACTCAGCATCATAGGACTACACTTCTCAATTTCATACTATTGTCATCCGTATGCTCAACATCTTAAAGCAACACTCGGATATTTCATCGGTTCACCTTATAATCTCTCCTCGTATACGTCAATTCCATAAGCTTAAGGTTCTACTCCAACCAATTATTCTTACTCAAGACGATCAACCTAATGCATTCAACACATTAACTATCACTTCAACGTGACATTGCAATAGACCTCAACCTTTCCTCAGATCACTCGCTTAGAAACTTTCTTGCTACCCCAACGGTCATTTCACCAAGGTAGTTCAAGTATACACATGTAACATATAGATTCACCATGACACTGGCCAGGTGTCATTATGAATGTACCGTACACGCTCATCCTTGCGACCTTCGACAAGTTTTCCGTTTTTAGCGACCCGATCAATCCTCAAAATATCTTATCTTAAGGTACCTAATGCGCAACTTCACTTACAATCACTTATAAGAACTCTAGTTTGAGTCTAGGCATCCAAAATCAATACCTAAATCTCTCAAACTTAAGCTCTGATACCAACTTGTAACACCCTCAAATATGGAAATAGCAACTTATTTAAAAATTTCTAAATACATCAATAAATGAAACATCTACAACCACGAATTTAGATTCAACTACAATACACATATACCATCTTATACATACGGACTATAAAGGACGGGTGCTACTAATACCCATGCATAGTCACTATCTCCATGTAGCGGAAGACTTCACCGAATACTTACTTTCGGATCTAGCTATGGCTCTACTCTTCATAGGACTGCTAGAACCAACTCCCACCCTTGGAAACCTGATGCACATGCCGACAAGTAAAAAGGTTAGGCTAACGCCTAGTGAGTCCAAGAGTTTTACATGAATAACTATATCTTGAAAATAATGAACTTTACTTGAAACCATGACCAGTTAGTTATTGTCCTTTAAAATGTGGATACAACTATTTTCCCATATCATGCACTTTCAGAGGTGCACACCTCATTTCAAACATGCTTTATAAAGTGATGCAACTTAATTTAACTCGAAACATAAATCATCACCAAGACCATATATACCATACGTTCGAAAACATGGGCACCAGGACCAATACTCACGCGACCGAAACGAACATACTTTAATTATCAAAACTCTGGGTTGACATAATTCATTCAAACCTTAACATACGAGGAGGATGGTCCAATATTAAGGTCCTCATTCACTGTCGACCATATAGACCCAAAGACAATAAAGTAAAGCAGTTATATATTTAAAAACACTGATAGCCAACAACGGGGGAAACCCGTATCCGTTGAGGGTGGAGGAAACACAAAAGTATGCCACCCAAGCAACGTTAATCGCATGACACCTCCCGACATCACAGTCCGGTGTCCCTACGACTTCTTTACCAAACGTCAACTCAAGTCAGTTGACCTTGATGGATTATTCCGAAGAACTCCATCCCGAAGGCCCGACACACTTAAAGACTACCTCCCAGGCATTACTTCAAGCGGCGGAGGTCCTAGAACCTACTACTCCGGTAGCACTAGTCGACTCAACCCTCCTAGCGATCACTTGTAAAGTTTCCGGTCATAAAACATGGGTACTGAAGTTCAACCCCGCAATACCCAATTGACCATTCCAAAACAGACTGACTTACGTGCCTATGGATCCAATGCAACACAGTCTAACCTTACCGGACTACACATGAATGACCAACGCACTCGAGCCCGTAATCCAACCTCAATACGCAACACATCACATTAGTACGTACGTCATAACTGGACTCTGCATTGAGCCAAATAAGACCGGACAAGTGTCCTCAAGACTCCTTTAAAACGACATCGAGTCGAAATACTCAAAACCTCTTTTTGACCAATGATTAACGCTTTTCAAATAATAACCGCACTCGACCCATGCCATGCAAGCACACGCTCCAAAATACTTGAATGGACCCCAACACAGTTTAAGTCGGGACAAAAGGTTTTCCAAATAGATTTATGCTCTTTATCCTTTCAAAACTTCCATAACACAAAATTAAACCTTTTACCCAAGCAACACTAAAAATGTCTTTTAACCAAATAATCTCATTTATGCAATAGATTACCAAAATACGTCCATTTATGACCCATTTATCAAAATGCCCAAAAACCACAAGGATATGTGCTATATAAGTTTATAAAGTTAACACTTTCAAAATAACCAAATTGACCAGCTGTTAACAATTTCATGTAAGATACAAAACACTTTAAAATAACCATTTTGGCATGTACACCGTTTTCACAAATCAACTTGAACTCACCTCGCTAGATTTAGGCTAAATCTAGATTTCACCCAACGAGCTCTTTTGAAGGCCACTTGAGTCCTAAAGCCGAGAGCTTCCAAAATCCTTTTTGGTGGTGAGACTTTCCGAAGGCACCCAATCCAACCCTTCAACTCGAGCTCCCAAAACCTAGATCCGCACATTTTCAACCGTAAATAACCACATCCAACCATATAGAAACATTCTCCAAACATGATACACCAAAATCCCCAACGAGATCAAAACCCCAGTTTCTCCCAAAACTATCAAGTCCGAGATTTGATAAGCCAAATACTAGGGAAACATCAAAGGAGCATTTATAACTTATTACAAGGTTTGGAAATGGAAAGAACATACTTACCACTTAGGTTTTGACGGAAACCTAGAAAACCCAAAATGAACTTGAGGTTGAAGGTGAAGATGAAGCTTCTTGACCATAGTTTCCAATCTTTAATGGGTGGAAGGAGGAACACTTGGAACACAATAGATTTGGTGTCTTGGATGCATAAAACCGATTTTAGGGTTTGGGGTTCGGTTTCTAGAGAGAAAAAGGGTGAAAGGGGGTTGAGATAAATGAAGAGGGGCTGCTTAAAGTTGATTAAAAATGACCAGAGGTCGTCGGCGATAGTGCCACGTGACTATGCCTTGGCATAGTCGCCGGGCATAGTCGCCCGAAGGGGGAAGCCCGCGGTACATCTCCCGCGACAATGCCCCGCGAGAGTGACATTCTGTCACAATCGCGAGCATAGTCGCCCAGGCCACCCCGAAGGTCAAAATTCTTACTTTTCGGCCCGACGTGCTCTCGGTCCGAAGTTCAAAACCCACGAACACCAATTGGATAAGATCTATAATCATGGCTTAACCGGATAAGGGTAAATTAAGGGTTAACCAAAATCACGGGTGTTACACTTCCCTAACCGGGACCTGATGCACATGCCGACAAATAAAAAGGGTTAGGCTAACGCTTAATGAGTTCAGGAGTTTTCAACATGATTAAACATATTGTTAAAAGAAAAGAATACAATTTAAATCATAATCTTTCAAAATGATTTACTTTAAATATGGAAACGACTCGTTTTCCAATAACATGCATTTTTAAGGACGAACGCTCTAATACAAATCATTCTTTCTAAAGTATTGCAATCCCAAACTTACTCAAACGTGAATAGAAAACGGACTTCCAATTATAAAAACGCGGATAAAACTTTATATCCCGAAACACCCGAAACACGGGTGGGGCATAATACTCAACTCATAAATTATGGAAAACAATCCATGAAAATATAATATGCCACCAAAAACTTGAAACTAAAGTTTAATACTCACGCGACCATACAAATGGAAAAAAAATCCAAATGTTAAAGCATGGACAATTAATTATCCAAAATACTGTTGGCCAACAATGGGGGAGACCCGCATCCATTGAGAGTGGAGGAACACAAAAGTATGTCACTCTTACAACGTTAATCGTATGACACTTCACAACATAAAAACCCAAGTGTCCCTACGGCTCCCTTCGAGCTACACCAAAAGAGACAACTGACCTTAGTGAATATTACCATGAATACCACCAAAGGCCCGACACAGTCGGGGGTTACCACCAAGGCATTGCCCCGACATGGCGGAGGCCCTAAACGCCCAACTACACGATAGCACAACCAGAATCAACCCTCCTAGTGTACACTTGAAAGGTTAAGGTCATAAAACATGGGTCCCGGAGTCCAACCCCGTAATACCCAATTAACCATCAAATAAAGACTGAATTACGTGCCTATGAATCCAATGCAAATCAGTCTAAAATTACATGACTAGACAAGAATGACCGACAGACTCAAACATGTAATTATCATTAATATATCACAATATGCATTCAGATGCAAATCATAAATAGGGATCTATATTGAGCCATTAAAACTGGACAAATGTCCTCAAGACTCTTTTAAGTCAAACCGAGCTAAAATGCTTAAAAATCCATTCGGCGTTTACATCGACGCACACCTCAAAGATGTGACTAACCCACAACTCATCACGAATTGGGACAAACGATTTTCCAAATGGGCTCATACCCTTACGTTTCCAAAATGTCTCATAATACGGAGACATGCATTTTCCAAATGGGTTATGAAATCAAATACACCAAAATGCATAACTCAAAAAATAGACTTCATTTGTACAAAAACCACCAAAAGTGCATAAATCATAGAATAGACTTTATTTGTACAAAATCACCAAAAATGTATAAACCATGCTATTACTTATCACGATATCTAAATCCCAAATATGGGCATTTTATGAAACTAAAACAACCCAAGTTTATCAAATATGAAAGCTGATCCAAATACTCAACACATTGACAATTACCAAGGAAAAACATATTTTTACTTCAAAATACACATTTTGGCATGTACATAGTTTTCACAAAGTAACTTGAACTCACCTTGCTAGATTTAGGTTAAATCTAGATATTTCCCCAATTAAGCTCCCTTGAAGAAACTTGAATCCACAAACAAATCCTTCCAAAAACCCAGATTTACAAGTTTCCAACCATAAACATTCATGTTCAACCATTTAGAATCGATCCCCAAACATTTATACATCAAAATCCCTAATTTGGCCAAAACCCTAATTTTTGACCTAAAATTTCCAAAATCATCAAATCCAAAATTTGAGGACCCAATCACTAGGAGATCATCAATGGGGCATTTACAACTCATAATAAGGTTTAGAAATGGAGAGGACAAACTTACCACTTAGGTTTTGGTGAAAACCTAGAAAACCCTAAAATGGAGCTTGAGATTGAAGATGAAGATGGAGATGGAGACTCTTGGTGTCTAGATTCTACCCTTGATGACACTTCAATACTTGAGGCTTGTGGCATTTAATGAATCAAAACCACTATATATGGGTTTGGATGGTCTTGGAAGAGTTTAGAGAGAGTTGGGGGTGAAAATGGAGATGATAAATGAAGATAGGAGCAAAAATCCCGAATTTAACAATCATCCATCCTCCTGGTGCGATATTGCCAGGGCAATGTCGCTCGTCATTGTCGCTGGAGTGTACCAGCCCACGATACCTTCTATGTGATTGTGACAGTGCGACTATGACACTGTCATAGTCGCCGGGCATTGTCGCGGGACCCCTCCCAAGCCCCGAACTCAACTTTTACAATGCCAACACTCCCGATACTGTAGGGGACTTTAAATAATGCTTTCCCAACATAAATCCCGCCATTTCCAAGTTGCAAAAACGTTTTGGTGACCTTCACTTACCGAGAATTCCGGATGTTACAATCCTCCCAACCTTAGAATGATTTTGTCCTCGAAATCTATTTTTAACCCAAGACATTTCATTACCACCCTTAGAACTTATTGGGTTTCCTCCGTTCCCAGAAGTAACAAATGAGTCATATACCTCAATGACATCATTCTCACAAAAACGACCATCTCCCTTTCCACGGGATTGCCTCTAACCCGATTCACCCTTGAGTTATAACAATATGATCTCCTGACGCAGCTGTCATACTGATTTCCGTGTAAACTTTCACTTTCAATATCCATCGTGATATGTTTCACTCATACTTCTCTATAGAAGCAAAACTCGAACGGATAGAACAGATATCGAAGTGAACATTGAACTGATTGGAGCAATTTCTAACCATACGATATCGGTTGCCTCCCAACCTTATATGACACGTACTACCTCCAGGTGTAGCTTGTGACCTCAACTTCTTGTTGACTAGCCCATTCCAGCTCTACACAATCCTAAAATGACTAACACCAACCCAAGAATTCCCAAAATTCCTTAATAATTCACCCTTGATAATGGTAAAGCCTTCCTTCCAAGGACGTACAAATACGCTTTCCAAGGAGTTGGTTAGTTCCAATTAGGCCATCGCACAACTCCAAACTATTCTCAAACCTCAAACATACAGTCGATATAGATCGTTATCACATCAAGGAAACCTTAATCATCGATACTTACTTACAAACATCTAATCTCTTTGAAGTTCCGTCACTATGAGGATAACACTTCTTATGATTCGTGGGTACTTCCGAGCATTCCAAAGATCATTTACCTCGAAAGAAGGAGTCGACGCCTAAAATCAATGTAGCTACCATGAAGACATGGGTATGCCAAGAAGTAAATCATTCTTGGTTGTACTGAACCAATCCCCAAAGGCTTAAGGCCGACACCTAATATGGAAATAAAACTCCAAATCATATAGCTCTACGAACAAACCATAACATCCTCATTATTCACAAATACCCATTTAGATGGTACACCATCGACATATAAAATGTTGTCGCACAATTAACCCACCAATTCAAACCCACCATACGCAAGTAACCACACTAGGACTTAACCCGAAGATTCACCGAAATGGAACGATCACCACTTAATTAACTAGGAGAAAACATTAATCTAATACCTCAATCATTCATGCGTGAACCTACTCATAAGGCTGAAATCCACAATTCAAAATTGGCCATAAGTCGGATCATCCGACGCTTCAATTCCCAAGGACTTCTCTAGTCCCTTATTACAACTCCTTTCACGATAGGGGATTAAATCTATAACTCTAATGAGTTCAAGGTTTTTCAACTATAGGACTCAACAAATATGCCAATTGAAATTTTATAAGGCTTTCAAACACAAAATCTTTATAACAATTAATCACGCGTATAGAAATTCACTACCACTTACTCGATAGTTGTGCAAAGTGGTCATCAACGCCACACATACAAAACCATTTCGAAAACCATTTGACCATTACCCAAGCTAATATTGACAATAACAAAAGATGCACAACAAACTTTTCAAATGAGCCACTATGGTCCTAACATGCATCAATTTATGTCGTATACGTGAAATAATTTTATGCATTAAAACAATATGCAACAAAGTGTTTGTACAAAACTCCCGTAGAATAAATTTACGTAATCAAGTTCCAAAAATTTCTCATTTGTACAAAACTCCCATGGGCAAATCTTATAAGATAGGAGGGTTAGTGGTGGGTCGGTAGGAGAGGAGACGAAGTGGCTCAAGCCGGTTTAAAGAAAATCGCCATTTTCATGTGGAGAGTGAGATTAGGGAGGATTCCAACAAAGGTGGTTTTGGGCGACTTGGGTATAGAGTTAGACTCTAATATATGCCCGAGGTGCAGGATTGGTATAGAGACGTGTTGGTCCCGAAGGTGCTTAACAAGTTTGTTGAGGGGGGGGGGTTTGAATACAAACACAGATATTTAAAGGTTTAATAAATTGTTTATTGATAAATTAAAATACAATTTACAAGTTTATTGCGGAATAAGATTAAGTAAAACCTAATCTAAGCAAACTTTAGAATCACACAGATTGTTGCACAAGAAATAGAGAATGAGGATTGAGAGAATATAGAAAAACAAGAGTTTCTATATGTTTAGAAAGATAGAAGGCAACCCTCAGGTAGAGTCTTGATCTTTCTATTTATACTATATGTATTAAATGCATGGTAGGGTACTTTACACGTGTACTTCTATGGTTGGTTGCATGCATCTGACTTTTGGAGACATGCTTTTGGTCGTATGGTGAACAGTGTAGATATCAGAGTTGTTGTACGATCTGTCGCAGAGGTATGTCTCTTCTGACAGTTGTACTATGTGTGCAAAGCTAAGACAAAAGAGACTTGAGATATAAGCTGAGTGATCTTAGATCGCTGAATATCTCTTCCTTCACAGGGATAGAAGGAAGTTCAGCTTGTTAGGTTACGGGATCTCAAGCACAGCGGAAAATAAAACTGTAACCCTCCAAGGACCCATACAAACCGGAATAAATCAGGTGTTTCGAAATTATACCTCACAGTTAACGAGACTTTGAATCACAACAACAAAGCAAGCTTGATGCCTCCACGGTATCCACGCGAACAATCCGAATCCTTTGCCTTCTCGTGATGCTAGTCACGGTTTCAAAACTTAGAAAGGAAAGAGAGCATATAGTTGTAGGTGATTTTAGAGAGAATTGCAAGAACAACAATTGTATATAATGTCATACATTATATATGGTGATGGAAGTATGGCCTAAAAGATCACCATCATCTCCACACCTTACTTGAGTGTAAGAGTGGCCATGCACCATCACTTTCTTACATAACCATACCTAGTCAACATATTTAATGTCCAACAAAATAATATTTGATTTTTATTTAATCAGATTAAATCAATACAAATCAGATATAATAATTAAACATTTTAATTATTGAAACTCCTTATTTGAATATGTTCAATGTGTGTGACCCAATGGGTTCTCGACATGTTGGTAATAAATATAAATATCGTATTTATAGTTATAAACAATGAGCGGTATCTAGCAATACATCATCATCACCCAAATGACGAGAATTGGTGATACAACAAATTACCGGTATGTAGTCAATTTTAGTGTACATATTTAATTCTTTTGTCCTTGATGTCCAGATTGAACACGAGACATTGAATTTGTCATTCTCGTTATGTCCAATCTCTAGTTTCTTGATTCCCTGATATACTAATAAAAAACAGAAATTGATATTTCATATCATTTATCTGAGCATGCATGCATTTCATTAGTATATATTTATCAAGGGGCCCAGAGACATCACTCCTGTCATAAAGGAGGGACAAATACTATCTCGATACATGCTAATTCTACCATGTGATTTATAACATATCCAACAATAATTCTGTCACCCAGCTACGGAATGATTAGAACAAATGTCAAAATACATTACTCACACATAACAAACTCCATATATCTCAAGCCAAAGAATTACATGTACATTGACCACATGAGAAACACTTATGACACTCACATGACATCCAGTGAAGTGTTCTCATAGCGAGTCACGTCCGATACACAAAATCTCCATTTTGTACCTATATGCAGATTCAATATCTCTATATGAATCCCTACATATGCTAGTCATTATCATATTACTTTAACCTTAAAACCCAAAATAATATTTAACTAGGGACATTTAGAATAAATTATTCTAAGGTTATTTATTATGAATAATTAAAAACACAGAATATAACATAGACATAATAAATTGGGCAATGCCTTTTATTTATTTATTAATTTCATGAAACAAAACTCAAAATTACATTCATCGTATGATTAGCTTTTGGGCATTCACTAACACAGCTATCGCTGAATCTTTTCCTTAGGTTTCTTCGCGTGTATGTAGACTTTTCTTGGTTTCACTGATATCCGCATCAGATCATGAGTAGAGTTGTCCTTTGTTCAGCAACTTTGTCTTCGATTCAGCAGTGAACATCTTTTGTCACGAAACTTGTCTTCAGGGATTACGTCTAACTGTTCATAAGAGAGATCATCAGCGATACTGAACACACTTAGTATTTAATCGTTGATGGTGAAACACTTATACATACAAAACTTAAACGTAATTTTCACTAAGTATAACAGAGGGTCATTATCAAATCACTGAGAGAGTTGGATCAACAATCTCCCCCTATTTGATGATGACAAAGTAACTATGAAGAAAATTACTTTAAGTCAAAATAAAAGAATAGTCAGGACTCGTAACATACATGTCCCAATTACTATTTTTAGGGATCTTTTATAGTACTGATGAGATTAAGTACTTCACTGAAATTTTCATTAAATTGTAAAAAGAAGTTACAAAGTAGAATCATGAAAATTTTAAGTACAAGAGAAGTCCTATACTACTGTAAGATTAACTAATAGATTACAAGAAGTAGAAGAGAATCCATCAGCTATGTTTTCAAGAGAGATCATATAATCTGGTACTTTTTCTCCTTTCCTTCTTCGATCAACGACTTCTTGTTGAATAAGAGCTTTGATGGGATCCGCTGATGAAGAGTATACTCACCACAAGCATATAAGATCTTGTAGATGGTTTAGAGGACAAAGAGGAATCTTAGAGACTCTCTGAAATCTGAGTTGTTCCTCATCATCTCTGAAGAAGATTCCATAAGGCTTCCTTAACACTTGCCCTGGTAAATACGGTCCACCAAGAGGTAGTGATAGATCTAGAGCTGAGAGATCAGGGGAAGGCCCGAATAGTGCTTCCCTGGAGAAGTTGATGGAGGTTTCATTTCTAATAACTGCATCATTTTCAGAAGAAGAGGGACTGTCATCTGGAATGCGATTGGTTAACTTGGTTATCGAACCCTCGCTCATTATAGAATGTGGTACTACGAAAGCTTCAGGTCGCGAATAGGTTGTCCAGAAGAAGGCGTCTGATAGGTTAGCTGATGCCCGGATCATTACAGGCTATTTCTGTGATCAAAGGCGGGATAGTCGGAAGCACGTTTTGGTAACCACGATGCAGCGACGTAGTGTGGTGGCGATGCGATCTGGAGCCTTCCAACAGGTGGCATCTACGATTGAGTGGGAGGCTGCACATGGGGAGGTTATGTGTAACACCCTAAAAATAGGGTAAATTTAAAACTTAAAAATTCGGCAATATGACGTCTAAAATAAGAAGGTTTATAAATCCTGTAAATGAATGACTAAAACCCAAATAAAGTTTAGGGTAGTTGCATCGATATAGTAGCGGAATAATGAGACATAATACACAACAACCTATTTAATCTAGAACAATAAATACGACTAGATTAAGGTGGTCGCTATATCTCCAAAACGCTCTCATCACAAGATTTCCCAAAAGCCCGGTCCTTCAAGACCCCTAGGTGCGCGGCCGGCAAATAAAGGTGCCCTATGCACACCACTAGTACGACCTACGAGCCATTAAACACCAAAACAAGTCTTAGACCAATAGTCTAGTGATAGTGTAAGATTTAACAGTTTATAATTTAAGCAAATACGTCATAATCAATTGTTACCGATACACCCAAGGGTTGAACCAATGCCAACTTTCAACTTGGAAAAGATATTCCACACCTGAACAAAACACACAAGAGATATCCCTTGCAATATGGGGGAGACCCGTTTCCATCTTGGGTGACGAGAACACGTGAATGGAGTCACCCGTGATGTTATTGGAATACACCTCATGTCCCGGTTCTAGTTCCCATGCCACAAAGACATCATAATCTTCAAACTGTTTATGCCTTTATTGCCTACTCCGTCGAGTTACACCTCAAGGACTTACGAACATTATTGCCTATTCAATCTAGATGAGTTACACCTCAAGGATTATAAAGTCCCTCATTGCCTACTCGCTAGCGACCATAAGTGGCCAACAAATGTAAACAAGTATATCATGCCATCTAAATCCTCGTGCACAAGGAAATAAATATCAACTTCACAACTATGATCATGACCATTCAAATATAACATTTCCCGTGCATAATACATTCCAATTCCAAGACATAATAATGCACATATCATGCTCATCTTTAACATTTCCCATTTTATTACTAACAAAAAACGCAAATAAACTAGTGTGGCAAATCTAGCTACCTTTATGGTTACTTGGGGTCCAAAAATCCATTTTTTTTGTAGAAGATAACTCTTCACCAATCCATAGCTCATTTTACATTCTCATGTGCACATAAAAGTCCTCATGACATTTAATACATTCAACAAGAACATTTATCCATATTTTTGCAAGATCCAACAAACCCTAATTTTAGATTAACTTCATAGTAACCACAATTCTCACATAAGCAAGAAATGACATATTTATGGCAAGGAGAAGGTTAGGAGACTCACCAAAAGGTTTGTAATGTAAAAACCCTAAAGATGGGAAAACCCTTAGAAATGGAGAGTGGATGAGATGAGACTTGGATGTAACACCCTCGAATTTGGAAAGAGCAGCTAATTAAAATTTCAAAAATTCATCCAGTAAAAGATAAATCTCCAAAATAAAATTCTATATAACCTCAACAATTATAAACTTCAGTCTTATACAAGGACTAAACCAAAGATTGGTGTTACTTAACCCAAAAACGAGTTGTTAATCCCATCATAAATGCGGAAGGCTTCTCCAAGCTACACACTCCTCGAGCACACAACTAGCACTCTTCTTTTCACAGTGTCACTAGAACTATTCCAGCCGAAACGTGATGCACATGCCGACAAATAAAAAGGTTAGGCTAACGCCTAGTGAGTTCAAGAGTTTTCAACATTAATAAATATATTGTTGAAAAGAAAGAATGCAATGTAAATCATAATCTTTCAAAATGATATGCTTCATATATGAAAATGACTCGTTTTCCAACAACACACATTTTATAGATGAACTCCCCAAAGTAAAACATTCATTTGTAAAGTGATGCAACCCATAACTCACTCAAAATGAGAATAGAGACCGGACTCCCAATTTATGAAACGCGGATAAAACTTTATATCGCGAAACACCAAAAACACGGGTGGGGAATAATAATCAACCCATAAATCATATATATAATTCATAAATGTAAAACGTCACCGAAAACATGGATACTAAAACTCAATACCCAAAACAACACATTTCGGTGACGGGAGAGACCCGATTCCATAAAATGTGGCAGACAGAAGATAAGCCACAATCTATGTTAGTAATGCCAAATGCATAATAAAGTACACGCAAGGGATGTTAGGCTCAGTGGCTTTAAACGTACACCCACGAAAAGTCAACTTCAACCACAAGGGTCCTAACGTTGAATCCATCATCCAATATCGTGTACTAGCACGTAGGACTTATACCCTATCTGATGACTGTCTGTGCCTCAATGGGGAGAACTAGCATTCCACCATTGGACGTAATGATTCCAAACGCAATGAATGTCGGGCTCGGTAGTTTTAAACGTACACCAATAGAATATCAACTTCAACCATAAAAGGTCCTTACGTTGAGTTTCTCATCCAATATCGTAACCAAAGCTCTACATCGAGCTATCAAAACTGGATAAACGTCCCCAAACCCAACAAAATCAAATACCGAGCTACAAGCTCAGTTAACCCAAAAGACTAGTTGTCAAAGAAATAAAATAAGATAAAACATAATTGACCGACGTTTATGCGAACACATGCACCAAAATACATAAATAATCTCCAACACAACTTAGATCGAGACAGATCATTTTTCCAAACGAGTTTATACCATTGACTCTTTCAAACGTCTCATAACACCAGGTTTCACATTTCTCCAAAACACACATCAAAAGTGCATTTACACCAAAAAGATTTACACTCGTAAAATAAATCGTTAAAAATGCCGATACCTAAGATTTACTCATCGAGATAGTTAAAATATATCTTTTCCTGAAACCCAGAAGATGTATAATTTCCAAAATGTTCACCAAGTCGGGAATGACCAAAACCCAATAACCCACACGTTGGTATTTTCAAAACATCCCATAACACAATCCATGCATATTTTCAACAAACACAAAAATGTGTCTTAACCAAATAACCTTGATTTATGCAATAAATCACCAAAATACTATCCTTTATGACTT
Organism: Arctium lappa; assembly: GCA_023525745.1. Taxonomy (NCBI): domain Eukaryota; kingdom Viridiplantae; phylum Streptophyta; class Magnoliopsida; order Asterales; family Asteraceae; genus Arctium; species Arctium lappa. The sequence continues at coordinate 997,937 of CM042062.1, read as the reverse complement.
ATTTATCAAAACACCCAAGAATCCCCAAATATGGTTGTTTTACAAGGGTTATAAAGTTATACACTTCAAATAATCAATACTCACCAAATACCCTAACAAATGATAGTTTTATGCAAAACACATAAACACTTTAAAATAGATATTTTGGCATGTACAACGTTTTCATAAATCAACTTGAACTCATCTTGCTCGATTTAGGTTAAATCTAGTTTTTACCCCAAATGTGAGTCTCCTTTGATGGAGACTTGGAATTTTCAAGGAATCTCTTATAGATGTTAGATCCAACATTCCCACAAGGTTTCCTTTACCTCAAAGCTTGACCATAAACCCTTGAATCAACCCAAGATCACCAATACTCTTCTATCTCATCTTTAAAAGCTTCATAAAACGAAACCCTAGGTCCAAGAATCACCCAAATCGAACCTAGGATGAAGGAGATGCAACCAAATGAAGATAAACCCCAAAAATGTCGATTTTAAGCTTCCAGGTCACTCATGCGGCCTTGCCGTTGACTTGAGGTCACGTGGTAAGCCACGCATGGCTTTTGATGTCGACCCAGCGACTTGGGCGACTTATGTCGCGACCCCTAAGCCACGCACCAAACCGCTGGAATCCATTTCCCCGGTTTCCTTCCGTTTTCGCGTCCGATTCGATCCTTGATGACTCCACTACAAAAAAGGAAGTAAAACCTTACTAAACCTCCAATATAATGGTCATACGGTTACGATTGTATGGTTTAAGGGTTTCCAAAAATCACGGGAGTTACATTGGATCACTTGAATCTTGGAAGAGTTGAAGTTTCCTTAACCATAGAAACCCTAATAATAATGACATTTATTAACTCACCTACCATAGCATTAAATGGAATGAGGATGAGAGGAAAGTGTGTGAAAATCGCACATTTGGTATGTGAAATCGACGTCTAGGCTGGAAATTCTCAAACAATAAACTTTACCCCAAAAAATAGCATTTATTGAGAAAACCCCGTCTGGACGCGTGCGACAGTACCAGGGCGACAGTGCCCTTGGCACAGTCGTGGGGCACAATTGCCCGAACTATACAAGGTCGTTCCTTGGTCTGTGAAGTGACCTTGCAACTGTGACATGGCACTATCGCCGATCACAGTCGCGCCCGGTGTACCGAGAGCTCCCTCATTTCTGCGACAGTGCCCTTGGCACTCTCTCCGGCACAGTCGCCGTGAGCTTGCAGGTTGCTGTCCAAAACTTAAAACAATCTCGTTTACGCTCGATCCAGATCCTTAGCTACAATAAATTAGATTGGGAACATCATAAACGTTTTCTATAAAGTGTTCAATACGATACGAGGTCTAACAAAATCCGAGGTGTTACAATCCTCCACCCCTTAGAAAAGATTTTGTCCTCAAAATCTTACATCAACTAAACAAATGAGGATATCGCCTTTTCATGTCCTCTTCCGATTCCCACGCCACGTTGGCCCCTTGGTGGGGTTTCCATTGAATCTTCACTATGATCACCTCTTTGTGTCGTAGTCTTTTTGTTCTCCTTTCCAAAATAGCTTCGGGTTCCTCCACACATTGGTCATTATCCACTCTAATCTCTGACAAAGAGATGATGCTCTCCTCTTTGGCTAGACACCTTCGCAAGTAACACACATGAAAGGTAGGGTAGATCCCGTTCATCTTGGACGGTAGGTCCAACTTGTAGGCTTGAAGCCCGACTCGCTCAATAATGGTGAAAGGTCCAAGGAAACGGGGACTAAGCTTCCCACGTTTTCCGAACCTGATAATTCTCTTCCATGGTGATACCTTCAACATCACACGTTCCCCTACTTGAAATTCGACCAGTCTTCTTTTCTTGTATGCGTAACTATTTTGGCGGTCTTGAGCCGCCTTCAATCGCTCTCTGATGCTTTTAACTTTATCGGTCGTTTCTTGCACGATCTACGGCCCGACAAACTGTTTCTCTCCCACCTCTAACCAACACACGGGTGTCCTGCACTTTCTCCCATACAACGCCTCGAATGGAGCCATACCGATACTTGAGTGATAATTGTTGTTGTAGGAGATATAAATCCCAACTTCCCCCGAAGTCGATGACGCACGATCTCAACATGTCTTCAAGCGTTTGGATGGTCCTCTCGCTCTGGCCGTCTGTTTGAGGATGGTAGGTGGTACTCAACTTGATCCTAGTACCCAACTTCTTTTGTAGGCTATCCCAAAAATGGGAAGTGAAACGACTATCGCAGTCAGACACAATAGAGAGTGGCACCCCATGCTTCGAGATTATCTCATCTATGTAAATTTCGCCAATTTGTCCATCGGTAGAGTTTCTCGCATAGGCAAGAAATGTGCACTCTTGGTCAATCGGTCCACCGCCACCCAAATGGTGTCGTGACCCCTCAAGGTCTTCGGTATCTTGGTTACAAAGTCCATGGTGATGTGCTCCCACTTCCATTCTAGTATCTCTAGGGATTGCAAACTGTCGTAAGGTCGTTGGTGCTCCGCCTTTATTTGTAAGCAAGTTATGCATTGCTCCACATAACTAGCTACATCCAATTTCATTACCGGCCAATAATAGTTTAGCTTTAAGTCCCGGTACATTTTTGTACTTTCCGGATGAATAAAGTACTTGGACTTATGTGCGTCTCCTAACAACAAGTCTCAACATCCCCCTATCTTTGGTACCCAGATTCGCCCTTGGAAAAGCTTCAAACCCCTTCCGTCTTTCGTTAACGGAAGATGTTGCTTCATCATAACTTCTCCCTTGAGGTTGCTTCAAGTAACGCTTCAGAATGGGACATCTTTATTCTGTCAATTAGGCTTGAGACGACTTCAACTCTTGCAAAAGTAGTTTGAATACCACTACCATAATCTTTCCGGCTCAAAGCGTCTGCCACGACATTAGCCTTTCCGGGATGATATAGAAGTTCACAGTCATAGTCTTTGAGTAGCTCTAGACATCTTCGTTGTCACATATTCAATTATTTTTGGTCGAAGACATACTTTAGACTTTTATGGTTGGTAAAAAGGGTGCACTTCGTGCCGTATACACAGTGTCGCCATAAATTCAAAGCGAACACTACCACCGCTAGTTCGAGATTATGGGTTGGGTAGTTTTTCTCATGTTCCTTCAATTACCTTGATGCATAGGCTATCATTTTGCCCCTTTGCATCAAGACACACCCCAAACCCATCTTGGACGTGTCGCTGTAGACCACAAAATCCTTCGTTCCCTCGGGTAACGATAAGATTAGAGTCTCACATAATTTCCTTTGTAGAGTCTGAAAGACCCGCTCTTGAGTTTCAGTCCAAAGGAACTTCACATTCTTCCTTGTCAGAGACGTTGTAACAACCACTAATTTCAAACCAACCATAACATATCATAATTCTGATAACAAAAGTTTACGTTCTCCAAAACAAGAATTCAAACAACGGAGGTCATTTCTACAACCGAGAGTTTCTAAGTTAAACAATAGCTGAACTGAACTAATCTTCACTCTATCCCGAATACATCTCTAAACCTTCTCTTTCCCTTTTCCAGAAGCACTACACGCATTTCTTCCTGAAAATGGGGTTTTTTAAGATTTAAAAAAAAACGAGGGTTAGACCGTAAGGTCTAGTGAGTTCCTGACAAACATTAAATTTAAATAAACAATAACAGTTGCAACAAATTATAATAAGCAACGAACCGGGAAGTATAATTAAATACAATAATTTTATCACAAGCCAATTTCTAATCTGCATCCCAATCGAGAAACACAATGATCAGTTGTGTCCCAATTTCCCATTACCATGTGCACATCCACGATCGGGGCCCAAGCAGACTCCCCTCTCGTCTCGGGGCCCAAGCAGACTCCCCGCTCACACCGGGGCCCAAGCAGACTCCCCGTCCACATGTGCGGGAAACGAATTCCACACCACAATTCCAACATTTCCCGAATTTATGTATTTAGCGCAGAAGTTCATATATATATCATTTCAAAATGACCAGTTGACTTGCGAGATCATTTAAAACATAACATTAGTCAACCACACAATCTCATACATCCCAATTTCAGTTTAAAAAAACATTTCAAAAGGTTAAGAGGTTGAGGAGTCAGAAACTCACCTGATCACTGCTTGCACCTAGCTAGAAAGTCTTCCTTACAATAATGAACAGATAAGGAAATTAACTAAATGAACTGACCAAGAAAGACCCACAGACTCAAAACTAATCTAGAACGTTGGCTTCTCTCAGATTCCCCGAACTCTCCTCGACCGAACCCACTCACTCGACCAGACTCACACTCAACCGGACTCACTCGACCGGACTATGGTCGACCCCCCGACCCCGGTCCCCGGTCACCGGTGCCAAAACTTGACCGGGGGCCCCCGGTTATACTTCGCCCGGGGTCCTTCGGTTCCCGGGCTGCGATTCCAGATCCAAAACCCCATTATCGATTCATCGAAGGAAACAAATCCCTAATCCAAGCTCTAATTAACCTCAACAATTTTTCCACTAATTAGCAAAGGATTTTATGCTTAATTAATAGTAAACATCTTACAAAACTATACCCAAAAATCTGATTGAAATCTCAAGATCAAAACCATTACATCTAATATCTAACATCAGACATCCCAAACCAATTCCAAAACTTAAAAGAAGATGCAAACATATACTAATGCGCAATAGAGATGGAGACTAACCTTTTGATGACGAATCCTTAAGATGCCACTTGCCCCTAGATCGATTTCCCCAATACCTTGATCTTGATCCTTCGGTCGCCGCCTTCAACCCAAATGCAGAAAGAATAGGGATGAAAATTTAGGGATTTTCCCCTTTAAATATTTACCCCAAATTAGTTAATAGTCCCTTAAGTTCCAAAAATTCACCCATTAACCCAAGACTTTACAAAAATTAGATATTTCTACAAATGGTCATTACAACCTCCCCCCCTTAAAAGGATTATGTCCTCAGAATCTTCTCCTCGAACAAATGAGGATATTTGGCTCGCATTTCTGATTCAACCTCCCAAGTAGCATCATGTCCTTTATGAAAGCGCCATTGGACTTTCACCAACCCAATCTCTGTATTCCTTAACTTTCTGACCTTTCGATCAATGATAGCTTCAGGATCTTCTATAAAATTCAACCGTTCGTCAATCTGTACATCATGCATTGGCACCACCATATTCACGTCCGCTAGGCACTTTCTTAAATTGGAGACATGAAACGTATTGTGAATACTCCACAATTCTTTGGGAAACTCGAGCTTATACGCCACCTCCCCATTACGTTCCACAATTGCAAAGGGCCCAATAAAACGTGGGCTTAACTTTCCTTTCTTACCGAACCGCATTACTCCCTTCCATGCAGACACCTTGAGCATAACCCGATCCGCGGTCTGAAATTCTATGTCCTTTCACCGTTTGTCTGCATAGCTCTTTTGTCAATCCCGAGCCACTTTTAGATTTTCTCAAATCTGAACTACCTTGTCCGCTGTGATTTGCAGCAACTCCGCTCCCGCTAGCTGCCGCTCTCCGACTTCATTCTAGCACAAGTGGGTTCTGCATTTCCGTCCATACAAAGCTTCGTACGAGGCCGCCTTAATGTTGGCATGATAGATATTGTTATACGCAAATTCAATCAAAGGAAGATGACTTTCCCACGAACCCTGAAAGTCCAGGACACATGCTCTCAACATGTCTTCCAGTGTCTGGATGGTTCGTTCACTCTGACCGTCAGTCTGAGGGTGGTATGTTGTACTCAACTTTATACGTGACCCCATCTCTCGCTGGAAACTCTTCCAAAATGCTGACGTAAAACGATTGTCCCTATCTGATATTATCGATAATGGTACTCCATGACGCGTTACAATTTCATCTATATACAACTTTGCCAATCTCTCCAAGGAATAGGTCTCCTTTATGGGTAAAGAGTGCGTCGATTTCGTCAACCGGTCCACAATTACCCAAATAGCATCATAACCCTTCGGAGTCTTTGGCAGTTTGGTCACGAAGTCCATGGTGATTTGATCCCATTTCCAGACTGGGATTTCCAATTGTTTCAATTTTTCGTAAGGCTTTTGGTGTTCCACTTTTACTTGCACACAAGTAAGACAACGCTCCACAAAGTGAGCTATATCTTTCTTCATGCCCGACCACCAAAAATTTTGTTTTAAATCTCCATACATTTTATTCGTTCCAGGATGGATCGAATATTTTGACTTACGCGCTTCCTCCAAAATTTCCTGCCTAAGCTCTCCCAATTTTGGAACCCACGCTCTACTCTTGAAACACTTCAACCCACGGCTATCTTCAGTTAAGGCGGTTACAATTCCGAGCATCCGCTCCTGCTTTAAGTTCTCAGGCAACAACGCCTTCGCTTGAGCCTTCTTTATCTCGTCCATCAAGTTGGACAACACTTCTGTTCGCATGGCCACCACCTTCGTAGTTTCGCCTCTCTCCTTGCGGCTCAGGGCATTCGCCACCACGTTGGCCTTTCCCGGGTGATATTCGATTTTACAGTCGTAATCTAACAATAACTCCATCCACCTTCTTTGGCGCATGTTCAACTCTTTTTGATCAAAGAGGTGACATAAGCTCTTATGGTCCGTGAAGATCTGGCACTTCTTCCCATACAAGTAGTGCCGCTAAATCTTCAATGCAAACACCACTGCTGCCAATTCCAAGTCATGAGTAGGATAACGTGTCTCGTGGTCCTTCAATTGACGAGACACATATGATATCACTTTACCTCCCTGCATTAGGACACATCCCAACCCTAACCTCGACGCGTCACTATACACCACGAAATCATCGGAACCCTCCGGTAAGGTCAAAATCGGTGTCGTACTCAACATTACCTTCAACTTCTGGAACACTTCTTCTTGTGCTTCCGCCCACCTAAACTTCACATTTTTCTTCGTGAGGGATGTCAATCGCGTTGCGATCTGCGAGAAATCCTTGATGAACTTCCGATAATACCCTACCAACCCTAAGAAACTCCTCACTTTCGACGGATTTCTCGGTTGCTCCCAGTCTTGAATAGCCTCTACCTTGGATGGATCTACTTTAATTCCCTCCCGGGATACCACATGTCTAAGGAATTGAACTTCCTTCAACCAAAACTCACACTTAGAGAATCTAGCAAAAAGTTTCTCTCGTTTCAACAAATCCAGGATGAAGCGCAAGTGCTCCTCATGCTCTTCCTCAGATTTCGAGTAGATCAAGATGTCGTCTATGAATACGATCACAAACTTATCCAGGTAGGGTTGACATACCCTATTCATCAAGTCCATAAAAGCTGCTGGAGCATTGGTTAGGCCGAAAGGCATCACCAAAAATTCATAGTGCCCATACCTTGTTCGAAAGGCCGTTTTCGGAATATCATCCTCCCTCACCTTAAGCTGAAAGTAGCTCGACCGCAAATCAATCTTGGAGAAATAGCTAGATCCTTCCAACTGATCGAACAAATCATCTATCCTCGGAAGCGGATACTTATTTTTAACTGTTACCTTATTAAGCTCACGGTAATCAATGCACATCCGCATTGTACCGTCTTTCTTTTTCACAAAAAGTACCGACGCACCCCATGGTGAGGTAATCGGTCTCACGAACCCCTTGTCTAGCAGTTCTTGCAACTGAGATATCATTTCCTTCATCTTCGAAGGCACTAACCGATAGGGAGCACGCGCGATTGGTGCCGCCCCCGACACCAAGTCTATGCAAAATTCCACTTGACGATCTGGGGGTAAGGTCGTCAAGTCCTCCGAAGATACCTCCGGATACTTGCTCACCACCCTTACGTCCCCAATTCTACGTTTCTCCTTTTTAGCATCAACTACATAGGCCAAAAACCCCGCACACCCCTTTTTCAAACCTTTTGCCGTTTTAATCACCGACATAAGGCTAACCCTTTTATTCCGTCGACTCCCATACAAGATTACCGTTCCCTTGTCCGGTATCTGTACTTGAATTAACTTCTTATTACAGACTATGTTGGTGTTATTCTCAGCCAACCAGTCCATTCCCAACACTATATCAAACTCCCTCATTGACACAACCCTCTACAACTTCTCTAATAAACACACGGTTATCATCGCCCGTTTCTACCTCTAACGCCCTCTCTAGACATTTAGGTTTCACATTCAAATATTTCAAGAACTCAAGAGATACAAAGGAACGATCCGCCCCCGAATCAAATAACACATTGGCAGGTAATGAATTCACCAGAAATGTACCTGACACAACTTCTGGTATTTCTTCTGCCTCCACCGCCGTCATATGAAAAGCACGCCCCTTCGCACGTGTCGGCTCCAACATTTTCTCCTCCCCCTTGTATCCCTGCTTTCCTCCGTACAGCACCGCCCCGCCCTTTTTCAGCTGTAGGCAGTCTGGCCTTATATGGTCAGGCGACCCACATTGAAAACATGATCGATTCTTCGGACAATCCTTTGCAACATGACCCGACACCTCACATCAGTAGCAGGATCTCGAATCCACCACACATTCACCCCGATGAATCCGGTGACATTTACCGCACGGCTTGGGTGCTACCCCATGATCCCCTCGTCCATCAGGTCTGAACAGTTTCCCTTTCTTTCCATCTGCTCTCGGTCCGTCCCATTTCCGCTTCTCACTCACTCTCTCAGTCACTTGGTGGTTCTTTTCTCTCTCTCTCTCTCTCTCTCTCTCTCATCTTCGATGCGTTGATTGTTGATTGAAAAGTGGTTGGTTCCTTGTTTGCAACAAATTCCCGAATGTCACTCCTCAAACCAAAGATGTAACGTTCCGCACGTCTCTCCTTACTTGGCACATAAATCTCCGCGAAACGAGACTTTTCGATGAACTTTGAAGTGTACTCCCGCACTGTCATCTCTCTTTGTTCCAGCCCCAAAAACTCCTCTTCCAACTTTTTGACTGTCGCCAGAGGGCATGATTGAGCTTTGAACTTGCTCACGAAAGTCTCCCAAGCCATACCTTTGGCTGCCGATGAACCCTGCCATCCAGATTCTACATCCCACCACATCACAGTTTCATCCCTCAACATATACAGGGCGTAAACCACCTTAACCTCTCCCGCACATTTGTTGGTGTCAAACGCCAGCTCCATACCCTTAACCCACTTTAGCTCTAGAACTGTATCACATTCTTCTTTATAGGTAGGAGGATTGCACGTAGCAAATTCTTTGTAACTGCACCCTTTAGCTGCCGACTCATTCACCACCAGTGTGGTCGATTGACGATGACTACCTTCTACCGAAATCGGTGGACTGGACATTTCGGTTCCTTCCTTACTCTCATATTTGTCTTTGTTTCCAGATGTCGACCCCTCCCGCTGAGCTAAAATAGCGTTCAGAGTCTCTTGTATCTTACCCATTTCTGCAGCAAAGGCCGCATGGGTAACAAAAGTTTGGTTACGTCCACGACCCCGACCTCGCGGTTGACCCCTTCCCCTAACAGAAGTAGAACTCTCTTGCCGCGACATTTCTCTATTATCTGGAATTTCCGCGCTCCTTGCTCGCCGACCAGACTGAGTCATCCTGCGCCCCCTATTCACAACATCCGGTTCCACCTGGGTGGTATCCTTTCAAGTCATCCTCACTGTCTTCTTTGCCCGTTCCCTGACCCTTCCACGAGCGACAAGTTGTCTTACTGGTGTTGATTGCTCAACCGTCGGAGTCTCGTTAACAGGGTCAATCTCCTCAGTTGGCACTGATCTGCTTCTCAACGACCTCCCCGACATGACGAAACTGCTTAAACCACAAAAGAACCAAAACTCAGAAACCTAGCATCACAAGGTTATGCAAGCACATACATGTACCTGTAAATTTGCGATTACACTGGCCAGGTGGAACCCCAAATTTATCTTACATGAGAGTCCTTTCTACCTTATCATTATCGCTCCTAGAGTGAAATTTCCCAGGCATCCTATCTCTCGGTTGAGTTTCCTAAGCTTCCAATTTAAGTCTAGGCCCATCCGTTCACCTAAATCCCTTAAACTATGACTCTGATACCAAATGTAACAACCACTAATTTCAAACCAACCATAACATAGCATAATTCTGATAACAAAAGTTTACATTCTCCAAAACAAGAATTCAAACAACGGAGGTCATTTCTACAACCGAGAGTTTCTAAGTTAAACAATAGCTGAACTGAAATAATATTTACTCTAGCCCGAATACAGCTCTAAACCTTCTCTTTCCCTTTTCCAGAAGCACTACACGCATTTCTTCCAGAAAATGGGTTTTTTTTAAGATTTGAAAAAAACGAGGGTTAGACCGTAAGGTCTAGTAAGTTCCTGACAAACATTAAATTTCAATAAACAATAACAGTTGCAACAAATTATAATAAGCAACGAACCGGGAAGTATAATTAAATACAATAATTTTATCACAAGCCAATTTCTAATCTGTATCCCAATCGGGAAACACAATGATCAGTTGTGTCCCAATTTCCCATTACCATGTGCACATCCACGATCGCGGCCCAAGCAGACTCCCCTCTCGTCTCGGGGCCCAAGCAGACTCCCCGCTCACACCGGGGCCCAAGCAGACTCCCCATCCACATGTGCGGGAAACGAATTCCACACACATTGGTGGTGTGAGATTTCCGTAATCACCACAATTCCAACATTTCCCGAATTTATGTATATAGCGCAGAAGTTCATATATATATCATTTCAAAATGACCAGTTGACTTGCGAGATCATTTAAAACATAACATTAGTCAACCACACAATCTCATACATCCCAATTTCAGTTTAAAAAAACATTTCAAAAGGTTAAGAGGTTGAGGAGTCAGAAACTCACCTGATTACTGCTTGCACCTAGCTAGAAAGTCTTCCTTACAATAATGAACAGATAAGGAAATTAACTAAATGAACTGACCAAAAAAGACCCACAGACTCAAAACTAATCCAGAACGTTGGCTTCTCTCAGATTCCCCGAACTCTCCTCGACCGAACCCACTCACTCGACCGGACTCACTTGACCGGACTATGGTCGACCTCCCCCCCCCCCCCCCCGGGACCCCGGTCCCCGATGCCAACCCTTCCCCGGTCCCCTGTGCCGACCGGCCTCCCCGGTCACCGGTGCCAAAACTCGACCGGGGTCCTCCGGTTCTCAGGCTGTGATTCCAGATCCAAAACCTCATTATCGATTCATCGAAGGAAACAAATCCCCAATCCAAGCTCTAATTAACCTAAACCATTTTTCAACTAATTAGCAAAGGATTTTATGCTTAATTAATAGTAAACATCTTCCAAAACTATACCCAAAAATCTGATTGAAATCTCAAGATCAAAACCAATACATCTAATATCTAACATCAGACATCCCAAACCAATTCCAAAACTTAAAAGAAAATGCAAACATATACTAATGCGCAATAGAGATGGAGACTAACCTTTTGATGACGAATCCTTGAGATGCCACTTGCCCCTAGATCGATTTCCTCAATACCTTGCTCTTGATCCTTCGGTCTCCGCCTTCAACCCAAATGCAGAAAGAATAGGGATGAAAATTTAGGGATTTGCCCCTTTAAATATTTACCCCAAGTTACTTAATAGTCCCTTAAGTTCCAAAAATTCACCCATTAACCCAAGACTTTACAAAAATTAGATATTTCTACAAATGGTCCTTACAAACGTAAATAGAGAGGCGATTTTGGAGAAGTCCTGAATGAATCTCCGATAGTAGCCGACACGACCCAAGAAGCTCTGAATTTCCGTGGGGCTCTTAGGTGGTTCCCAATTCGTCATGGCTTCAATCTTCGATGGATCAACTTTTACTCCTTCCCTTGTCACCACGTGACCTAAAAACTGTACCTCGTGCAACCAGAATTCGCACTTAGAAAATTTGGCGTAAAGCTTCTCGTTCCTCAATACTTCTAATACTTCTCTGAGATTTCGCTCGTGCTCCTCTCCATTCTTTGAATACACCAAGATGTCATCGATGAACACAATGATCGACTTGTCTAGAAAAGGTCTGCAAACCCGGTTCAAGATATCCATAAACATAATCGGCGCGTTAGTTAGCCCAAAAGGCATAACCAAGAACTTGTAGTGGCCATACCGGGTCCTAAAGGCGGTCTTGGATACATCTTCTTCCTGAACTTTCACTTGATGGTAGCCCGAGCGAAGGTCGATCCTGGAAAAACATCTGGCTCCTTGCAGTTGATTGAAGAGGTCGTCTATTCGGGGTAGCAGGTACTTATTCTTCACGGTCACCTTGTTCAATTCTCGGTAGTCGATGCACATTCTCATCAACCCATCCTTCTTCTTGACGAAAAGTAATGGAGCTCCCCAAGGCGAAGAGCTCGGCCTCACGAATCCCTTCTCTAACAATTCTTGAAGTTGAGACATCATCTTTTGCATCTCTGTCGGAGCAAGGCGGTAAGGTGCACGGGCTATCTATGCCGCTCCCGGAATCAGGTCGATCCGGAACTCCACTTGGCGATCGGGCGACAAGCCCGGAAGGTCGTCAAGAAATACATTTGGATATTCACTAACGATTCGCACGTCTTTGATCTTCTTCTTCTCTGCCTTGGCGTCTATTACGTGGGCGAGGAACGTCGGACAATTCTTCACTAGACATTTCCTTGCTTTGATGGATGAAATGAAAGCCACTTCACCCTTACGCTTCTCCCCATAAATAAAGACGAAGTCTCCGCTTGAGGTCAAAAACCTGATCAGCTTCTTTGAACATAAGATTTCAGCTTGATGTTGAGACAACCAATCCATCCCGATCACCACGTTAAAACTCCTAATTGCCATGGGGAGTAAGTTCACTTCAAAGAGTCCACCACTAATTTCTAGATGGCACTTTTCTAGAACTTCTCGCAAGATCACTTGCTCTCCGTTTGCTACTTCTACCACCAAGGCATCACTAAGAGTGCTAGAAGGCATATTTTAGGGGCTTTGAAAAACCCAATGGACACAAAAGAGAAATTGGCACCAGAATCAAATAGTACTCTAGCGGTAAGGAGGTTGAGTAAGAATGTACCCGATACCACGTCGGTGGTCTCCTTCGCTTCCTCTCTCGTCATCTGGAAGACCCTCCCTTGAGCCTTAGGGATGACCTCCTTCTTTGGTTGAATCCTCAAGTTTCCTCCTCTTGCCCCTCCTCTAAGCTTGGGGCACTCCCGCTTCACATGTCCTACTTCCTTGCACTCGTAACAAATTGTCCCCTGAATAGGACAATTCGGACTGGTGTGACCTGGCTTACCACACTTGAAGTATGAGATTAGGTTGGGATTAGGGTTTCAAAAACCAAAGTGCTTGCTTTTGCACTTGGAACACCACTTCACCTCCCGGCGATTGTCAAAACTTCTACCATTTGGTTGGAATCTCGGTTTCTTGAACGAACTCGGTGGGCTCTCCCACTTTATCTTCTCTACGATCTTTGTCTTCTCTTCCTTGTCTTTCGTATAGACTCTTTCCATGATCTTGGCTTCTTTTATCGTCTCTCGGAGATTGGTAGCTTTGGAATTGCGGACCATCGACATCATATCCGCAGGCAAACCCTTCAAATAGGCCTTCACCTTTTCCTTCTCGGTTGAGATACATTCCCCACAAGATTTAACTTCTCCATGAAAATTCGGGTATATTCTTTCACTGACAAATCCCCTTTCTTTAACTCTCGAAACTCTTCCTCTATCAAGTCCATTTCTTGCTCGTTGCAATATTCTTCCAAAACCTTTTTCTTGAACACTGACCAAGTCTTCTTGTTCAACACAGATTCTTCTATAGTCGAGGTGAAAATGTTCCACCATGTCAAGGCTGAACCTCGGAGCATTTGAGAACCAAATTTTACCTTTTGGTTTTCTTCACAGTCGCAGGCTCTAAAGGCGTGCTCGATTTATCTGAGCCAGGTCATGCAAGCCACGGGGTCATCGGATTCCGCAAACTCTGGCGGCTTGCAATCCATGAAAGACTTGTATGAACAAGCTTTTCCGGGTTGTCTCGTCTCTAAAGTCACCAACCCATCAGTGCGGTTCTCATCCCGGTACTCCTGGAACCCGCTATAACTACATTCTCTTCTATAATTTCATGTCGGTGGTTGCTACCCCCTTTGTCCTCCAATAGCTTTATAAACATTTCTTGTTGTTTCGCCATGGTTTCGTTCACGGCTCTCATCATATCCAACATTTGCGTTTGAGGGGTTACCTCTGTTAGAATGGGGTTGGTCGAGGCGATATTGGTTCTCGGTATTTGCTCCACCCTCCTGCTAAACAAGGGCGAAAGTGGAGGAGGTGTAGACGTTACAGTTTCATTTGGCCGGTCGGCCGTGGATTCGGTCACGGTTTGGCCCTCCGAAGATGATTGAAGGTGACTTTGAGTATTTACCATTTCGGTCTGTCACAAAATCGAGAGAGATTAAGAGATGGGCTACACAAGATTATACATAAGAAACGTACTAATATAGTGCATCGATTATCATAATCATAGTAATTCAAGTATGCTCATGTAATTGTACATTCATAATAACAGTAGCTAATTGAAATTATGAACATACACCACATAAGGATTCTCGCTACCACTTTTATAATTCTCAACGGCGTAGTTTCCGTCGACTCTAAGGCCATCCCATCTTAAAAGTTCTACACAATTCTCATAATTCATAACCTAATGGTCTCAGCTTAAGTCAAGGCATCGGATTTACATACCTAGTTAATTTAAACTAAAGCTTTGATACCAACTTGTAACACCCTAAAAATAGGGTAAATTTAAAACTTAAAAATTCGGCAATATGACGTCTAAAATACGAAGGTTTATAAATCCTATAAATGAATGACTAAAACCCAAATAAAGTTTGGGGTAGTTGCATCGATATAGTAACGGAATAATGAGACATAATACACAACAACCTATTTAATCTAGAACAATAAATACGACTAGATTAAGGTGGGTGTCGCTATGTCTCGAAAACACTCTCCTCACAAGATTCCCAAAAGCCCCGTCCTTCAAGACCCCTAGGTGCGTGATCGGCAAATCAAGGTGCCCAAAGCATACCACTAGTAGGACCTGCGAGCCATTAAACACCAAAACAAGTGTTAGACTAATAGTCTCGTGATAGTGTAGGATTTAACAGTTTATAATTTAAGCAAATACATCATAATCAATTGTTACCGATATACCCAAGGGTTGAACCAATGCCAACGTTCAACTTGGAAAATATATTCCACACCTGAACAAAACACACAAGAGATATCCCTTGAAATACGGGGGAGACCCATTTCTATCTTGGGTGACGAGAACACGTGAATGGAGTCACCTGTGATGTTATTGGATTACACCTCATTTCCTGGTTCTAGTTCCCATACCATAAAGACATCACAATCCTCAAACCGTTAATGCCTTTATTGCCTACTCCGTCGAGTTACACCCTAAGGACTTACGGACATTATTGCCTATCCAATCTAGACGAGTTACACCTCAAGGACTATAAAGTCCCCCATTGCCTACTCGCTAGCGACCATAAGTGGCCAACAAATGTAAACAAGTATATCATGCCATCTAAATCCTCGTGCACAAGGAAATAGATATCAACTTCACAGTTATGATCATGACCATTCAAATATAACATTTCCCATGCATAATACATTCTAATTCCAAGACATAATAATGCACATATCATGCTCATCTTTAAATACCCATTTTATTACTAACAAAAGACGCGAATAAACTAGTGTGGCAAATCTAGCTACCTTTATGGTTACTTGGTGTAACACCCGTAATTTTCGGTAAGTAGAGGACACCCGGACGTTTTTGGAACTTATGAATAGCGGGACTTTTGTTGGGAAATCATTATTTAAAGTCCCTTAGAGTATTGGGAGTGTTGGCATTGAAAAGGTTGAGTTTCGAGGCTTAGGAAATGTCTCGCGACAATGCTCGACGACTATGACAGTGTCATAGTTGCACTGTCACAATCGCATGGAAGGTACAGAATGCTGGAGCAATGCTGCGACAATGCCCTGCGACATTGCCATGGCATTGTCACCTGGCAATGTCGCTCCCAAGGGGCTGATTGTTGTTAAATACGAATTTTAAGCCATTTCTTCACTCCTCACTTCCCATTCATCCCCAAACACTCTCTAGAACCAACCTAAAGCATATATGGTGATTTTTGGGTCATCCTTGGCTCAAATCCTCGAGTATTAAAGAGGAAGATCACCATCAAGTGGAAAGATTGTAAGCTTTGGTCAAGGATTCATCATCTCCACATTCATCTTCAACCTCAAGCTCATTTTTGGGTTTTCTAGGTTTTCACCAAAACCTAAGTGGTAAGTTTATCCCCTCCTCTTCTAAACCTTAATAGGTGATGTAAATGCTTCATTGATGATTTTCTAGTGTTTGATTCCTTCAGTTTCGGTTTGTAATATTTTAGAAGATTTGGGTCAAAATTAGGGTTTTGACCAAAAAGGGAGATTTTGATGTAAAATGTTTGGGGGAATATTTTTAAATGGTTGAATGAGTATATTCATGGTTGGAAAATTGTGATGTTAGGTTTTTGGAAGGTTTTGCTTACGGATTCGGATTTCTTCAAGGGAGTTTTAGTTGGGGTAAAATCTAGATTTAGCTTAAATCTAGCGAGGTGAGTTCAAGTTGATTTATGAAAACGGTGTACATGCCAAAATGTTTATTTTAAAGTGTTTGTGTTTTACATTAAATTGTTAACTGCTGATAAGTTTTGGTTATTTGAAAATGTTAAACTTTATAAGTTTATAAAACGCCACATTTGGGATTTTGGGCATTTTGATAAATAAATCATATATTTTAGGTATCTTAACGATTTATTTCATAGAGTATACATTGAGTATAAAAGTATTTTATTGGGGGTTATAGGATGATTTGAAAGGAAAAAAGGTATGAACTCACTTGGAAAATGTTTTGTCCCAATCAAAATTATGTTGGAGCTATTTGTGTGTTTTGAAACATGGGTTGCATTATTGCGGGTCGTATACGTTTGATTTCATTTTATGATTTTCAACGTTGGGTCTTTGGATTTGTCGAGCTTATGGCTTGGTTTGGATTTTGTTGGGTCTTGGTGACACTTGTCCGGTTTTAATAGCTCAATGTATAACGCTTGGTTATGATTTGCATTTACTGCATCTTATTTGGGAATTACATGTTTTGAATGTGTTAGTTCATTCGTTTTGAGTCATGTAATGTTTTAGCCACGTCTGCTATGGATACGTGAGCACTTTTGTTATTTTTTTCGACGTTGGAACGATTTGGTTTCCACATCGCGGCACGTTAGGCATCAGATTGGGTTATAAGTCCTTCATGTGGCACGTTAGGCATCAGATTGGGTTATAAGTCCTTCGTGCAAGTATCTATAGGTGTATGCTGAAAGATGTTGAGCTCGATACTTTTAATATTTGTCCAATGGTGGAACGCTAGTTTTCCCCATTACGGCGCGGCTAGGCATCTTCGGTATGGTGTAAGTCCTCCGTGCAAGTATCTATGGGTGTATAATGAAAGACGTAGAGCCCGATACTTAATACCAATTTAACGTAATGTGTGACTTACTTTGTGCACGTCACATTATACGGAATCGGATCTCCCCGGTCACCGAAAGTTGTTGTCTTTGGGCTGAGTCTTTTATATAATTGTTTTCGGTGACATTTTGCGTACATGAATTTATTCCATGTTTTATGGGTTGAGTATTAATCCCCGCCCGTGTTTTGGGGTGTTTTGGGATATGAAGTGTTATTTACATTATCATAAATTGGAAGTCGATTTATATTCACGTTTTGAGTGAGTTTTAGGTTGCATCGGTTTATAAAGAATGTTGTATTGGAGCGTTGTCCTTAAAGAGGTATATTACGGGAAAACGATTCGTTTCCATTTCTAAAGTAAATCATTTTGAAAGATCTTGATTTGAACTGAATTCTTTCCTTTTAAAGATATATTTATTCATGATAAAACTCTTGAACTCACTAGGCATTAGTCTAACCTTTTTATTTGTCGGCATGTGCATCAGGTTCCAGTTGGGGGAAGGGTTCTAGTGGCGCTATGATGAGATGAGCCTCAGTTTTACACAAGGGTAAATAGTTGGTGAAGTCTTCCGCATTGGTTTTGGGAAGAGTAACTTGCATTTGGGATAAGTAACACTCGACTTTGATTTAGTCCTTGTATATAAGTTTGTAGTTTATAATTGTCATGGTTAATTATAGAACTTTAAATTGAGGCATATGGAGATTGATGTATAAGAGGAAGTTTTGTCCTTTAATTGATTTTATATCGATATTTTTATTTAGTTGCTCTTACCAAATTTGAGGGGGTTACACTTGGGTCCAAAAATCCATTTTTTGTAGAAGATAACTCCACCAATACATAGCTCATTTTACATTCTCATGTGCACATCAAAGTCCTCATGACATTTAATACATTCAACAAGAACATTTATCCATATTTTTGCAAGATCCAACAAACCCTAAGTTTACATTAGCTTCATAGTAACCACAATTCTCACATAAGCAAGTAATCACATATTTATAGCAAGGAGAAGGTTAAGAGACTCACCAAAAGGTTTGTAATGTAAAAACCCCAAAGATGGGGAAAACCCTAGAAATGGAGAGTGGATGAGATGAGACTTGGATCACTTGAATCTTGGAAGAGTTGAAGTTTCCTTAACCTTAGAAACCCTAATAATAATGACATTTATTAACTCGCCTACCATAGCATTAAATGGAATGAGGATGAGGGGAAAGTGTGTGAAAATCGCACCTTTGGTGTGTGAAATCGACCTCTAGGCTAGAAATTCCCAAACAAGAAACTTTACCCCCAAAAATAGCATTTAATGAGAAAAAACCCCGTCTGGACATGTGTGACAGTACCAGGGCGATAGTGCCATTGGCACAGTCGCGGGGCACAATCGCCTGGACTGTACCGAGGTCGTCCCCTGTTCTACGACAGTGACCTTGCGACTGTGACATGGCACTATCGTCGGTCATAGTCGCGCCCCGTGTACCGCATTCCTGTGACAGTACCTAGGCGACAGTGCCCTTGGCACAGTCGCCGTGGGCTTGCAGGTTTTCGTCCAAAACTTAAAACAATCCCGTTTACGCCCGATCCAGATCCTTAGCTACATTAAATTACATTGGGAACATCATAAATGTTTTCTATAAAGTGTTCAATACGATACGAGGTCTAACAAAATTCGGGGTGTTACATTACGGGACTGTCCAGGGCTATGTTTGAATGTTGAATCAGCTAATCCCGTTTCCATTTGCGTCTGCGGTAGTTTGCTGCTCGCAAACGTTGTCTTCGCTTTTCTTGGTGTTTAGTTCCGCGTCTCGTTTATGGATCTTTTGTTGTTCGGTTTGCTGTGTTTTTTGGCCTTGTCCCTGGTTTGCTGTTTTGCTTGTTGTATCTCTTGGTACTCTTCCATTTGTTTGGTTAATCTAAGTTTTTTACCATTCAAAAAAAGTGTTCGGTTGGATAGGAAAACACCCTCATTTTTTGTGTTTTTTGTGTTGGGTTGGAGATGGTCTAAGCTCATTCATGGGTTATTTTGGGACATAGGGGTTGTTTACTTTTTTTTACATAAGTGTATGGATTAAGTTGTTTATATGGATAAATCTGTTTGTCTGAGGGATGAGAAAGTAATGAGTTTGAGGGAGACAAAGCCAAATGGTTAGATTCTTTCTGAGCATTTCTGGTATTAATTTGTTTGAGGTGACTTACTGGGGACAAGCGAGGGGTCATGGCTTATTCCATATAGTCATTCTAGCTTAATGGCTTAACGATTAAGCCATAAAGAAACACTCATGTATGGCTAAGCGAATAAGTCGTCTAGACCATTAAGCTCATTAAGTTGTAAGTAAATAGCCCATTAATCTGAACCCTTAGATCAACAAAAAATAAAAGTGATTAAGGGTCCAAATCCCTTCTTACACTTCTCATGTTAACTCCTATACTCACATGATCCTTCATTTTGAGTAAATTACATGTTCACCGTGGTTAGTGTTTTTAATGTTTCTTGTTCCTTTTTTTTTAAACTCAAAGAAATGTATCATTGTTATTGCATTTTTTTAACGAGTTATTTCCTTATGGTTACATTTTTTTTGAATGAGCTGGGTTCTTGTGGTTAATAAGTTTGGTCCCTAAATAAATCAACAACCTGGGTCCCCGCAATTGCATTAAAGACCTAACTCATTGTAAAAATGCAACCATAAGGACACGATCCGTTGATTTAAAAAAAACAAAGACCTTTAAAAACATATAACCACAAAGATGAAAGATATAAATTACTCTTTTATTTTTAGTTTATCTGAGGTGGGAAGAATCCTCCACTTTACCTGAGGTTTGATGTTCTAACCCGGGAACCACTCACCTATAAATGGCAAAAAAAATTTGTTTGGTTCAAACTAGACTGAAACGATTTCAAACCAGGTCATGACGTCATCAAGTGAAAATATATTAGTCCATAAATTTTTAAGACAGACGGGTCCCAAACTGGGTTTTTTTTTAGAAAAAAATAATAATAAATTATAATGTGTTGTACAATAAATTAAGGGAAAATTGTTGGTGATTTTGTATCATCAATTATTTTAGTGTAGTTGTGATTTACTTAAGATCGATTGAGTTTCATTGGTTAAGTTAAAATATGAATTAGGAGGTGCGGAGAGCATGCTAGTATTACCTACCATGTACCTAATTAAGATGTCATAAAGTGCGGGGTCAAGGGGTAGCTGTTGGAAGGTTCCAGACTTCCAAGGGTTGAGACTTTTATTTTGAACATGTGTTGGTTTTTGAACTCATATGTAGAAGGCTACATAGCCTTCTGAACTCATATGTAGAAGGCTACATAGCCTTCTGAGCTTCACCTCAATACGTGAGTCATGAATTCAATAGACAAGTCATCTTCTGTTTGGCCAATAACCATTATTGATACTATCTGTTAGTAGTTATTTAATAACTATTCTCATTTTCAAATAACTTAGACCACCCCTAACTAATTGGCAATTGATTACCTATTTAAGAGAATCTTTTATCTCATTTTAATATGTCGAAAACACACAACGTTTGTGTGTTATTGCTCTTGATTTTGCCTATAAATCTTGAATGTGTATATGGATGATCCTTGAGTAAATTTCGTGATAACTTCTAGGCTGAAACATGGTGAAAATATTGCTTATAGGCAATGACTCTTTTCACGTTCAATATACTATCCTAGTTCTCTACATCAATAAACCCAATTTCTACAAAAATTACACCAAAATGGAAACAATTTTACCCTTTCTTTGATTTTTTTTGGGAAAGAGTGTCTAAGGTTATGCCTAGACTAATCCCTTTGCAAATTATTATTTTAAGACATCAGTCTTGATTAAACCTCAGTGGCCACAATTGTTGTGTACGTCTGGATTCGAACTCTGGACAGATGAAATATTCTACCACATTTTCTAAAGCCTTAACCAGTACGCAACAACCCTTGTGGTTACTTTTCTTTGATGTTGGGGAACCAACTAAAGGGTTGAAGGCAAATTTTGCTTTTATTTAAGCCCTCATTGACCTAATGACATGACTTGGCATAAATAATTTGCCAACTAAAAAGTTTTATGTCATGATTAAATTTATAATAAGAAATCTAAAATAATGACATAGATATTAATAATTATGGAGTGGCACATAATTTTTTTTATTTAAAAAGTTAAAATTCCACTACTTAAAAATAAAAAATAATTAAAAAAATGTATTCTCTCTTGCTAGTCAACTAAACTCTTACGTATTAATAAATCAACCAACTAAATTTTCCATATTTTCAATTCAATAAAAAAAAAAGTTAATGCATGAAA
Source organism: Arctium lappa (assembly GCA_023525745.1). NCBI lineage: Eukaryota > Viridiplantae > Streptophyta > Magnoliopsida > Asterales > Asteraceae > Arctium > Arctium lappa. The sequence continues at coordinate 976,169 of CM042062.1, read as the reverse complement.
AAAGCAACCAATTAAAATGTCACATATGTTTAATTAATTGACCATCCAAATTTAATTTCACACATCAAATATATTTATATTAAACCAATTACAGCACATCCCCAAAATTAGAATATTCGACAACATATTGTTACAAAAAATGTCCTTCATGTTGTAGCCCAGTGGTAAGGTAACATCCTGGAGGATCAGTGGATGGTATCCCTGACTACCCAGGTTCGAACCCCGGTGGTGAACATCCTGTGACATCCATGATCATGGGTCTGCCACATAGTGGTACTCTTAATTGGGCTGGGTCGTGATCGACGGGGATTAGTCGGGTGACACCCTTAAGTGGGAGCCCGGATACCCTAGGAACGTGTGCGTGTGTTAACTTACCGTTCAAAAAAAAATTGTTACAAGAAATGATGTAACATTACTAGATATAAACAAAATAAGGGTAACGGTTTAAAATCTTCAAATTGTAACTGCTTTCTGAACTATCTTTATAAACTCATTCATCGACTTTAAACAGGGGAATTGGTTGAACTTCAATATCAAGAATTAGGGGATGTTTGTTTTTTGAAAAAAAAAAACTTTTAATGGCTCTTAAGTCTGAATCATTCAGACATTTTTACACATAACCTCTTATTAATCATAACTAAAATAAGACTTAAGATTTTAGACCTCTTAAAAAACAAACGACACCTTAGTGTATCTCCAATAGTATTAACTTGCCCTATGTAAGCATATGCAAGGAAAGCCTGACTATATCTGTTAATATACCTTCCTCAATAATAGTTGGTATACCCACTTCATAACTAACTTGTGATGTATGTAAAATAGACATATTTTTAGTTACAGTCATTTGACACACACACACACACACACACATATATATATATATATATATTATATATATATATATATATATATATATTCAAGCACAATGTGAATCCCGATTTACTATACTTTTTCCTATCATAGTATCCTGTGAACCCGTACCTCTTGAATATCTTCCTTTTGTTTTGCTTCCAATTACCTCCACTCGGTGTATTGTTTTTTATCGGTATACAATGCATCTTTCTTTTGATTTTTATAGCTCCTAATATTATGTCCCATCTCTGAACAATTTTTGCATGTCATCTTCCTTCTAGATTTGGCTACAACTTCATGGCCATATATGCATTTCACCTACTTAGGCTACCACATTCACTTCCATCTTTCCTTTTGGTTATTATAGGTATGTCGTGCATGCACATGGATTTTTGGGGCAACTGTGTGACAAAATCTATAATGGCCAAAGTTTGAGATCATGCAAAGGGTCGATCCTGTGTTTATACATGTTTGATGGAATTTATCGTTGGAAACAAGAGAGATACAAACTTAGTTGAGTCTAGGTGAATGAAGTATATCGATGCCAACTCTTGCAAGTGCATTTTTTGGACAACAACATAGCTAGTAAGGGCCCCGGATATATGGTGCTAAGTCCCCCTCAATGGTCCATGCTAATATACCTATCAATAATCTATAATATATACTATATTATAAAGCAGGGATAAAAAAAACTCTTAAATACAAATCTCTTAATTTACAAGTATCAAAGCACAAGATACATATTACTATTGCAGACTTCTAACACCTACCAATTTTGTATGTACAAGACTTTTCTTTTATGCAGACATTTCCATGTATCACTATTAATTAATATATTATATTACCATAAATTTGTTTTAATTATATTATTAAATATGTAATTGGTTATTTTTTCTAGATGTCATTAAAATATATAAGATAATCATTGAATTCTAACAAAATACTTAATTTTTTATTTAAAAAACTTTATATTATTAAACCTAAATTAAACAAATTTATAAACAAAATATTATCACTTTCTCAAAATCATCCAAAATCGTATTGTAAATCGACAAAAAAAACAAAAAATAAAATGAAACATTAAAATCGTGATGTATCTCGCTGCATTGCGCGAGTACGCTTCTAGTATATTATAAAGTAGGGATAAAAAACTCTTAAATACAAATTATTAGCCACAAAGTACCATCATTTTATGCAAAATTTTAAAAATCTCTTAATTTACAAATATCAAAGCATAAGATACATATTATTACTGCAGGCTTCTAACACCCACCAATTTGGTATGTGCAGGGCCTTCCTTTTATGCAGACCTTTCCATATATCACTATTAATTAATATATTATATTACTATAAAATTTTTTAGTTATATTATTAAATATGTAATTGGTTATTTTTTCTAGGTGTCATTAAAATATAATATATAAGATAATTATTGAATTATAACAAAATACTTAATTTTTTATATAAAAAACATTATATTATTAAACCTAAATTGAACAAATATATAAAAAAAACATTATCACTTTCTCAAAACCATCCAAAATTGTACTGTAAATCGAAAAAAAAAATGAAACATTAAAATCGTGATATATCTCGCTGCATTGCGCGAGTATTCTTCTAGTATTAAAAAATAATGAAGAAATGTTTTTTAATTGAACTGATTTTCTAAGACTTAGAAATATAAAAAAAAACAGCATTTTTGGTTTTTTTATTTTTATTTTTACTTTTTCTTTTTCTTATTTAAATTATCACTATTTTTTTTTGGGTTCGTAGCAAGTTTTTTTAATTTTTAAACGATTTATAATCCATATTAATTACTATTTATTATTTACATTGTAACTAACATTTTTATATTGTTTTTTTACAAACATTTTTTAAAAATATTATTACATTAAAATAAACTAAATTGATATTATAAATTATAACAATTACCAGGAAGGAAAAGTCCAAACATATATAGATCAAGATTTTGGACCACATATTTTCAAAATGTCATTTTTCGTCCATTATATATTTTGTCCGTAAACATAATATATAATATAATTATTTATAATTGACATCATTTATGTTACATTTATAAATTAGTGAAAAAATGATTCACTTGATAAAAAATAGGGAAATTGACCCAAATGGCCAAATCATGAAGAGGGATTGGCCTCTTAGCCAAATCTCTCCCCGGTTTACTGAAATAGTCCTAAGGACTCCATGGAGCACAGGGACGCAATGGAGCCAAGGGCGCAATTGCGCCCTTACTTGTTTTCAGTAAAAAAATGACTTTTTTCAGTAATAGGTAACACCTGGGCTTGACACGTACCCAGGGACGCAATGGAGCCCTGGGGCGCAATTCCCAGGGCTCCATTGTGTCCCTGGGCTCCATGGAGTCCTTAGGGCTATTTCAGTAAACCGGGGAGAGATTTGGCTAAGAGGCCAATCCCTCTTCGTGATTTGGCCATTTAGGTCAACTTCCCTAAAAAATATGCCCCAACTTCAATTAACAGTATGATATGAAATCTTTATCTTTCTAAAAGCTCACAAACAGAAGTCACAATATTCATGAATGTTTTTTTGTCAATATCTCAAAAACTTCTTAAAAATCCACACATCATTAGGGTACTCATGGTTTTGATACTTTGATACATCAAAATATTTTCCTAACTTGTTTTCTCTAGTCTACTCATAATTTATTTCTCATGATCAACAATTTGGTACAACTTATCTATATCTATATCACATTCAATTAATTTTCTCAATATATATATATATAGGGGGTCATTCAAGAGAGAACTCAATTATCTGTGATAACCGTGAGATCCAATCTTAACTACAAATCAGAGGATAAATTAGGAAATCAATAATTTTGGTAATTTTTAATTAAAATATTAATTAAATGGTATTTTAGGTAGTTTATAAATCTTCTCTCTCTTCTCTAGCTCCTCTTTCCTGCGAACATTATTCCGGCCAACACAAGATGCACGCTGTGATACCCTTTTGTAAACAACGAAAATAATGAAAATAAATAAGAAATGTTGTGATACCCTTCGTAAAACAACGAAGACAAACTGTGATACATTTTGTAAACAACGAAAATACATCGTGATACCTAAAACACATCGACACGGTTCAAATAATACATACAAACTATACGTACTGTGATACAAACCACAATGTGATACACTGTGATATAATTTGTGATACAGTGTGATTTCACGATTATGCATATATGATACCACAATATGATACCGAGAAGACTGACGGATTTGATCGTGGATTTCAAAACAATATATTTCATAATAATAGGGTAACCTAAAAGTAATGAAATCAATTCTTCCACAATTTTAGGTAACTGATTAATTGCAAAATATCCAAATTACCTAAATTAATCTTTTATATTAATTTAATAAAAAATTTATTATATTAAATTAGTGGATCATATTGGATCTCACGGTTATCACAGATTATGCAGTTCTCATTTGATTAGACCCCTATATATGTGTGTGTGTGTGTGTGTGTGTGTGTGTTAACAGTTATTGAACATTTTTATAGAGATGGAGAATAGATTGAAAATATACGTATATGAAGAGGGTACGTGATTGTATACAGGGGCGGACCTACAACCACGGGAGGGGGGTCTCATGCACCCGCTCACTTGATTACTGTAAAGGAAAAAAATATAGGCGTCTTGAAGGTGCACCCGCTTGATTTTAAAGGTGTCCTGAAATATTTTGAATCTAAATTTATAACACAAGTAAGCAGTTAGTAGGATGATTTGTGTTGGTTGAGTTAAAACTCCCCTTAGCGGAGGTTTGAGGTTCAATCCTAACCCTTTGCACATGTTTTTTTTAATTGTTCTGATACCAATTGAGTTTGTAGATCCTATGGATCTTTTGACTCAATCGACTCAGTACAAAGTATAAACTGAAAATCGAGAGTAATAAAAAATATACTAAAAGATGGAAGTTTTAAAGAACTTACAACACAAATAATGTAAATTAAAAGAAAAAACTAGAAATACATATAAAATGAAACAGGAACTTTTTTGGGTTTCAATCTTTTTTTTAAATTAAATTAAACAGAAAAATTCTCTAAAATTAACTAAAGTTCTCTCGAAATTACGAAAAATTCTCTCGAAATTAACTAAAAAAATTTCTCGAAATCATCCAAAAAACTTAAAAATATCTTGAAATCGACCAAAAAATTTAAAAATCGCCTGAAGGGTGAAATTCGGCTAAAAACATATCGAGCTACTTAGCCGACATTTGATCCAATTTAAAGGCGCAACCGCTCGGTCAAAATCCTGGGTCTGCCACTGATTGTGTAGTTGTCTATGTTGGAATCCTAAGTCTTGGGGTCCAAGCAATCAAGATTATGGAAACAATGACAAGTCGGTTCATACTTTCCTAATTGTAATCTAATGCAAGTCGGTTATTAGACTCTATAAATACATTGTTTTAGATCGAGTTATGATCAATTGAGAGATATTGTAAACACCGTGAGTCTTGAGTAATTTTCTCATATTAATCAAAGAGCGATTTTGGTTATTTTGTTTTGCAATTATTCAATACCAAACTTTAGTCTAATGTACATATTAATAGAGACTCAACAATCATATTAAATCCAAGAAAATAAAAGGATATCTGGTTCATCGGGTTGGGTTGGGTTGGGTTGGGTTGGGTTGGGTTCAAATAAAATTAACCAAATATCAACCCAATACCTATGGTTTGAAGATTTTACAACTCGATTAGACATCGGGTTACTTCGGTAGAGTTATTCCGCGTTGGGTTGGGTTGGGTTGATCGGGTTGGTCGGGTTTTTGAGCACCCCTATTCATAACAACCAAGATTAACGCATTTTTCATAATAAGATCTTGTTTGAATGCCTTCAATCGATAAGGTGTCGTTTGTTTTTTAAGAGGTCTGAAGTCTGAAGTCTTATTTCAAGTCTGATTAATAAGAGGTGGTGCTGAAGTCTGAAATTTGAATCAATAAGACTGTTTGTTTTTGTAACGTCTGAAGTCTGAAATCTGAATCTGAATTAATAAGATTGTTTGTTTTTGTAAATTGAAACATCTGAATCTGACTCCAACTCCAATTTCAGTAATTTTTTTTGAAATGGCAGCAAACACTTTTATTACCAGCAAAACCAAACAACAAAGTTTACAGCAACAAAATCGAAACAAGACAAAATAGAGGACCTACCAAACAAAAATTGAGAAAATCCGCTTAGCCTGAGTTTGCGAGAAGCAAACTGTCATCGCAGCCGTGGGATCACACCTCATCTTTCGCAACTGTTGTTGAGCCCCGATGGGCGTTGCCGGGGCAACCATTAGAGTTGCATCCGTGAACCACAACCAGTCACAACGCCCTGTCGACGGTTACCATTAACAGATTGTCACCGCATCCATGCACCTTCGAGATATCCTCTCCTCGCGAAACAATTCTTTCAGAGCAGCTTCTCTATCGTGCTCCAAATCGACGGTTGGACCTCTTGCTACAGTTCTAGGCTCGTCATCCAGTTCCGTCAATCAAGGGACAACTCCCGATGGCAAGAACACTTTTTACCATCTAGGTAATGAATCTTTTTCACATAAATTGAATAAATCAATTGCAATTTCAACAATAGAGATTCAAATGGTGGCAAGAAGCTTTCAAATCTATGTCTCTCTTTCTCTCCTCCCTGTATGTATGTATATATATATATAACCATACCCACAACGAAACAGAAATATCATTAAAATTAAAGAAAACCCACTTGAAATAACCCAAAGTCATCAAGTATTTGAGTTGTTAAACACACCAAACACAACTTTTCCACTTGATTTCAACTTAAGGATGTGTTGCATCAGATTCATGAAACACATATCAAGTCAAGAATATTTCATAACCAAAGCATCGAGAAGAAGTAGTTCATCTGTTGTATGAAAACCCAAAAAGCAAGTATGAACTACTTCTTTGATCGATTGGCAAGAAACAAAAAACCCAACTCAGTTCATAACCAAAGCATCGAGAAGAAATACAGTTCAAGAAACCCAAAAAACCCAACTCAGTTCGATCGATTGGCAAGAAACAAGTATGAAAAACAAACTCAGTTCGATCGATATACCTTGAGAGATTTGGCAGTAGGCCTTTTAGATAACGATCTGGGCAGTAGGTATCGATCGGCTTAAAAGTTCAGATGCGAAATCGTGCTTGAGATAACGATCTGGGCTTGAGATAACGATCTGAAGTTTGCAATCGATCGATCGATTTTGTAATCGATCGATCGATTTTGTAATCGATCGGCTTGAGAGGTGAGCTCTGGAGTTAGAGGAGGCACAAATAAAATAGGGTTTCAGAGGAATTCAGCCCTTTTATTACCTCTTATGAAATCAGAGTTTTTCAGAGCTTTTCAGCTCTTATTTGAGAAAAAAAAACGCTCTTAATCTTGGGAAGTCTGACCGAATCAGATTTCAGAGCTTTTCAGATGTTTTTTTTCTAAAAACAAACAGGCCCTAAGTAAAGTTCATTTTGTTTTACATCTTTATCCCCCGTTAAGCGAGTATCTTGACTCCGCCCCTACTTTTTGATTAAGTGTTGACAACATATAGCCATCTAGTTCTTGTATTACTTCAATGAGAATCCCAACATTGAGAGTAACATGCCAAAACGTACAAAAAAATATTAGCAAAGTATGGCGTACCATTCATGAAACAAATGGCCTTATATGCACAAAGCACAATAATCATAAACGTACAATATTAATTCTTTATTTTTCTCAAATTTCTTTCTTATATTTGGACAAATTTCATCATTCCAATTGCATGTTTTGTTTCTCATCTAACCACTTTTTCAAACACCAAATCTAATCTCCTAGAGCATTGTCATTACAGGCTTTCTCCTCAAGCAACGACAATGCGGTACTGATGGTCATAACAGGAGAAGCAATGGGAGAGGAGAGAATGAAGCGATTTTGGTCTATGCAGCTTCTAATTTCTTACTGGTGTTGATCCTTTAGTTTATATTATTATGGATGATATGAGATAGCCTATATATCCACATAATATATTTAATTTGTGATTTACAACGTCATATTAAGGTGAATAATTACCCACTCAACCAATCAAGAAGACTCTTACATAAATGCAAACTTTGATCCAAACATTTAAATGATAATTTTAAAAATTGGTTCTTTAAAATAAAAATAAGGCAAAGTTGGTTATATTTTTCTACAAGTTCCCATAAATAAATTTTGAAGTCACGAGTAGTAAATAAATGAATAATAATAAAATCAATAATTATTATAATAATATTTATAAATAATGTCTTAAACTATTTTATAAAAAATAAAAATCAAACCAAATGAACTAGACCAAAAATAAAGCGAATCAAATCAAAACTATAAGACTTAAAATAGTTCTTACATTACTATTCTTCGACCTATTAAAGTTAAATTAACATTAAACATTTTAATATAACTTAATTTCAATCTAACAGTCTAGTTAAATCAGAATTTTGTAAACCTAATTTAACTAGACTGTTGATTAAAATTAAGTTATATTAAAATATTTGATGTTAATTATTAGTCGGGAAATTGGCTGAAATAGCCATATTAGACACCGAATTGCACCTCCTAGCCATTTCTCCCCCGGTTTTACGAAAATAGACCTAGGTCCGCTATAGCGGACCTGCAGGTCCACTATGTGTCGCTAAAAGACAAAAAAAAGACGGCTCGAACTCAGGTCCGCTATAGAGGACCTAGGTCCGTTATAGAGGACCTGCAGGTCCGCTATAGAGGACACTTTTATTTTTCGAAATTATGCACTTTTATTTTTCGGACCTGAGTTAACGGTTCCATATAATGCCACGTGTCCGACATAGCGGACCTGCAGGTCCTCTATAGCGGACCTGAGTTTGAGCCGTCTTTTTTTGTCTTTTAGAGACACATAGCGGACCTGCAGGTCCGCTATAGCAGACCTAGGTCTATTTTTGTAAAACTGGGAGAGAAATGGCTAGGAGGTGCAATTCAATGTCTAATATGGCTATTTCAGCCAATTTCCCTAATTATTCTCATATTTTAATTTCGATTTTTTTTTTCCAAAGTTATTCTTTGTAAAGGACCGATCCTTATCTCTAATTGGAAGAATGATCCGAAGAAAATGGATGAATGGTAGGTGAGTGGGCCGTCTTTGGCAGATGGTGCACATGCCTTCCATTCCATCTTGTATATTAGTGCAACATCGAGTTGACAAAAATAATATAATATAACAATAAAAATGTTTTTTTATAAAAATTAATTAATTAATGTATTAGAAAATAATAAAATTACTAGGAAAATGTTAAAGGTTTTATGGATAATGTAGAATAAATTGATGGAAAAAAGGTCTATAAATTATTAACGACTCAATGAGACAATTGCTTTAATAGTTGAAATTAATCAAATGAGTTCAAATGAGTTAATGGAGAATACACGTATAATGTAATGTGATATATTTTGACTTTATTTTTTTTTAATTTTATAATATGATTTTGTGTATTTTTATAATACATATATTATTACAACGGATGTAATAAACTACAAAATCAACAAATGATTAGTAAAAACCTGAATATAAAAGAAATAGACGGAATCAACAAATGAAATATAAACGAATAACCATATAAGATTCAAATGACGCTGAGGCTCGTGTAAGACACGATTCCCTTAAACAGATTAGCCGTCTGTTCCCAGGGTATAACAGCGTAAGCAGTATGTACTGCCGGAGATGACCACTTTGCCTTGAAAAATTGTCGGAAATTCCGTATGCCTCCGAGATATCAGAGAGAGTATGTGTGATTTTCGTTCGGTATTCTCTTGTCTTTTGGATGTGAACCGACTCCTCTTTTATACTCAAAACCGAAACTGGAGTTACAAACCGGATCAGTAACAGTGCGTGTCACGACTTGTCATGCGGGTAAACTCGCGGCACAACCCGCGTTCGAAGCTGCATTCGTGTCCGCAGGTCGCGCCTACGTACAAGTTTGCCGATTTTAGCATACAAAAGTCTCAATCGGCACCCCTGGGCACGAATAGGTGATGGGGTAAAACTAAACAAAGAGCTTGAAAGCTCCTTCCACATTCAAGGTTATAAACCTCAAAAGTTTTACTACTTCTTCCAATGTGGGACACATTCCACCCCATTTGATTTTTTTGCTAATTTTATCCCAATCACTCAACTTTGAGCATCGATATCTCATTCACACATATTCCGTTTTGGAAACATAATATATCGTTTCGAAGCTCTCATATAGAAGAACACAAACCCACGAAGAGTTAGATATATCCAATACATATACATGTATTTAATTGTGTCCAAAGTTAGTAAAAAACTACATTTTTACTAAAATTTTCCAACAAAAATAATAATATTTTTGTATTTGAATAAAATATAAATTTTAAGACTCCAATTTTAAAAAAAATATATCAATATTATGATCTCATTAATAATTTAAAATTTCTCATTTTTTTTGTATAATTTGTTTAATTCAACTTTTTTCATTATAATTTAATTTAGGTTCAATAACAATGTAATTTATTTTAGGTTTAATAATGTAACATTTTTCATAAATATAATAATTAAGCATTCTTAGAACTCAATGGTTATCTTAATTATGTTTTAGATTCTTTATATTTAAAATGAGATGTTTATCCTGTTTTTGATTAGCCTTATCAATTAGTTATATGAATTTTAAAATGCAACTTTTAAAAAATTATACTCATGTATCATTTACTTGTAATCTTGAATTTTAAGTTATATTAATCAATAAACAATACTTGATGCATAAAAATGATTTTTAAGACTTTGTCTTAATATAGAATAGATAAGTAAGCAAATTTGATTAAAATGTTGACTTTAAGTCAAGTCGACTAGTCGAGTTTGATTTTAGACAATTAATGGGATATTGGTATATATTGTGTAGGTCACTAATTGAAAGCAAATTTTATGTGTTTTCTGCGAGACGTATGCGTAAATATACCATGTTATTTTTGCATCGGGTTTTGTTGTGATATGGTTAAAAGAATGTACATATGTGAGGTAGATATAGGACAAGCATGATATGTGATTTTTATCATTTTCAAATTAATCAATATGAGCATGAAGATTAGATAGACGTGTTTTTAAAGAATGATTTTAGAGTATATATGGTTTCACTACCATGACAACGAGATTCAAGCAGACATGTATGAGTAAGAAGGATCATAACGGTAAGGGTCGGATGGATTCTGTACGAACCACATCGCAAAATGTGAACCATACTATACAAAATGTTTAAATATCAACTATGTATTATTTCAAGGAGTCTTTTATTTAAAAAATAATACCATCTTTGTCCCAAAATAAATGACTATATTTCTATTTTTGTTTGTTCCAAAATAAGTGTCTAGTTTCAAAAACAAATAACTAATTTTCAAATTTGCCCTTAATTAATGCATATATCTTTAAGAGTTGTGAAGAGAAAGAACTTAATTAAGGGTATATTTGTCATTTGGTAAACTAAAATCTTATTTCCAGTATATATATGCTTGTATGTTACATGAAACCATGAACTGATTGAGCTTCTTAACGGATTAGTCTTATGCATCTCAAGGACAAGAGTAGGCAGAGTAGGCAGAGGCAAGAGGCATGTATGGGTCAGCTAGACTCTTACTAATTTCAACAATGCTTTTAGTATTATTTTCATGTAAAATCTTATTTCGGTATGAGACGAACTACTAATAACATAGATTTGGTATTTGTTGGTCCTGGAATGCAATGACTTACACATGATGTGTTGGTAGAAGGGGTTGAATACAAACACCGCAAATTTTCACTTTTAATTTTATATTTTATTAAGACATAACATTACAGATTTGTTTCGGAAGCTAATAAGGTAAGACATGTGATCATAAATAATCTGACCGATGACAAGTTTGATAATACTGAAAGAGAGAAGGAAAAAAGGTTCCCTTTCAGATCTGAAGAACTAAGATAGTCCTTCAAATAGTGACATTGATTTTGCCTAAGAAGCTTTCATAGATAAGCTCTTTCAAAACGGGTGAGTTGCAACTAATAACAAGGGTAACGTTTTATAACCACCATTGCATTAAATGCAATTTTCCAACTTTGTCTTCATCTGATTTGCTCATCCATCACATGATTGTACTTTTCACTTCAGTTTTTGTAGTTGATGTAGACACTTGTTAACCTATCTCATCCTTTTGTATGCAGAGGGAATAGTAAAAAAGTACGACACTAATAAAATAGTTGCTTACTTCGGCTGACATGTTTTTGCATGTTTCTATACTAGAATAGGAGTTTAGGAGAGTTAGTGAGCCAAACCTTGCTGGAAAAGTTTGCACTTCAAAATTCAGTTTGCCAGTAATAGTATTTAGCAAACTACTAGTTGACTTTATCTTGTATTGATTTCTTTCGGCTATATGACAAACCTTTCCGCTTTTGTAACTATCTTGACCTTACTTCAACTAGTCTTTGAGTTCGATGAAGGCATTTTGCTCTTTGGATCAATACAGATAGTTACAAGACTTTTACAAGTAAAAATCTTATCATTTTCTATTCCAAAATATAAGCTATATATCAAATTTCAGTTATAGACTATTTATGAAGTATGTCTATTCGATGCATAAAACTACTTAGAATATTTTGAGGATGAATTATGAATCCGATAGATTGAAGTTTATAGACACGCCTTATCAGATGCATTCTGAAGACAAGGTTTTGATCAAATTTGAGATTTGATCTTTCTAAACATTCTTAGACTAAAATCCAATGAACACTCTATATCTGAGACCTTGAGTTACATGATTCTTCTTTATAAAGCACATGTTCGAATAATAGATTGTTTAAGCTATATTTGTCGGATGTGGTTTATCGGATATTCTCATTTCAAGGGAAATGTTAAAAATGAGTTTCTAAGTGTTTTGGTCGAATGTTATTTGTATTATTCACAAATCGATAGTTGAGACTAACAGTATTTCATTTGTACAAGTCTTTCGTTGTGATTCGTAATTTGGTGTTTTAGTTTTGGAGTTTTACTTACATGGTGATGTATTTCTTAAATATTGGGAGTTTTCTATTAAGAAAAAGAGGTAACGTCTAGTGATGAAAAAGAGGATGTTACATCGGACCTAAACAAGTTGGTCCTTGGTCTAGTCTAAGTAATTACCGTAAACCATATTTTTGTAAGGATTTTGGAACTCCATAAAACACACTCGATAAAGATTTAATAAATACATTTAAACACATAATAATTATTGAGTCCTACTAATACTACAAACTATATCATCATCATATATCTCAAAAGTAAATAATTATTAGATCAAGTAAACTTTAATTTTGGCCCTTAAGATTAAGTAAAAAGTTTAAAAGTGAGGCCTAAGCTTTATTGAGTCTAGAAATCATTCTTGTGTTTTGCATTTTGCTCTGAAAGTGATCTTTGGTCGTTAACTCTGTTTATTTTCTCCGTTTAGAGCAAGTGGCATTTCCATGTTTTTATCAAAATCTTAAATTTCTTTTAAAAAATAACATTTTTTTTTAATTTTCTATTTCATTTTCTATTTCATTTTCTTATAAAATCTCTCTCAATCAAAAATTTGTTATTTTTTAAATAAAATATGAAGTAAAATTTTACGTTATTTTTTAAAGAGAGAATTAAATATTTTGACGAAAATGTTGAAATGCCATTCAAATAAAATAGCAAAAAATATTCTAAATTTATCAAAGTTCATGTCCCACTTTTATACTTTCCACTAAACCTAAAAGACCAAAGTTGAAGTTTACCCTTTTTAAATCTAAAATATTTTAATTATGATAATATTTTTTATTAAACGATTTATAACTTTTTAAGGAAAAAAAAACAAATAGTTTCATTATCTTTAATTTGATACAAATATGAATTTAATAATGGTAAAAGTCTAAAAAAAACCCAACAAACTATATGATTTTAAATGATAAAGTCCTTAAACTATTTTTTTGAATGATAAAACCCTTAAACTTTTTAAAACCGGTTAAATACATCCTTGTAACCTATAAAAATAGGTTAATGTGATAAAATTTGGGAAAAGTCTAAAAAAACCCAATAAACTATCTGATTTTGAATGATTAAGTCCTTGAATTTTTTTAACAAATAAATCTCTAATTTTTTTTCCTGATCCTTTTACCAAATAAATTCTTCAAACTTTTTTTTGAAGAAACAAAATCATGAACTTAACTTTGAACAAATAAATCTAAATCCTTTTTTTTGAACATTTCTCTCATCGACAACAGAGTAAAATGAATCAATTAAACAAAATGAATTAAAACATTTCCATTACTAATAAAATTTTCATTTTTTATGCATGTTTGTTATAATGTATTAATTCTAGTATAATTTTCTTTTTATCATAAATATTCATTCAGTAGAGAAGTAACACGTTTTAAGCAATTAACGTAGGGTTGCAATTTTAGGATACGAATGAGATAATTTATATATATATATATATATATATATATATATATATATATATATATATATATATATATATATATGTAACACCCTAAAAATAGGGATAACAAAAGTCCAAAAAACGGACATGCGGTATTTAAAATTGCCAAAGCAAGAGCCTCCCAACAATGGAAAAATACACAAACCTGTTTAAATACAGTCGTAAATAAACGGACAATAAATAACCACCAACTAATCTAATTTCCATAACTAGAAAAGAGATTACAAATAAGGGTGTCATTTATAAATCCAAAGGTTTTACTACCAAAAGTAAGTCCAATTGCGATATTTCCAAATCTCTCACCCAAGCCAAAATGCCCGCTTAGAACCGGTGCCACTAAAACCTGAGATACACATCGACACCAAACAAGTGTTAGGCCAAAAAACCTAGTGAGCTGAACAATAAAATAGCATGGTATAACATATTTGACTCTTATCCGCAGTTAACCAATTAATCACGTAGATGTGGAGTCAACGGGAGCGACCCATATCTCCAATCTAGTTCACCCTAAGAGGCAATGCATCTTGAAGCCGAACACCGTGGCAACCCAAAGGCCCGACACGCATCGAGGATTACCACTCAGGAACTTCCCCGACGGCGGAGGTCTAGGTACATATGGAGACTACCGCTCAAGGGAATTGCCCATATGTCACCCACCTACATTCCTATAGTGAATCACATACTTGGTTCGTCCATATTATGCAAATAGGAGGCCCTTAGGTATATTTCAACCAATTATAATCAAATACCAACCATGGGTACAATATCACCTTTCTAATAGCAAAAGTCCATCATAAGACTTACATTATCTACATAACCACGTTGTAGATACAATATCACCACAATTATATTCCAAATGAAAAATCACCATGATATACCAACATATATTCCATATTCATGTCAAATACCCATTGTGGGCACACATAATTACAATCCCCCATTTAATTACCCAACATCGAGTAAATCATGGAATGATACCCCATATACCCATTTTCCACATAATCTCATGAAGATACCATCAAATACATAAATCCGTAAAGATGACCATTTTGAGCAATTGTGTGATAATATCAACAAATAAGCAAATATGATGTGTATCCAGTTTTAACAAAAGTTTAGTAAACTCACCTTGCTACATTTAGACTGAATCTAGATTTTACCCACTTAGAACTTTCCTTGAAGAACTTGATTCTTCAAACCATATCTTCCAAAACCTAGATCCACAAGGTTCCAATCATAAATATACATAATCAACCATAAAGAATCGTTTCCCAAACCATGTACATGGATACCTCAACTAATACCGAAACCCTAACTTTCATAACCGAAGAGAATAGAAGATTACCTTAACTCAAGCTTGAATTCACCAACCAAAACACTTCTAGTTCACCAAAATGATTACAAACCTTCAATCTATGAAAGGGAGAACAAAGGGTGGATGAAACCCTAGAAAACTTTGGGAAAGAAGATGAATAGGGAGAGATGAGAAGTTTACCACCACCAAATACTCTAGTATACTTCAATATACTTCCAATCTCTTTCCATAACCTTTAAAAGCTCTCAAAAACGAAACCGTAGCAACTTGAATCACCCAAATTGGAGCTACGATGAGAAAGATATGAAGAAATGAAGTTTGGGGCTGAAAATCGCGATTTTAACACCCTGAAACACCCAGGCGATTGTGCCAGGCTATAGTGACAATGTCACAATCGCCGGGCACAATCGCTGAGATTGTACCGAGAGTTTTCGGGCTCCGGCGATCTTGACAGACGATTGTGACACTGTCACAATCGCCGGGCATTATAGCCTAGCGCGTACCAAAACTGTTTTGGCCATAACTTCTTCGTTATAGCTCCGTTTTCGCTCCGGAAAGAACCGTTGGTCTCGTAATCGAATCATTTATCCATCAAGACTATAAAACCAAGGATTCAAGCCCAAAATCAAATATCTTATTTTTCCTTAATATAACGGTTTTTGTATAAACTTGAAATGATACCTTTCGAAAATCGGGGTGTTACAATATATCATATTTGTCTTATTCAAAAAAAAAAGTTTCGGGTTTATTTGTTCAAAATTAAGTTTATGATTTTGTTTTTCAAAAAAAAAGGTTTCGTGTTTATTTGTTCAAAATTAAGTTTATGATTTTGTTTTTTCAAAAAAAAAAAAGTTTCGGGTTTATTTGTTTGAAATTAAGTTTATGATTTTGTTTCTTCAAAAAAAAGTTTGTGATTTATTTTTTCAAAAAAAGTTCAAGAATTTATTTGGTAAAAAGATTTAAGAAAAAATTTAGAGATTTATTTGTTAAAAAATTCAAGGACTTAATCATTCAAAATCCGATAGTTTGTTGGGTGTTTGTAGATTTTTATCACATTAACCTGCTTTTACAGGTTACAATGATGTATTTAATCGGTTTTAGAAAGTTTAAAGGTTTTATCATTCAAAAAAATAGTTTAATGACTTAATCATTCAAAATCATATAGTTTGTTGGGTTTTTTCAGATTTTTCCCTTTAATAATCTTTAATTTAACACAAATATCCAACAGTTTTTTTCAAGGTTTTTAATGGCAGATATCAAATATCCAAATATTTCGTTCAAAGCATGAATTTGGATTTCACATTTTTAACGAAAACTTGCTTTACTTTTTCATTTTTATTTTACAACAAAATCTTACATCACCTGCATCATCATGAGGTTAGGTTAATGAATAAATATCTGTTATCCTTAAATCCCCATGTTCTTTAGATCCTCATCTACACTCTCTCTGATGCATATGACTTTACATGATTGGTTGGATTGAAAAAAGACAAAAGAAACTAGGGAACAACATACTTATATCCCTAAATAATATGGATATTTTTAAACAATCAATTTTCAATATAAATGTTACATTCTTGTTTTTTTTTTTGAAAGGGTATACTGAGATATGGCCCAGACTAATCCCTGGCAAAGCAATCGACTGCGAAAGCATGCAGTCCTGAGATTAAACCCAGTGGCCACAAGGCGAATACAGGGAATCGAACCCGGGTTAAGCGCTATGAACTCCCCAGGTGATTACTACTACACCACACGCCTTGTGGTTTACATTCTTTATTTTATAACAATGGTGGTGCAGGCTTAGGCTTAGCAAATGAAAATTCATCCTCATTCCTCATCTCCTCTTCTTGTTCATTCGATCGAACCAACTCGATCTCGTTATCGCTATGATGACCATCTCTCACATCGATCAAGTGCCGAGTAGATGATTCCGGAGACAGTGGTTCGGCTTCCAAATCCGATACATCGGTGTCTTCATAGGTGAAATTCCGTGTGGAGTGACCGGTGGTCTTGAACCGGTGGAGTGTGGCTGCTGCCGTTGGGTAGAGGCTCGACGCCATCGGATGAACCGGGCTCGCGTTAACACTATCCCCGAACATGGATGGGGTCGGGGACTTGCCACCTTTGCCTCCATGTTTCCTTTTCACGGCCATTCGCCATTTCTTGAGGGCTTTAGAGGTTTGTTCGTCAAAGATGGACATCTTCATGTTCGATCCCATCTACACGTACAATGTCACCACGTCAATATCATATGTCATTCGGTATGAAATCAAAAAAGATGAATCATTCTTGTAAGTCGAAAAGCACGTGCCAAACAAAGTCATACGGGTTTTGGTGATTTACGTAAAATATAAGGGGCATAATTGGAAAAAAGAAAGTTAAAAGAACCCCCGGAGGTTATTGAAACACTATCTGAATTCGTTTTTCAAAAAGCTAACTTTTGACTTATCAAACACGGTTTTTTCAAATTTCTCAAAAAAATAAGCTAGCTTATTGTTGCTAAACATGGTCTAAATATTATCTCTAATGGTGAATTATGATACGATCAAGAGATGTTACTTTCGAAACTAATACGAACAGAAATAGTTCATGAAATGGATGTTAAACCTGGGAAAGAAGCGCATAGAGCGGAAGCGTTATATAGCTGCACAAGATCAAAACTCCGACCCTGCGTAAAACAAAGATACAAATCATTTCATCAACAAAAAATCCAAGCCTATGCTTGATAATATTACCGGTCATTACAACGAAATGGACATTTTAGGACGCGCAGAGCCCAAATAAAACTTTCAAGTTTATAGGACCAAGAATGGTTTTATATCTAAAAGCATTACAATAAGTTGTTAGAACAAAGTTAGACGACCAAACAAGTTCTATTAACAAAGTTAGACAACTTAATAGGACTGCAAGTAAATTGTACTATTAGCCTTTTTATAGGAAACTTTTGAAAAGTGTTTGTCCTACAAAAAGGCTAATAAGACGATAAATAGAATTTGTTTGGTTATCTGACTTTCTTCAAACAACTTTTTGTAACGATTTTAGATATGACACAAAATTCTTGGTCCTATAAACTTAAAGTCTCGTTAAGTACTCTACTAGAACGTTTGCTCATCCCGGAAAACCCATTTCGTTGTAGAGAGTTTCATTAGAGAAAATTCTTACCCCATAACAAGTTTCATGATCACGAGTCTCATATTGTCATGGAAGCAAGAGTTGATCTTATATTCATACTGCACAAGCGGGAAAAAGATGGAATCACGTCACCAATGGTTCACGAACGCTTCCAAAACCCGTTAACATAGAAAAAGAACATCTATCGTTACATATATATATATATATATATAGAGAGAGAGAGAGAGAGAGAGAAAAGGGGGGTTCAAACAAGAACGTTAACAAAATATGAGAATAAGAAAACGGCCAAATCACGTGCAAAATCACATGTAAGTTTACACCACATGTGATTTTACAAGAACGGTCAAAGCAAGGGTGTGCGGGCGACGTGACCCGTGATCTCAGGTCACAGCCAAAGTGATTCGACCGTTTTCTTATTATCTTATTTAGTTACCGATCTCGTATGAACTTGACTCTCTCTCTCTCTCAATATATATATATATATATATATATATCTCAAGAAAACGTAGTTTTATTACCCAAATCCAGAAGAAGTAAGTTATCTGGAAAGCATTCTGTGAGCACAAAAGAACCCGTAAAAGAGTCAGTAACATGAAGACGATAAAATATGGGACCGAAATCCAGAGTTTCATCAGTGCACCTGAAACAACGCGAAGTGTATGAGATGAAGCATTAAACGCGGCTTCGAGAACCAAAAATAATTATCGGAGGCCTGCACGAGCGGAATCCCTTGGATGACCGCATGTCTTTCGGTGATTTCAAGAGCCATTTTCGTCAAGATGGCTTGAAGCTTCGTTCCAACGGCTAAGATAACCTGCACATATGAAGTGCAGTGAAACGATCACGAGTTTGTTCTCCGTAACCGATCTTTAAAGAACCGGAAAAACCACACTTACGAGTAACGGAATTATCGATGCCCATAACATTGCCTGCCATCCTACAAGATATAGAGATTTTATAGGTCAAAAAGTCAGGAAAAGAGATCAGTTTTTGACTTTTTTGAGTCAAACGGATTATGTTTCGACTTTGAAATTGAAATCGATTCTAAACATTTGTAAAATGTTTTGGTGATTACATTGAACTTACTAACATAAACTACGAATTGCAAAAAGTTTAGAACAATTACTAACGAAATCTGTATCAATTTTGTGTTGATAAAGTATTGGGTTTGAAGCGGAAAGTATTAGTGACTTACCGTTAACGTTTAGAAGCAAGAAGATCACGAAAGATGCCCATAGTACCGGACTGCCAACATGAAAGGACGAAAAGAAATCGGGATTATTGAACATTAAGGCGAATGTACGCAAGAAAATTTGATGAACTGGCAAATAAAGATATGTGGGACCCATCAAATTACTGTCCGAAAGGAGAATTCTGACATATATTGACGAGAACGGATCCAAAAATCTTTAGTACCTGACTCCAACAACGACTTGGAAATCATCTTCTAACGACCGTTTGATATACTTTTGGAAGTTGAATTTACTTCCGGGAGCTAAATGAAGCTGAAAGGATCGAACAATTCATGATTGGGACGAAAAAAACAAAAAATTGCGTAAAGAAACAAGAACAAAAGTCTCACATTTATGAATCCATTTCGCAAGGTCATATAATCGGACCGACTAACGGACGCGTAAAATTGGCGGAAAAAGCATCCCTACATGAAAGAAACCAACATAAGGGAAATATATAACGTAAAAGCTATTATCGACATGAGCATTTGATTTCGTAACCCTTTGTGGTAACTCAACTAGTAAGACCTTGGGTTTGATCCTCAGTGGTCACCACTTCGAGTCTCAACGTTTGTTAGACTGTTAACTTTAGGGCCGCATTGGATTAGTCGAGGTGTGCACAAGCTGACCCAGACACCCACGGTTATAAAATATAAAAAAATTGATCAAGTCCTCGAGAACTTACAATGTAAAAGAAGAACGGGATTCGAGTCCAAAAGCTAGTGTGTGCTCTCACGAAAGACGTCTCATGGCTAAGCCTGAATCGTGAAGGATCTGTATGTTCCATCATGTATGAACAGCCGAATTACATTCATGAAGGGTATATTTTCTGTCTTAACCAAATCATAGTAAGAAAACTTATACCAAACGAACCCTGTATATCCCACCCGAAGGTAGGTTCTGGGAGTACGATGTACGTAGACCTGACCTCTATCCCATAGAGTAGAGCAGTACTTTCCATGTCATAGACCGTAAAAATAAACCAAATGAACCCAGTATATCTCACCCGAATGTGGGATCTAGGGGTAAAATGTACGCAAATCTAACCTCTATCCTAGAGAGTAGAGCAGTAGTTTCCGTGTCATAGACAGTAAACATAAACCAAATGAACCCTGTATATCCCACCCGAATGTGGGGTATAGGGGTAAGATGTATGCCTCTATCTTGTTGTTTTCGTCTCATAGAAAGTAAACATACCATTGGAAAATTCATAGTCATGGGATAAAGTCTCCAACTCCCACTGCTTCCATCCACGAATCTACAAAGCAAAAAGTAGCAGCAAAATCATATCGATTTGCAGAACATCCAGTTTCACCACTACTCAAAGTTGGTCGCTTTCTTTTCGAACGAATTGATACTACTTGAATTTTCGAGGGTCATTGATTGCAAACTTGAATCTTGACGGAAAACAGAAAGACTTAAAAAAAGTGTCTGGTTTTTCAAGAGCTTCAAACAACTAATTGGTCTATCTATGCTCGTTGCCTAAAGTATACGACAAAGGGCAATGCTAGTAAATGTAATGTACCTTTAGTCTCCCGAGAGCCATTGTTATAGCGCTGTATGCAACGTGTAAGACGGCAAGAAAGAAGATGAGTATGTGCAGTTGATGAAGCCCGTCAACGGTTATAATTGGTACTTTCCCCTATCAAAAAAATCAATTGTTAATCTCATATAACACTCAACTATTCGTACACATCCTTTACTTTAGCAGTGTTGGGAGTCCCAAATCAGATAGTCACAAACCGCAAACATGTATATATGTAGAAACATTGTCTCTCTTTCAGAGAGAGATTTAGCATGGTATCAAATCCGGGGTGTGTGACCACCTAGGGACTCGACATTCTTTCACCTCTGTTCTTGTGGGCACCTTTTAGCTTCCATTCGAGGGACGTGTTCGAGTCCCACATCGGCTAGACATGGACCATCAAACATGTATATACGTACTGCGTACACTAGAACAAAATTAGCTTTATAAGACGTCAAAGTTGTCTAAATGTCCTATATGAAGGTGACACAATAGGACGTATTTGGACATCCTAACAAGTTTTTTACGACACTTTATTTCGACACTCTTGAAATAAAGTGTGTGCTATTATCTTTTTTATACGACACTTTTTGAAAAGTATCCTATAAACACATCCTTTTATAGAAACACTTGTTTTTATAAGACACTTTTTCAAATAATATCATATAAAAAAGACTAATAGATAAATTAACTTCAAAATTGTCCCAAAAATGTTGTTAGGACGCCCAAAAACGTCCTATCAACTCACTGTAATACATTTTCATACAATTCTTTAGTCCCATAAAGCAATACATTCAAACATATTTGGCGTCCTATAAACCCAATTTTGTTGTAATACTAGGAACCTCCTCTCTCTTTATAAGAACTCAGGACTCCTTTAAAGAGAGATTCAAAGAGGTTCCACGTATCTTAACATGGTATCAGAGCCATAATTAAAAGTACCTTCTTGCAGGTAGAAGCATAGGCACCAGCTAACGATCTACGCTGATCATACGATAAAAGCAACCGATGTGTGGTTTCTTCTTTCTCTTCTTTATGATCTCTCTTAGCACATGGCAACATGGTATCAGCCACATCAACAGGAATGCATATTTTAGCAATGTAATATTGACTAAAAGTCAATATCAATGAGATAAACCCTAGAATCATCAATTCTACACATTTTTTTTCCAACAAACAAACAAGTGTTAGAACTTAGAACCCAAAACCCAATTCTTGAAAAGATTGGGATTGAAAATTAGAAATAATTGTGGAGTTATTTATTTACCAGCTTTAACCTTCTCCAGAGCTTCAAACAAAGCTTTCTTGTGCTTTTCTGTGAAAAACTGATGGTAAATTTCATTCTTTCAGTAACATCCACAAAATTCAACAGTTGTTTTCAAGAAACATAATAAAAACAAAAAGATAGATCCTTTTTGTTGAATTTCAAACATCCTGTTTTGTGGGAAGAACAGTAACAGACAAAATCGAAAGAGAATAGTGAAAAGCTTTGGGTAAAAATGGAAAGAAAAGAACTAACCTTTCCAAGTTTGTGAAGAATTTTCTCTAATGCTATGGAGACGATGATGATGACTGCACAAACACCAGCAACAGCCCAAGTGGGTGTTTGATCCAGTTGTCTTGTGGCTTCTTCAGTTGTATCTCCTGCCATGTTTTAGCTTCAAAAAACAACACAGAATTTGGTTTAAGAGTTTTGAAATATGGGTTTTGATTTTGGAGTTGAAGATATTATTTATCATTCATATATGAATGAATGAATATATGTTGATGAGACAGATTGAAGGGTTTCTTTGTTGGCTCTGATTTGGTCCTCCAAGACAAGAGGAGAAGAGGAGAGAAGAGAGAAGAGTGATGGAAAGCTGAGTTGGTGGTTCAATCCTATCTTTATACTTGTTTATTGATTCATTCGGTTGCCTTGAATTATTTAGGCTCAAATCAACCTTGTAAAAAACGTAAAAAAAAATAAATAGGGGTAAGGAGTTCACATGTCGGTGTTGGTGTTAGAAAAAATATTTTCCAATTAAAATGGAAAAAAAAAATGACAGAAATTATAAAAATCTCTAAATAGATAGTTTTCCTTCAAACTAATTATTACATCTGAAAAGCAAACTTTTCTTCTCCTAATTTCCCATATATTAAATATTTTAATAATATCATTAAATAAATTTAATATTTTAATAAGATAATTAATACTAGGGTTACTAAAATAGAATAGTTATTAGAGTTTGATGCAATTTTTTTGAGATTTTTATTTTTTACTCTATTTTAGAAAATCTTTAGCATAGCTGTTGGAAATGCTCTGATCTTTTGGATTAGCTCAACTGACAACAAGGTTTGGATAATTTAATAAATTTTCTTTAGAGGTCACCGGTTCAAGTAGGTCATTGGGGATTTTTATGGTTGTTCTTCAAGGGTCATGGGATTAGTCGAGATATACACAAACTGCCTCAAACACTTGCGGTTATAGAAAGAAAGGGTACTTCAGTGATTATGCAAAATGTGAGTTCTTAAATTTCTTTTGAAAAATAAAATTTTGGACATGAACAAGTAAATTATTGAACTTTTTAAAATAAAAACTTTTGAGCGATTAATTCTTTAGATATTGTTTTGAAGCCAAACATTTCCTTAAACTTATAAAACGAAAGAAATAAATATAATTTCTCTTTTATGTATTAATAAATCAGTAATAAAATACAATAAACTAATAAAATAAAATGATTATATACAATTTTCTTTTGTCATTATTTAATTTTCATATTAAAATTATAATCATAGAGGAAACTATTGATTGTTTAATTTTCATATACAAATGAAAATCACATTTGTATATGAAAATTAAACAATCAATATACAAATGAAAATCACGTATAAATCATGTCTAGCTCAGTTGGTTTTTCCAAAGACGGTAACATCCTGGGGGGATTGTGGGCCGGGTTCGAATCCAAGGGGAGTCAATTTAAGGGCATGAGGAGTACCTAGTCCGTGGGCCGGTCCAGTCGTTGACTGGGCTGCCCTCCCAGCCCAGTCTTAGACTGTGGTTGGGCTCTAGGTTCAGCGTAAGCTGGGCCGGGACAACGGCGGATTAGTGGGCTGCCCATATGCCTTCCAACGGGGAGGTGTGCGTGCGTGTGTTCGTGGTAGTCGTTCGTTGGTTCGATGCCGCTATGCCTTCCAAAAAAAAATGAAAATCACATAATCATAATAAACACTTGTAATTGTGATTTGATTTGAAAAATAAAGAATTGCTGATAAAATGATATATTCATTTCGTGTTATTGGTTCGTTGATTTGTAAATATAACAAGAGAAAAATGAAATATTCCTTTCGTTTTATACTTGTAAAATAATTTTCGTTCAAAAAAATATTCGAAAATTTAATCGCTTAAAATATGAAAGTTCGTTGAATTTTTTAATGTTTTAGTAAGTTTAATGATTTATTTGTCCGATTTCAATAAGTTCAAGAATTTATTTGTTTGATTTAATTAAGTTTAAAGATGTATTTGTTCAAAGAATATTTATAAACTTAAGGGTCGTTTATCAAATGTTTACCTAATAACACCATTTACCGGGACACTTACATTACTGGATGTACATGGCAATGATTGAGAATCATACCCGGTAAGAGCGATGACAAAGATCGAGAGTCTTAGGGACCGTTTACCTAATCACTTACCCGGTAAGTGTTTGCCGATAAAATTCAACACTATCACTTACTTACCGGGTAAGATCTTAGTTCACTAAAATGCGCCGTATGCAACAATTTACCCGGTAAGCACTAACCGTGGTAAGAGTCGTCGCAATCACTTACCGTGTAAGGCTATCGGTCCTTGCATTTGCTCTTACCGGGTAAGATTTATAGTCCTTGTCATATTCATCCGGTAAGGTAATGTGAGTTGATAAGCATTTACCCGGGTAAACGTTTGGTAAACGGCCCCTTACACGGTAAGTGAGGGTGACGACTCTTACCCAGTTAGCGTTTACCTGGTAAATCGTTGCATACGATGTTGTTTAATTGGATTAGAATCTTATCCGATAAAATAAATAAGAGTGTTGATTCTTATTACCAGTAAGTTGCTTATCGAGTAAGCATTGAATAAACGACCCCTTAATCACTCAAAAATGTACAATTAGGTTGGGTTTGTTATACTTTTCTTAATATAAAGTTTAGTTATTTAAGTAGTTATGAATCAAAAGTTGAATCATTTTGAACTTATTTATTATAAACAGTGGATGGTGACTTGGTGGTTTGGTTGAATCCTATCTACGCAGTTGTTTTTTAAGTTTGTCCTTTGAATGGAAAATGAGGGGAATTGAATGCGCACATTTGGGTGTTGATTGTTGAATATGCATGTCGTTGATTCAATTCATAAACCTTGTTTTAGAACATCTCCAACTGTATGCTATAATCTATACTATATTATAAAACACGGATAAAAAACTCTTAAATACAAATTATTAGGCATAAGGTATCATCATTTTATGCAAGATTTTAAAAATCTCTTAATTTACAAGTATCAAAGCACAAGATATATATTACTACTATAGGCTTCTAACACCCACCAATTTGGTATGTGCAAGACCTTCCTTTTATGCATATCTTTCCATGTATCACTATTAATTAATATATTATATTACTATAAATTTGTTTTAATTATATTATTAAATATGTAATTGGTTATTTTTTCTAGATGTCATTAAAATATATAAGATAATCATTGAATTCTAACAAAATACTTAATTTTTTTATATAAAAACATTATATTATTAAGCCTAAATTAAACAAATTTATAAAAAAACATTATCACTTTCTCAAAACCATCCAAAATCGTACTGTAAATCTACAAAAAAATAAAATGAAACATTAAAATCGTGATGTATCTCGCTGCATTGCGCGAGTACGCTTCTAATTTTTTTAAAATAGAGTATAAAAGGTTAAAATTTATAAAAGAAATTACATCCAACTTCAACAGCTACTCTATTTTAGCAATTATATCATCAATTATATTATTAAAATATTTCATACATTTAATATAATATTATTTCTCTCTCCTAACACACAACTTCAATTTCTCCTATTGGTGGAAAGAATTAAATATTATTTCTCTCTCTTAGAAATAGAGTTTTAAAGATTTCTCCAAATTTAGAGATTTTTATCTTCTCTCTCTTCTTTTTTTCTATTTTAGCTTATGGTTTAGCATAGCTGTTGGAGCAACAAAATTGCTAAAATCTTACTTTTTTTCTATTTTAGCATAGCTGTTTTTTTTTGTACGGCAACTTGGGCTACGCCCCCACACACACGCACCCACGGTATCCGGGCATCCAATTGGGCAGCACCGACTAATCCGCGGCGACCCGGCCCAGCCCAAATGGACTGGACCCGCCCAGATACGACTAAGTCCGGTCAAGACCGAACCCGCATACCCATAGACTGGTATGCCCGTAAACCTGGACCCGAACCGACCCAAGGTCTGGGTATCGCCGAAGTGCATCCCCCAGGATTCGAACCCTGGTAGATAGACATACCATGCACTATCCCCCCAGGGCCTTACCACTAGGCTAGCAACTCTTTGATTATTTTAGCATAGCTGTTGGAGATGCTCTTATGCTTTCTTCTATTTTGTAAGGTTGTTGTTAGTTGTTACGGATAAGACTGTGCAACAGACGAGTCGGGTCGGGTCGGGGACCCAGAACCGAAACCCGATCGGATATTCGAGGGATGAGATAAGCCCCGAAATCCGACCGATAACAACTTCGGGTATTCGGGTTCGGGTTTACATATCGGGTTGGTCGGGTATGGGCCAGATTGGGCTTTTTTTTGGACCTGTTAAAACTTAACCATATCCACATATCATATGTTATAACTTATAAGTTATAAAACAAAAAAACAAAACATGGAACTTACAAACAACAACCAAAGTTTAAATTACAAATTTACTTACATCTAACAAATAACAATAACATATACATACATACTGCATACATACCATTGTATTTGTAGTTTTGTATCGATTACCAAAGTCCAAAATTACATCTAAATGCTAAAATACCAAGTCCAAATTTACCAAAGTCCAAAATTACATCTAAAATACCAAGCACCAAGTTACCAAATACCAACTACAAATTACCAAATTCCAAAGTTCGAAACAACCAAACTACCAAAGTTCCAATTCAATTGAAACCAACAAGTGAAAGTGTGAAACAACCTAACCTTCCAAGTTCCAACTTCCAACCAACCAAGTGACCAACTTACACCGACTTCATTTGAATCCTATCAAATAAAAAATAATAAATCATGAAAATCATTTATCATGTAAAATTAAAAGTAACAACTAACAAATAAAAATTTAAAGTACCTTTCTCAATCATGATTCATGGATCAGCTTCTTCAAATCCCCCAAACTCAGACGCGTCTGTACT
The DNA here is from genome assembly GCA_023525745.1 of Arctium lappa. Taxonomy (NCBI): domain Eukaryota; kingdom Viridiplantae; phylum Streptophyta; class Magnoliopsida; order Asterales; family Asteraceae; genus Arctium; species Arctium lappa. Next base: position 948,203 of record CM042062.1, on the reverse strand, counting down.
AAGATTATCTTCAACACGAGTAGAAGAAATTCCAACTCTTAAATTATCAATTTATGCACGTAATGATAACTTATAATTATAAACTAATGTCGTAATTATAATTTATAAATAATAACTAACTCATAAAATAATGTCATACATTTCTCAAACTTCTCAAAGTCCTCCAAATTTTCTTCCACCACAAGTGGTTCACTAGGACCCCTTAACCAATCTTGGGCACATATAAGTGCTTCAATTATTTTAGGAGTTAGAGAACTCCTAAAATTATCAAAAGCAAAAAGCGAGTATCACATATCCAGTTTCAAACAAAAGCTACCATTAGAAATTTAGGATCAAAAGTGCTTACGAAACAGAACAAATCAACAAACTCTCACTCACTCAATGTTACACCCTGTGGTCTGTGTTAGGCTCAGGGTCGTTCCTAACTTTTTGGGGGCCCTGTTACACATTGAACGATAAAACGAGTGATAAAGAAATAAATTATAATATAAAAGTTCATACCATACTAACAGTCTCTTTTAGGACCTTTTGCAACTAGCACATCAATCATTTTAAAATTCTAGTGTCCCAAAGCTTTTGAATGTACTGCAGTCTGCAAAATGAGATAAACAACATCAAATTTCTGATAATCTAATTTATGAGAAATTGAGAATAAATTCATAATCAGTAAGTTAATTTTGATATCCTAACCTAGACAATATGAACATTACTAGTATCTTAATTTCTAAATCAATTAACCTAAACAAGTTAAAACCAAAATGACAAAATCTAATTGACTAATTTACACAAAAATAACAACTAGAGAGACAAAAAAAATCAAATTTGAGATATTAGAACTGAACTGAATTTAGTCAATTTACCTATTATGTTGTTCATTATCCTGTCTGTCCAATGAATGATTTATCAAGCACCAAAAGTTCAATGTCCAAATCTGCAAATCGGTTATTGATGTTCAGAAATAAGATGAAGGAGATTGAAGAATGAAGAATGAAGATTCTTAGATTCACATTTAACGATACAGATGAAGGAGATCGAACCTGTGCCTGTCGTATTATTATACAGAGGAAGAAGAGGGAGTCGTTTGCCATTACCCGTTGTCTTTGTCGTTGAAGAACTGAATCGTCTATCGTAGGGACTTTCAATCGTCGATTATTAGTTGGAAATAGTAAAGACAGAATGAATTGGAGCCTGGAAGCGACAGGCGTCGACGCAAGACGAGACTGATGATGATTGTTGTTATCGAAAATTGGACTGAATTTTAGATTAGAATTAGATTTTAGGCGGTGAAGTTATCCATTTATTTGGGCTTGGGGAGTTGGGCTACGGCTTACACCTTCCATGATTATAATTTATACATTTATTTGGGCTTGGAGAATTGGGCTACAGCTTCCACCTTCCAGATTATAATTTATAGGAGGTAAAACTAATAAACAAGATTAATATGGGGCCCCATGTTTTTTGGGGGCCCTGTTCTAATGAACCTATTTAACATGCCACATCACGACCCTGGTTAGGCTGCTAGCAGGGAATGGATTAACATATGATAGAAATCAACATTCAAACCAAATCAACTAATCAAGTATCAACCATAAAATAGAAATCAACATTCAAATCAAAAACCTAAAATAAGAATCAAAACAGGAAAACCCCTAAATAAATAAAATACGTACAGAGAGTAGAGAGTGTACAGAGGTAGTCGTCGCCGGTGGACAGTGGATGAACCGCTGGAGCCTCTCCTCAGTGGACTGGAGTGGCTCGCGGGAGGAGATGAATCGTGCGAGAGTCGAGACAGACGATGGATGAATCATGCGAGAGTCGAGACAGCGACAGCCTGAAAATCGTGCGAGCGATGAGCGAAGTGAGAAAGGGTTGAGGGCTGAGCGAAGACGATGAAGACTAAAGAGTGAAATTGATTAATTGAAGACTGAAAATAGAAAATTTGGTATTTAGGTTTACAATTAGTCAATTCAAATTATTCAATTACATATATAATTAAAAAATGCAGAATTTAAAACTAGTATCGAATATTCGGGTCGGACGGGTATGGGATTTGGGTACCCAACCCGATCCTACTATACCCGATATTAGTTTCGGATCGATTATCTTCGGGTTCGGTTATATCGGATATCGGGTGGGAGGCTTAAATTCGGGTCGGGTCGGGTTTCTCGGGTTGGCGGGTTTTGCTCACCCTAACCCACCCTATACCTCTAACAAAAGTCAAAAGAGCAACTTTTTTTGGGACACCCCCCTTACGGCCTTACCTCTAACAAAAGTCAAAAAAATAACATTTTTTAGGAAATTGTGTAATTAAAAGCTTATTTTTTTGGTTCTCAAAAAACTAAATTTTTTTAAAGACTGTGTAATTAAAAGCTAATTTTCTGGGTTCTCAAAAAAGTAATTTTTTTTAAAGATTGTGTAACTAAAACTAATTTTTTTGGTTCTCAAAAAAATAATTAATTTTTCCTTTTACTATCAAAATCAACCATCAAAAGTTGTAACTTTTATTAAATAGATAAAAACTCAATTAATTCATATTAGGCATTGTTTGGCAAAAATAAGCTAGCTTATTTTCTGGGTACATGTTTGGATGACCATAAGCTAGCTTATAAGTTAGTTTTTTGAAAAACTACTTGGAGTAGCTTATGAGGAGCTTTTTATGATTATTCCAATTTTGCCCCTCATTAATATTCATTATTATATATTAACTTTTAATTATAAATAAATAATTAATGTTCTTTTTGGTAATTTAAATGATTATAAGTTAGTTTTTGCCAAACGTGACTTTTTCATCAGCTAGCTTATCAGCTACCAACTAGCTTATCAGTCACCAGCTAGCTTATCAGCTACCAGCTAGCTTATCAGTTATCAGCTTGTTTGCCAAACATAACCTTAATACAGTTTGTTGTTAGTTGGTGAGTAATTTGGTTATATAACTCTATCAATTAACACATTACCAGTTACCAAATCAACCAAATTGAGGTAAAAAATACAAGTTTATGACAACACTTGTTTTTAGGTGGAGTTTTTAAAATCTAATATTTTATGTGTCTATACAATCTGCTCTTTTATTAAAAAAAATTTAAAACTGTTTTAAAATATATTTGTTCTAAAATATGTTTTTGAAATATTTTTTCCCTTTTTTTCTTTGTTAATGTTAGAAATTTCTTTTTATGATAATTTACTAATTTTGTAATATTTTACAAAAAAAATCAGGTATCGTGTTTAAGATGACGAGTACGTCAAAGTTTTCCACCGACCAAAGTATAGTATTTAGCATTGTTGTTATGTACAAGAATTATTTTATTTGTTTATATATTCAATCACTAACATAAATAACTTTTTGATTTTAGGTGTTTATGTCTCGAGAGGATTTGATGGCTTGGGTGCAAAATGTGGCACGATCTCTTGGTTTTATCATTGTCACAAAACGATCAAAGACTCGACCAAGTGGATATGTGTCTAAAGTTGTACTCATGTGTGACCGTGGTGGTATATCAAGAAGTAAAATTGATTCTAAAAAAGACACTGGAACAATGAAAACCAATTGTCCATTCGAATTGGTAGCAAAATATTCAAAAATGAATGATTTTTGGACTTTAAGGGTCGTACGTGATGAGCATAATCATGAACCCGCAACGTATATTGAGGGTCATGCATATGCAATGAGATTTTCTAATAACGAATATCGTTTAGTTGCAGATTTGACACGGTTGAATGTGAAACCACGTGATATTTTATCAACATTGAAGGAGCAGAATGAGAATAATGTATCTTCATTAAGGACCGTATACAATGCACGTCGTACGTATCGTATGTCCGAGCAACAAGGTAGAACTCCAATACAAAATCTTATGTATATTTTGTAGGATAAAGGTTATCGCTTTGAGTTCCGTACTAATGAGCTAGAAGAATTATTCTTCGCTCATCCGACATCAATGGAGATGTGGCGTGCATTTCCACATGTCGTGCTAATGGATGCCACGTATAATACTAACAAGTATAACCTTCCTGCCAAAGATAAAAATGTTGACTGTGAGATGTTTGAAAAGAGTTCTACTCATCAATCAGAATCTAGCAAGTTCAACTTTTTAAGAAAACTGAAGAAGGTTGTCGAACCCGTGGTTAAGAAAAATAACCGTGGGCGTCCTAAAATCAAGCGTGGTCATCTTTCAAATCATGTTCCTCATAGACATAGTTGCGTAAACACAACAAATTTTTGGGATTTCAATGAGCAACCGGCGAGATACAGTTCATATGATATGGATGTAAACAAGGAACAGTGGGAGGGAAGTTCATACACAATAGACTTGAACAAAGAACCATCAGGTCAAAGTTCACCCCAAATAAACTTGAACAAGGAACCAGTGGAGAATCTATTAATAAAACAAATCCCGAGTATGTTTCATTATTATGTTACAGATATACGAGATGTAAGAGGAGAAGGGAACTGTAGATTTCGAGCAATAGCTGCTTGTCTTGGTTTTGGTGAAGACCATTGGCTTTACATTCGGCAACAACTTTTAGATGAATTATTGACTTCATATAATGTTTATGCTAAATTTTTCACCGATGGTCTCAATGAAATGCATACTTCATTGTCTTTCTAGGATTCGCCTGCACCACCGCAACATTGGATGGTTATGCCAGAGACAAGCATCTTGATTGCTAACAGGTTTGGTGTGACCGTCAACTTTTTAAGCAATGGAGAATGTTTGACTTGCTTCCCTCTATGGAAAGGTCCAGAAGAGTTCCAATCACATCCAAATATTACAATTGCACATGTAAATGGTAATCATTATGTGATGATAATTTTAGAAGGAGACCACCCAATGACTCCTATTTTACGATATTGGGTGTGCCATAAAGCTCCGTCTGCAGTTACATGGGAAACCATCTATATGAGACGTTTATAAAGTTATAGACAACTCAATCCTCGTTATTCCAAAAAAGATTTTGTAGACTTATCGTATTTTATGTAATAAATATTAATCTATTGTCCTTTAATTATTTTTATCTCGTATTTTTGTGATGATTAGAAAAAAAATGTTACTTCAATAACAAAATGTATTTTTATTTATGATTTTTTATTATAAAACACTAACAAAAAATAAGAAATAAAATAACAAATAAATATATTTAATAGAAGGTAAAAAAATGTTAATGTATATTTTTATTTATTAAACACTTAACAAATGTATTTTTATTTATATTAACAAAAAGTAAGAAAAAAAAACAAAAAAAATATTTAATAAAAGTAAAAAACATAATGATTAAAACTAATCAACATAATATAATGAGACAAGTTTAGTAGGATAGGGGGGGGGGTGCAATGATCCTCTCACCCATTTTGTAATCTTTTGTCTCATTACTATTGTATCTTGTAGTTTTGATCGTGTTTGAATATTTGTTCTTCGACTTTATATCTTCTGTTCGAGTGTCTTTCAATAAATTGTTGTTTTTCAATAAAAAAAGAGAATATAAGATTTATGTTTATTGATTTTAAATCTTTTTGAATAATGCAAAACCCGTGTTTTACATTGAGTTTACGGACTACTTAAGTCAAACGAGAACATGGTTAAAATAAAAGAACACGAAAATGGTCAAATCACATGTGATTTACATGGTTACGGAACAAGGTCAACGCAAAGGTGAGCGGAGCGGGCAAAGTCGCGTGAACCACACATTATTTTACACGTGATTTTAATGTAAAATCACATGTTATACTAGTTTTTTTTACTAACTAAGTTAATTAATTGGGCAAATTACTACATACAACTAAGGTCGCGTTTGGTTTGTCGGAATGGATTGGAATTGGAGAGATTTGGATTTCAAATTAATTCCAATCACGTATTTGGTTTGCAGGATTGTCCGGATTTGAAATCCTAGGATTTCTTTGAAATCCCTTCAACATAGGATTTTGAAATCCCAAGAGGATGGCTAGGATTTCAAGGGATTTCGTAGAATTTTATATAATAATGTTTTAAAATATGTTAAAAATACTTGTTTTTTAATAATCAGTTAAATAAAAGGTAATTTAATCATTTTTATAATTTTTTTAATGATTTTTTTATAAATAATGGAATTCGAATCCATTCCAATCCTGCAAACCAAACACACAAAAGAATTCTAAATCCCTATATGAAATCCAATTCATTCCATTCCTACAAACCAAATGGACCATAATAAGTACCTTTTTTTTGTAATTGTGATGTCAGGATTAGTTTGCATGCACCTTGACTGATCTTATAAGACCCTGAAGATATGTAATGCCCCAAAAATTAAGGAAGTAATTTTATTTATATTTAGTTGGTGAAGTCTTACCTTGTGGTTAATTGTTTTTAGAAGAAATAATCCCAAATGATTAGTTGATCGATCCCGACCGCCTTCGCATTGAAAATTTCCCATTTTTAGGCTCGGTACGAAGTCGGCGACTGTGACCGGCGATTATGCCCATGTCACAGTCGCAAAAGGCATTGTCGCGGGGAGAAACCCTCTCTCGATACATACTCCGCGAGTATGCCCGGCGATAGTTCCTGAGTTATACTCACCATGGCACTCTCGCGGACGGCTGATGACTTACGGTACGTTCGAGGCGACTATGCCTCACGATAGTGACAATGTCACTATCGCCTGGGCAAGGTCGCCGGCGCTGAATCGGGTATTAAATGCCCTAACCCGACTTTCTCAACTCATAACTCCAAATCTGTTTTGTGGAACGATTTCTCCCTGGTCCAAAGAGGTAAGGCACTTCTTTAACTCTCTTTCTTCAAAAATTCTTGGAAATTTTGACCTAAGATAATTTATGGTGATAACCTAGGGTCTCCATTTGCCTATCCTAGAGGATCTCCTAGCCATTTCTCAAGCTCCATCCACCATTTTCATCTCTAAAGTTTTAGGTTTTATTAAACCTACAAGGTGAGTTCTTTTTGTCTTCATATAACATATACATGTTTAAATATCAAATATCTTGATTTCCTACACCTTCTCTAGTAACATTTGTATTCATCATGATTTTGACCTAACTTGTACACTTTGAGTATTTTAGGGTTTACACCCTTGTATGAGAAATGTTGGGTACAATATATGAGGTTGAAAGGTAATTATATATATGTATTCATGTATTGGGATACTTGAGGACCTTTCTTTATGCACATTGTATTGATAGTCAATTTGAGTCTTGTTCATGGAAAAAGGGTGCTATAAAGCATGATAAATGTGGAATGTGAGTCGAAAACTTATGATGGTTTATTCAGTTGGGAATATTATGTACGATTTCTATGTTGTCATCACATTAGATTTTATGGAGTTACCAAAGTGTGGAATTCTATATGTTACCAAGAAATAGGCATGGGATCAATGGGTAATAGTTGTAGGCTTCCCAAGCCGGGCAACGACCGTTAATTGTAATTTCTTAGGAGGGAGTGAAATCTAGGAGCAATGAATCAATCATTGTTTCGTAGTGGGGCTCAAAATATGATTGTGTGACCTACACTTGTGTTTCCTCACCAATGTGGATATCGGGTCTCCCCCGTTACCATAAGATGTGTGTAGGTATTGTTAAATGTAGGAGTTGAAAGGTTTTATACGAAATGGCATAGTAAGTTACGTTTACGAGTTTTATGCTAATAATCGTTTATGAACTGTGCGAACTCACTAGGCGTTAGTGTGAGTCCAAGATCAATGAATCCTAGAGAGAGAAAGTAGAGAGAGAGACTTGGAAGCGCAAAGTAACTGAATTGAATGAATGTGCGTGAAATCTTACAAAGACACAAGACCAAAGGGACTTAAATACCCTTGGTCAATACAACACAGTATACGACTTTAGACACAGTATTTGACCAAGCCTATAAATACAATGATTACTATAAAATCAGACTTAACAATCTCCCCCTTAGTAATCATTGACGCTTTGGTCTTTAAAATTCATCTTCTAAATCAGCATGGACCATTAAAGCGACTTTGTAAAGCTTTCTGACTTTTTAAAAGAAAAAAAAACTTCTCAACATCTTTCAGTTTGATTTGTCTTTGCTGCCTTTGACAAGCTTTGACAAGACTTGGAACAATAGCTTGTGCTCTAAACGACACACCTCTTTTGAAAGACCTTGAATGAATTGTGGTGGTCGGAGCAGGAACAACAAAATAATTAAAATGGCTGAGAGAATAGAATCTTTGAGCGAATCTTGATCAGCAGATAAACATTTGAGCTCTTTGTCTCTTAATCATCTCCTTTAACTTCACTTAATTCTCCCCCTCATGACCTTGATGATCGGGATCAACTTGGCCATGCAAATGTTGAAGACGAGACAGCTTAAGATCTGCAAAATCAAAGAAACGGAGAAAAACAGGAGAGGTTTGCACGTCATGTTGGTGGCGCAAAGTGAGGTTTGCGTTACACCAAGGTGGCGCAAAGCAAGTTTTGCGCGAAGCGAAGGTTTCGCAAATCAAGGTTTGCGCGACCAACTGATGGCGTAAAGCTGACTTAAACTCAGATTTTTTTTTTTTTACCTTTTTAAGCTCTTTGATTCCCCCTACACAAATGCACTAGATATGACAATTCAAGTTAGCATTCATATAAAGAAAATCAAATACTCCCCCTCAAAAACAGATATGATCATTAAGAAAAATTCTCCTTTTTCACTCCCCCTTGAATAATGCTCAAACCCATTTGAAATATGTCAGTTAAAACATGATAGAGATCAGACACTCCCTTTTGAATTGTAGACCATCATATCAGTAAAATCTATCAGTGAAAAAGTACAGGATAGAGATCAGATCAATTCTCTTGGGATGTAGACCATCATATCCATCGGATGCAAAAACAGGAGTAAGGTCTTTTGATCGTTGAGGTCCGAGTCCTAAACTGTTGTGTTTAGAAGTCAAACTCCGTTGAAGAACGGGTCCTAAGCTGTGTACTTAGAAGCCATTGTCTTGACATTGAGGTACGGGTCTTGAACTGTGTTATTCAAGAGCCATTGTCTTGACATTGAAGTCCGGGTTTTGAACTGCTATGTTCAAAAGCCATTGTTCTCTTATTCCCCCTTGACTTGAGGTGCCTGCAACACAGAATCAGTTTTCGGCTTTGGTACCCACTGGTATTTGGGTCCAGAAATGTTAGTTGCAGTTTGTGTGGGGAAAATGGAGTAAGAGCCATACCAGAAATGATCACTGGTCTTGTGGATATGGTCATGTGTACAGCAGTAAGAACAATAAAATTTATTACCTGAAAACCTGAGTAATTGATCTTTTGAGTATAAATGTTCAGGTTTACCTTTATGCTCTTTGTTCTTCTTTGCTTTATGAGAATGTACACATGATGTTTTTCCTTTCAACTCATTCGATATCTCATCTTTAACAGGTTTCTTCTGCCACACCAGTTTCTCTTTCTTGTAACTTCTTCTTCTTGGAGAAGTACCTGAACTATCTAAATATCCATCATAGAAGATGTTAGTTCGACGAATCTGATCAAAAGATTTAACTGACCTTTGTGAAGAGACAGATTTCTGATTTGAACTTGAGACAGTCTTTTCAAGTTCTTTGATCTTTGAAACAAAGTTATCTCTTTCTTTCACAAGCTGGTCAATCTTCTTTGAGAACTCAGACTTCGTTTTCTACTCTTTAAGTGCAGTAGCAGATAGTTCAGATAACTTTGAAGTAAGTCTTTTGATTTCAGTCTCAAAGATTGATCGCTCTTCTTCAAACCCTTTCTCTGAATCATTTCTCTGGCCAGATAATTCCTTAAAGAATCCCACATTCTTCTGTTCTATGGCCTTCTTTTCTTGAGCAAACTTCTCTATTTCCAAAATAAGTACTTTCTCAAAATCAGATATTTGTTGAGAAAGTTTAATCATTTAAGCTCAATTGACTTCTTCTCTTCAAAACACTTCTTTGAAAAATCTGAGAACTTCTTTGAAAAACCTTTCTTTTCATAATCAAAATCAACTTTATTTTCAGCAAGCTGTTTTTCAAGGTCAGATAAATTCTTTCTAAGCTCCGCGTTCTCAGATTCCAATTTCAGAATCTTCTCATCATTCTGCCCAGAAGATCTTTTCAGAAGATCTTCATTAATATTCTTTAAGGCATTGATTTCTTCTTTCAAAGAGATGATTTCAGTAAAATACTCTCTTGACTTTTGCGAATGGAAGTCAACAGCATGACCCAGATTAATGTTCTCTAGTTTCAGCTTTCTATTCTTCTCTTCAAGATCTAAAAGAAATCTCATGATTAATGAGTAATCAACTTAATGCGAATGATCGTTCCAAACTATATATATCAGAAAATCAAAAATCAGATTGAATTGAAATATTGCACAAAAAGAACTTTTGTCCCCCTCCGCAGACTTTGCACGGGGGTCCCGCTAACCGGGTGGGGTCAAGGGGCAATGCCCTTGCGGGGTCGAGGGGCAGCGCCCCTAGAGAAAAAAATTTCACACTTAAAAGACATATTACAGTTTTGAAATTTTTGATTGAGTATGAAAAGACACTGTTTGCACTAACAATTACTGACGCAAAGTAAGAATTGCGCTATAAGAAGTTGGCGCAAAGTAGAGTTTGCGCTTTAAGGCTGTCGTGCAAAATGAGGTTTGCGCTTTGTGCTTTGTACTTCTGGCGCAAAGTAAGGTTTGCGTTTAGGGCTTGATGCGCAAGATGAGACTTTGCGTGATGGTCTTGAAGCGCAAGATGAGGTTTGCGTTATACACGTGATGCGCAAACGAAGCTTTTCGTGACAAGTGCAAAACGCAAAGTAGCTTTGCGTGAGCTACAGGATACGCAAACGTAGCTTTGCGTGATAAGAGCAATACGCAAACGAAGCTTTTTCCTCTCAAGATGATCTCACGCAAACGTCTATGAATCTCGCGCAAACCATATGAATGTAGCGCAAACCGTGGATCTTGGCTCTTTTTAACTCAAATCGATTCAAACCTGCAAATTTGATCTCAAAAATATATCAGTATCATCGACAAACAGTTCTAAACACAAATTTGCAATCAAATTTCGATTTAAAACAACAATTTGCACATTTTGATCAAGAACAGAGTTCGAACAAAAATAACCAGAAACACTCAAAAATCGAAATTTGACATCGAATTAGAATGAATTACAAGATGTAATAAATACAAGAATCAATCCTAAACATAAAACGAATATAATGATTCCATTTTCTTGCAATAAAACTGATTTTTCACAAAAAATCGGATGAAACAGTGAATATCACGAGTTCTTGAAAATTTTCAGAAAATTTCAAAATTTCGATTTAAAACTTCAGATTTCAATTCAAATCATGATCAAATCTTTTCTAAAAAGTTTGGTTCAGCTCTGATACCAATTGATAATCATAAATCCCAATCAAATCAAGCAATTACTCAAGATTTAGACATTAAAGATCAAGAACTAGAGAGAGAAAGTAGATCTCCTAGAGAGAGAAAGTAGATCTCGTATTCATATGTCTCTGAATTACAAGTATGAGTTGCTCTCTAGACATACCCTATATATACTACCTATCTATTACAAAGCCTTAAAGGCTAAGGAAACTAAACAAGCTTTGACTAAGACATTGTTGACTTTTACATCATTGACTTTCCTATTAAATCTTGGATACAATATTTAGACTTAACAGTTAGCCTAACACTTTTCTTAAATGTGGCTTGTGTAGCAGGTCATTAGGTTTAGCGGGACGACGTGCTTTCAGGTAGAGTGCTTATTGCCCGCAACGGCAACTTTTAGGAGCACAGATTTTTGGGAAGAGGAAACTTGGAGAAAGTGGACACATAGAACCTTTTTGGCAATCTTAGAGACACCCGTCCGTAATTTGGATTATAATAGTTTAGATTAGTAGGATGTCGTATAAGCATTATTTGTGAAGTTTGTATACTCCTATTCGATTGTTTCCCCATTGTTGGGTGATTTCTTATGGTTAGTTGTTTTTTGGCTTATATTCAGGTTTAAATGCCTAAATTTTAGGCATCTTATTGCCAAAATTTCAATTTTTAATGCCTTATATTTTAGGGTGTTACAAGTTGGTATCAGAGCCATAGTTTAAGTGAACTAGGTATGTTAGCAAGGTGCCTAGACTTAGACTGAGACATTAAGTTATGATTCGTGAGACTTTAGTAGAACATCTAGGATAAGGAATCTTAGGCCAACGGAATTACACCAATTGAGAATTGTGATAATGGTAATGAGAATTCTTGTGTAAATGTATGTTCATAATTGCACCTAGCTAATGTCATTATGAATGTATCCTTACGTGAGCATGTTTGCTCTACTATTACTATGATGATTGATAAGTGTAATAGTACGTTATTTGTCTGTGATTATTAGCCTATCTCTCACCTCATTCTCGTGTGGTTTACAGTTTGAGATGGTTAGCACTCGGAGTCGGGTACTTAACCGCGAAGACGTTCCCGAAGTTAGTGTGACGGCTCCTGGACCATCAAGACTGGGGGATGTTCTCGAGCCCCCAATCCCTCAAATGTTGGTGGGAAGGGTGGAAACAGTACCCCAGGTAAGCTTGGCCACCGACAATCTCGTCATCCAAGAAATCGACCCTCAAACCGCAATGATGTCCAATTTTCTGCAAATGATGAATTCGACCATGTACAAAAGAGATGAGAGATTGATAAAGATGTTGGAAGACAGGGACGCAGAGAATCGAAGACCGGAGGCAGTTGCGGAGAACACGGTCATGGGTTCTGGGGGTACGGGAAATATCATTGGTACCGAAGAGCATGTCATTGTGGGGGCAATGAGAGTAGAAAAAAGTTGTACCTTCAAATCCTTCCTGGTTTGTAGGCCCGCGGAATTCTCAGGGACGAAAAATTCGGTTGCATGTATGAAGTGGCTCCGAGAGATTGATCTAGTGTTCGAGTCAAGTGAATGCGGAGAGCCTCAGAAAGTTAAGTTTGCCTCACAGATGTTTAGGGGTGAAGCTCTTGAATGGTGGAACGTGGTTCGAGCAACCTTAGAGCCGACGGTCTTGGCTCAACTCTCGTGGGGAACCTTTAAGAAGAAGGTGATGGAAAAATATTGTAATGAGAGGGCGTTGGACCGAATTGAGGATGAATTTCGGAATTTGAAGAAAGGTCGTGGAGAAACTAAGTTTTGTGGGGCATCTGGTCCCCGATGAGAAGGGCATGATCAAAGTGTATCAAAAGGGACTACCCGCGGAAATGAAGACCACCATGAGAAATGCTAAGGTGGCAACTCTCCAAGAAGCTATCTATAACACCCATAATTCTTGGTAAGCATAAGTCACTCTGTGGTCTCTGGAGGTTTCCCGCTTATGAAATTGTGCTTTGGGACATACCGCCTTTGATCCCTATCAGTGTCGAGAGCTTTGCGGTTGAAAGAGGTCGAATTTCGAAGTTCGAGGGAGTTTGGGCGACAGTGCTTGCGACAGTGACAAGTGTCATTGTCACCGTGTCACAATCGTGAGAATGGTACCGCATGCTTGTGGGAGCGGGCGACTATGCCCCGCGACTATGCCAAGGATATAGTCGACGTGGCAATGTCGCCGACGGACTAGTGTGCCTTTTAAACCCTTTGTCTTCCCCATTTCTCATTTACCATTTCACCCATACTTTCTCCTCTTCTCTTTAGCCGAATCCTCTCACCCCCATTGTTGATTTTGAGTATTTGAGGCACCATAACTTGGGATTTCAAGTGATTCTTCACCCTCTAGCAAAGTTTTGAGATCTAGAGCTAGAATCCTCTCACTCTCACCTTCTTTGTCATCTTCATCAAGTTCTAGGGTTTTCACCCAACCTTTTTATCATTTTGAAGATTGGGAGTGTATGGCTCATTTTGGCTATCTAGAAGCATTTTGGTTGGTGGATTGGAGTCATGGTTAAGGTAACATTATATTTTCTTTATTTGTGGAAATTAGGGTTTTGACATAAGTTGAGATCTTTATGTAAAATGTTTAGGGAACGATTCTAAATGGTTACATATGGATATTTATGGTTGGAACTTGTGGATCTAGGTTTTTGGAAGATGTGGCTTGTGGATTCAAGATTTTTCAAGGAAGCTCAAAGTGGGGTAAAATCTAGATTTAGCCTAAATCTAGCAAGGTGGGTTCAAGTTGCTTTGTGAAAACTATGTACATGGCAAAATGTGTATTTTGAAGTAAAAATGTGTTTTACTTAGTAATTGTCAAAGTGTGAGTATTTTGATAAGTCTTCAGATTTGATAAACTTGGGTTGTTTTAATCTCATAAAATGCTCATATTTGGGGTTTTGAATATTTCAGTAAGTAAATAGCATGATTTACGCATTCTTGGTGATTTTGCACAAGTAAAGTTTAATTCATGGTATAAGCATTTTTTGGTGTATTTGATTTCATAAACTCATTTGGAAAATGATATGTCCCAATCCGAGTCGAGTTTTGGGTTAATCACATCTTAGAGGTATATGTCTGTATAAACGTCATTTAAATGCGTTTTATTATCTGGGAATCGTTATTTGTTGGCCAAATGGAATTTAGAGCATTTTAGCTCGGTTTTTATTTAAAAGAGTCTCGAGGACACTTGTCCAGTTTTAATGTCTCAATGTGGAGTCCCATCTACGATTCACATCTTAATGCATCTTATTGCATATTAATGATATTTACATGCTCGAGTGCGTTGGTCATTCATGTGTAGTCATGTAAAGTTAGACTGTGTTACATTGGATCCATAGGCACGTAAGTCAGTCTTATTTGATGGTCAATTGGGTGGTACGGGGTTGGACTCCGGGACCCATGTTTTATGACCTTGACCTTTCAAGTGTATACTAGGAGGGATGAGTCCGGTTGTGCTATTATGTTGATGGGCGTTTCATAATGGACATTTGGGACCTCCACCATTCGGGGTAATGTCATGGTTGTAGTCCTAGGATATTGTCGGGCCTTTGGCGGTATTTTTGATAAGATTTGCTAAGGTCAACTGTCTCTTTTGGTGTAGCTTGAGGGTGTCGTAGGGGCACTTGGGCTTGTGGGTCGTGAAGTGTCATACGACTAACATTGTATGAGTGACATACTTTTGTGTTCCTCCACTCTCAATGGGTACGAGTCTCCCCCGTTGTCGGCCAGTAGTATTTTGGATATTTAATTGTCCATGCTTTAATATTTTGGTCGCGTGAGTATTGAATCTTAGTCTCATGTTTTCAATAGCATACTATATTGTATGGGTTGTTTTCCCATGATTTTTATGAGTTGAGTATTATGCCCCTCTCGTGTTTTGGGTGTTTCGGGACATAAAGTTTTATCCTCGTTTTATTATTGGGGGTCCGTTTTCTATTCATGTTTGAGTGAGTTTTGGGCGACATCATTTTTATAAAGAATGTTTGTATTGAGATCTTCGTCCTCAAAACGTATGTCATTGAAAAACGAGTCGCTTTCATAGCTAAGTTACTTCATTTTGAAAGATCATGATTTAAACTGCATTCTTCCCTTTTAACGAAATATTTATTCATGTTGAAAACTCTTGAACTCACTAGGCGTTAGCCTAACCCTTTTTATTTGTCGGCATGTGCATCAGGTTCCAGTTGGGGAAGAGTACTAGCGAGATTGTGAAGAGACGAGAATTAGGGTTATGCTTGAGGGTGAGTAGTGTGATGAAGCCACCTCTCGTTATCTCGGGTATAGCAATTTGTATTGGGTTTAGTAACATCCGACCTTTAATTAGTCTATGTGTAAGACTTTATTTGTTTGGTTGATGGTTATATCTAGAACAGTAATATAGGTATGGTCATGTCGTATGATATCTTACCTTTCTTTGAGGCATTATTGAAAATTTTAATTTAGCTGCTCTTACCATTTTCGAGGGTGTTACACTATCGAAGAATCTCAGTTGGTGGAGGATGACCTCGTTCAAGGCAAAGAAGAACGAGCCCGAGCATGTGAAAAGCGGAAGTGGGAAGGCCGGTCGGGGCCTCCTCTAAAACAAAAACCATTTGTGGGAAATCTTAGGGCCAAACCACGCCGAGAACCTAATTGGTGCCCAAAGTGTAGGACCAAGCACTTTGGTCCATGCCGTACCACCTCGACTGGATGCTTCAAGTGTGGAAAACTCGGCCATACCATCAAGGGGGTGACTTGCTATGAATGCAAGGAGCCCGATCACATTCGAAAAGATTGCCCCAAGTTGAAGACGGGTGGAAGTCTAGGAAAGAAGGAAAAATCTCCACGGTTCATAATAAAACTAGAACTAGTGGCCTATAAGAAAAATACCAAGATTTAGTAAAAAAGAAAAAAATAATAAATCTTTATGCAAATTTACGTTAAAAAAATCTTTTTTTCTAATCTGACATTTGAATTTACACAAATACACAAGGTATTTGCTTAAACTTTAGTTAAAACGAAAATTCAATTAAAAATAAATTAAAATTTTAATTAGAAAGATTAATTATTTTGGTCAATTTATAAAAAAAACGAAATTCGTTAAATATCTAGCCTTGAATCTTGATTAATGCTTTGCTTTTTTGGGTAAATCAAGAAAAGTCAACGCTTGGGCGTATCTTATGCATTATTTTAAAGAGTAAAGTTAGGTAATGGTCGTTAAAGTTTAGTGAAATTTTTAAATACGGACTTCATTTTTTATAAGTTCAAAATTTATCCTCACAGTTTGTATAATATTTTAAAGGGAAAAGTTCATAAAAACCCAACAAACTATTTCATTTTGAATGGTTAAGTCCCTAAACTAATTTTTTGAATGAAAAAACCATTAAATTTTCTTATTTTGAATGAGTAAGTCCCTGAACTATTTTTTTGAATGAAAAACCCATTAAATTTTCCAATTTTAATGATTAAGTCCCTGCATATTTTTTTCAATAAATTAAATTGTCGAACTTTTAAAAATTGGTTACTTACATCATTTTAACCCAAAAAAAACTACATGAAACCGATTATCTTTTGATTCTTTCTCTTTTGATAAATAAAAAATAGATCAAAAAGAGGGAGATCGATGCCACGAGCAACAACGTGTTAGGTGATATGGAGAACGAACAATGTAAGGGCAATGGGGAGAGGCGAGGCGGAGCGATACGATTGTCTATGAGGGGTTTTAATGGAGTATAATTTTAGAACAGTAAAACTGATTTTGATTTGTTTTTACTTTAAACCTTCATCGTCAGTTCCAGATATCTTTAAAAAAAGGTAACCAATTTTTAGAAGTTCGATGGTTTATTTATTCAAAAAAAATGTTGAGAGACTTAATCATTCAAAATTAGAAGATTTAATGGTTTTTTCGTTCAAAAAAATAGTTGAGAGACTTAATCATTCAAAGTGAGAAAATTTAATGGTTTTTTCATTCAAAAAAATAGTTCAGAAACTTAACCATTTAAAATATGATAGTTTATTGGGTTTTTTTGAACTTTTCCCTATTTTAAAAATGATCTTCATTACCAATTCCATTTAAAAATGTCCGTTATATGGGGAACATATTCGTCTTTTCTTTATTTCTTTTAATAAAAAATTATATTGTTTATGGATACTATATTAAATAATGGTACTATTAGATTATAAGACGAATGATTGAGTGTGAATAACAGTTAAGCTCATGAGAATGTAATAATTGATTTGGACCCTTTTGATTTTTAGGGGTTGTTTGTTTTTTAACAAAAACCTCTTAATGACTCTTAAATCTGAATCGTTTTAAACCTTTTTAGATTTAACCTGTTTGTTTTTTTTTCTAGTTTTCAGAATCTTTTAACTCTTAAATACGTCTAAAATAAGAAGTGGTGATCTAATTATTTAAAGCCTCTTATTTCCACCTCAGTTCATATGTTTTTCTTTCTCTCAAGACGTCTCCAGACGTTACAGAACCATACAGTCTTGTTGATTCACATTTCAGACTTCAGCACCGCCTCTTATTAATCAGAATTAAAATAAGACTTTAGACTTCATACCTCTTAAAAAACAAACGACACCTTAATCTCACCCCCCCCACCCCATGAGTCGCGCTTAATATGAGAATTGAGTTGGTGCATCCAAGGGTGGAGATCTCTTCTCACCCTTCTTACCATAACTTCCATTCTCATCACACACCAAGCTTAGATTATATAATATATAATTTATTTATTATAAATCATGTATATATATACACAAATAGTAACCCTATTTATCTTAACCATCTCTAATAACCCTCCCACCTCTGTTGTCCTCTGTTCTATTGTTTCCTACCATCGATCACTACCTCCACCCTCCTTCCTCCCTCTATACCCCAAAAACTATTACCTAGTAACCTTTACCCTAGAAATCAAAGAACCAATTTGGGGAGAAGATGAACAGATCACAGAGCATTCCTAGCTCTCTCCCCTTTTGTTCTTCACTGACAAGTTTAAAATAGTGTAGAAAACAAAAATATGTTCTTGAAAATCTATATAATAAAGGAGCATGCATTAATGGTAAGCACTTAATCAAATTTAAATGATACTATAAGTTCTTATGGGAGGAAGGGAAATTTGAGATTCAAAACCTATCTTTAAGCACATTTTCAGGTTTCAATCAATACTCTCACAAACCCAACTCCAGAAAACCTCAATTTAGCTTTTGTCCTAATTCGAATTACTTCCTATGAAATCTAGCACAATCCAAACTTCCACTAGAACATATTTAACAACAATGGGGAACAAAGGGGAGGGGTGTGGATGGTGGCGTTCACAGATGGGAGTGGAGAAATAGGGATGATCGCAGGAGCGATGGTGGTTCCGATCGGTATATATGGTTTTAATCTACGGGGGGCGTGATGGATTTGAACTCTCCAACTCTCTGTATACGTATAAAATATAATCTGATAACTACACAACATATAATAATATAATATAATATATTTTTGTAATTTATTAAAATTTTCAAAAAAAGAAAGTTAAAGAGATAAGCAAAAGGCCCAAAATACCCCTCTCTTAATGGATAATTTTTAACTCGGTGAAGATAGACTATTTTTAAAGTAAAAATACAAACTATGAGGATAATTTGTAAACTTTTCAAAATTTAAGTCACTCATTCAAATTATATATATTAACATTTAACAGGAATGATGAACAGTAACTTATAGATTTGGTCCTTGAGGTTTTTAGTAAATTACAGATTTGGTCCTTGAGGTTTTATCTCCCTGTTAGATTTAGTCCTATGTTTGTAGAGTTACAGATTTGGTCCCTATAGTTTTATTTTCCTCTTGGATTTAGTCCCCATAATTTGTTGATTCCAAAATAGACTTTCGATTTTGCATTTGCGTAACGTTTTGGTCCTCGAAACTAAAAGTTGTTAGCTCCTGACCGTTAAGTAAATGACATTTCGATCATTTATAACTTTCTCATTTTCTAATTTAAATAAATAAAAGTTATATTATAAAAATTATTTTTATTATATAATCATAAAATAAAGATCCCTTAACATGAATCGCATCTCAATGACTGTGTCTTCTCCAACCCAAAACCTTCCGCCTTCCCCATCAATCCAAGCACATAGTCGTAGGTGATTCACGCACCAATTTTTTATTTATTAATAAAGTAATTTATCATAATTTATTTTATGTTTAATAATGATGTAAAATTTGTTTAATTCATATTTTTATTATAATTTAATTTAGGTTTAATAACAATATAACTTTTTTTAGGTTTAATGATGTAATGTACCATTTGCCAATTTATTTTCGCTTCCTATCATACACACACATCATCCTCATAGGGCATTTTGTAAATTATAGTCATGCTGCTAACAGACACAAAATGTGTTGTTCTCAAAATCGGTCATGCTCAAATTTATGGTCTTAATATTTCTTTCCATCCGCAGCAACGCACATACATTAATCCCACCTCGTTTTCACTAAACCTAAGGACCAAAACTAGACTTTGCTCTATTTTAAAATAATTCAGAAAAACAAAATTAAAGTAATTACTACATTTGTCAATTTAAGAAATCATTTTTAGTCAAAGTCTTTAAACTACGATTTTCGTCCCTGTGGTTTGATATTTATAACGATTTTCATCCCTGGTCTTTCAAAACTGTTTTTTTAGTCCCTATGGTTTCTATTTACTTCCATTTTCATCCCTCCATCCAATTTTATTTAAAATTAAATGTTAATTCTTTTAAAAATAGAATAAGCAATTTACATATATAGTTCTTATGGTATATAAAGTTTACATTTTTATCCTAGTTTACATTTTTTTTTTACTTTTTCTTTATTTATTGTATTTCATCAAAACATTTATTTTTCTATTAATTATATTGTATATTTTCGTAATTATTATAAATTTAATTATAAAAATAATCAAATAATTTCGTTAAAAATACTGATAAATACATGATAGTTTTTTCAAAGCTTTAGGTTTAAATTATTTAAAATTAATATTTTATATCTATTGATTTATTAAAGCTTTTTATTTATTTTAAATTACCATTGGAAAAAATTTAATAAAATTCGAGAAAAAAATAGTCTTATTTTATAACAACCGGTTGTTTATTGTTAAATTCAATTTACTCCCATTATTCCATATTTTCATTAAACTTTATTTTTATTAATTAATCAAATTTGTTTAATATTTAAAATAAACATACACACACACAGAGAGAGAGAGAGAGAGAGAGACACACACACACATATTTATACATCAATGTTCTAAATAACATGAGATTTAAGCCTTGTGTTTGACGTCACGTTAATTCTGTGGCATGTCATGGCTTATTGCATGATTTTTGTAACATGGTGTGTGTGTGTATATTTTATTTAAATACTAAAGAAACTTGATTAATTAATAGAAAATAAAGATTAAATGAAAATTTACAATAGTGAGAATAAATTGCATTTAACAAAAAACAATCGGTTGTTATAAAATAATACTATTTTTTTCGAATTTTATTAAACTTTTTTCGATGGTAATTTAAAATAAATAAAAAACTTTAATAAATCAACAGATATAAAATATTAATTTGAAGTGATTTAAACCTAATAGTTTCAAAAAAAAGATCATGTATTTATCAGTATTTTTAACTAAATTATTTGATTCTTTTTATAATTAAAGTTATAATAATTATGAAAATATACAATATAATTAATAGAAAAATAAATGTCTTGATGAAATACAATAACTAAAGAAAAAGTAAAAAAATGTAAACTAGGATAAAAATGTAAAAATTTATATACCATAAGGACCAAATATGTAAATTGCTTATTCTATTTTTAAAAGAATTAACATTTAATTTTAAATAAAATTAGATGGAGGGATGAAAATGGAAGTAAATAGAAATCATAGGGACTAAAAAAGCAGTTTTAAAAGATTAGAGACGAAAATCGTTATAAACATCAAACTACAAGGACGAAAATCGTAGTTTACTCAAGTCTTTATCTATGTCAAGTTAGTAAGGGGATTTGGTATGGTATCAATTTTTTTTTTTAATATTGTATACTAATCAATATAAATGGTACGTAAAATCTTATATTATGTACTAACCAATTTATTAGTATTAATATAATTGGTACCAATTTTTTCGGTTGGTACTGGTTTTTTACTAACTTCAAGTTAAATATACGAAAACTTGTCATTTTATTTAAATTTTGAATGACATTTTGAGTTTTCAAGTAACACATATGATGGTTATGGGTTTTTTATTGCAAATATTTAGATGTTTAAACAAAATAGTTAAAGTTAGAATGTTTAATATTCAATACATAGAAAATACGAAAAAATAATAAAGAATTAAATAAGTCGGTATCATGGTACTACCTAGGGGTGTACAGAAAATCGTCAACCCGCGAAACCCGACCAACCCAACCCGCTCCCAACCCAATTAAACCCAACCCGCGAAACCGCCAAACCGTCAAAACCCAAACCGCCAAACCGCTAATTAGAAGGGTTGAAATTGGGTTAGAAAAACTCAACCCAACCCAAACCGCCAACCCGCCGCTAATTTTTTTTTATAAAATTATATATATATATATATATATATTCATATATATATATATATTCATATATATATATACACATATATATAAATAAAAAATATTTACAGCCATGTTAAATTTAGTCTAATACTCATTTATCTAATTCCTATCTCCTAAGCCCATATTAATAACTCAATCTGTGAATTTTTAACATTATGTCCCTGTTTTCAAAAATTCGTATAAAATCAACCGTAAGTCCAAATATTCTCAAATTTGGCAGTTATAAAGATCTTCCTGTCCTTTACAACTTTGTAGTTTGCACCGAGACCTGAATCTAAGTCAAAGTTGCTCAAAAACACAGTTTAAGCTGCTGGTCTGCAACTATTCAACCATTTTTACAATTCTGTGAATTTTTAACTTTCTGTCCCTGTTTTCAAAATTTCGTATAAAATCAACCGTAAGTCCAAATAAGCTCAAATTTTGCAGTTAGAAATATCTTCCTGTCCTTTACAACTTTGTAGTTTGCACCGAGACCTGAATCTAAGTCGAAGTTACTCAAAAACACAGTTTTTAGCTGCTGGTCTGCAACTACCGTTCGATAAGTATATTTTTTTTTTCATTCTTTATAGATGGTTTGATTTTCATTTTAGAGTATACTGTATGAATGTTTGAATCTAAATATATGCTTAATCAATATTTATAGGAGTAATGGAAAATACTCCTAAATCTCCAAAAATCGAAGACATTGATGAACAAAATACGTCTAAAAAAAGGGGTGGTAGAACTTCAAACGTTTGGGGTCGGAGAGGTCCAAGTCGGTCATAGTTGATTGAGGATATTTGATTGCTATCATCTAGACTTTTGAAGTTTAACTTTAAGACTTGTGGATTTTAATATATATTTGGATGATTGTAATAACTAGTAACTTTGTTGAGAATACTTTTAGTAGTATTTATCGTATTCCATTGTATAATTTTATTTAGACTACGAAACCGCCCAACCCGCCCAACCCGCCATAACCCGTAAGGGTTGGGTTGGGTTGGGTTATACTTTTGAATGGGTTGGGTTGGGTTGAGATTTTTCAAACCGCCATAATTGGGTTGGGTTGTAAAAATGTCCCAAACCGCCCAACCCAACCCGCGTACACCCCTAGTACTACCGTGGTAAACGGCTTCCAATATCATATACCAACCAAGTTTGCATACTTGGTACAGTACTACTAACCAACTGTAATCATTGTTATAAAAGCTCGTTGTAACAACCACCATGACGTATTGTGGCTCAAAGTTTGTGTCTCACGCCACGTAAAGCTTGTGGCATGCCATGACCTAATGTGCGGTTTTTTAATGTGATAATTGATTTTTCTTTACGTTTTTAATGTCTTATTTACTTTTTTAATATATAACCTAATTTAAGTTGTTTATTATCATTGACTCGTTAAGTAATAGTAGAAAAAACAATGTTTATATAATATATATATATATGATATAGAGATTTGTCGCCATAAGTCACACCTTTAAAAAACGTTGTGGCTCCTAAGGCTTGAGACTTAGTCTCGCCGCTACACTATTTAGAACCTTGACTGTAATTGATACCAATTATAGTGGTACCAATTTAATTGATACGGTTGATACATATCTTGGTTGATTCGATATGGTACAAAATTAACACTCTACATGTTAGCATTTGAATATTTAAATAAATATTGGGATTTTACAATTTGGTTTACCTAAATAAATTAATTAGCACATGGATCATATTGATAAGTTGTAACACCCGTAATTTTAGAATTTCACATCGATGGTAATACGGGAGTCGTTTGACTCTTGGAGCGTAAAGGTATCGAGAAATCAGGTGAGTTTTACAACGGAACCATCAGGAATCGAATCAGGCACGAAGAACGCGAGAGATCAAGATTTGGAGTGTCACGGGTTGTTACGCGACCTTGGGCCGCGGCCTAGGCCGCGTAACTCACTTGAGTTGAGTTTTAGGACGTGGGCGACTTGCCCCGCGACTTGCAAGTCGCGGGCAAGGCCGCGGGGTTCTATCAGTGGGTTTTAAGCTCGATTTTTGGGAACCAAACTTCATTTTCTCATAACTTCTTCCTCCCAAATCCGATTTGAGTGATTCTCGAACTCATAGTCTCGTCTTTTGGATCTTTTCAAGTAGAGAAGGAAGGGTATTGAAGATATTGGGTGGATCCAAGAGTTTAGGATCAAGGTAATATACTCATCCTTTCATCTAAAAAGTTAGGGTTTAGTGTTCTTCATCTTGTTTTGCATCTCTAGGGTTTTGTATAACTTTGAGAATGTTTATGATAATGGATCTGTAGAAAGCTTGGAACTAGTGTAAGGATCCAAGATCCCCTCTTCAAAGGGACTCTAGTTTGTAGGTAAAACCTAAATTTAGTCTAAATCTAGCAAGGTGAGTTCTAGTTGCTTTGAAAAACTATATACATGTCAAAATGCACTTATTTTGGGTTTAAAAGTATATCCATGAGTTTACCTCATTTTGATGAGTTTTGTGAATATTTGTACACTACATATATTTGAGTTATAAATCCTTGGAAACGAGTCACAATATTTTACGAGGTGTTTAAGTCACCAAAAAGGGGATTTTGATCTACCATTCACGTTTCTTGAATATTTGAAGAAGTTGGGTATTATGTTGTTTGGGTCCCTAATATAGGAAGATTCAGAGTACAAATGATTTCAAATGGAATTTTAGTGTGAGTTGGGGATTTTAAGAACGACCATGGAAATATGGCCATTTTGGGGCTTTACTTAATCTACAGGTTTTATATTTGAAAACTCTGAGTCCTTCGATTTTAAAAGTGTGAGTTTGTTGGAACGGGTACCTTTTTAATTGGGAAGGTGTTTGAGTCACCAAAAAGGAGATTTTGATCTACCATTCACGTTTCTTGAATATTTGAAGAAGTTGGGTATTATGCTGTTTGGGTCCCTAATATAGGAAGATTCGGAGTACAAATGATTTCAAATGGAATTTTACTGTGAGTTGGGGATTTTAAGAACGACCATGGAAATATGGCCATTTTGGGGCTTTACTTAATCTACAGGTTTTATATTTGAAAACTCTGAGTCCTTCGATTTTAAAAGTGTGAGTTTGTTGGAACAGATACCTTTTTAATTGCGAAGGTTTGATAAAGTTGTACATCGGCTTACGTAGCCATATTGGCTCTATTTGAGTATCAAATGTTTTATGACGCCTTACGGATTGATTTGTACACTAACGAGTTTTGGGACGTTGTCCGGTTTAAATGGCTCCTTATGGAGTGTTTTGTGGAAATGCAATTATTGTATAAATGTTGGTTATTACATGTTTTGGATGCGTTAATTCATTCATATGGAGTCATGTAATGTTTAGACTGTAATGCGATGGATCCATAGGCATATGAGTCGTTATGTTCATCATGGAGTTTTGATGTCCATGTTTGAGTCTAGTAAGTGGTCCCCAAGTCATGTTGTTATGTAAGCTTGTGGTGGTGCTCTTGGAGAGCCGTATACGAAGCTAAGTCTTGCGGTGGTGCCCATGGTGAGCCGGATACGGGGACTTGTGACTTTCTGGTGAGACTCATCTAGAGGTCGAGTAGTCGCTAGGTTCATTTGGGTATCTTGCGGTGGTAGCTCAGAGGATCCGAATACGGGGATCCATGGTCTATGCGAAACTCGAGAACGTTGATAAGTGGCTTAACTTTGTGTGCCCGCCACATTTGATGGAATCGGGTCTCCCCGTCACCAAAAGGTGTTATTTTTGGGTATTCCCTTACTCATGCCTTCGGTGTTGAAACGTACCATTTTATTTACACAAAGAGTCTTTTGGTGAGATACCGTGTGGGTGTATTTTGGGGAAATTTGGATGTCGAATAATTATTTAAAATGGGTGTTTGGAAATTAGAAGTAACTTGATTTGCAAATAAAGCCTCTTTATAATCAGTATTTCTAAAATGACCTTATTCAGAGTAAAATGTTCATTTTAAATGTTTTATGATTTATATGATGAAAACTACTTTAACTCACTAGGCGTTAAGCCTAACACTTTTTCTTTTCGACATGTATATCAGGTCTTAGATGGATCTGTGTGGCGAGTGGAGCTTGGTAGAAGTTCCGATAGGATGACTTTAGTGACGTCATCCGGTTTGGTGAAGATAGCAACTTTGGTGGTTTTAGTAACACCCGACTAGTGTTGTCCCTATTTGTGGGACTAGATAGTTCCGTTAGAACTCTGATACATTGTTATGGTGATTCTTCCTTGTAACTTTAGATATTTGGTATTTCAAAGTTTTGTATTTAAGAGTTTTTGGAAGTTTTGTTTTGTCTGCTATTTTTGAATTTTAGGGGTGTTACATAAGTTATATACCAAAAGACTATGGTGACGTTTGGTTTGCAGAATATTTTTGGATTGAATGGAATTTGTTAAAGGAGTCTGACTTTGAAGGAATTGGAATGAAATGTTGTCAGGTTTGACCACCTGTTTGCTTGACAGAATTGGAATGAAATCTGTTAAAGGAATTGGAATCTGTTTGTTTGGTTCACAGGATGTAGCTTTGGAATTGGAATGAAATGTTGATTAAATGACCAAAAGACCCTTTTTGATAATTTTATTTTTTCTAAACAAAAATGCTTTAATAAAATAGCCATTAAAAATACTTTATTTGTAACGGTGGTTTAGATTGGTGGTGGTTTAGAACAGTGGTTCAGATCGGATGTGGTCGGCGGTGGTTCAGATCGGTGGTGGTTGGTGGCGGTTCAGATCAGCGGTGGTGGTCGGTGGTTTAGATCGGCGGTGATCAGTTGTCGGCGGTGATCAGTTGTCGGCGATGGTTTAGAACGACGATGGTTCAGATCGACTATGGTTCAGATCAGCGGTAGTCAGTGGTGGTTCAGAACAACGGTGGTTCGAACGGCGGTGGTTCAGATTGGCCATGGTCAATGCTTGACGGTGGTTCAGATTGGCGGTGGTTTAGAGAAGGAACAGATGGAGGCATGGTTTAATCAGATAAGTTTTATGTGATTAAGTTATATTGGATTAAGGGCATATGTGGTATTATTAAAAAAATGAATTCCATTCCATCAAAATATTTAAATATCTTGTAGTTGCAAAGGAATGTTAAATTCCCTCATTTGTGGAATTTGATGGAATTTAGAGATTCCTTCCGTGAAAAAGAATGAAACAAACAATGGAATTGAATTTGGTCAATGGAATTCAAAATTCCAATTCCATCAGATTCTCAAACTAAACACCTGTAACACCCCAAATTTGGTGTGGAGTATCACTCTCACGTATCGTTATATAAATTTACTTTGGAACATAGTGCATGTGTATGTTATTGAGTTCGGGGATAATGGACAGCTTCATGCATCGTTATATGATCAGTTTGGAATGGAAAAAGGGGTTTGCGAGCAACTCACACCCAGGCGATAGTTCCCGGTGACTATGACATGTGTCAAGGTCGCAGGGCATAGTCGCGGAGATGAACGGGCTCTCGGTACAGGTTCGGCGATAGTGTCGGCGACTATGCCAGGGTCACTATCGCTTGGTCATTGTCGCGAGGGGCGTACCGAGAGGGCCCCAATGCGGGCGACATTGCCCCGCGACTATGACATCGGCATAGTCGCCGTGTCATAGTCGCCGACGGGCTGTTTGGGTATAAAAATCAGATTTCGGGATTTCCAGGTTATTTGAGTTTGTGAACTGATTTGGGAGCTCTTCTTCAGCGATTTTGGTAAGTCCCAAACCCTAAATTTCATCTCTTCATTTGTTGATCTCCAACAACCATTAATGAGGAGTAAATGCTTGGTTAGGGTGAACTTTTGGTGAACCTAGCTTGTGTTATCATCTCAAGTCTTCAACTCTCCATCCTCTATTTCTAGGGTTTGATTTCTTGTGAGAAATAAACAAAGTGAGTGTTTTCTTGACTCTTCCACTCTCATACATGTCTAATAATGTGCTAGTATTCATGTGCATTTTGTTATTTATTTACTTGTTTATGTGGAGTTATCCTAAAACCCCACTTGTGGGTAAAGTTGCAAATGGAGAGTATTAGACATACTATTTGGTCAAGACACGTAGCAAGAGTTATATAAGAGTAATAAGTTGTATGTTTGGTCGTATTGGGATTTGATGTTGATTTTTAAGTCTCGGCTTGAGTTGCCATTTATTGATGGACTAAAGACCCGGTTTGGGTTGAGGTCGTGAATAGACTAAAGACCCGGTTTGGGTTGAGGTCGTGAATAGACTAAAGACCCGGTTTGGAATGAAGTCGTGTATGGACTAAAGAACCGGTTTGGGTTGAAGTTATAAATAGACTAAAGACTCGGTTAGAGTTGATGTCGTGTATATGCTAAAGACCCAGTTTGGGTTGAGTACTCAAATAGCTAAAGATCTCGTTTGGGTTGATGCTAATCAAGTTAAATGTCTTGAGAGAAATTATAAACGCATTGATAATATTATATTGTATTTCCCCTTTAATGACAGATGAAGCAAATTGATGGACCGTCGTGTAAATACGGTGTTATTGTACTGAGGCTACATCTTATGAATTAAATTGTATTTATGCGTTCTCACTAGGTCTTGACCTAACACTTGTTTCTTTGGTTGTCATGTATGACAGGAAACTCTAGTGGCGGGAATCTACGGGAATGAGTGGTCGATCGTGCGATCGAGAGCGGTCATTTTGGGAGATCTAGAGACCGGTATACTTGATGAATAGTCACCATTTTTGGGAGAATAGAGACACCCGATTGTAATCTGATAGGGAAATATAGATTATTTAGGTTGTCATAAATTTATTCTTCATTTAATGAATTTGTACACATTATACTATATCCCCTTTTGGGTTGATACCTTGGTTGGTCTTGTACAACAGGTTTTCATCTTATTACAGACGTCATATTGCCAAAATTTTAAGGTTTAAATTTATCCCATTGTTAGGGTGTTACACCACCACCTAAGGATATGTGAGAAGAAGAGTTAAGGTAATAAGAAAAGAAAATATTTAGACCCTTAATCACTTTTAAAATACAAGCTCATCTATGAATTGTGCTTGATACAAGAACTAATCTGCCGCATCCTGGTGCTTCTCATCTTAATGTGTAACACCCGAAAAATTAAGGTAAGTATTTGTAATTTTCTTAGTGTTGCATCAATCATAATTGTTGGGATTCTTACTTGGGTTTAAGAATAGTATTATGTCATTTTACTTGTTAGTTTTCCTTAGATTCCGTACATGTTGAACGTTATCGAAAGCAACGAAAAATGAGAGTTTGGAGTGTTGGGCGACTGTGACCAACGACTATGACAATGGTCATAGTCGCGAGGCACTATCGCGGGTAGGGGGTGGTCTCGGTACACCCCCGACGAGTATGACATGCGAGAGTGACATGGGCAATGTAGCCCTGTCACAATCGCCGAACATGTACCGCGGGTATCAGGATTCTCGCGACTATGCCCATGGCACAATCGCCGGGCAATGTCGCCGTCGGGGGCTGAGAGTATAAAAACTCAGTTTTGACCATTTAGACT
Organism: Arctium lappa; assembly: GCA_023525745.1. Taxonomy (NCBI): domain Eukaryota; kingdom Viridiplantae; phylum Streptophyta; class Magnoliopsida; order Asterales; family Asteraceae; genus Arctium; species Arctium lappa. The sequence goes on along the minus strand of CM042062.1, from coordinate 918,809 downwards.
TCATTTTCCTCATCTCTCACGTTTTGGTTCCGGTCAAGAGATCATTTAGGGCGATTTTCTTCATTCCAAAACCCTCCCACACTTACTAAAAACCTAGTGGTAGTTGGGAACAATTATTGGGGGTTAAGGAAGCTTCAAGAATCATCAAGTGGAGCATTTTAAGAACCTTCAAGTTCTCACCCTCTCATCTTCTCATCTAAGTTTTCTAGGGTTTTGTGTGAAACCCTAGATAGTGAGTTTCTTACATTATTTTCAAATGAGATACATATTTTATATTCTTTCATACCTAATGTATTATTGTTATGAGAAGATCTGATCACCTGATAAGTTTGACCTAACTGTTAAGTTTGGTATTATTGGTATCTTAGCCTTGAATATGGTTATGGACATGAATGAGGTTATTATTCTTGATGTTTGAGCATGTTTACATATTTGTCTTGATGAGACATGGATAATATTGAGTATTTGCATATCTTAGAGTTTTGTACCTAAGTTATGTTTGGGATTGTTGTAGTCTTATACATGTATCTTATGGGTACGAAACTATGTATAGAGACGGGCATTGTAAGTACACAAAACGAACCATGAGTAAGTGCTAGGAGGATGTAGCCTTAGGTGCCACTATGATTGTATGCACCTAGACCTCCGCCATTTGAAGTAATGCCTGGGAGGTAGTCTTCAAGTGTGTCGGGCCTTCGGGATGTTTCTCAAGCGAGTGAACATCAAGGTACATTGACTCGAGGTAAAACTCATTGGTGTGTTGGGTCTCCCCCATGATTGATCCCGTAAGGACTTTAGTGATTGAAGTGTCATAATTGTTCATAATATGCTTTATGTTAATATGCTATGTTTTTATGTAACTCACTAGACCCGTTTGGTCTAACACTTGATTGTTGGTATGTATCTCAGGTTCTAGCGGCGTGAGCGCTAAGGAAGCTTAATCGACTTTAGTGGTGAGCTTGGGAGCATTTTGGGATGCCAATATTGAAGACCATTATTTTGGACATAGTTGACAACCTTTTTGTAATCTTATGTCTAGCGAGACTTAGATTAGGGAGTTGTCATCTATTATTGTGTATTATTACAAACTTGTAATTAACAGGCAATTGTTGTTTCTTTGTATGAGCTCGTGCTTTGGCATTTATGCATACCACATTTCTATTTTCCGGAAATTTTTGTTAGTCCCATTTTTGGGGTGTTACAAGTTGGTATCAGAGATCTAGTTTAAGCGAACTAGGTGTTGACGCTAGTATACCTAGACTTAGACTGGTTATGCTTATAGAATCACTGTCCAATTGGGTAGGGCATTCTTAGGTGGGGAGAGTAGTAAGAATTCGGAAATTACATTGATTGAAATTATGATAATGATAACGAGAATTCTTGTGTAAAGTACGTTCACAATTTCACTTGGCCAGTGTTGTTCTGAATATATGATTACGTGAACATGCTTGAAGTTGTTGTTATGATGGTTGATCTTTGTAAGTAGTACGTACTGAACCGGTTATCTTTTAAAGAATTAACCGGTATGATTCTTATCGTGTGTGACAGTTCATTATGGTAAACACGAGGAGTCGAGTCGGGGCGACCGAGGAAGTGAATGAGGCAAGTGTAACTGCCCCGGGGGCAAATCGACAAGCGAATCCAACAGCGGACCGAGTTATTCCGCCGATACCCCCAATGCTAGAGGGGATAGTAGATGTGATTCCTTAAGGGAACTTGGAAGCTGAGAACCTGGTTGTTCAAGAAGCGGACCCTCAGTCAGTCCTACTGGCTAGCATAATGCAGATGATGAACTCTGCGATGGACAAGCGGGACGAAAGCCTCATGAAGGTATTGGAAGACCTAGATGCAAGCCACCGAAGACATGAGACAGCGGGGGATAATGCAGTGATGGGATCAGGTGATGCCGTTAATGCACCCGGGACAAAGGAGCATGCAACCAGGGCCGACAAGAGGAAAGAAAAGGGTTGTTCTTTCAAGACCTTCCTATCCAGTCGGGCTCCGGAATTCACTGGAACGACTGACCCATTAGCCTGCATGACGTGGATTCAAGATGTAGAGATGGCTTTCGAGTCAAGAGAGTGCGCAGACTCGCAGAGAGTCAAATTTGCCTCTTAACTGCTTAGAGGGGATGCTCTGAGCTGGTGGAACGTCACCCGAAGGGCACTTACACCGGAAGTTTTGGCCAATCTCACTTGGCCAACATTCAAGAAAAAAATCATGGAGAAATACTGCAACGAGAGAGCACTCGACAAAATAGAGGAAGAGTTCAAAAATCTGAAGAAAGGAAATATTTCGGTCGCGGATTATGCTAAACAATTCTTGGACAAGCTCAGTTTAGTCGAACACTTGGCAACGGATGAAGGGTCCAAGATAAAGGCTTTTGTGAAAGGGCTACCTGCGGAGATGAAGACGGGCGTAAGGAACGCTCAAAAGGCTACCTTGCAAGAAGTGATTGAGGAATATCAGTTGGTGGAAGATGACCTTCTACAAGAGAGAGAGGAGAAGAAATTGCAAGGCGAGAAGCGTAAATGAGAAGGGCCGACCGGGCCCGTACGATCTTCCAAACCCTTTAACGGGGGGAGGAACACTGACCCGCGATGGGAGGCGAGGTGGTTCCCCAAATGTAAGAGTAAGCACTTCGGGCCTTGTAATCCGAGGTCGTTTTCGGGAGATATGGAATGTTTCAAGTGTGGACGAAAGGACCACATGAGTCGGGATTGCCCCTCACGGGGAGTTTGTTATGAGTGCCGGGAACCGGGGCACATCAAACACGATTGCCCTAAGCTAGCAAAGGGTAACCAAGGGGCGTCAAGTGGGGTTTTGTCAAGGAAAGAAGTTCCACCGAAGGCGCCAAGTCGGGCCTTTCAGATGACGGCTAATGAAGCAAGAGAGGCGGTTGACGTAGTGTCGGGTACGTTTCTAGTGAACTCTCTACCTACCCGTGTTTTATTCGATTCTGGTGCGAACCGATCTTTTGTGTCTACATCTTTTGGCAAGAACCTTACTACCTTGTAGTTTGTTGAATGATGCTTTAGTAGTAGAGGTAGCCAATGGGGAACATATGGTTGTTCGGAGTTGTTACGTAGGATGTACGTTAGAGTTAAGTGGAGAGTCCTTCGTTATAGATTTGTTACCAGCCGACATTGGGGGTTTTGATGTAATAGTAGGAATGGATTGGTTAGCTAAGCACGACGCTGGCATCTCTTGTTCTAAGAAAATGATTCGGGTACCCTTGGCTAAGGGTGGGGAAGTAATAGTTTACGGCGAGAAGAATCGAGGAACCGGTGTGATCATATCGTCGCTCATGGCACGCAAGAGCCTAGCCAAAGGATGTGAGTCGTACTTAGCTTACGTGATCGACGCGAAACTAGAGAAGAAGTTAGAAGAGGTGGAGGTGGTGTGCGATTACCCGGATGTCTTTCCGGATGACCTACCTGGACTTCCACCGGAACGACAAGTGGAGTTCCACATCGACCTCACTCCGGGAGCCGCTCCGATTGCTCGTGCTCCCTACCACTTGGCCCTGACCGAAATGCAAGAGATGATGACGCAACTCTAAGAGCTAATCGGGAAGGGGTTCATACGATCGAGCTCGTCGCCGTGGGGAGCGTCGGTATTGTTCATGAAGAAGAAAGATGGGTCTATGCGGATGTGTATAAACTACCGCGAGCTCAACAAAGTTACCGTGAAGAATAAATATCCACTTCCTCGGATCGACGACCTTTTCGATCAACTTCAGGGAGCGGGATGTTTCTCTAAAATAGACTTACGGTCCGGTTATCACCAAGTGCGAGTGAAGGAGAGCGATATACCGAAGACGGCTTTCCGAACGAGGTACGGTCACTACGAGTTTCTAGTTATGCCGTTTGGGTTGACCAATGCTCCGACCGTGTTTATGGACTTGATGAACCGAGTATGTCGACCCTTATTAGACAAGTCGGTTATAGTCTTCATCGACGATATCCTCATCTACTCTCGTGACGAGTTGGAGCATCGACGACATTTGCGAGAAGTCTTGGAAATCCTTCGCCAGGAGAAGTTGTATGCAAAGTTTTCAAAATGCGAGTTTTGGCTTCAAGAGGTTCAATTCTTAGGCCATGTGGTATCCAAAGACGGAGTGAAGGTAGATCCGACCAAGATAGAGGTGATGATGAATTGGGAGCCACCGACGAGTCCAACAGAGATCAGGAGCTTCTTGGGATTGGTCGGTTACTACCGGCGGTTTATTCAAGATTTTTCGAAGATCGCCTCACCACTCACATCGTTGACGAGGAAGAACGTTAAGTTCGTATGGACCGAGACGCAAGAGAACGCTTTTCAAACTCTTCAAAAGAAATTATGTGAAGCGCCAATACTATCCTTACCCGAAAGATCCCAAGACTTTGTGGTTTTTAGCGACCCCTCCAAGCTTGGACTCGGGTGTGTTTTAATGCAAAGGGGAAAGGTGATCGCATATGCATCGCGGCAACTCAAAGATCAAGAGAAGAATTACCCCACGCATGACTTAGAGCTAGCAACGGTGGTTTTTGCCTTAAAGTTATGGCGGCATTACCTTTATGGGATGAAGTGTACGTTGTTTACCGATCATAAAAGTTTAAAGTACATCTTTGACCAAAAGGAGCTCAACATGAGTCAAAGGAGATGGTTGGAACTCTTGAAGGATTATGATTGTGAATTGCTTTACCACCCTGGTAAAGTCAATGTGGTAGCAGACGCCTTAAGCCGAAAGAGCTACGGAGGGGAAAGCAAAGTAACGTTTGCTAAAATTGAGGTAATATCAAGTCTTATGGAGGACATCAAGAGAATTCAAGCCGAAGCACTTCGCGAGGAGAATCTTAAGGACGAGGTCATGGTGAAGCAAAAGGATTTATTATCGAAGGATAGCCGCGGTCTCAAGTTATTCCAAGGGAGGATTTGGGTGCCTAAAATCGGGGGAAACCGCGAGTTGCTCTTAACGGAGGCACACAAGTCAAAGTACTCCATACATCCTGGTAGCACCAAGATGTATAGAGATTTGAAACTTCATTATTGGTGGCCGGTAATGAAGCTCGACGTGGCGAATTATGTGGAAAGGTGCGTCACATGCCTTCAAGTTAAAGCGGAGCATCAAAGACCTTACGGGAGTTTGCAACCGCTAACCATTCCGGAGTGGAAGTGGGAGCACATCACGATGGACTTCGTCACGAATTTGCCGAAGACCCTAAAAGGTCATGACACTATTTGGGTGGTAGTGGACAGACTTACCAAAAGTGCTCATTTCCTAGCAATGAGGGAAACGTTACCGATGGACAAACTTGCTAAGCTATATATTGATGAAGTAGTGTCTCGTCACGGTGTCCCACTATCCATAGTCTCGGATAGGGATACCCGGTTTACTTTCAAGTTTTGGGATGGATTGCAAAGGGAGTTGGGCACGAAGGTTAAGTTAAGCACAACATATCACCCTCAGACGGACGGGCAAAGTGAGAGGACGATCCAAACTCTCGAGGACATGCTTCGATCGTGTGTCATAGACTTTGGAGGAACTTGGGATTCGCACTTGCCATTAGTGGAATTCGCCTACAATAATAGCTACCACTCGAGTATCGGGATGTCTCCATTCGAGGCGCTCTACGGACGAAAATTTAGGACACCGGTATGTTGGCTCGAGGCGGGGGGAAAAGCAATTTGCGGGTCCAAAAATTGTGCAAACGACGTCGGATAAAGTGAAGGGCATCCGAGAGCAATTGAAAGCGGCCCAAGACCGACAAAAGAGTTACGCGGACAAAAAGCGAAGACCGGTGGACTTCCAAGTGGGGGACCGGGTTATGTTGAAAGTGTCGCCATGGAAGGGAATCATCCGTTTCGGGAAGTGCGGGAAGTTTAGTCACCGTTTCCTTGGGCCCTTCACGATTTTAGAAAAGATCGGACTTCAAGCTTATCGGTTGGATCTACCGCCGGAGATGGACGGAATCCATCCTACCTTTCATGTTTGTTACCTACGCAAGTGTTTGGCCGAAGAGGAAAGTGTTATTCCGTTGACAGAAATACGAGTGGACAACGAGAATCGATGTGTAGAAGAACCAGAAGCTATCCTAGAGTCAAAGACGAAACAATTGAGGCATAAAGAAGTGACTATGTTGAAGGTTCAATGGAAACACCATTGAGGTGCTAATGTGACGTGGGAATCGGAGGAGGACATGAGGAAGAGATATCCTCATTTATTCTAGAGTTTAAGATTTCGGGGACGAAATCCTCATTAGGTGGGGAGGATTGTAACACCTGGAAAATTAAGGTAAGTATTTATAATTTTCTTAGTGTTGCATCAATCATAATTGTTGGGATTCTTACTTGGGTTTAAGAATAGTATTATGTCATTTTACTTGTTAGTTTTCCTTGGATTCCGTACATGTTGAACGTTATCGAAAGCGACGAAAAATGAGAGTTTGGAGTGTTGGGCGACTGTGACCAACGACTATGACAATGGTCATAGTCGCGAGGCACTATCGCGGGTAGGGGGTGGTCTCGGTACACCCCCGACGAGTATGACATGCGAGAGTGACATGGGCAATGTAGCCCTGTCACAATCGCCGAACATGTACCGCGGGTATCAGGATTCTCGCGACTATGCCCATGGCACAATCGCCGGGCAATGTCGCCGTCGGGGGCTGAGAGTATAAAAACTCAGTTTTGACCATTTAGACTTCATTTTCCTCATCTCTCACGTTTTGGTTCCGGTCAAGAGATCATTTAGGGCGATTTTCTTCATTCCAAAACCCTCCCACACTTACTAAAAACCTAGTGGTAGTTGGGAACAATTATTGGGGGTTAAGGAAGCTTCAAGAATCATCAAGTGGAGCATTTTAAGCACCTTCAAGTTCTCACCCTCTCATCTTCTCATCTAAGTTTTCTAGGGTTTTGTGTGAAACCCTAGATAGTGAGTTTCTTACATTATTTTCAAATGAGATACATATTTTATATTCTTTCATACCTAATGTATTATTGTTATGAGAAGATCTGATCACCTGATAAGTTTGACCTAACTGTTAAGTTTGGTATTATTGGTATCTTAGCCTTGAATATGGTTATGGACATGAATGAGGTTATTATTCTTGATGTTTGAGCATGTTTACATATTTGTCTTGATGAGACATGGATAATATTGAGTATTTGCATATCTTAGAGTTTTGTACCTAAGTTATGTTTGGGATTGTTGTAGTCTTATACATGTATCTTATGGGTACGAAACTATGTATAGAGACGGGCATTGTAAGTACACAAAACGAACCATGAGTAAGTGCTAGGAGGATGTAGCCTTAGGTGCCACTATGATTGTATGCACCTAGACCTCCGCCATTTGAAGTAATGCCTGGGAGGTAGTCTTCAAGTGTGCCGGGCCTTCGGGATGTTTCTCAAGCGAGTGAACATCAAGGTACATTGACTCGAGGTAAAACTCATTGGTGTGATGGGTCTCCCCCATGATTGACCCCGTAAGGACTTTAGTGATTGAAGTGTCATAATTGTTCATAATATGCTTTATGTTAATATGTTATGTTTTTATGTAACTCACTAGACCCGTTTGGTCTAATACTTTATTGTTGGTATGTATCTCAGGTTCTAGCGGCGTGAGCGCCAAGGAAGCTTAATCGACTTTAGTGGTGAACTTGGGAGCATTTTGGGATGCCAATATTGAAGACCATTATTTTGAACATAGTTGACAACCTTTTTGTAATCTTATGTCTAGCGAGACTTAGATTAAGGAGTTGTCATCTATTATTGTGTATTATTACAAACTTGTAATTAACAGGCAATTGTTGTTCCTTTGTATGAGCTCGTGCTTTGGCATTTATGCATAACCACATTTCTATTTTTCGGAAATTTTTGTTAGTCCCATTTTTGGGGTGTTACATAATGTACATCCAATGATGGAGATCTCTTCTTACCTTTCTTGCCATAACTTTCATTCTTACTCAGTGGCGGATCCAGGAATTCTCTAGTGGGGGCACCTTCAAGGTAGATTAAAGGCCTGTAAAGTTGTCCGATATTTTTTAACCTAATTATATCTTTTCGAGGGATTTTTAAAGTTTTTTTTGGTTGATTTCAAAGGATTTCTAAGTTTTTTTTGTCGATTTTGAAAGTCTTTTTCTGTTTTTTTGATTGATTTTGAGTGTTCTTTTTGTTTTTTTTGGTTGATTTCGAGGTATTTTTTTAATTGATGGGGTCCCAGACGAGAAATTACTGAGAGAAACTATAACAAAAACTTTAAAAAAAATTAACTTAATAAAATTCCAATTTTTAATCTTTTAATGGGGGCCCTTTCCCCCTCTAATCATATGGTGAGTCTGTCAATGTTGTTACTAGAACCCAATCTTATACCAAAAATTATATAAAAAAACATATAGAGGGGTGTTCAAATGCAACCCTTTATATGGTGTAACCCCATGCAATCCTTCATATAGAGGGGTTGCATGGATTGTACCATGTAAAATGTTGCATAATAACCTACCCCAAAACATATATTAACTTTTGCTTTTTGAAATACTTGGGCAGGGACGGATCTAGTGTAGAAGTAGTGGGGGGATGGGCCCCCATTAAATGGGAAAAAATGAGAAATTTCTTAGGTAAAAATATGTTTTTTTTTACTTTATATCTTCAGTCCCCCCACTAATTTTTTACCTGGGACCCCATCAACAAAAAAAATTGCATCAAAACTAACCAAAAAACTAAAAAACACTTTTGAAATCAACTAAAAACCGAAAAAGTCCCTCAAAATCGAGAAAAAAGCTTAAAATCCCTTGAAATCAATCAAAAAAACTTTAAAAATCTTTCGAAACGGTGGACTTAGGCTAAAAATGCACCGGACAACCTTACGGGCACTTAATCTACCTTCAAAGGTGCCCCCACCAGAAAAAAAATCCTGGATCCACCACTGTACTTGGGACTATTTATTGTAAGTTGCAGTGATTTAATGATAATAGAATCCAAATTATTATTCCAGCATGCAAAAGTAAGCAATGGCAACTTGATATTTAAATGATGAATTAAATACAACACCCAATTGCGTCTTTTTGACATCTTTCCTATTGTATTTGTGTGACTTGAATTCTTGTCGGTAGCAATTGTTTTTATTCTTTAATCTAAAAATTGTGGATTTATAGTAAAATAAATAAATAAATAAATTAAGTTTGACCGACTAGATCAATCTTTGGATATTGGATTCTATAGTTTCGAATGGAATATATAATAATTTTAACCAAATTTTTAATGTTATAAATAAAGATTGATTCCTTAAGGTGGCGTTTGGTTTGCAGAATTTGATGAAATGTGGTGGAATTAAAATGTTGAATTCCTTTAAGAATCAAAATAACATTTAACTCGTGATGTATAACTTGTTACTTATCAATGTCTATGACTTTAATTTATTTTCTTAAAGCAAAAGGATGTTAATGTAATTTGAAACCATATCTATACTATATTATAAAATATTTATAAAAACTTTTAAAAACAATTGTTAAAACTTAATATACCGCTATTTAATATTAATTACTTAAAATCTCTTAAAAATAACCATTAAAGCTTTATTTACTACATTTAATACTATTTATTAACTTTCAATTCTTATCTCTAATCATTTTAACTCCGCTAAAATCATTTCTCACTTCAACCCCATAAAATCACTCCCCACATAATTAAATACAGGATAAAAATCACATTTTAAATATAAAAAATCTAAAATATAATTAAGAAAATCTAACAAAATATTTAATGTTTATTTTATAAAAAAACATTATATTATTAAACCTAAAATAAATTACATTATTATTAAATTATCGGAGAAACTATTAAAAACAAGCTTTTATGTATTAAGTACTGTTTATTGATACACATTACTTAAAATTCAAGATTACAAGTTATGATGCATGTGTACAAATTTCTAAAACTATATGTTTGAATTCATAACTAACTAATAAATATAGTCAAAACAGGATAAACATCTCAATTTAAATATAAAGAATTTAAAATATATAAGATAATTATTGAATTCTAACAAAATACTTAATTTTTTTATATAAAAAACATTATATTATTAAGCCTAAATTAAACAAACTAAAAAAAACATTATCACTCTCTCAAAACCATCCAAAATCGGACGGTAAATCAACCAAAAACAAAAAATAAAAGAAAACATTAAAATCGTGATATATTTCACTGCATTGCGCGTATACACTTCTAGTATATCTAAAACCTTATTAATCTTCAAATTTAACTTTCTACTAATAATATTTGAATAGATCTTGCATTTCACAAATTTTATTTTATTAATAATATAACATATTATATAAAATGTTAATCTTTTAACTGACTTCACCGTAATGTTACTTGTAATTTACGAGAAGACGAAAAGAAATATAGGTCACGTAATTCATTAATTAAAAATTTTAATAAATAAAAAATGAAAAAATAATTTTAGAATTTATAAATCATTAAAAATCTCATTATATCTTTTAAATTTATTTATTTATTTAATTTTAATTAATTCATAACTTTTTAATCAAGTTTTATATAATATTTTTATAGATACACTTTTGATAAGAAAAATTCACAATTTTCATCAAACATCACATGTGATATCCACAATTAATTAATTATATTTTACACCATTTTTTCTCTATGTTCAAAATCCACGTTTTGAATCACATGTGATTTGCTTCGTTTAACATATGATCTATTATGTATCAAATGTGATCCATTATGTGACTTTTGTACATATCACATATGATAATATACGTCTAAATTTAAGTGACATATTATCACATGTGATAATATTTAAATCACAAAAGTTCTATAAATGTAAATATGCATAATCACATATGATTAACAAAAATATCTACAATTATCATATGTGAATTAATTGTGGATATGAAATGTGATATTTGATTAAAATAGTGAATTTAACTTTATCAAAAATGTATCTAGAACTTTTTTCATATATAAAACTTGATTAAAAAATTTATGGATTAATTAAAGTTAAAAAATAAATAACTTTAAACGATAAAATGAGATTTCTAAAGATTTATTCGATTCAAAGTGCTAATTATCCTAATTTCTAAAAAAAAATCCATTTTTAATTTATGGTATTTTTTAATTAATGAATTATGTGGCCCATACCATTCTCGCATTTTCACAAATTGACCGACTTCTCGTTTGAACTTTCACCTTACATTACAACACTATGTTTGAAGAGAAAGTTACGGTTTAAAATTGGTTTTAATCAAACTATTATTTTCGTCAACATTATCAGCAAAATACTTATAACTTTACCTTTTATGTTATAGATGAAGAATCGTGTTAGAATAGGATTTAAGGTGAGAATCGTAAGAAGGGATTTGGACCATTTATCACTTTTAATCTCGTACTCATCCATGAACTTGCACTTTAGAAGAGAATTGATCTAGTGTATCTCATTAGTGCGAAGGGTCTTGTTTTGTTCAATTAGTATTGATCCAAGGGTGGAGATCCATTCTCACCATAATTTTCATTCTCACCAGAACTCAATCCTTATGTTATATTCACGTAACTAATTATGACTGAAAAATCAATTTAGTGGTTTCGTTATTTGTCATGTTGAACGTCAATTCAATTAGAAGTATTCGAAATGTCGCTCATAAAAATAAGATTTCCGTCAAAATTTAAAAGATGACACTTTAGCTATTTCCTTTTCTTTTCACAACTTCCACATTTTTGCTTGAGTATATAATATTTATATACGATAAATAGTTAAACATATTTATTATTTTTTGGTGAAATTTGAGCCTTGACTCCCTTTAAGATATTGGGCTCTATGGGTAATATGGATGTCACTAGACCAATGACTTTTTTTTTTTTGGTTTTGCATAACTTTCAAGGGTCATATGACTTGCTTATTGGAACTTTGGTCTGAATGATTAGCAAGGTTCTAATGGTGAGGGGCATGGTATGACAGGAAGTCGAGAAATGACATAACAAATATATATTGTATTTATATATAATATATATACACATATATATATAACTGACTAAGGATCGTGTGAGAAAAATAGTTAAGGTGAGAATCGTTCGTAAGAAGGGATCTCCATCCTTGATCACTATTAATCTCATGTCCACCCATGAATTACGTTTTATAAGGGAATTGATTTGGTGCATCTCATTAGTGTGGATCTTCAATTAGGATTGATTCAAGGGTGGAGATCACTTCTTACCCTTCTCACCGTAACATCCCTTCTCACAGGAACCCAACCCATATATAACTTAAATTCATATAAAAAGAAAGAAAATTAATATATTGAGCAAATGAACTCATCAAATCTCATAACTAGTGGGTCTGAAGGGGATAAAATGTACACAATCTTTCCTCTATCCCAAAGAGTCGAGAGGCTTCCTCTCCTGAGGTTGTTTATATCAAATTTCTGAGTGAGTTGTTAGTAGTTCACTTCAATGTACTAATAACTTAGTAAAACACATACTGTATTCTACAAATTTTTATCTTTCGAGGGAGGACATGATTTATGATAGGAGTTTTTGAAGAAGCGTGACTAGGGTGGGAATCTGTAGCTAGCGTAGATGGAAGGAAGAGAGCGAAAGAAGTATAGGGTTAGTGAGTTGGTAGATAGGTTACAAGAGATCGAAGTTAGGTTTCAAGAGATCAAACGATCTACTATCCGGTTTAGAGCTCAGATCTACATAAATTTAAGGTTGCATAAATCATACCTTCAGACCCCTTCTTCAAATAGAATATGCTGATATGAACAAGATTATAGCACCATGTCAAATGCGTCCTAATAAGAAAAGCAAATGAAGTATGTCCAAAAGTAAACCAACCCCTTAGACTGCTACGAAAAACACCCTTGTAAGGTATCTCTATCACTTGTTACGCCGATTCAATCAACGATTCAATCAACAAGCAACCATAATTTTCTATCTTCAACGCTTCAGGCAGGTGGCCTAGCTAACACAACAAAGACTTGCACCATATACTTAGTGCCCTTATGAGATGTGGAATTAGACTTTCTATCTTCTATTTTTTTTTTCCATTTGGTTTGGTTTGATCCAATTTTCAAATTTCTGCAAGGGAACCTAGATATTCAATCACCTTTGCATACAAACAACAAAACTACTTGCTAGTTTACATCAACTATACAATTTTTTGTGTCCTATAATCTCATATACAACACAACACCTTGTAACCCCTTAGTAGTATTCACACATTCTATTCATGTATTGATCTTTCACATATAAAAGATTTATATCTGCATAGGGCAAAATGCATGAAATAGCGAACAAGTTTCTTTCAGTAATTTTTTTGTCAATCAATGTAAAAAAGTTTCAAAATTTCTTATTTCATATCCATTTTGATCGGTAACAATTGATATGCCAAGTTGTCAAGTTATATGATTGAAAAGATATAACGGTCGATACCCATAAAAAATATACTGATTGGCAACTTGACCATCCACGTCATCAAATGTTATCAATCAAAATGGGTACAAAATAGATATATTTGAAACTTTGTTATATTGATTGATATAAAAGAAGTTCGTTATACTAAATAGAAACTAAAGCAAACTTCGTTGCATTTTGATGCATTTTACCTTTTTGCATAAACAGGACTACGATCGATCTACATTTTGTGACCATTCCGAAGGCGATTCTCTCTGTGTGCTTCTATAGTCATTCACCGATGATTCATCTCCATTACTCCTATAACTTGCGTCTTTAATCCGTTTCTTGGAACGGGCTTTAACCGATTCTTCCTTTTCATCAACGAACGAAATAAACGACTGAAGGCGGCCCGATCGGAGGCTACGTCCAGAAGATTCTGGAAGATCCGGTTTGTGTTTTGTATACTGGTATATAATCAGCACCAAGTATATGAAAAGAGCAAGAAAACAAGCTAGCCCACATATGAAGAACAGGCCTTTAAAGCTTTTTAGCTCGAGCCGGTCCACTGCAAATTTCGCTCCTTGTGAACTACAAGCACCTCGTATTAGCCATTTGTCGTGAATCCGTTGTAACTCTCCGTTTTCCGACAGTTTTAGAATGGCAGTCGAGATATCCACTGCAAGATTAGAGTCCCGTGGAAAGGCCTATATGTAATCAAGAACTCGAAACAGTTATGACCATAAACATCAAACACAAAAGAATTATGATTTCAAGTTAAGATCGAAGAGCTTCGTATCAAATTTGATATGAAGTTTACCGTCGTAGGAATTATTTTTGGGGAAAAACCAAAAGATCATATCAAATTCGAAGCGTAGGCTATGTTTGGCAACCATAAGATAGCTTATTGAATTAAAAAAAAAAACTGTTTGGTTAGGCATAAGCTAGCTTGATATAGCGTTTCAATAGGCTCCAAAAGTCTTTTTCCCAATTATGCCCCTTAAATTTTTCTAATTAATTTTTCAACATGTTCTTTTAGATCATTTTACATAGTCATTTAGCTTAACAGCTACTCCTTCCGACCCAAAATAAATGTCCACAATGAAAATGACACATGATACTATAGCCCTTTTAGAAAAGTATAGTTACTACACTTTCTAATCAATAAAATGACAATTTTACCCTTAATAAAATAATGAGTAATGAATTTCTCCATCTCATAATTAAGAGTAGAATTGAAAAGTAGACTTTTACTTCAGGAAGTAGATATTTATTTGAGAACAAGCTATGACTAGTTTATAAGCCTATCATCTAATTTATCAGCTAGTTTGCCGATCATAGCCTTAAGGATTATCTAAATATGTGGTTTGACTCTAAAAGTCAAACATAGCATATAAAGAATGTATGATGAAATGGATATATTTACTTACAAATCCCCATCCATTTTTGGTAAATTCTTGACCAACCATGCTGAATTGGCAGCGGGTCGAAAGGAAGAGTTCGATATACGGACGTTCATCAACGACCGCAGCGACACCGCCATTGTTAGGACCATCTTTCAAGGCTTTTTCGTAGTCTCCCGGCAAGCCAAGTGGAACAAGTCTAGTTTCGGAAATGCCAAGTTCTTCAACCAAATAGTTCCGAACAAAAGAATTTTGTTGGTATCCAATGGGATCTTTGCTCAATATTAAACTACTGATCCCTTCAATAGGCGAAGAAAGTTTTTGTACGGTCAAGATTGAGGTGAGACTTGCGGTATAACTGGAGCTGATTATCAGAACCACGAATAACCATAGAATTAACATGATACGACCAAGAGTGCTCATCATGTTCTGTTCTGCATTAACCATGGTTAAGTAAGATCATGGGGTATAAAACCAATCTAATAACTTAAAGCAAAACAGGTCACCAAAGAAGATGATTTTGAGTTTCAAAGTCGTTTAACCTTCGAAATCGATATGATTTATTAACGATTTTGGAGAAAGATATAATGATAACTACGTTATCCCGAATGAAGGAGTAATAAGGATTATTTGGCTAGTTTCATGTAGAGTAACTTACTGTGGGAGAAAAATAAGGTTGAAAAGCTAAACCTGCAAAGATGAAAACACAAACTGTTAGTTCATGTTTGGCAACCATAAATCTATCTTATTTTTTGAGCTTATTCAAAAAGCCCTGTTCAGGGTTCAGGGTTCATCTAGCTTAATAGCAAGTTTTAACTAAACATGACTAGTTTATCGGCTAACAACTAGGTTATTAGCTAACACCTAGTTTTTCAGCTAACAACTAGCATATCAACTAGTTTGCTAACCATAGCCTTAGTGACGATATAACACATACTATGCATCATATTGGATGCTAACACACAAGCTTACCATAGGGTCGTGATGATCTGTTGTTTAGGAGGGCCACGAAATTCGTCGTTTTTGCGATGTTCTAGAATCCAAACGACGGCTCCAACAACTAGAAAAAAGATCCCAGTAACACACCACAATTTAGCAGTGAATGGCCTGAGAAAAGCCCATGTTCCAGAGTTTAGCCTCCTGACTGGTGCCACCACAACTAGTCCAGACTCGATAAATGGCTGTGTAAAATCCGCCATTCGTGTTCGGTTAGTGATGATAGCAATGTCGCCCACCACAGCATCAAATCTCTACAGTAATTAGAGAAAATACCCAGAAATTTTAACAACTTTTAACAGAGAAACTCTCTAGAATGACTTCACTTTACATTATTTCCTATTTTGTGTAAAGTACTTTCAAAACCGTCGTTTTGATACCTCAGATGTGTCATCTCAAACATTTAGGTACCTAACTTGCAAATGAGAATGCTTGAGATATCACATTTGAGGTACCAAAATGAAGGTTTTATCGGTAAGTTACACAAAATAGTAATCAGACCAAAGTGCGTTGCATTTTCATGCAATTTGATGTTACATTATTTGAAAAGATTGAAGAATGTGGAAAGGAGTACTCACCCCAGCATTTATATAGCTCACGAGATCGGTGTTACTTGGGTTACTTTGACCATCTCCGTACGAATGGAACTTATATGGGACGGCATATGGCAGCAGGTTTATTGCAGAAGTAAACACATCAATGCAGTATCCTCTGTATAAATCAGTCCCCTTTACTTGTTCCACAAACTCCTCAAAACTAACTCGATGTGGAACCCCGATCTTCAACTGTTTTCCGTTTTGTGGAAAAACCCATCCACGAGGCTTTTTAATCGTTTGACTAGGCCAAATTACACTATATAACAACTCAGATGAAGCAGATCTGTTAGAAAGCTTCATGTTGACTGTTTCTGGAGGAGATTTGGACAGATGCGAAGAATTTGACCAATACCCAACTCGTCTAACGCCAGTACCAATCACATTTATAACTTCAAATGCCGGAGAAACCAGATTTTTATCAGAAGTGAACTCAATTGGTCCTGTTGTTCCGTTCATTTTGACTTTTAAGACGTTTTCAAGCAACATCTTTCCGCCATTAAAGATGCTCAAAGAATCAAGATTCAAGAAACCTCCTAAAGATTCATTATTCAGTTGAAGATCTTTTGAGAAAGAAATGTTTCCACCCTGATTAAAGAAATCATCAAGAGCACGAGCAAGAACCCAAATCGTGTCGTATGCATACAGAGAATAAGTACTCAGACCCATCTTCGTCAAGTTCTTCCATTCAGATGTGAACTTTCTTTTCAGTTCTGAATCTTGAATGTATGGTTTCAATGTAATAATTCCTTGCATAGAATTAACCGCTTTTGAAGGAAGTGGCGAACTTATATCTATGACAGTAGAGAGCCAATTCGTTGTAATCCAAACGTACCCACTTTCCATCATTCCAAGATGTTGAGCTACGTAAAGTATATCTAATCCCCAATTGGCGTAAGTATGAACAACAAGAACTCTTGATTCCATTAAAGCAACTTGAAGCAAAACATCACTAATATCTGCACGTGTTGCTTCGGGCTTAATAGGTGCTTTTTGGGAGATCTTACATCTTTTAGCAGCTAGTTGATCTGCTAATGAAGTTATTCCATTTCTCCCATGATCATCGTCTATATAAATGGCTACCACTTGTCTCCATTCATAGTAATCGACTATATCTGCTATGGCAGCCATTTGGAAGAGATCGCTGTGAGTAGTTCTGACGAAAAAGGGGTATTGAAGCGAGGAGAGTGTGGGGTCCGTGGCTGTGAAAGATAGTAGAGGGACTTGGAGCTCATTCACCACATGGGAGATCATATGAGCCAAGACTGATGTTTGCGGACCGATTAAGGCCACACTTTCGCTCTCCATGAACTGCAAAGCTGTTAAAAGACATGAAGTTAAAGACCACATGATTGCAATCACATAAACAGACCTTTTTAGATACTTATTAGTTATATTTGAAATCTTGATCAACGCATCCTCTCACAAACTTGTGAGAATATGTGGAACCCTTATATTACTCTCCAAAAGAGCTCTTTGAGGAGAGAATGAGGTTCTAACGTATATTGGGGAGAAATGGTCCAAGTCTAGTCGATGTGGGACTCCAATACACCCCCTCTAATGGAGGCTAGACGAGCACGGATTGTCCTATAGCGTCGAGAGGGGGCTAGAAAAGTACAGATTCCCCCTGTGTGTAGAGTTCCTAGAGTGATAGACGTTGGCTCTATACCATGTGAGAATATGTGGAACCCCTAGATTACTCTCCAAAAGAGCCCTTTGAGGAAAGAACGAAGGTTCCAAGATATACTTAGAAATGGTCCACGTCTGTCAACACCAGACTTCTTAAAACTCAATACAAATGAATTCAAAAACCAATAAGAAATTAGAGTTACTCACATATCAAGAAAGATGGTCTTCTATGTGTTATATAACATTTAAAGAAGCTATCAGAATTTGGTAAGAAATACAATGATTTCAGAGTTTATTGTCCCAGAAAAAGTATCCGAATTAACAGAAACAGCAAGAATGTTATAAGCAAATTAATGTTTGAAAGACATACCCTCCATGATACTTGCAAACCCACTGAAATTGGAGTCATGAGTGGTTAGTTTCAGCTTGGTTCCATTAAGTATAGTAGGATCAGAATTCACATTTTCTACAGCAGCCTCTAACGCGATTTTCGCAACTTTCCCTATGATGGAATCAAATGTCAATATGGCTCCAATATTTACGATATCCGGTCTTGAAGGAACACTAGCATTCCTAAGCTCCACACTGAAGCATCCATTAAAGAACACCACCACCACCAACAACAATCCCCAAACTAGATTCATACCCATTTATCTTCAAAACCCTAGTTTCATACCACCTGTAATTGAAAACAACACTTAGTTTTTGGAGTTATGGATTGATGAGAGCTCAAAAATCACATTTTTATGATATGAAACAAAGAGGGTGGGAAGCAGTTGACTCAATAAAGTCAAGTTCTGATTAAAATAAGTGATGGTAGTTAGTGCTGCTAGCTTTCTTTGTAACTTCGTAGGTGAGAGTTCAGTGGTAAAAGTAACAAGTAAAGATAAGAGTATTGAAACCCTGATTGGGTAAAAACATCAAACACCTTGTGAGCATCTTCAAAAGATGGTGTTAACAAGTAATAATACATCAAAGTACTTAACACCCATGCAAACAATAAGTCACAATTCACATAGAAAAAGGGATTTAGAAACAAAAAGACATGATTTAGAAGAAAAGCAACCATAAAGACTCCCCTAAAAGGTGAAAGAAAATAGAAAAAAGATAATTACAGGGGAGAAGTCTACTGTAACCCAAAGAAGAAGAGTGAAGGGAGTTACCTGCACATGGAGAAGAAACAATAATAAAGAAGAGAGTGGTGCAGAGCACATGTTAAATGCGATTAGTAATATATTTGAGCGGGTGGGGTAAATTAATTCCACAACCAACAAACCAATGGAAAGTCTTGATTCTCTTGCCAAATGTTGCATCTTTATCTTTGGGATCTCACTCCTATGAAATCATCATTGCTAAATATATAGGGGCGTTTTGTTCGTAAAATTGGATTGGATCCATCAAAAGAATTTGATTTTGAAGGAAATGAGAGCATCGTTTCTGATATTTTATGTGCCCTGAGCGAGATATAAAAATGGGTGTTTGATAACTATGAAATTAATATATTGTCTATATCTTAAAAAATAACATTGAATTAAAAAAAAATACTAATAATTCATATAAAACTGTTTTTCCCAGTATCACTAGCGCAAGATCAATCAATAATTATTTATAAATTAATATTCTCTATCATATCATTTTTAGATACACATCGCCAATCAGTTCTACCACCAGGCATCATATAATATACCTTTAATTTTATAAATTGAAATCATTTGACGTCACTATGTTGACGAGTCGGAGTAACCCTTTATATAATCAGTTGATATTCCACATGTTACCTGATGTTAATTTTTTCATCATCATTTTAAACTTTTAGGGTTGAAACAAACTTTTTAAGAACCATCGATCTTAGAATCAAAAATCCATTTTGGTTATAGTTTGAAATCTTTTTCTTGTTTTAGAGATATGAGAGTATTTAAGATTTATGCACCCGATATTAGGTAATTATGAGTCAATAATGTATGAAAAAAGAAGTATCTTTGAAAAACTAAATATAGATATATGTTGGGTCGTCTCATATAGTTTGGTAGTTGTTTTCAAAAGGTAGAAGTTTTCTTAGTTAATAACAATAAATCTACTATAATCTAACACAATAATAAAATTTATGTAGTACTAGATAATTTTTTTTTTTGAGAAACAATAAGCAATATTATAAAATTAAAGACTAAATAACTTTTTACTAATTTATTGTCCAATGTTATTAATTAATACATGTTTGGGTCTTTAATATAATGTTAATTTTTTTTTGGTCCTATTATATACTAAATTTTTTTGTCTTTTTTATTTACAATTTTTTAAACTACTAGTATATAGTATATACTAAAAGATTTGAGCCCCTATTTCCTTTGAGCTCTGGGCGTGCGCCCGGCCCGCCCTCTCCCAGGGACGGCCCTGCATCTCGAACATCATTGCTAAAATAGAAAAAAGAGGTTTTGCTTTGCTATTCTTATCCAACAACATTGCTATAATGTTTGTTAAAATAGAGAATCATGTAAATATCTCTAAATATAGAGAACTCTCTATAATTCTCTAAATAAGGGAGATAAATATTATTTTGAGTAAACTACAATTTTGGTCCCTGTGGTTTAGTGTTTGTAACACATTTGGTCCCTACAATTTAAAAATTACACTTTAGACACTGTAATATGTTATTTGGTCCGGATTTGGTCCCTCTGACAAACGTCTATCTATTGTCAGACGTTAGGGAAGACAACGTGAGTTAGGCATGAGGGTAAATTAGTCTTTTTAGGTTAAACCCCCTTTTTACTCCTTTTATTCCTTCCCACTCTCACGTATTTACCTCCAAATTAAACTCCTTGAAGAAGACGAACTCTACACCTCTGCCCTCTCTCAATCAATAAGCTTTCAACAATGGTGATCTGCGTGTGTGGCTACCCTGCGATTTTACGAACCTCGTGGACGAACAACAACCCTGGACGAAGGTTTTATTGTTGTTCAAACCCAGTAAGTCATGTGCTCTCAAACCCTTTTAAAAACCCTAAATCCTTCCTGAAGATTTCTTCTTTTTTGTTTGACAAGCTACAAATTATGGGTTTGTAAGATGGCTTGACAGACCAATGTATCCACGTGCCATGTAAGTTATTCCTGGGTTGATAAGAAGCAAGAGTATTGTTGATCAACAGTTGAACGAGAAGACAATTGAAGCTCGAAAATGGAAACTTTTGTTGATTACCAGTTGGGTGTTGTTTATCTATATTTATTTCTGTACTTGATCAAAATGGGATGTTGTTTAGATAGTTTTTTTAGTTTAGGTACTTTTGGTGGCTTTGGTGGCTTTTGTAATGGAAAATGATGTATTTTTTGACAAATCTATGTTAATGGAAATTGATGTACTTTTTGACAAATCTATGTTAATGGAAATTGTTGCACTTTTGACAACTCTATGTTAATGGAATTGAGCAAACATACATGATAAAACAGGAACATGTTTAAAACAGGGGAAGTGACCAAAAACAACCATAATTGTTCAACACAGTGGAATTGATAAGTTACCATATATGTGCTACATACTAGATAACAACCAACCAAAACAAAAGATACCAAATTGTTCTACATATTACCACCCATAACAAAAGATAACAAAATAAATCAGTCCAGACACCCTCTATGTTTCCCTATCTTCTTGCCCTTTGCAGGTCCTAGAATTGTGACCTTTCTTCATGCACTTGTTGCATGTTACTGTTTTCCCCCTCCTGACAAGCTTTGTACCCTTCACAATATGCTGACTCAACTCTTCTGCAATATTTCTTATTTTCTTTTTAGGCCTCCCAATAGGAGTGTGATGCTTTGGTGCAGTGAGAGTGAGTGTGAAATCTGATTGAGGCCAATGCTCTCTACCACTTATTGGCTCAATGTTGAATGCATAAATTGATTTCCAAGTATTGAAGTTGTAACTAGGATGCACCCACTTCTCTGGTATCTCAACATCCTCTCCATTTGCTTGCATGTACCATATACAAGCCACAACATGCTTACAGGGTATGCCTGTCAGTTCCCATTTCCCGCATGTTCATACCTTCTCAATAGGATCTACAACACATTGTTCCATCTAAGGGCCACTAACCTGATACTTCTGCCCCCCTCTCTATAGCACAGTGTATTGGGAAGCTTGTGTCTTGATCTCATTCATAAGATTTGTTGTTGTGGGAGTAAGTAATCCATCTGACCTGTCAATCAACTTCCTTACATTGACAATCCTTTTCATCATTGTAGGTTTTTACTACCCACGTTTTGTCTTCACCATTAGTTGAGATGTGCAATACCCAAGGGCAGATGGGCCCATCAACTTTTGACTTTGACTCTGTTGACTTTGACTATGCATTGCTACTCTCACCCACTTCTTCAGTGCATGTTGGAACCTTACCCCTACATACAAACCTTACCCTTAAACTGTCATTCTTCAGTATTGAAAGATCTTTCCTTGTTTCAATGGAGTGTTTGGCAATCCTCTCTTTAATCTCCTTTTTATTGCCAAAACATTCCCCAACATAAAAATTTACATTCCCTCCATCATTTGCATGCTCTTTTCTTAGTTTTCTAAGATTTTGCTTCCTTTCTCCTTCAATGTCTGACTCATCTCTGCTATAAAATGCATCAAGTTCAACTTCAAGTGGATCATATTCTCCCAACTTCTGATCCTCAATTAATTGCTCCTTATTACCCAACCATTCAAGATCCCAATCTATGATGGAACTAAAGTTCTTCATGTCAACACCAACTTCTGTCATTTCCTCCTCCATGTAATCTGAATCTTCACTATCATCTCCTTGCACAAATTGTTCTTGGATAGGTGGTTCTTGGATAGGTGGTTCTTGGACAGATGGTTCTTGGTTATATGGTTCTTGGACAGATGGTTCTTGGTTAGATGGTTCTTGGACACATGGTTCTTAGACAGATGGTTGCTCAATACCATGTTCTTCCCAAAAAGGATCAAATTCAAATGAATGTTGATTTAAATCTTGTCCCAATCCACTTTTAAGTACTGACTCATCAATCCCAGATTGTTGTCCCAACCAACTCTCAAATACAGGTGTGTACTTGATCAGATTGATTATATCTTGATCATTTCCTAAGGCTCTAAGTCCAATATCTAGGTTAAATTCAGGGGTAATAAAATGGTAATACATGGGATAATTACCAGTGTATCCAAGCTCCTTCACCATGGCATTGATCTCATGGATACTAAGCTCATCAACATCAACCAAATCAACATAACTAGTCTTACCTTCAATATACTTTCTTTCAGGTTGTTTTATAAAAATCCCACCATGGTGTATCTTCAATGTAATGAGATTAGGGTAATGCTCTGCAATAAAACACCAACAGTAAGCAATATGAGTTCGAATCCTCTATACACTTGAAAAAACACAAACTTTGTCAAGAATGTAGATCAAAATGTTCAAGGATTGTCTTGATAGTCCACATTGTAGGTTGCATTCGATGAAGAAGGTTTGAAGATGGTGGAGAGGTGAAGAGATGAAGAAGGTAAAGGATAGGGACGGAATACAAACAAGGGATTTACTCTAGGGGTAACGAGGAGGTAAAAATGGGTTTTAACCTAAAAAGACGGTTTTACCCTCGTGTGCAAGTCACATGGTCTTCCCTAACGTTTGACAATGGACGAACGTTTGACAGAGGGACCAAATCCGGACCAAATAGCATATTGTAGTGGCTAAAGTGTAATTTTTAAATTAGGATGATAAATAAATAATATTATAATAATATAAGTTGTTTTAAAATTTCTAAAATAGCAAATCTGTTGGAGTTGAATGTAATAGATTTTAGAGATTTTTACTTTTGGTTCTCTATTTTAGAAAAGTTATAGAAAAGCTGTTGGAGATGCTCTGAAATGAAATTTGATGGAATTTGACCTCATGTTTGGTTGGATGGAATTGTTAAAAGGAATTAGAATCTTTGGGATATCCCATGGAATGGTGAAATCCTTAATATAAGGAATTCAATGGAATTCAAAGGATTCATATATGTTCTTTATGTGAACCAAACATGGGATTTGGAATTAGTCAAAGGAATTATTTCCTCCAAATCTTTCAAAATCCATGAACCAAACACCCCCTTAATGTGAGACATTTATGTGGCTGAGATGAATCTTACCCGGTAAATAAGGATGATGGTACTTACCCGACTAATGGTTGTTGGATAGAAAAACTTATACTATGTTATTCTAATGATCAAGAATCTTACCCAATAACGTAAATTGGGTTGATGACTCTTATTCGGTGAACCTTTATTCAATTTGTTTGGTTTGATTTGATTTGATATTTTGGTTAGAAATGTAGAAAGTGATCAAATTTATCATGGTTTTAGGTAACTATCAGTAATATTGAGAGTGTGAAATATGGCTTGTATTTTGCTCGTAAAAGTAAAGGCGAATCCAAAAAACTTGCAGCGTATTCTTCCATTAAGGCCTTTAGCCGGTAGGTAGCAAGGGAGGAGCTTTGGCTCCAGTTTTGCAAAGGTGGACTTTTTCTAGGTTAGCTAGAGAGAGTGATATTCATCTTTTATAAGTTGTTTACCGGATGCCTTGTTGTCAGGTTTAATAGAATAAGAAGTAGAATAGATCTCTCTTCTTAAAGTATGCAACACTTCCCACAAGGTTCATACTATCGTACGCCAACCATACGCAACTGGAACTGTGATGACCATAACGCTTAGCTATTGTCGATCCCCAAGACGCCTTTAGTTGAATGTTGACACATGATCCACCGTCTGCACTTCCTACATTCACTCCCGAAAATTGAAACAGGAAAACAGGAATTGTAACCTCCCAGTCTGCTGTAAACATTAGGGCGCACGCAAGCATTCCTTAATAAAACGGCATAGCTAACATGTCCTTGAACTTCTTCTCCTTCTTGGATTAAAAAAAATGTGGGAATAAAGAGTATTAACATAAAATACACAAATAATTATTGTAATATAAAATAAAATGAAAAGTAATTATAATTACAAAATACATTAACTGTTAGTCTTTCAGTTTCCCGATAAAGATGTTTGTGGTGGTACACATTTAATCACAACAATTTTTCTCACTATATTGGACAATTGAGCGATGACATGAGATGCTCCCACCTCGAGCCTCTACATAGGTCCATCCATGCATAAGAATTTGGAATTTTTATGAAAATACAGTCACGACTTCACGTTGCATCTGACATGATACCTAGTAAAGGTAGTATTCGGAAACGTTCACCAAAGGACTTCGAAACGTAGTCGGTTTGCATTTATACATAAAGTAATGGGATCTCTTGACCCCAATAAAAACGTTAAGAAATTCTGAATTTAGCTTAATTTTTTTACCCTCCACAAATGGTTTGGTTCCATACTTAAACCCATTCAATTTTTATTAGACCCCACACATTTGATTTTTTTCGACCCAAATCAAAAGAAATAAATTCATCTCAATATCTTTGTATTGTTTTCTTAAATCCATTTCATAATTTGGAATCTCAATATCTAGTTCTTATGTATTGCTTTATTAAATCAATCTCAATATTTTGTTATTTTAGCTTTGATGTAAACCAAGTTATCATATATTAATTGTTTTATATACTCAAAGCCTCAAACAAATTATCAAGATTTAAAATACGTAAAATCGTATAGTTTTTTATTCAGTTCAACCAAAATAGTAAAAGAAAAAAAATGAAACTGAACAATTTAATCCGAAATCATTTTTGTTCGGATGGGTTATTTGGTTTCAAAAATATTTTAACACTCCTAAGTTTGACCCGAGTCACTTAAATTTCTAGATCTACCAGTGATTTGCATAGTTGGAAGAGAAAAAGAAAATGATATCATACAATCGCTATTGAATAAAGATTATGAACACAAATATTATTTTAAACAGAAATTCAGGTACACAATAGTCCGTTAGATGACTGTCTTACGAGTACATTACCAACAAGAAACATAATTACTAAATAGTAAATTGTAACTCCCACACTATGGGGTTGTTTTTTTTTTTTTTTGAAAACATCTTAATGACTCTTAAGTCTGAATCATTCAGACTTTTTTACACACCACCTCTTCTTAATCATAACTAAAATAAGAATTCAGACTTTAGACCTCTTAAAAAACAAACGACACCTATGTATGTCAGACTTGAACAATCTTCTATTTTATGAATATCTCATGTTAGTGCATCTCCAATAGCTATGTTAAAATACAGAAAAGATAGATTTTAACAAAAAAATTGCTCTAACAACTATACTATCTTGTATACTAAAATAGAAAAATAAAGAGAGAGATTGCAAAATTTTCTAAATTTAGACAAATGTCTAAGACTTTATAGAAGAGAGAAACCAATAAAAGAATTTTAAATTTAATGTGTAAACAATATACTATTAAATGTATTGATTATTTTATTAATAAAGTTAATGTCAGGATTGATAAAATAGATTAGTTCTTAAAGATGAATGTAATTTTTCTTAAATATTCGAACTTTTTCAATTCTATTATAGAAAAATTATATCATAGCTCCTGTGATGTTTTTAGAATCAAACTTTCGGGGTGTTTGGGATTGCTTATTTAAAACAACTTATGCTTATTTTGAAAAGTACTTATCAACTTATGCGGTATCAAAGCGGAGTTTTCTAAAAAGTGTTTGGATTAGTTTATTGTGTTACCAAAACGTAATAAGCTAATAAGTTGTCATTTAAGGTTGTTTGAAATTGATTATACATATAAAATAACCAAAAAAACTATAAGCACTTTCAAATAAGTTGATAAGTTAAAATCGAATGACTTATCAAAAACTTCTTTTCAACGGTTTGATACCATTATAAGCCCTTTTAATTTTTCTCTTTCCAAGCACTTCAAATAAGCAATCCCAAACACCTTCTTTATGCAAATAAATTTTAAAATATATAAAATATTTTTATCAAAAATGATAGATATGTACATGGACACTTTAAATTGCCTTAAAATCTTCTTGTACACATTGTGGTTGAAAACATGATTACTCAGAAACTATGTGGGGTCCATGGGAATTCAGGGCATAGTCCGTCGGCATTTCGTCTTATCCATCATCTTTGGATTTTATTGGGTAATTTATGATAACGTATTTTTTATTTATTACTTTTTTTATTTTATTAAAATCTAAGAAACCCAGTATTATAAAATCTTTATATATGTTTAAAGTTTTATTATTTATTCATAATTATTTTCATAAAGAAATATCTAAAATATTGTGATTTTTGTAACGGATTTCTTAAAAAAAATGACAATTTTACAATAAGTTCTAAAATTTTGATGGTTCTATAAATTGAATTGAAAAAAAGCATGATGATATTTAATGTAAGTTACTTATTTAGGCTATGTTTGGCAAAAAAAACTAGCTTATAAGATAATTTTTTTTTTTCTGATACATGTTTGGATGACCATAAGCTAGCTTATAAGTTAGCTTATTGAAAAATTACTTATAGTAGCGTTTTGAAAAGCTAGCTTATCAACTATCAGCTAGCTTATAAGCTAGTTTACCAAACAATGCCTTAATTAGTGATATTATATGTCACATGTTCATTTGTAAACGGATTTTAAGAGAATTAAAAGCGAGAATTAAAAGCGGGAAGTTTGAAGATCCACAAATATTAAATGTAATTTTGTGTGTGTGTGAACCATGGGTATTGGGTGCCCACACTACCTTACGTAACCTAGACTAATCTCAAGAGTTCTGGAGAACATACAGAAAAATCTCCAATGACACTGCAAGACTCGAACCGATGACCTATGAAGAGAATCTCCAATAAATGTAATTTATGTTGTAACAAAAAAAATGATTTTATGAATATGTATTTTAAAAAGTGTTACATAAAAAGTTTCTATTTATAATTTATATCAAAAAAGATAAATAGTGTTACATAAAAAGTTTCATCTTTACTGTAATATTATAAACTAGTTATAAGAAGAAGGTTCTATTTATAATTTATATGAAAAAGATTTTCATTCAAAAAAAGATGATATGTTATGTGGTCACCTCCACTTAAATAACATCGTAAAATAGGTGTGACGTTTGTTATATTGTTATGTTGGGATGATTGCCAAGTGAGTGGGGAGAATCATCAAACAGCCATACAAGTGGAGAAACAACTCCAATATCATCATCACCTTGGAGAGTTTATTTTGTCACATATACATACAATATATATATATATATATGGATTAGTCGGTTTGCGTAAACTGACCCGGAAACCCATGGTATATATATATATATATATATATATATATCAAATAAAAACCACTTTAAATTTGCAAACCGTGGAAACCGTCTATTTCATTAGTTAAGTTAATGAAATTGGTTCATGATGTTAGAAGATGAATATGGTTGAAGGAGACGATGAATATGCTAAAGGTTTGAAACCTCGATATATTGATTGAGAGAGTAACGTACAATACGAGAGGAAAAATAATAAGTAACTTAACCTAGACTACAGGATAAACATATATATATATATACTAAAGCTAAAATGGGCTTGGGCCCTATGCTAACATGGGCCTGGGCCCTCTATATACATTAACATCCCCCCTCAAACTCAATCGAGAGAAGAATGAGCCAGATGGAGTTTGGAAACGAGATCACGAAACCGTCCTGGTAAATGAGCTTTAGTGAAAATATCAGTTGGTTGATCAAGAGTCGAAATCGGAAGAAGCTGAATAGTCTTACGAGTCACATGTTGACGAACAAAGTGACAGTCAATTTCAATATGCTTCGTTCGCTCGTGGAAGACATCATTGTGAGCAATCTGAATGGCACTGTTGTTGTCACACCACAATGCAGTTGGAGACTGTTGAGGAGCCCCCATGTCAGAAAGTAGCCAGCGTAACCACACAAGTTCTTGAGCCGTGTCAGCTAGTGCTCGATATTCAGCTTCAGTACTGGATCGAGTTGTGAGAGATTGTTTCTTGCTTCGCCAGGATATAAGAGAGTCGCCAAGAAAGAAACAGTAGCTAGTAGTAGAGCGGCGATCAGTCATGTCACTGTCCCAATCAGCATCAGAAAAACCTCGCAAAGTCAACGATGAGGTGGATGAAAAATGAAGACCATGAAACATGGTACCTTTTAAATATCGGAGAATGCGCAGGACAGCAACATAGTGATCAGAACAGGGTGCAGACATGAACTGACTGACGGTATGAACAACATAGGCAATATCAGGTCGAGTCACTGTCAGATAGACAAGTGACCCCACTAACTGGCGATATAAAGTAGGATCACGTAGAGGAGGTCCAGCATTTGGAGCCAAATGGAGGTTGTGCTCAAGAGGAGTGGATGCTGTTTTGTTGTCAGTAATCCCAGCTTTTGACAAAAGATCTGAGGTGTATTTAGCTTGACACAGATAAAGTCCCGATGGATCAGAGAGCACCTCAAGACCAAGAAAATAGTGTAAAGAACCAAGATCCTTCATCTCAAAACAGGAGCTGAGAGATGACTTCAGATTGGCTATACCTGTAGAGTCACTGCCAGTAATAATCATATCGTCCACATACAGGAGAAGTAAGATTGTGCCAGCCTCAGTGGTCCGAGTAAACAGTCCTGAATCATAGTTGCTGGGTGAGAAGCCCAAAGAGGTGACTGTTGAACTAAATTTCTCAAACCAAGCTCGCGGAGCTTGCTTGAGGCCATAAAGAGCCTTCCGAAGACGGCAAACGTGACCTTGTGGGAGTCGAACGCCTGGAGGAGGTGTCATATAAACCTCCTCAGATAAGTCACCATTCAAAAAAGCATTCTTAACATCCATCTGAAAAAGAGGCCATTGTTTGGTAGCTGCAATGGCAAGAAGACTGCGAACAGAAGTGACTCGAGCAACTGGTGCAAAAGTCTCCTCATAATCAATACCGTACTCTTGATTGAAGCCCTTTGCTACAAGACGAGCTTTGTACCGATCAATAGTGCCATCAGATTTGGTTTTGATTTTGAACACCCATTTGGAGCCAATGGGTGACTTGCCTGGTGGAAGAAGGACAAATTCCCATGTCTGAGCTTTGTCAAGTGCCTGAAGTTCCTCATCCATAGCTTTCTGCCAATCAGAGTTAGAGGAGGCTTCCTTGTAGGAATTAGGTTCGTGATTTGACAGCAGAGTAGCATAAACATGATAATCACGAAGATAAGAAGGAACCTGTCTTACCCGTTCTGATCGTCTAATATTCTGAGATTGAGAAGTTCCAGGAGCCAAAGACTCAGCAGGTACCTCAGATGTTGGTTGTGCGGATGGAGCAGATGATTGATGTTGATCAGGAAAACTAGGAGAGGCAAACTCATAAGGAGTTGGAACAACAGGTGGAAGTGATATAATGTCAGATTGGAGTGAGTCCAATGAGACAGAAGCATCAGTGAAAAACGGAGTAATGAGGTTAGGAGACTCACGAAACTTGGATATAGAAGAGAAAGGAACATGTTCCTAGAAGGTAACATGACGAGATATACGAAGACGCTGGGAGATAGGATCCCAGCAGCGATAACCCTTGTGCTCAATACCATATCCAAGGAAGCAGCACAGTCTGGAGCGAGGTTCAAGTTTGGAATGTTCATGAGATTGTAGTTGAACAAAACAAGCACTACCCCAAACTTTTAGAAGTTCATAGGCAGGAGTTACCTCATAAAGAGCCTCATAAGGAGACTTATTATTAAGGATGAGAGTAGGGTGACAATTGATAGTATAAACCGCAGTGAAGGCAGCTTCACCCCAAAAACGTTCTGGACATTTAGCGGAGATGAGAAGAGTGCGAACCGTATCAAGAATATGCCGATGTTTGCGTTCGACGCGACCATTTTGAGGAGAAGTGCCGGGACAGGAGTACTGAGAGAGAGTCCCCTGAGATTGAAGAAATGATAGAAGAGATGACTCTTTGTATTCCATAGCATTGTCAGCTCTAAGAATCTTTATAGATTTTGAGAACTGGGTGTGAATCATCCGAGCAAACATAATATATATTTGAGGTAATTCCGAACGGTGTTTCATGAGATATATCCATGTGAAACGAGTATGGTCATCAATAAAAATAACAAAGTATCGAGCACCTCCCATGGATGGGTGTGGTGCTGGTCCCCATACATCAGAATGAATAAGATCAAAAGAAGAATTAGAATTAAATTCATTTATTTCAAAAGGTAAAGCATGATGTTTGCCAAGTTTGCAAGATAAACAAGAGATATTGTCAGTTGATACACAATTTCCTAACACCCCTAAATGAGCTAATGATTTAAGTCTGGCGAGAGATAAGTGACCCAGCCGGGCATGCCACAACTCAAAGGAAGAAGTGCTGGAAACCGAGGCAACAAGACTTGAAGAGGGTGACGGAAGACGCAGGTGGACTACTTCAATCATCCGTCCAACTTTACGACCGAGTCCAAGGATCTGCTTGGTCTTTGGATCCAGTATAACACAACCAGAAGAATGAAATAAAATGATCAAATTAGATTCAAGAAGTTGTGCAATCGAAACTAAGCTCAGAGATAGCTTTGGAACATTTAGAACATCTGGTAATTGTATTTGAGGAGTGGAAACATTTCCACTAAAGGATACCGGTAGACCAGTGTTGTCAGCAGTTCTTACTGACGTAAATTGCTGAGGTGGTTTCTTAGAAATGAAATCATCAGGGCAAGGTGTCATATGATTGCAACACCTAGAGTCAAAAAGCCATACGTTACCTGATGCAGCTGAGTGTGGAGAATTCATACCCATAGCACCAGACATGATCTGTTCCATAAGTTCCTGATTACGACGCATCAGTTCCATTAGGTCAGGTGAGGAGGCTGCAGAAGCCTCAGTATCAGCAATGGTAGGCCCAACAACAGCATGAGTCCGGTTCTGAGAACTAGTGTGCTTTGAGTTCTTCGGACAGTCAGTCTCATAATGACGCGGATGAGTGATGCCACACTTCCGGCACTTACGGATAGGACAATCAAGAAGAAGATGAGCAGGAGAATGACAGAAGGCACACTCGGATGTGTTCGTCTTTCCCACAGATTTGGAATGATTGTGATTGGTCCATTTGCCTTTGGACTTGGGATGAGACGTGTAGAGAACGCTATCAGTAGCGGGCATCGGTGAGCGCATGTGAAGACGAGTTTCTTCACTTAGCAATTCTGATATTGCTTCTTCAAGAGTAGGTAAAGGCTGCCTATGAAGAAGTGAAGCACGAACATTCTCAAACTTGTCCGTAAGGCCCATCAGAATGGTGATCAAGTGCAGCTGGTTGAAGTAGGCGGTGAATTGTTGAGCTGTTTCATCAAAAATCTGTGGTGCTCCAAGGCTTATATGATCTCTGAGAGACTGCATTTCAGAGATATAAGAATTTATGGATTGATCAGGAAGTTGACGCTTGCTCTAAAAAGTGGTCCACCGTTGATACTGATGAGATAGACCCGAAGATGTATACCGCTTGGCAAGAAAATCCCAGAGACTTTTGGCTATAATATAACCAAGGAACTGTTGGTTAATCTCAGGAGTGGTAGAGGCATTAATAAAGCCTAAGATGCGAGCATTATTGATGTCCCACTCGTTCATGCGTTTTGCAAAGTCAACAACATTCTCAGCTGTTACTTGGACTGGAACTTTGGATGCACCAGTAACATAGGTGTAAAGGCCATGGGACTTCAACAGGATTGTCATATGGTGATGCCAAAGAACGTAGTTGCTACCATTGAAAACAACTGAGATGGGATTTGAGTGACTGAAATTGGTAGCCATGAGTTGAGAAAAAAGATACGGAGAAACAGTATTAATGACTGGTATTAACGACCAGAGTGTTCGACCAGTGGGGTGTTCGACCGGTAAAAGGAGTTCGACCGAATAGACGTTCGACCGAATGGGTGTTCAGCGGCGGCGGCAATCGATCAAAAAGGCAAAACACACAGAATCGATTCACAAAAGGCAATCGATCGATTCAAACCAAGATTGATTCGGATGAACAGAGATGAACGAGTGATGGTGAACAATAAAATCGAGAAAAAAAAAACCTATAGCTCTGATACCATGTTAGAAGATGAATATGGTTGAAGGAGACGATGAATATGCTAAAGGTTTGAAACCTCGATATATTGATTGAGAGAGTAACGTACAATACGAGAGGAAAAATAATAAGTAACTTAACCTAGACTACAGGATACAACATATATATACTAAAGCTAAAATGGGCTTGGGCCCTATACTAACATGGGCCTGGGCCCTCTATATACATTAACACATGAAATTGCTTAATTTGATGAAATTGTGTCAAATAATTCTTTTGTTGATGAAATTGTTTCATGTATTTGTGTTTTTTTTATGTAAAAATGAAATTTTTTCATGTATTTTCTCATTCTGATAAAATTGTTTCATGTATTTTCTCATTCTGATAAAACTTTTTTTATTTTTACATGAAAAAAAAACAAATATATGAAGCAGTTTCATCAAGAAAAGAATTATATAAAACATTGGATGAGAAAAGTGTCAAATTTGATGAGAAACGTGAGAAATGATTATCAACCATTATATGAGAAATAGATGAATATTAGGATGAGATGCACCAGATCAATTTTTTTTAAAGCCGCAATTCATGGGAGAGTATTTGATTAAAAGTGATCAACGGCTTAAAAGCACTTCTCACAAAAAATGACACTTTTCACATGATCGCATGCCTATATATATATATATATATATATATATATATATATATATATCGACATAATTAAATGAGAACCACATATATATTGTGATAATTATGAGAACTTTTATCTTAAGTTATTATTACATATAACCTTTTCATCTTACCCACGATTTAATATATTGGAAGACATATATATATTTTATAACGTATTTGTTTCATATGTATTTGGTTCACACTGTTAATCTTTTCATGTGTTAATCTGTTTTTTGTTACAAACATGTAAAAGAGGTTCACATTGTGAAACAAATAAATACACAAAAAACACATTAATTGTAGAACAAATATATCTTAATTAATATCAGTGTTCAAAAAAGCGCACAAGATGCATCTCTACCATTACGAAATAACTCATAGCGTTTCTGTAAGGTGTGACTCACGCTATGGTGTCTTGAGGCGCACCATGACGCGTTGCAGTGCGCGTCTTTTTGTAAGACATGATCTTTTCTTTTTCCAAAAAAAATATTTTTTTTTGTTTTTTATATTTTCTATTTAATTTTTTTACACTTTAGATTTTAAACTTTTATTGATTTATCTGATCAAATCACTCACAGTTTCATGGGCTCATGTTAAGTTCTATTTTAAATATTTAATCAAAAACTATTTTTATAATAATATTAGTCCATGTGATTTTTCTTCTTCTAATATGGATGTACATTTTCTAATATCATTAACTTATTAGATAATATAAAAAAAACATATATATGTATACATATAGAGAGAGAGAGTGGTTTCAATTGAAAACCTATATAGATTGGAAACTTTAGAAACCATCTACATACCATTGATTTTAGTAACTAATGGTCAAGATTCATTTAAATTAAATATGATAATAAATGAATTAATTTATTAACGAAAATTAATAATAATAGGCCAAAAGGGCAAAATTGTATATTGATTTCCCTAAACCCTTCAGTAAGTTAGTCAGATGAAACTTTTGATTAACTTGATTTAGTTTAGTTCGGATGAAATATATGATGTTATGGATTCATCTGTGATGTCATGGGCTCCTTCTAACAAATTTTTTAATCTACCATGGTTCATGACTCGTTCATTAGATTCATTACTGATTTCATTACAGGTACATCAGAAGGAAGTGATTTCATTACTGTTTCATCATAAGGAAGTCATTTCATTACTGATCCATTACTGATTTCATTACTGTTTCATCTTACGGATGTATTTTATGATGAATTTCGTTAGCCGAAACACCATCAAATATGTTACCCTTCATTGCTCCGGTTGGTTAATTTTTTTCACTCCAATTAAAAAAACCATATAAATAACAAAGAATCAAAAGAAATTATTCTAAAAATATTTCAATTCAATGAAAACAAATATTGATTTTACATATAATTAAATATTTGATTTTTTTATCAACGTAACTCTCTTCCAAATTGTGATGAAATGGAAATCAAATAAAAAAAATAGTTTACATTAATAGTTCCAATTAATAGGAAACGGAAATCGGAATAAAAAAGAAAATAATTTACATTAATATATCATCCATTAATACCATATATATAATGCATTAAAATTGAATAATTAATATAATAATAATAATAATTACCATATTTATTACGAAATTAGTTAAAAGACTAAAATACCTTTATCAATTAAAAAAAGAAAAAAAAGAGGAAATTCAATGATTGGTCAATATTGGTTTCTAGAGTTTTCAGTCTAATATAGATTTCCACTTGAGAGCATCTCCAACAGATATGCTAAAATGGAAAAAATTGAAATTTTAGCATTTTTGTTGCTCCAACAGCTATGTTATCCTCTATGCTAAAATAGAGAAAAGAGGAGAGAGATTGTAAAAATCTCTAAAAAGAAAGTTTCTCTCAAAACTAATTATTACATCCAAAAAACAAACTTTTCCTCTCCCAACTTTCCATGTATTGAATATTTTAATAATATATTTAAATAAATTAAATATTTTAATAATATAATTAATACTAGAGTTGCTAAAATAACATAGCTGTTGGAGTTGGATACAATTTTTTTAGAGATTTTCATATTTTTTACTCTATTTTATAAAAACTTTAACATAACTGTTGGAGATGCTCTGATCCCTTTTTCTCTCTCTCTCTCTCTCTCTCTCTCTCTCTATATATATATATATATATATATATGTAAAATTATATATATAACGTATAAATTTGTCGTCTTGAAAAAAGACGCTTCCTCGCTGTAGCGTGTATTTGTGTAAAGCTTCAAGCTTGACCTCGGCACCACGCCATGCCTCACTCCATTAGATGGAAAAAAAACATATGAAATAGAACACCAATTTTGATGCGTTTTTTATACTAGAATTCATTGTGGTATATGAAATAGCAGACCAAAATCATATGCTTTTTTATATAGGGGCGGATTACTTTACTAACCAAGTCATTAGTACAAATACAAACTATGCAACCCACTTTCCAACCGTAGATTTTATCAATGTATGATCAAAATCTAATTGAGTTATTTATGTTAATAAAAATTAAAAATTAATATCTTAAATTAATTAAAATAGCCTGGAAGAGCAAAACCGTCCAAAAATGGAACTCCTAACCATAGAAACTGGATGAAATCGCGAAAATTTAACGAACATGATCAATGGAACTACCTAGTATTTTGGGATTACCATTAATTTCTCCTTTTATTTATGGAAGTTTTTTTTATTGTTTCCATTAATGAAACAAATTTGCTTGGAACTAATACATGAAACAATCAACAAATCATGAAACAATGAAAAATGACTCTGATACATGAGCACCATGAAACTGTTAAAGTAACTAAAGACATAACTAAAGAAATTTTGGAATACAAGTAAATAATAAATTATTTTATCTTATTTATTTAATAAAATCGAAAGTTTGTTTTGAAAAAAATAATAAATTGATTTTCCAAAACATAAACGGTTATGATTAAATAAATAACGCCTTACATACTAAAATGATTATTGAACCCTCAAAATTAAGAAATATAATAAAATGAATGGAAAAACGTAATTGGTTGATTATGGTTTACACACACACACATATATATATATATATATATATATATATATATATATATATATATATATATATATATAAAGATTCACATATGAATCTTAAATTGATTCAGAATCTCAATTATAGGTTATAAATTTGTTCACGTACAAGTTATAATCAAGGTTCACATGTGAGTTTATATGATTTACATACGAACCTATGTTATGATTCACATATTCTCATATAAATCTTAAATTGATTCAGAATCTCAGTTATAAGTTTTTGATTGATAACATACAAGTTATGATTAAAATTCACATATGAATCTATTTTAGGTTTCACATGTGAATTTACGCCTTACATACTAAAATGACTATTGAGTTCTCAGAATTAAGAAAAAGAATAAAATGAACAGGAAAACATGATTGGTTAATTTTGATTTGCACTATTTGTACGAAACATGGGTGGTTTAAAAATCTCAATTATAGGTTATAAATTTATTCATGCACAAGTTATAATCAAGGTTCACATGTGAATCTATATTATGATTTACATGTGAACCTATGTTAGGATTCACATATTTTCATATAAATCTTAAACTGATTTAGAATCTTATTTATAAGTTTTAAATTGATAACATACAAGTTTTGATTAAGATTCACATGTGAATTTATGTTATGATTCATGTGTTAACATATGAACCAATATACGTCTAATTATCGTCGTCTAATAATGGTTTGTTAGGATCTTTTGCGTTTGGTTACGTTTCAAACAACCACTGAAGAACATCGATGTTCGTGTTTACATATGAGATTTAGGCAAAAAAAAAGATTTAATTCAATTTGTAGATTGTAACGTCAATGATTTCAAGGTAGAATTTGAATAAAAAAAATCAATGATTATCAATATTCACTTGCAAAAAAAAAAAAATAGAGAGATAAATTATAATATTTGATTTATTCTATAGTTACCTTAATTAGTGAAAAAACACTTGGAAATCAAAATTTTAAACTAGTGGTTAAGACTAACTTCTCTCATTCTCAACATTTTTGTGTTTGTCATTTAAACCTTACATTACTATAATAATAACCCATTTATTTTTATTAAAAAAAAACAATTTAAGAGGTTATAGCATTTAAATACATTTTCTGTGATTTTTTACTTATTTCACTAGAGACGAATGATCGTGTGAGAAGTTGAGTTAACGTGATAAACGTGAGATGTGGATCTGAACTTTTAATCTCAAGTTCACCTATGAATCGTGCTTGATACGGGGATTGATCTGGTGCATCTTATCTCGATGAATCTCATCCTAATGTGCATCCAACGGTTGATAACCACCTCTCACACTTCTCATATTAAATCAACTTCTCACCGAAACTCAACCCTTTTCACGAGATTCATTTCTAACATATTATTATTTAACCTAATAAAGATAGAACAGAACTACAATTAATTCATTTATATATAAAAAAATATTATCACATCTAACTATACTAAATCATCAAATAATTATTTTCTCTTATTCTTTTATTGTAAATTAATAATTAAAATAAAATTAAAGATTATTTATATTTGGTTTCCCTACCACTATGTTTTGAGCATAAGAATAATGGGTGTTAAAGAAGGGGGAGTGGTTGAGTCTTGCAAAATGGAATTGATGATGGCTATTTTTTCTTTCTATTGTGGTGGGAGAATTTCTTTTATACTTTTATAGTGTGGCACATTGGCAAAAGCGTACAAACGTTCCATTGGGCAACATAAATATTTATGATGATTTTCAATTTATTTATTTAAATTTAAAAATATGTTGATATATATATATATAGAGAGAGAGAGCGGTAGGTTCATACGAGAACAATATCAATTTAAGAAAACACGAGAATGACCGATACATACAAAGGTGTCGTTTGTTTTTTAAGAGGTCTGAAGTCTGAAGTTTTATTTTAGTTATGATTAATAAGAGGTGGTGTGTAAAAATGTCTGAACGATTCAGATTTAAGAGACATTAAGGGGGGGTTTTAAAACAAACAACCCCAAAATCATATACGATTCACACGACTTTGCTTGCGACTTAAGTCGCAGGCAAAATCGCTCGCGTCCATTTTTTTGGCCGTTAATACCGAATCATATATGATTTTGCATACGATTTGCTGTTTTCTTGGCTTATTAAATAGTTAACATTCTTTTTTTGATCCTCCATATATATATATATATATATATATATATATATATATATACACACACACACACACACACACACACACACACACACACACACACACACACACACACACTAGTTGTGTACCCGCACAATGCGGCGGATGTCGTAAATGTAAACGATTTTGAAACTATCGTGATGAATTGCATGACTAAGGGGTTGTTTTGCAGTTGCTGAATGGTTTGGTGTAGAATGATTAAGTGGTCAGAGTGATTAAAATGCTCTTATGATATAGTGCAAAAGGAAATATGATTGTTTGATAATTGTTCAGAGTGAAATCAAGGCGCTTAATGGTTAAGGGAGGCCCATGATACACAATCATTCAGAGGGTTTGAAATCATTAAGATGCATACTTTTTTTTTTCCAAACATGATTCAACTCTTAGCGATTCAGAGGTTGCCTCTTAATGGAACTTTGAGAGGTAACCAAACAACCCCTAAGTAATCATATCTTTGTTCTCTCCTTTATAGCCTAAATCATAGAGAATTATTTTGTCAACTTCAAATGCCAAAATATATAAACAATGAGCCATGAATAAGAGGTTGTCAAATAAATGTAGACAACAAGATAGTGAAAAATGCAGTAATACAAGGAAAGAGTTTCATCCCTTTTATATATCCAAAACTTATATGAGAACTTTGAACCAAGAAACATAAAGCACATTTGCAGACTTAACATATGCTAATGTCTCACGATTCCTTATTTGACATCCCACTTGATCAACATGTTTAATGAATATATATTAACCAAGAGTAATTACCATATACTACACATATCAAATGTAGTTTTCTCAACTCTGTTAAAACAAAAGGCTTGGCACTATCTAGATATATTCAATCTTTTGCAAATAGTAGTTGTCTACCAGTACAATGTGGCGGGTGTTGTAAATGTAAACGATATTGAAACTATTGTGGTTTTATTAGAGAAGATTTCAACAATGATATGATTTACACTTAGTCATGCAATTCATAACTCAAACATAACTGGACTATATAAAATTATACACAACAAACATAGTGGCTTAAGTATTCATTATTTGATATGCTACATAGTGTTATTAAGAAACTATACGAACTTCTTATCAAAAGGCATAGATATCTATTGCTTTCCTAACAAGCACTTTCAAATAGGATTTCTAAAACCCTTTTCCCCTATATTATAAACAAAAACTTTGATCTTCCAAAAGCCTCAATCATCATTCCCCATTCTCCAACAAAGATTGTATTCACGAAGTATCCAGAACAAATATTAGGTGTTAAGTTATGAACCAAGCCAAGAATCAATATGCTAATTGTAGAATTGAACCCAGTAGAAAAACTCTATAAAATTCTAACTGAAACAATATGAAATAAAGCTTCCAACTTTTACATATTCCAATTAAACCAAAAGTTAAAACCATATATCAAAGTGGGTGCAATCTTGGCAAAAGGCATTGCAAAAAAAAAAAAAAAAAAATATATATATATATATATATATATATATATATATATATATATAGGGAGAGATTCATTGAGAAATGGTAAATGTATGAGAAATAGAGAAATAATCCTAGCCATTCAGACGGTCAAGATCGGATTTGACTGGTCAAGAATTGTGGCTTTGACTGGTCAAAAGTTGTGGCTATTCCAAAAATAGAAGGAGAGTTTCGTAATTTTTACAAAATACACGGGACGAGTTCATATATGAACCTGTATGATTCACAAGTTCATATGTGAACGAGTATAATTCACATATGAACTCTTCTAACTGATTCATATATGAACCTTTGTTATTCATATATGAACTAATTAACTGATTCACAAATTAACTAATTAATTGTAGGTTCATATGTGAATCAGTTGAACTAATTAACTGATTCTCATATGAACTAATTAACTGATGCACATATGAACGTAAGGAATCATACATGTTAATATATGAACTCGTCCCACGTATTTTACGAAACTACCCTTCTATCTTCTATGAACCACGCAAGGAATTATACGATGCTTCAGTCCAGACCTTATGCATCCAACAGGCAGAGGTAAACCTTATAATCCACATTATTTTCCAAAATAAATCAACCTGATGCATCTGATACCTAGAACGAGAAGCCAACATACTAAGTAAACCACTACAGCATAACAGGACCAATCTTTAAAACAATTACCAATGGACTAAAGAATGATTAGAACTAAATAGAAGCTCCAAGACCACAAACCAGCAGGTCGAAGCTCTAAAATCCTTAGACTTCGTATTATCTCCCATCAGATCTCAACTACCAAACCATCATATTTGCCTACGAGGTTAATTGGTTGTTCTAAATTTTTAAACAACAACGATTATCTCTTGGATGCAACCCACTTGGCCTACAAGGTCAAAATACATCTCTATTTGGAACCCATTAGCCACATTATTATCAACATCAATAATAGGAAAGCAAAGAAAATAGTTCAATAACATATGCCTTACAGTTAACTGAACAATGCCACCTATTATACACACCACGCAACATGTTGAGAAAAAGCACAAGTAAAGATAATAGATACATCATGCAATAAAAACAACACAAAAAATTGATTATCGAAAACTTGATCTAAGATGGAGAAAACTCGAGCAGAAATCAATTATCAGCAGAGCTATGGAGAAATCAAACCTGGAGAGGATACATGAAGAAGAAAACCAGAAATGGAGAAATCAAACTTGTAAAAGCAGTAACTACAAAAAGTAAAGAAAGCCATTGGAAACAAATATTATGGACAAAGGAAATTACCTCAAATCATCCTCTACTTGTCATATTTTTCAGAAAGTGAAGTGGCTAAGAAAAGACAAGTGGTTCGATGGATTTACTGGCCAAGTTGACTCCGCCAAAACAAAAAATACAAACACGACATCAATGTTCAAACGAGCCAAAATCAGGAGCAGAAACACCTTGTGTAATTAGAATATTAGAACAAAAATGGAAGCAAAAGTATAGGTCTATTGAAATCGAAAGTAGCATATAACTCTCAATATACAAATATTTCATAATCGAAATGATAAAGGTAACTTGTAGCTACCCTAAAACCCTAACCTTGCATCTGTTTCGTTGTGTTTGAATGTTGGACACTGTAGCTGTAACACCCGCAATTTTGAAGTTGGGTGAAAAGTTGACCTTTACCCAAAGTTCAAGGGGGGTCAAATGTAACTTGGGTTATATAAATATAAATAAAGTTAGATATTTTTTCTAAATATCACAAATCTGATCTTAAGAAATCAGAGAGAGAGAGAGAGAAGCAGGAAGAAAGAGGTCGATCGATTTCTCTTCAAATCAAGGTACGAATCTAGCTTAATGCTTTGATCTAAGTATTATCTGCCGTATAGAATCTCGTTGTGAAGGTTTTTAACCGTTTCATTTTGAGATTTACGTATTTTGATTTGGATCTGGGTTCTGTAAACGTCCCATCATAATAAGACCGGGAAGATGGTCTCGATCGGTCTCGACCGATATTGGGTTCGACCGGAAGTCGGTTCGACCGGAAGTCAGTAAGACCGGAAGTCGGTTCGACCAGAACTGGCATTCGACCGATATGTTGTTTCGACCGGTATTGTGGTTTCGACTGGTAGTAGTACTCGGCCGGTACTTTGTTTTGGCAGTGTGTTGTGTATTGTATTCAAGAATTGTAAGTCAGTGAGTTGTCTATATTTTTGGCTTACCGATTTATCGGTGTTGTCGTAGGTAGCAATCGTAAGAAGAAGGCTTTAAACAGGAAGAAATCTGAGGTGAGACCTTTAAGCTAAATCCGTCTGTATTACGAAATCTATGTGATAAATGTATTTGTTTAAATGTGGAAAACCACGCTTTAGTATGGCATATTGTTGTTGGGTAATGCTTTCTAAATCCCATCATTTTAAGAATCAAGATTTATTGAATTGAACTATTGTTCATATGAATTGCCTGTATATTTGATTTAATATGAGTATGTTATGAAATGACATGCTTTGGCTTTGAGTCTTGTGCAATGGATCCATAGGCACTGTGTTCCTATGTCCCCGTGTTGGGCATCTGGTTCATGTTTTAGCACGGAATAGGCATCGGGTTTCCATGATAAGTAAGTGTGGGCCTATACGGTCGGGCAGCGTCTCATGGTTCAGTAAGGTGTAATTCCACATGGTGCTTGAGTTCCCCCTGTTTTGGGAACTCTCAAGAATAGATCCAGAGGGGTTGACTTGATGTTTTGAGCAACAGATCTAGAGGGGTTGAGCTCGTTATGTGATTGGTGTTATTTGTACCATGTTTAATCACTAATGGTTTATTTGATTTCTTGACTTAGCTCATGGCTATACTCACCGCGTGACATCGATTGGGTTTAGTACTCCTTTTTATTTGGCTTGTTCTCACTAGGCTTTAGCCTAACACTTGCTCTTGGTTGTCGTGTTGGCAGATCATCTTAACAGTGGGGCTCGCCGGGACTGAGAGAACGACCTTGGGGTTGTGAGTGGTATTTTTGAGGATATCTAGTGACCATCGTACAGTGATTTTTTGAAGATGCACATTTTGGAAGGATATTGACACCCGACCCTAATCTAGTTACTTAATTGTAGATTAGTAGGTTGTCGTCATATGCTTCATTTATTGACCGTGTTTGTGTCTAATCCATACTCCGTTTGGAATAACATTGTATGTTGGGATTGTAATACCTTATTCCGCAAGTTTAGTCTATTGTAGAATGTCGATTATTATTTCCGCTAATTTTTTGGGGTGTTACAGTAGCACCAACATATTTTGAGAAGGTAAAATTTAAAATGTAAGCAGACTAAGAAATCAATTGGTGAATATCCGGAAGCTAGATTATGAACCAATGAACTTGAGTTAAAGAACAACACAACAATTTCACCAGATCAAAAACAAAAACTAATCAAAGCCCATTAAAAAATCAAATGGGTAAGGTATAATCCCTAATATATCAAAAACCCAGATTGAATTTTCCACTAAAAATTCAAGCATTTGATGGGTTTTCAGTTTCAAAAGATTTGACTTGAGGAAGACATAGAATAGAGAAATTCTAGAATATTTCAAAAAGATGAAGCTTCTTTAAAGGGGAAAAGGCACCAAGATTGAATTACACTAACAAAAAATCAATCATTTTGATTCCTGCACAGATCGATTGTGAGGAACAGGGATAGATTCCTCTTGAGTTTGGAAGGTAATCTCTCTCGAATCACCGGTACCTGATTCCTGCTGTCTGGCATTTTCTTAAACCCACACCAAGAAAAGGGAAAAAAGAAAGAAGAGAAACACAAGAATATCCATAGAAACCCTAACAGCGCACCGATTTCATTGAGACGCACCGTTTTCATTGAGAGGAAGCATACAGGGAGAGAGGGCTTATGAAGAGTAGAGAGATTGATTTGAATTTTGAATCATCGGGGCGTGAAACCAGGTCTACTCTACTTTCAAAATTCAAATGTTGGAGTAGAGAGATTGTGTAGAAGAAAGAGAAGCCTTTATTGGAAATCGTCAGAAATCATGGTGGGATGGAGGTACAAACATCAGAAAGCAAGGGCGGGAGATCTACTCTTTTAACTGGGTTGGTTTGAAATACCTTGCTTCAATGACTTGTATATCATGCATTAAAGATATTAATTAAGAGTTTTTATTTTTTATTTTTATGCTTTAAAGTCTTGTTCTATATGCTTAAAGACTTGTCTTTACGAGATTTGGTGTAAACCAATATTAAGGTAGTATATATAGGACAATAATCAAATGAGAACCACAAAAATATTGAGAACCTTAAGAACCAATCTCAACCATCTAATCAATCAAATCTAACAACCTTAGACCTTACAAGATCTTACAATCCAAAGGTAACGTCTTACGATTAAACCCTAAGTGATCTTG
Source organism: Arctium lappa (assembly GCA_023525745.1). Lineage (NCBI taxonomy): Eukaryota > Viridiplantae > Streptophyta > Magnoliopsida > Asterales > Asteraceae > Arctium > Arctium lappa. Next base: position 874,050 of record CM042062.1, on the reverse strand, counting down.
CGACCAGTGGGTGACGTCTAAACGACTAGACCCCACAAAATTCTTACGATAAGTGGGTGACGGTATGCACTTGTGCATATGCACAAATGCATGTTACAAATTACTTGTATGCACAAGTGCATAATGCACTTGTGCATTAAAACCAAAAAACAACATAATTTATCTGTATGCACAAGTGCATACTGTCCAGATGAAGGGCTACCAGAGTGTTCTTAAGTTTTCCGTTTTTTTTAAGGTTTTCCCTTGAACCTCCGTATATATATATATTCGTAAAAATGAGAAGAAGAAAGTGATGATATTTTAAATGCACGGACGTCCAGACCAAAGAAGTATTTTAAATCTAAAGAGTAAACTACAATTTTGGTCCCTAAAGTTTACACGTTTCTCTGAAAATGGTCCCTAGACTTCAATAACTATAGTGAATGTCCCTATTGTTTACATTTTGCTTTGAAATCGTCCCTGATCGCTAACTCCGTTAAAAAACTCAGTTAAGTGAGGGGTATTTTTGTCCAACCATATTTTTTCTCTCTTTTTGCAATTTTTCTTTGTTTTTTTTCTTATTTTCGTTCAAACCATAAAACATTAGGGACCTAATTGTAATCTACTCTTATTTGTAATTAACATCGCTGCAACATTCAAAAACCCATCGCCACCATCGAGAGCAATCCCCACCGCCGGCGGGTGATGGTCACAACAAACAGAAAAGGGGCGGAGCCCTCCTTCGTAGACCTGGAGGCAGAAGCTTCACCCCAACCCTCCCTGCTCTAGGTCGACAAACCCAAAACCTCCCTCGATTGTCGGCGGGGGCAGAACCTCTATGCCACACACCACCAGCATCTCTCTACCCCTCACTGTCCTCGATTGAAAATCCCATACCCCCCATCGAAATTTAATCTGTAATGTAGCTCTGTTAATCTGCAGTGGTCGATCACCGATAAAAACGGGGGTAGGGTCATAATTAATCAAAATAGGGTGAGGGGTTATGTGTGTGTTTAGAACTTCATAGGTGGTTCACGGCGGAGGGATGATGGAGGAGGAGGTGGTGAAACCATGAAGGTGCTGCAACAGTGCTCGGTGGGAAAGAAAAGGGAGGGGGTGAGGGTCGCCGGTAAAATCACTAAGTCGGGGTGAAATGGGGAGATGGAAGAAGACGATGACTAAGAGGTGGGCTGTTACTGTTTCTGGGTCTTGCCGGCGATGGGAAGGGGAGAGGTGGCCGGCGATGGGAGTTGTTACCGGCAATGGATGTGAAAGGCTATTGTATCGTGCTTGTATATGTGTGTATATATATATATACATTAAATAATATATGTTATATATTATTTAATTACATATAGGTCTCTCATGTTTTATGGTCTCTACAAGAATAAGAAAAAACAAAGAAAAATTGCAAAAAGAGAGAAAAAAACATGGTTTGACGAAAATACCCCTGACTCTAACGGACAATTTTAACAGAGTTTGTGACCAGGGACGATTTTCAAAGCAAAATGCAAACAGTAGGGACGTTCACTGTAGTTATTGAAGTCTAAGGACCATTTTTGAAGCAACATGTAAATCTCAGGGACAAAAATTGTAGTTTACTCAAATCCAAATAAAAAACTAGTTGAAGTTTGGTACGCAAAGTGTGTTGTTAGTTTGCAAGGTCAACTAAAAGAAAAGGGTGTCTCCCACGTGTCATCACTCTCCTCTTCCCCTAATTTTAACGGAAAAATGGATCCCATCTGATTCTGAAAGCACCAAAATTCTCAATGGTCCTCCCTCTCCGACTACTTTGCTTCCGTAATTGAATCCCTTCTCTCCATCTTCTTTATTACTACCTTCTTCTTGAATTTTTCAATTTTCCTCTTTCGTTTTCTCGTTTTTTTTACTTCATTCTTGCATATCTTTTCTTGCCTTTCTTCATTTACAATTCAATAGATTTAAAAAAAAAATTAAAAAAAATTCACAAATCCAACTTGTTTTGGCATGTGGGTCTGATCTTTGCTTCACCAATTTCAAGAAAATGGAAACCTACACCCTTGTGTTTGTTTAAAGAAAAATGGATTATTGTGGTAGTGTTGGTTGTTTATGGATCAGGGATTAACTGCTATACAGCTGTTTGTATGCTGTAAGACAAAATGGGCTGTTCATGAACTGTCCAGGTTGAGTTTAAAATTTCTCTTTATATAGTTTGCATACCAAGTGTTTGATGGATTGATTGAGAGAAAGGTGAAATGGGTCCTGGGACTGATGTGTGGCCTCAATGTACCTCATTGGATAATTATGGGTATTCAAAGGAATGTGCTCCTACAATGGAAGAAGATGATGAGCCTGAAGATTCAGATAACATCAACCAACCAAAGGCTTCTAAGCCTCCACGGAATCTTCAGCCAATGCGGCATTGTATTAGCCAGGCAATGTTGGCTGGCACCTCTGATTCGGTGAGTATGTTGTCCCTAACAAAATTACCCACATTTCTGTTTTCTTTGAGTGAAATCAAGATCCATTTTTGCATGATCTTTCTTTGCAATTCAAGTAATAGATATCAGTGTTGCACTTGTTCTAAGTATGGCTTCTCAGAATAGTATGTTAGAGGATCAATTCATGAATTGTTGATTTGGGGTTTCGAAATTTGAGACTAGAGGTTTAATTTGTAAGCATTAATTGATCTGGGGTTTCATTATTTTCCATCAAGAAGAGATCCCAGCTCTGAATTTTGGATTTATTGGTTAAAAATCTTGGAACATACTTGAATTAGGCTTGGATGTGAGATTAGATTACTAGGATTCTATCAAGATTACTATGATTAATGAAAACTGTTATTTCTATATTTGGTAGTGTGCTTATAATGTGCTAAATGAGAAGTAATCCTCTTCTATCTTTTCGGAATTTCTAATTATACTTTTTCTGCTCTTTGTAAAGAAATCAACAAACGAAAGTACTGGAATAAAGTCACCACAGAACGAGAGATCTCCATATTTGCCCGTCTTTCGTTCAGGAAGCTGTTCTGAGATGGGTCCGAAACCATATATGGAGGACGAATATATTTGTGTAGATGATCTTCGACAACATTTGGATGCACAACCGGATTACCCTTTTCATGGAGCTTTTTATGGGGTAACTTAATTTGATCTACCATTACTAATTGTCCAAATGAAGGATCAAGGCCATGTTTGGCAACCATATGCTTAGCTTATGTTTGAAGCTTATAGAAAAAAACTCGTTTGGTGGGCCATAAACTAGCTTCGAACCTAGAAAGCTACTTTCAAGTAGCGTGTCAGTGGGGTTTTTCCACTTTTTTCCAAGTATGCCTCTTAAAATTTTCCAACTAATTTTTCAACATGTCCATTTTAAGTCATTTTACATTGCCATCTAGTTTATGAGCTATTTTTTTACCAAACATAACTAGTTTATTTATCAGCTAGTTTGTCAAACATGACCCAAAAGGCAACTAGAGTAACTGGTCTTTAACCATCTATGAAATTCAATTATTTCAGGTGTTCGATGGACATGGTGGCATTGATGCTGCATCATTTACGAAAAGAAACATTCTTGAGTTCGTTCTTGAGGACCCTAGCTTCCCAAAGGGGGTAAAGAAAGCGGTCAAGAATGCTTTTGCCAAAGTTGATCATGCACTGGCGGACACTAGATCTCTCGATAATTCCTCTGGAACTACTGCTTTGACTGCCCTCATTCTGGGAAGGTAAGAAGCTAGCTATTTTACACTCCCTCTTCCTAAAAAAAAGAAATTCATATTTGACATATGATGGTCATGCAGATCGTTTTTAATAATCAAAATTCATAGATTTGTATGATCCTGACTGGATTTGAGATGTTAAATATTGAAAGTTAAAGACTTCTAGAAACACAACTGTATTATAGATACTAGTCTTGAACACCCACAAGTTCAAGAAGAACTTAGATAGTCTCAGCTGGGCCAAAAGCCACCGGTCACTTTTTTGTAATGTAATTGGATGCTCTTATTGTGTTTCCCTGTTATGCAATTGGGACTTCATCTATTAGTACCCTCTAGGAAATAACTGCTCTATTCTTTGGGGTAGAGGTTGGGTATCCATTAATCTCACCCTAGACCTCAGATTTCACCTCTGGGTGGGATAAACTAGACTCATTTGGTTTGGTTTAATTAAGTACCCTCTAGGAACAATCGTTCAATTATTTGGGTAGAAGTCATGACTGCATACATCTCACCCCTAGACCTCACCTCTAGGTGGGATTGTTAGGTAGTATCAACCCCACACCAAAAGGTGTACAAATATTTATGAAATAAATACAATAAAATAGGACCCACACCAAAAGGTGTACAAATATTTATGAAATAAATACAATAAAATAGGATTCTTTTACAAATTGAAGTAGAAAACATAATACAATAACATAATCATAATAATCTTACTTGAAATCGAAGATTCTTTGTTCCAATAAAATCGATTGAGGCCCGCGAAGAACGCAGTGTCCTAAGACAAAAATTCGCCCGGCGTATCGGCGTTGTCTAGAGGATACAACAATCGTATTCAAGTTTATAACTTGAATCTGTCGAATTATCTCATGTATGGTGATGAACTTGCAGAGAGAGAAACCCAGAAAAACTAATAAATTTCGTTGGTACCAATTTGAGAAAATATGTGCAGGTTTTATACGTTTTCCCACCAACCGAAATTAACTGTCAGGGAGTCCCGCGACTTGTGCCGTGGGTGAACTCGCGTGATAACCCGCGAAAGTCTCTGTCTGTGGAAAACTCCAGTGCATTACGCGGTTAGTGCCGTGGGTATGGTCGCGCCATAACCCGCGTAATTCACTGTTGACAAAACACACTACGCGTGTGGCTTCGCGACTTAGGTCGCGCCGTAACCCGCGAAACCCACTGTTACCCTGCATCATAATCTCCATCGTCAGTCTATCTCGACCCCATCGAGACCCCAAGAGCCCCAAGGCCCAATCTTTGACAATTAATATGTATACTAATGTCAAGGAGAGACCTTTATCACACCACAATCCAATTCCAAGCAATTAAATGATACATTTAATGCTCATTGGATTGGATTTATTAAGTGGTGTAAAATTATTCTTGGCTCCTATGTGGGTCAAGGTTTCTCAATCTACACTAAGTTCCAACAGGGATCAACTAGACTCATTTGATTTGGTTTAATTAAGTACCCTCTAGTAAGCAACCGTTTGATTATTTCGAGTAGAGGTCAGGTCTACATACATCTCACCCCCAGACTCACCTCCGGGTGGGATATACTGGGCTCGTTTGGTTTGGTTTACTTAAGTACCCTCTATGCTCGCTTTGTGACAGTTTTGGTCTTTGAACCAAAAATTTGAGGCAATATCTGGTGGTTGACCTATCAAGTGCACCGCAACATTTGGCATCCCTCAAGAAGTTCTATGATTGGGCATAGATTTTATTATAGATTCTTCAACTTCCATTATGCTTTTTTGACCACCTCAATGGAAGTTTCAAACAGTCACGAAACGTGGGATAGGGGTGTTAGAGTATCACATCAGCTATGTACAAACCATCAAACCTGCATATATGTAGAAACCTTACTTCTCTCTCTAAGGGCTCTTTTAGAGAAAGATTCAAAAGAGATCCATATATCCTCACATGGTATCAGAGCCGGGGTCTAGCACCACATAGGGACTCCGTACACTCTTTCGCCTCCGTTCAGGGGACCATCTTGCCTCCATTTGAGGGGGTGTGTTGGAGTCTCACATCATCTAAACACGGACCATCAAAGATGTGTATATGTAAAAACCTGCCTACTCTTTATAAAGGCTCTTTTACAGATAGATTCAAAGGGGTTCCACATATCATGTTACATCTATTATGTATGTATATATTGATTTTTGATGATTATGCCTATTGACAGAAATATGCTAATTGCAAATGCTGGGGACTCGAGAGCTGTACTAGGCAAGCGAGGAAGAGCAATCGAACTCTCAACAGACCACAAACCAAGCTGCACATCCGAGAAACAGAGAATCGAGAAGCTTGGAGGCGTGATTTACGACGGCTATCTCAACGGTCAACTATCGGTAGCACGTGCACTTGGAGACTGGCACATGAAGGGACCGAAAGGTTCAGACGGTCCGTTGAGCGCTGAGCCAGAGCTCGAAGAGGTAACCTTAGCCGAAGAAGATGAGTTTTTGATCATCGGGTGTGACGGTTTGTGGGACGTGATGAGCAGCCAATACGCAGTCACAATTGTAAGGAAGGAACTTATGATACATAACGATCCGGAAAAATGCTCTCGAGAACTCGTCAGAGAGGCTTCGAAGCGGAATAGTTGCGATAATCTGACGGTCGTGGTGGTCTGTTTCTCGTCGGACCCGCCACCGAAGATCGAAATACCGAAAATGCACAGGCGGAGGAGCATATCGGCCGAAGGACTGGATGTTCTAAAGGGCGTTTTGGGTAACGTGTGAAAAAGAAAAAGTAGTTTTGTTGATCCCCCAAACACAGGGGGCATTGTCAGCTTTTTCGGTAACCGTGAGTGTCTGAACCAGCTTGGGCACTGCGGATTTCAAACAGAAGAGCTCTTACTTGCCAGATTTTGACTTCCATATTATTGAGTTTCTAGCAGAAGTTGTACAAATTTTTTGCACCCCTAGTCTTTCATTTTATTATTTTTAATATATATTTTTTTGGTTTTATGTAATAAAACTTGTAATTTCAAGTTTCTGATATTAAAAATTGTCAATTTTTGCTCAAGTAGTCATCTTTTTTTCAAGATTTCTTGATATAGAAAGGGTACACTTGTAAATTCATGGGCTTAAATATATAATTGTTACCTATTATCAGTGGCGGATCCAGGATTTTTTCCTGGTGGGGGCACCTTTAAGATACAATGAAGGCTCGCAAAGTCGTCCGATATATTTTTAGCTTAATTCCAACATTTAGAGGTATTTTTGAAGTTTTATTGATTGATTTCAAGGGATTTCTAAGTTTTTTTTGGTGATTTTGAGTGACTTATTCAGTTTTTTGGTTGATTTCGAGAGGTTTTTTTGGTTTTTTAATTGATTTTGAGATACGTTTTTTGGTTGATGGGGTCCCATACGAAAAATCAGTGGGGGGATCTATGATAAAAATTAAAAAAAATGTTTTTAACCTTGAAAATTTGGTATTTTGACTTTTTGAGTGGGGTCCTTCCCCCCTCCTTTTTGCCACTACGTCCGCCCCTGCCTATTATAGCCTTTTTGTCCAATATTGACTCCTAGGACCCGTATAGTTTAACAGAAAGTTTTTTTAGAGATTTTTATTTCGCAAAAAAATTTATAATTAGAAATCTTTGATGTGTTTGGTTTGTAGGATTTGGGATGAAACTAAATTTTATTATTTATAGATAATTTATAAAAATGAATTATGAGAAATTACAAAAATAATTTTATTAGTTTATTATTATAAAATAAGTGCTTTTAACAATTTTTAAAACATGATTACAAATAAATCCTGTAAAATCACGTAAAGCATTATCCCTACGGGATTTCTAAATCCTCCTGTGGCACTATGAGGATTTCAATGTAATCCCTCAAACCAAATATGAGAGTAAAATGGAGCTGAATTCCAAATTCCTTCAAATTCTATTCAATCCTACAAACCAAACTAAAGGTTACGGATATGTTTGATACATAGAACATGTAAACCCCTTTACAAATTAATGTAGTTTTTAAATATAATTAAGAGTAAATTACATTTTTGGTCCTTATGGTTTCCACCCATTATCAAATTTGGTTCCTTTTTCAAACTAATTACAATTTTGGTCACTATGGTTGCCATTTTGTTTCAATTTTGGTCTCTCTAACCAATTTTAATTAAAAAACTTAGTTAAATATAGAGTATTTTGGTCTTTTTATCTTTTCTTTTCTTTTTCATTTTTTATTAGATTATATAGTAAATGGCAACTATAGTCCTTGTAGTTTGTATTTTTTCCTTTTCTTTTCTACTTTTTTTTCTTTTTTATTTTATACTTTTCTAATATTAAATAATTAATTATAATTTTAACTAATAATATATTAAAAACACGTATTTTATTTTATAAATTAAACCATTAAAAAAATCTTGTCGATACCTTTAAAATAAGTTAAGTATTGAATATTTTAAAATTTGTATGCAATTTATTTGATATATATCTCCAAATCCGTTTATAGTAGTCCAAAAAAAACTTTTCAATTTAAGTTGTGTTTAAGAAATTTATCGTTTTTTGTTATTTATGTAAGAAAAAAATTAAATTTTATCTATGACCATTAATTAAAAAGAAAAAAAAAGATAATTTTTTTAATTTATCAATGTCTATTAATAGATATAGATAAATTTCGATTTTTATAGACATAAATAAGGAAAAATGATAATTTTTTTAAAGACAACTTAAAATACAAAGTATTTTGGATTAGTGTAGACGGATTTACGGATATATATCAGATAAATTGTATAAAAATATAAAAAAGAGTAAATTACATTTTTGGTCCTTGTGGTTGTCACCCACTATCAAGTTTCGTCTATCTTTCAAACTAATTACAATTTTGGTCACTGTAGTTGCCATTTTATTTTCATTTTTGGTAACTCTGACCAACTCTAGTTAAAAAAAAACATAATTAAATTAAGGGTATTTAGATCATTTTACTTTTTGTTTGTTATTTTTATTTTTTGTTTTATTAGTTTATATAGTAAATTATAAATATAGCCCATATGGTTTGTCTTTTTTTCATTTCTTTTCTTTTCTTTCTTACCTTTATTTCATTTTTCATGTTATATTCTTATTGTATTAACTAATTAATAATAATTTTAACTCAAAATACATTAAAAATGCGTATTTGATTTTGTAAATTATACCATTAGAAAAGTTTTGTTGATACCTTTAAGATAAGTTAATATTAAATATTTTTTATATTTATATGCAATTTATCTGATACTATATATCTGCAAATTCGTCTACAGTAATCCAAAATACTTTCTATTTTAAGTTGTTTTACAAAAATTATCGTTTTTTCTTATTTATGTTTATAAAAATAGAAATTTATCTATATCTATTAATAGACATAGATAAATTAAAAAAATTATCTTTTTTTTTTCTTTTTAATTAATAGTTATAGATCAAATTTGATTTTTTCTTACATAAATAACAAAAAACGATAAATTTCTTAAACACAACTTAAATTGAAAAGTTTTTTTTGGACTACTTTAGACGGATTTGGAGATATATATCAAATAAATTGCATAAAAATTTTAAAATATTTAATACTTAACTTATTTTAAAGGTATCAACGAGATTTTTTTAATGGTGTAATTTACAAAATAAAATACGTATTTTTAATATATTATTAGTTAAAATTATAATTAATTAATTAATATTATAAGAGTATAAAATGAAAAATAAAAAAAGGTAGAAAATAAATGAAAAGGAAAAAAAAATACAAACTACAAGGACTATAATTGCCATTTACAATATAATCTAATAAAAAATGAAAAGGAAAAGAAAAGATAAAAAGACCAAAATACCCTATATTTAACTAAGTTTTTTTTTATTAAAATTGGTGAAAGGGACCAAAATTAAAACAAAATGACAACCATAGTGATCAAAATTGTAATTAGTTTAAAAGATGGACCAAACTTGATGATAGGTGGCAACCACAAGGACCAAAAATGTAATTTACTCTATAATTAAGGTGGGTTTTGGTTCGCCAAATATAGTTTTAAAATTGGGATGTAGATAATGAAAAAATATATTTTTTATCTTTTAATAATAAATGTTTTTTTTTTCAATTCCTATTTTAATTTGTAAATAGATAGCACAAATATTTAAATTACCATTTATCATATAAGACTTATATAAATTACCATTTATAAAAAAAAAAAAAGGATAATTCTAGGTGTGATATTGACCTATCGAAACAATTGGAAGAGTTGCACCTATTCCAAGTGTCTAAAAAATAACATAGGGTCATTAGGATGATACTAGTTTTTATATAATATAATATAATAAAATTAGGATCGAATAATTGTGTGTCTTACTTAAAAGTGTTACAACAAGTTTATATGACATTTTTAAATGTTTTAATAAGTTTCTTATGACATATTTGAAATAAAGTGTCTTGTTGGTTTTTTTGTCATTTTCTAGAAGTGTTTTATGAACACATCTTTTCATAAGACATTTGTTTTTATAGCACATTTTTTTCAAATAACTTCATAAACTTATAGAACATACAAACGTTTGTTTCTATAAACATAAGTCCTATGAAATAGTTTAGTTGGACACTTGGACATTTTTGGTATTATGTATACCCAATTTTGTTGTAATGATAAGTCACACAACGCACACCCTACCTTGGACTTGGATGGAATCGTGTGCAGATGAAGTCTAGCCCATCTCTGACATACCCGACCGAAGAAAGCCCAGAGGTGGCAACCCTATGCCAAGAGGCTTTGATTCCACTAGACTCGCATCTCAGAGATAGTGCTACTTCTGGAGTTGAATTTCAGAGGACGCCAATACTCTGAGAGTTCTTTTTTTGGAATGATGTTGCTACATCAAGGGGGAGCCACGTGGTTGTCATATCTAGAGGGAGCTCCAAGTACTAAAAGTAAAATGGGAATATGATAGGCGATGTAAAAGTGATTTTCATTTTAGCGTTTTCCTTTTAACACTTAGGGGGAGATTGTTAGTCCCAATTATAGAGTTAAAAGTGTAAAAAGGAAAACTTGAGCATTAGAAAATTGCTATTTTTGTATTTCCCCATAAATAGGAGTTCCCTTCCCCATTTGTAATTTGTGAATGTGAGTTGTTTCTTTGAAACACTCCATCTCCAAATATCCTTATTATTTCCAATCCATGTATTTATGGCCACGATTAATCATATGACTACGATTCTAAGATAATATTGTTCTTCATTTAGATTAATCGTTCTTCCATTTATAAACCGTTTTGATCTAAATTGCTTCCGCTTTACATATTTTCTTTAGAACATTGATTCAATTTGTGATCTGGGATCCAATAGAAGTATTACATCCAGTCAGAGATGAAGAAACTGGAGTCATAATTCTTAAGACTAGTGCAAGGGTCCTCTTCAGTCCAAGAATATGTTAATGGCTTCTTGGAAAAGACCAAGTTTGCAAGCTACAAGGTGGCGGTAGATCAAAGGAAGATAGATCATTTTAAGGACGGTCTCCGGATAGAGAGTGAAGCAATATGTTGACATGAACGCACCAAAGACCTTCGCTCAAGAAGTAGCGATGGCGACAATTGCCGAGAAGAACAATGCAAAAGCAACAGGTGAAAGGGGAGATAATAAGAGGAAATGGGAAGGCCCGAGCAAGATAATAAGAAGGCGAAGGTGAGTTCTTCTACGGTAAAAATAAAGGGAGGAGAAAGCATCGTTCCTTAGTGTAGCAAATGTGGGCGAAGGCACAGGGGTGAGTGCCTGGTTGGGAGCTTATCCTACTACATGTGTGGAAATCCGGAGTCTACAATGCTAGAATGCCCAGAAAGGAAGACTTATTACGAGTGTGGTGGGACAAGACATCTACGGTTTCTCTTTTATTGGAGTAATATTTAATTTTAAATTATAGATAGGTTCATAATTGACATAAAAGAAATTATTTATTTGGTTTTCATTTTGTTTTGAAAGTGGTTTTTAGCCGTTAACTCTGTTTATTTTCATCATTAGAGTGATGGATATTTCACTATTTTCATCAAAATATTTAATTTTAAATTATATTTTGTATTTTATTTTATTATAAAATTCTCTTTTAATCTAAAATTTGTTAGTTTTTAAAATAGTATATAAAATAGTTTTTTCGTTATTTTTTAAAAACTAAATATTTTGATAAAAAGACTGAAATGCCTCCCACTTTAACAAAAAAAATAAACAAAGCTAGTGAGCATGAACCACTTTCAGAACAAAATAAAAACCACAAGAATGATTTATACAATTATGAAAGTTGAGGTTTTATTCCCTAAAATAACACCTCAAGGATCATAAATAAATGAAGTTTAATTACTCTAAAATAAAATAAAATAAAAAACCAAATGGGCTTGATTGAAGGCAATATATCTGCTGGTATCGTTGTATTCCAACGAATTTTATGCTCTTTTTTGGATCAACACCACCACTGATCTAAACATGGCGACGTTGAAGGAGATCCTGAAGCGGCGGCCGGTGGTGGCAACCGTCAGGCTTACCGTTCCAGCCGGCGGAGCAAAACCAGGACCACCGGTTGGTCCCGCAATTGGTCAATACAGGTTAAACATAATGGCATTTTGCAAAGATTTCAATGCAAAAACCCAAAAGTTCAAGCCCGATACTCCAATTGCGGCAACCGTTAAGGTTTTTAAAGATAACAGGTTCGAGCTTAGCGTTCGATCACCTTCCGTCACATGGTACCTGAAAAAGGCTGCGGGAATCGAGTCAGGAAGCCGAATGCCGGGGCACGTTGTTGCATCAAAGCTAACGTTAAAGCACATCTACGAGATTGCGAAGGTGAAGCAATCGGATCCGTATTGCCAGTATATGTCACTAGAGGCGATTTCGAGATCGATCATAGGTACGGCTAATTCTATGGGGATTAAGGTAGTGAAGGAATTGGATTAATCTATCTTTTTTCGAATTTTGATTTTTGAAATAACGTAATGTGTTGGCCATGAATTGAATACGTTCGAATCGTTTCTTGTTTTCGTTGTTGACATAAATGTGTGTTTTTCGGTTTCTATATGACGTTTCCCCATAATTTTAAATAACTCAACCGGTAAGACTTTGTGTTTTGCTTTTTAATGATCTTCTGTTCGAATCTTCTCGATATCACCACCGAAGGTTTGCTTCTCTGTTAGCTTTAAGGCCTCATGAATTGGCTTAGCATCAGGGGCGGGCCTACTAAGGAGTAGGGGGATATCACGAGCAAGACGGTAAATTGAAATAGTTGTTTTCACGTTGGTAAACCAATAAAAAATAGGTTTTTTATAATAAATACATACACATATGGGCGTAATAAGTTTATATGACTAAACAATAAAAACGTCTTATTTAAATGTGTTGTAAAAAGTTTATAAAACGTTTTTGTACGTCTTAACAAGTTTTTAGGACACTTTTAATAGAAAGCGTCGTATTAGATATTTTATAGGACACCTTTGAGAAGTGGCCTATGAACACATTGTTTATAGGATATTTGTTTTTATAAGACATTTTTTCATAGTGTCCCATAAAATAGTAATACGACGCTTTATTTATAAAAATGTTCTAAAAAAAACTTGTTACGGTGTCTAAAAACGTCGTATAAATTTATTATAACATATTTAGATATGCTATTTTATTGTTTGGTAAGACGCTCAAAAACGTCATCATATAAACATATTACAACACTCTTAGATATGATACACAAGTGGTGAAATCTTTTTGTTCTTAGTTACCAAGAAGAACACAAGAAAATTATTAATTAATTCAATAATAGAAAACTATTAATAAACCAAATAAAAGTTAAAGAACTGAAGGTGATATATTTTTTTTGAAGGGCAGTGCGGCATCGATCAACGACCTCCACCGCAAACACATGCACACACACCCTCCCGGCGGTATCGGGCATCTAAACGGGCAGCCCACTAATTCGCCGCTGTCCCAACCCAACTTTGCTGGCCTAGGAACGGGTACGCCTCGTGCCCTCGAATGACCCTCCCAAGGGATCGAACCCGGGTAGACTGGGATACCATTCACAACTCCCCTAAGATGTTACCGACCTTTGGAGAAACCAACCGAGCTAAACACGATTTGTAGAACTGAAGGTGATATGCAATTAAAAAGAAGAGAACTCAACGAGTGGAGTGGCACAGGCAGGGGTGAACATAGTGTAATAAAGGTGGGGGAAGGGACCCCAGTGAAAAATTAGAAAAATAAAATTTTACCTAGGTTAGATAAAAAAAAGTTACTTAAATTACATTCATCCCCCCAGTGGAAAAAATCAGGGACCCCATCTTCAACGGCGATTCCTCCGATAAACTCCTCTTCCCCATCCAGATTAGCGGCGGCAACAACAAGCCAGCCGGCAACCGGCGATTCCCCATCGTTTCCAACTAACCAGATTCGGCGATTCCCCCTTCTCCATACGATGCACACACAACACCACAATCCACATATACGTTCGATTTAGGTTCAACCGTTTAGGGTTTTGATTTCTTGATTTCTTCTCAAGCTCTCATCTCGTCATCAGTAACTCAAACTTCTGTTAGGGCCAACATGTAACATTCTGATTTTCGATTTCGATTTCAATTTTTGGTGAAAACCTGATGTGAAATGTGAATACATGCCTCTTTGAGTCTGTGTTGTGCAATTGTTCAAATGTGAGTCTTGGTTGTGTTGTGCAAATGTGAAATGTGAATATGCGATTCTCTTTGAGTTTGTCTCAATATCTCATCCGTGTTGTGCAACTGCAAATGTCAACAGACAACAGTAGACAGCACCTAACGGCTAACAACTTGAAATTGAATGCTTGACAACCTTGCTTACTTGTTCAATTTTAAATTATTAGATATGGTAAAAAAAAAATAATAGAAATCAAAATTTACCTTATTTGGTTAACCGAACCGTTTAACCCGCAAAACGAATAACCCGAATCGTTTTAGTTTGGGTGGGTTATTCGATTTCGGAATTTTTTTATACTTCTGGACAGGGACCCAGTCACCTAAGTTTCTGGATCCGCCACTGGACACAGGGGTCCAAGTAAAACTTTCTCCTTTTACGACACTTAACACAAAATATAGTCTACTTAGCCAACCAAAAAATGCAGGGGTCATGGCCCCCCATAGCCACTATGGCAATTCCGCCCTCTGAGCATATATAAACATGTTTTGCTCGAAAAATGAATGACTCGGCTCGCTTGACTTGACTCGAAAAATTTATATTAATAGCTCGTTAAACTAAACGAATGTTAGTGCGTGTTCAAGATAGACTCAAGCTCCACAACTATTTTTATTTTTAAATCTAAGATATTAAAAAAAAACTTATATTTATATTTTTAAATCTAAATATTTAAAAAAGAATTTGAAAATTTTTGACCGGAACTTTAATCAACAACCATGGTTTCTTGATCCACTTCTCAAACAGCCACCGGCAAGTCTTTCAGTCGTGGTTGCGACGGCCACCGGCAAGCATGAAAACGATGCAATGGCGAGAAGAATGAGGGTTGCAGATACTGGGTACGGAACTTCCCTCTTAATCTTATCATTTGCTTGTTCAGTTCATCAAGAGATACGGTGAGTGCATTGATTGAGTTGTAATTTGAAATATTTCTGTATGTTACTTCATTCTTTTTCATCCTTATATTCTTGGAAGAATCTACCCACATTCTTCAGGTCAAAAAGCAATCATAAACTTCAATCAAGACCCATATCCAGCAACTCCCCTGTTCCCACCCATGACCAAATCTCCCACCTCATATTAGATCAAAAGTCGGCATCCGAAGCTCTACACACATTCAGATGGGCATCCAAACTCCCTTGTTTCACCCACAGCCAATCCACCTACAGAGCTCTCTTCCACAAGCTCTGTACTTTCCGGCGTTTCGACACCATCCCCCAAGTGCTCGATGAAATGCCCAGCTCAATCGGGTCGCCACCAGACGATGATATTTTTGTCACCATTGTCCGTGGGCTAGGAAAGGCCCGAATGATTCGACAAGTGATTAAAGTTCTTGACTTGGTTTCAAGATTCAAACAACCACCCACCCTGAAAGTCTACAACTCGATACTCGATGTTCTTGTTAAGGAAGATATCGATATAGCCAGAGGTTTTTATCGAAGGAAGATGATGGGGTGTGGTGTTAAAGTCGATATGTACACTTTCGGGATATTGATGAAGGGACTTTGCTTAACGAATCGGATAGCTGACGCTTTTAAGCTTTTGCAAGTGATGAAGAATAAGGGTGTGTCCCCAAACACTGTTATATACAACACACTAATTCATGCTCTTTGCAAGAATGGGAAACTTGGGATAGGGAGAGCTAGGAGCTTGATGAATGAAATGGTGGATCCAAACAGTGTTACTTTTAATATTTTAATTACCGTGTATTGTAAAGAAGAGAATATAGTGCAAGCACTTGTGATGTTAGAAAAATGTTTTGATCTTGGGTTTGTCCCTGATGTCATTACAGTGACTAAAGTGATGGAAATTCTATGTAACAAGGATCGTGCCATGGAAGCAGTGGACGTTTTAGAAAGGGTGGAGAAGAAAGGCGGTAAGATTGATGTGGTGGCTTATAACACACTCGTAAAGGGTTTCTGTAATATGAAGAAAGCAAAGGCTGCACGCGGGTTTTTAAAGGAGATGGAGTTGAAGGGATGTCTTCCAAATGCAGACACGTATAACGCATTGATATCCGGCTTCTGTGAGTTGGGTTTGTTAGATTTGGCTCTTGATATGTTCAATGAGATGAAAACAGTTGGGATCACTTGGAATTTAACTACATATGATACATTAATCCATGGATTATGTTCAGGAGGAAGGATAGAAGATGGGTATAAGATCTTGGAAGTAATGGAAGAAAGCAGGAGTGATTCATTCGGGGGTTATATAAGACCTTATAACAGCATTATATATGGTTTGTATAAAGCAAACCGAATTGATGAAGCTCGAGACTTTTTAACCAAGATGGGAACAAAATTTCCTAGAGCTATTGATAGAAGCACACGGATACTGACATTTTGTGAGGAGGGTAGAACAGGAAATGCGAAAAAGATATACGATGAGATGATTCAAGAAGGATGCATCCCGAGCATTCTTGTTTATATAACTTTGATTCAAAGGTTTTCTCAAGAAAACATGTTAAGAGAAGCGTTTGAGATGATGAAGGAGATGTTATCCTGTGGTTATGTTCCTGATGGATTGACAGTTAACGGTTTGGTTAATAGGCTGTGTGAAGAGGGTAAAATTGGAAGCGCGATGAAATTTATGGAGGATATGGTTGGAAGAGGTTGGTCGAGTGATTCGGGAAGTTACAATCGTTTGATATATGAATTTTGCAAAAGGGGTGATGTACACAAAGGGTTGATGTTGTTTATGGAGATGGTGGAAAAAGGTAATGTTCCTAACTATATTGCTTGGAATTCAGTAGTTGAGTGTCTTGCTAGAGAATCAGGTTGGTTACAAGGCAAAAATTTGAAGTTTGTGAATGATTTGTTGGATTGGATCCTTGAAACCTAATTAAGAATTGGTTTTACATCTAGGTAGCTCCATTTGTGGTGGTGATGAGGGAGGATCATGTCAGAAGCGGATCAAGAAAGGCCAAATTCACATGTGAATTTTGAACAATATTAATCACCACTATTTTTGAACTTTGACCAAGTTTGTTTTCATCTTTTCTCACATCTTGTTTGTGCAATTGGAGGATCTTGCATTATATCTTCATATATAAATATAGTTTTTATTATCTTCCTTTTAGTATGTAAATTGCATAAAATGGAACGAACTTTGTTTTTATTCCTATTTTAAGGAATCTATTTTGAAATGAACTATTCGTGGAACGTACTATATTTTATATGCAATAAATGGAACAGAAAATAACATTGTGAATCAAAAAGAGGTCTATAACTTTGTAAAAACATCATTTTTGATTTTTTTTATTAAACCTTGTTATTTAATATGTTTTATTGTAGAAATTAAAATGAAGTGTTATTATGAAAATAGATTTTTTAAAATTGAGACGGGAACAAACTCACAAAGTGATTTTTTAAGTTATTTTAATTTTTTTTCCTCTGAATTATATAATATTTATATATGATAAATATTCATCCAAACTCCTCACATTTGGTTTGAACTTTTGACCTATTAAAAGAATGGGTTAAATGGGCTTTACCGGCAACCCGGATGTTGTTAGCGTGGTTTTAGTTACATTTGATCTACCTCTTATGTAAAGTCTCAAAGCAACAATAACCTTCAAACTAACTTAAAATCATGATGGAAATTATTGATAGTCCATAGCCTTTTTAACGAGCTGTAAAATCTATTTTTTTATACATTTGGAACCAGTTATCACACTTGACCGGTCTAATACTAATCCAAACATTCAGTCCCCCTTAACCACAAGGGTTGTTGCGTACTAGTTAATGTCCTGGGATATGTGGTGGAATATCCCATCTGCCAAATGTTTGAATTCAGACATACACAACAATTGTTGCCACTGAGGTTTAATCAGGGTTGATGTCTTATATTCAAATTTTGCTAAAAGATTAGTCTAGGTTTAGCCTAGGACACCCTTCCCAAAAAAAGAACATCCAGTCCCCCTTGTTTAGTGTTTTTTACAGACAAGTCATTGATCTAAAAACTATGATTGATGCAGACCCAAAGGACCGGATATCAATCCTTTTGGTTCCAATGTTGCGCCTTCAACCGCTTGACCATCTCTCCTACATAATGATTATGACCCAAAAACCGAAAAACCAGTCAAGTTAATCATTAAACAATAATACTATCTCAAATCCTTTAGGATACTAATGTGGTTTCTTTGGAGGTCAATATATGTTTATGCCAAAAAAATTTAAGTATGAAAGAGATTTCAATTTTTGGTTTAAAAAAGTATAATAATAAAACCTTACAAAAATGATGAACATGAGTGCAAGTTTACAAGGTAAAATAGAAAATGAATCCATACCAAAAGATAGAAGGAAAGAATGATAGTTCTAAAGCACAATGTCCACCTTCACCTCAAATCCATTCTCAAATCAAACAAGAAGCAAGCAAGCAAACAAACAAACAAGCCAAACTTACCTATATGTATATACCTACATCAAGGGCCAACAACAGACTACAATCGATGGATGGACGAGACTAAAACGCCTTCCAACCGTCTACCGAATCTCTTCTCGGGGTTTCGCTCTCCACCGGTGTCTTAAATGGATCGTGTGATCTGAAGGGGTCTGCATCATCAAACGATGGGAATCCATGATTATAGTCGGTTGACTCATTGGTGGTGCTTCGCATGGAATCAAATCTCGAGAATGATTCTTGAGGCTGGAACAGGGAATGACCGAAATCAGAGTCGGCAGCAGAACTGTGCATCGAATCGAATCTAGCGAGCGTTTGTGGTTGGGAGAATCCTTGATCGTACTCGGAATCTTGGGCCGTGCTGCGGAAAGAATCAAATCGTGCAAAGGAGTCACGGGGTGGAAAGAGACCGCCATCCTGAGTAGCATTGCTGCTGCTAAAGGAATCAAATCTCGAGAAGTTGTTGCTGAATGAGTGATCTTCGGGCCCGTCACTGAACCTTCGAGGTGAGTTGGTGGCATACATAGGAGTGCTTGGAACCGAATCCGCAAAAACCGAAGCAAACGGTTGCTGGAAGGATCCTCGAGGAGAGCCGGCATAACTGTAGGCAGGGGTGCTGGGAACAGAATCTGCAAAAGCGGAAGAAAACGGGCCCCGGCTTTGGAATAAATTGTCTCCGGGCGGGGAGCCAGCGTAACTATAGGCGGGTGTGCCAGGAACAGAATCGAATATGGCCTTCTTGGGGACCTCTGTTCTTATAGGGTTTAGGCCCCATCCATCAGAATCGTAGAAGGAATTTTCAAGTTTACTCTCTTGATCAATTTCCTGCAAAAGATTGATTTAAAAGCGCGAATAAATAAAAAACCTCTGGGAAACATAATTTCAACATTATTATGAACATCATCAACATTAACTAAGGCTATGTTTGGCAAACTAGCTGATAAGAAAAGCTAGTTATTGGCTAATAAGCTATCTGTTAAACTAGTCATTTTGGTAAAAACTAGCTGATAAACTAGATTGACAATGTAAAATAACCTAAAAGGAAATATAAGGGGCATAAATGTAAAATATAAAGTGCATAATTGAAAGAACAGAAAGTGAACAAAAGCTCTAAAAAGCTATCTGGAGTAGCTTTGCAAAAATCTAGCTTATAAGCTAACTTATGACTTACTGAACGGAGTTTTTTCAATAAACTCAGAAAATAAACTAGCTTATGGTTGTCATTGTCAAACATGGCCTAAATATAAGTCCAGAGATTTAAGTTAAGATAGATGCCAAATCTTCAGAATAAGCTACTTGCAAAGTTACAATAAACATAGACGCCAAAATTAAGTTCCTTGACCAAATTACCAAAAGATTCACGCAAGCAGTCCTATTTTTTGGGTTGGAATTTCTAAAGCAGTAGACATTTCTAGGCAAAAGAATTTGGAACAATAATCTATACTATGTTATAAAACAGGGATAAAAAAAATCTTAAATACCACTTATTAGGCACAAGGTACCATCATTTTATGCAAGATTTTGAAAATCTCTTAATTTACAAGTATCAAAGCGCAAGATACATATTACTACTGCAGACTTCTAACACTCACCAATTTGGTATGTGCAGGACATTCCTTTTATACAGACATTTCCATGTATCACTATTAATTAATATATTATATTACTATAAATTTGTTTTAATTGTATTATTAAATATGTAATTGGTCATTTTTTCTAGATATCATTAAAATATATAAGATAATTATTGAATTATAACAAAATACTTAATTTTTTTTATATAAAAAATATTATATTATTAAGTCTAAATTAAACAAATTTATAAAAAAACATTATCACTTTCTCAAAACCATCCAAAATCGTACTGTAAATCGATAAAAAAAAAAAAATTAAAATCATGATATATCTCGCTGCATTGCACGAGTACGCTTCTAGTATAAATAACATACGGATATTGAACTTAGACAAGTAATCCTTTTATTATGTAATGTAGTAGCAGAAATAATTCTTAAACCTCAACTAGTTGCATACGAACAATCGGCTTAAAATCCATAAAAAATATATATATACATCCACATATGTGCGTATAAGTAACCTGTAAAGTGAGTGAAAAGATTTTTCCTAAAAAACCAATAAGTACATCCTCTATCTGGGACTAAAAAGATTTTTCAAAGAAAAACTGAAAAACTAATATTTTGCATCTGTCTGTGTTTGGCAAAATAAGGTAGGAGCAACACCTACGGGCAGCACGATTATAAACCTATAATCAACAAAAGTTTTTTATTCCCAGACCATCCCACATTCTCCAATCATACAAACAGACGCATGATAATAGGAAAGTTTGAATTCCTCGTGGACTGATGAATAATGTTATAAACTCCAAAGACAAATTATGCTACATGTCAAGACTCTGTGTGTGTGTGTTCTCTAGGAAGTGTGATCTTTGATCAGGAACACATATTATGGGGAGAGAAATCCAATGTCAGGCCTGATTATTCTGCCATATAATGAGTGCATAGTTTTCAATTTCCAGTGAGTAGGCAGTGTCTACACCTGTCCATTTCTGCCTTAGACAAAAGTTGATATTGTGGCATGTCTAGAAAACAAAAAACCTTGAATCGTGGAAAACCTTGGGGTGAGGTACTTCAAGAGAACTTGGAAGTTCCATGGCCAATGTACAAATGAGACAATCATGGCTGAGACATGGGGTTTGACTCCAGACACCATCCACATGCCCATAGGACTCACGATTTACCTCCCCATGATGGCAGTAGGACCAATACGGGGAGCGCTCCAAAGGATAGTGTCAAACCTTATTGCAAAATTGGCTGAGATTGGGTTTTCCCCTGCAGGGTGGGGGTAGGGGTGGGGGTGTTGGTAAGAAAATCCGATCAGCTTCTTACTTGCAAAAGAAATAGGGCAAGTTTCCAGCAGAACTCCGGCATAGTATAGGCTCTTCTGATATTTTCAACAACTTATTAATAACTGGGGTTGGGTTTGAGTGTGTGGGATTAATTCAGTGTTTTGAACCAGAAGGGCATCAACATATGACACAGGCGGTATCTCTGTAGGGATCAGGGCTTTTCTGATTAGACCACTGGATCTTCCGATAGCAATTGGTTAGAAAGATATATTTTGTAGAGAGATATACCTTAGGTTTTGTAGCATTGAAATCCCAATTCGCATCTGAATCATAATGAGTATCAAATGTACCCCAGCCTGCCTCATCAAAAGCTTTGTCCCCAGTCTGGGCATCCAAATGTTCACTGCACCAGTAAAAGAAAACAAATATCATTAGAGCATATCATTTTAGCAACATGTTAGTGTACACCAAATTTAGAGTTACGATCCAAATAGGAACATGTGGTACAAATAATCCAGTACCTCTGGGTCTTTATGGCATGAGGTGAATTATCTTCACCAGTGCTCTTTTCGACTGAGACATCCTGGAATATCTTAGGTGGGGTTTCTGCTGCATTCCTGCTAGCTGGGCTATCAGGTGGAGTTTTTCCAGAGCTATCTTTCTTTTGCTCATTCGATTCATTATCTGGTGTTTTGTCCTCAGCCACTGTCAACTTCTCAGGTTTATGATTAGCATCCAAGGCTGAAACTGCAGTTGAGCCATCATCCCGGAAAGTAGATTTGTTTTGAAGTGGCAAGGACTTAGGCTTGGGAGGTGCTATAACATTTTGCACATCAAGTGTGAGCTCTTTCACAAATGTAAATCCTGCAAGTTCATCAGGATGCAAAATCTATCATATTCGTGGCAGTTAAAGAGGTGACATTAGGTATGCCTGAAAGCCATGCAAGCTGAAAGATAACATGGTACTCTGCTTACCTTCATCTTCAAATTTATCCCAGTGCTCATCCCAATCAGCTGCTCCGTCTTGAATACCAGGTTGCCAACCTGAATAAATTTACAAGGGAAAAAGAATTACAGATGATAAAGTTCACCAACAAAAAATCTTTCACAACATTGACACTTGGCCAATGATTAGCACATGTTCTTGCATCAAATAAAATTTAACATCGATATCAACAAAATATCTCAAAGGAGAAACCTAACAGAAAATTTTAATAATATGAATACATTTTCTTGTAACGACAAATTTTTAAAAGCATGTTTTATCAAAACATTTTTTTTAAATGTAACCTGTTTCAAACCATCAAATTCTGTAAAATGTGTATTAACAAGTTTTTAAGAGGTGCCGACAAATTTATTTGTCAAACAATTTGACTGTCATAATGTCAATATTTTTAAGTGACTTCCTTTTATGACCAATTTTAATATATGGGCGCTTTTGTAACGACAGATTAGAAAACCCAGTCACACTTTATGCTATGGACTTTAATAACTACAAACTATTTGAAAATGGACTTGATTCATGACAACCATTTTTCTTTTATCTGTGACTTTTTATGACAGACAAATATTTTAAAACATGAGTAGCTTTATACGAAATAATTTTTCAAGTACCCCTTTCCAAGAACAAACTTTTTCAAATATGACTCATTTCATGTCGTCAAACTTTTTAGATAATTTATCATCACAAAAAATAGTCACATTTGAAAACAATATATTTCAAACCAAAAAAAATAGCTTACTAAAAAAAGGAGAGGAACGAAAACTGAAAAGCAAGGATGAGAGATGGGGAGAGGGAGGAGGGGTGGGACAGGGAAGAAACATTAAAAAATTACCTTTTATCATATGCACCACACCCTAACTAATAATAAACTGGGAGGAGGAAGGCGATATATAGGAGCTGCTAAAAAAATCAAGAGGTTGAAGAAGGTGGAATTGAAGGGCCGGTGACAGTGAAAGCTGTATATGGCAGGGAGTGTTTTGTAAATTTGGTTAATTAATGATTCCATTTCTTTCACATTGGAATAATGTATTTTTTAGGCAGTAAGTTTTTCTAAGGATCAATATGGTTAACATTGTTGAAATTAGGCCAAAATGGTACAAATAATATAGTCCATTTGTAATTAGCTCTGTATTGTACAATTGATGACATGAAAAAAGGAAAGGGAAACAAGAAGTGCTTTCAAATCACGAAAAATCATGTCAATACATACAAATGCTTAGAAAACTGGCAAGTCGAAGTACCAAAACGTATTATAGTTGTACCTTACAGGCAATGCACTTCTGACGTTCGTGATAGCACTTTGATGATTACCATTTTAACGAAGGAAAGAAAAAAAAACGAATAATAATTACGGATGACTCTAACTTTGTTTTTTTTATCTTTATGCTAAATTATCTAAACTTCACTTGGTTTCATTTTCATAGGAACAGCTAGATAAAATAACCAAGATCAAAAGGGCTGACAGAGCAATCCCTGTTATCCTCCATTGAAACAGGCTGCTTACATAGACCAACAGTAGGCAAACTTGATGAAGATATTGTTTGATGAGTCAATGAAATTATTGAAGAGAATGTAGGAGAAATTTTTATAATACCAGTAAAAGAGTTGTACATGGCAATGATGGCATCAAAGTTTGGAGGTGAAGGAAGTGCTAAGAAAAATGAAGTAGGTATTTCTCTAGGTTCTGATAGTATTCCTACAGAGTCCTGAAGGTTCTTGAAGAGGTACGCATGGTATGACACCGTAGATTATTTAATTTTACCCAAAGAGAGGATGCCAGATGAAGAAAAGCACATAGGTCTAATATAGAAGCATAAACGACATGCAAAGAACTGCAAAGATCAAGTATGAGCATACAATGAAAATATGGGACATATTGAGCATTGACTAATTAAAAATGTCGGAAGATCAATTTGGTCATATGTCAAGGATATCGACAATGGTTATTATCTTTCTTGAACAATTCACAGAAAAGTATAGGACACAAAAAAAGGGATCTCCATACGGCATTTATTGATCTAAAGAAAGCTCATGATACAATAATCATGAGGGATGATAGATGACCTCTTCAGAAGAAGAACATATGTGTTCAAAGATATGTATTACTGGTTACTAAATGGTATTAAGCTTGAAAGCATGTGATAGTGAGATGTACTCCCTAGTTATAGGGTAACAGCAACAGGCAGCCTTGTCTCTTATTGTAGTTGTGAATGAGCTCGAAATAGACATACAAGATGATATACTAGGGTGTATGCTTTTTGCTGATGATATAGCATTGATTTGGGAAAGCAGACAAGGGTTTACATGCAGAGTTAGAGGTTTGAAGGAACATTTTAGAATCCAAGATTTAAGGTCAAGCAAAAGTAATGGGGAGTACTGGAGTGCAACTTTACCAGTGTTTGATGGGGAAACGAAGATACGGCAAGTAGAGGCGAACAAGAAGTAATTGAAAAGGGTACTCTTTTTTACGATTTGGGATCGGTCAATAGATGTCAACTATTTGACGATGGCAAGTGACCAAAATAGCAAACAAGAGGAATCACCCTTGGTTCAAATAGCACATTCTAGGACATGGAGTAAATATACAAACAGCCGATGTTTAAACAGAAAACAAGATTTGGTTGACACCAAAGACAACTAAAAAGAAGCATAATTTTAAATGTGAATATTAAACAGATAAGTAGATGAATTAAACAAAACGGTGGAACAACATATCGTGAATGTGAGATTACCAAAAGGCAGCTCAACCAGTGACGTTGGTTTCCCACGTAATCCATACATTTTGCAGCGCTCATTCAATGATTTTACTTGCTCCTCGAGATCCGCTTGAATGCGATCAGCACGAGCCTACACAGTCGGGGAACGTGGGGTTATAATCATCCACAAGAAGGAACAAAAAATCTATAGCACTATTAATCAGAATAAAAAATACCTGAATATCTTCAGGTTTCCCATCCTGTTCTAGCTTGACTATTGCTCGGTAAAGCTCCATCTTTTTTTCCTAACATAATTAATCAAATATCTCGTCAGCAGCATAAATATTGAAGAAACAAACTTCGTTATAAAATTCAAGAAAAGAATTATTTGAGCTTAATCCCTTAAAAATCTTATCAGTAAACCTGAATATCACGAAAAGTGGCCTCCTCAATAGTCAACTTAGAAGCTACATCTCCAGACTGCTTGTATTTTTCTTCGTATTTCTTTGACAGTGATTCAACCTGGAACACAAGTTGAACATAGTACTCCAGAAAACAGCAATTATATGAGAAAAAATGTCTGTTCAATCAATCTAAGGGCATACCTCTCTTTTGTCAGTGGAAACCCTTTCTGTGATCTCATTTAATCTAGAGTCACATCTGCTCTTGTACAAAACCTGAAATTGGAGGACAAAAGATATGATGGGGAAAAAAATTACAAATATGTTCAGATGCTTACTAGCTGAAAATAACAACCATATATATTATTGTGCTGCATTATATATATCTGAAGTATAAATCCTATTCAACCTTTTTCTTCCACAAGTCTGCCTATACCATATGCATGACTCTGTCTTGTGGGATGAGATTCTCAATTAGTGAGGCAGAATGAAAAATGGGATGAGCCCAGATATTTGAGAGTTCACTCAAAAACAGAAAATTTATCAATTCAATATATTAAAAGCCGATTTCCAAGATTACAAAAGGGTCGTATTTATAGGCTACATATTCTTGGAGAACAAGCTAGGATATTTAAAATAAGAAAGGTAATCTAATTGAATCCTAATCCAAATAGAAAAGCTTTAAAGACTAATCCAAAATTAACTAGGAGATATGAATAAAACAATTAATTACTAAAGAATAAATGAGCAGGAGAAAAATCCATCAAAGGTCATGCAACCCAGCTCCCGTAGATAGGTAGCATAGAGAGGCTTCAAAATCCAGCGAGTTAGGCGACTTGGGATGCGATCCCGGACACGATCTTGATCGTGTGTAACTTCTGACCACCATCCATCCAGGGGGTTACGTTGCCTGTCAGGTGAACCGGCTCGCGTAGGGGGTTGTGCGTCTCCCAGATTTCAGTATTTGCCACTAGTTTGGGCTTCTTTCGAACCCGTTTTCCTCTTTCCCATTGATGTTTAAAGGAGTCTGTTACTTCTTGGATTTAGCCTGCATCATTCCCCTCACTGAAAAAGAACTCGATCTTGATTTCTTGAGGTAGTAAGTGTTATCCGGCTTATTGGGGCTAGGACAAACGTGGGCCGGGTTTGGAAGATTTGTCTTAAACACAAAGTCAATCTATTGTGGGACGACCCATAGGAGTTGTGGTGTATGGGGAGTATCTTCTGCAAAACACTTTCTTGACCTCTTGCTGCGAAGGTGTAATTTGATCCGAAGTTTTGGACGGTGGCATAATCGGAGTCTCGTCTGTAAGCACTTTCTTGGAATCTTGCATAATCAGGTTGATTGCTCCGAAGTCTTCGGTGGTGGTGTATTGGGAGTTTCTTCAACTGATTTGATTTTAGTTCCTTATACCGCCAACATGGAATCTGCTGCCGACGCGTTGGCTCGGTATAGACTTCTTGAGAAGGTCCAACCTTGGTGAGGAGGGTCTAACCTTCGACCTCGTTAGACGGGTCCTCGTTCTTTTCTGGTCTTCTGTTATTGACAGAAGACCGGTAACTTCACAAGAAACCACCAGCACCGTTGTTGTTGATCGGACACTGCCGATTGATATCGTGTACCCCACCCTCATGACTTTTGATACCATAAATATTAACACCCCCTGTCCCGTGTGGCTAAGGACAGGTAATGTCACACATCTATCATACAATACATAAAGAGATATCCACTGGAGTGGATAATAAACCACAATGGAAACCAAAAGAGCTTCATAACATTTGGGATTGTTCATGGCAATTTCAAATTGACATCTACCTTCTAGGTGTATTGTGGTATACCACAAATCACGGATTAGATAACCATTTCAATAGGTTATCCACGAGTCAAAGAACTATAAAAATCCATACCTTATAGACGAGATAACCATATAATTCGAGACGTGTGGTGACCGTTGTCAATTTCATGATCCTATATACAATAACAATGGATTCGGAATTACATTCCTATCATACAAAAACATATATGCTAATGACCCTTATGCCTTGTTATTGACCCTATACTAATCCTAAGAAGGTCACACAAGATTTAGGATCAGATTAGATGAGTTACATACATTACAAGCCTTTAGGCACGACGTACAAGCAACTGAAGCGGCTTATACCCCTGCACTAGACAACTTGTACCAACTTTCGTTTAGACCCAAACATCTGATTTGGCCTCTATGTGTAAGAAACAGTTTCCAAATGGACGTTGCGCCACCTAAGATCGCGCCACGTAGTTCTTCAAGGATTGCATTAGATCTGTCGACCTCGACAACGAGACCCACCACTCACACCTTACGTCGTCCATGCCATGGTCAACGTTATTGGCATGTGCAGATGGGCTCCATACATCTGTTACCATCAGAATACTAACGAGCTCTAATACCAACTGACGCATAACAGAAAATGAGATGAACCCGGATATTTGAAAATCCACTCAAAAGCTGAAAATTTATCAATTCAATATATTAAAAGTTGATTTATATGATTACAAAAGGGTCCTATTTATAGGCTACATATTCTTGGAGAACGAGCTAGGATATTCAAAATAAGGTAATCTAATTGAATCCTAATCCAACTAGAAAAGCTTTAACTACTGATCCTAAATTAACTAAGAGGCTGTTTGAAGCGCAGTTCGCGCAGGGGAATGAAAATGTGAATGAAAATAAAAATGCCCATTCCCCGGTTACTGGAATGCAATTTTGGGCTTCTTGGGGAATGGACCCATTATATTATATACAACCAAACAGTTTCTATTATATTCAATCCCATTAGTTACTGCTTAATACATCTAAGCGAACACCCCCTAAGTGATTTGAATAAAACAATTCATCACTAAAGAATAACCAAGCAGGAGAAAAAAATCCCTCAGAGGTCACGTGCGGCCGTGTACGCGACCCAGCACGACTTGGAAGGTCGCGTGAAGGGTCTTCAAAATCTAGAGAATTATGGGGTCTTGATCGAGTGTGTCTTCTTTTTCCACCATCCATCCAGGGGTTACATGCCCTGTCAGGCAACCCGCTCACATAGGGAGTCACGTGTCTCCTTGATTTCAATATTTGCCGCTAATTCGGGCTTCTTTCGAGCCCCTTTTCCTCTTTCCCATTTGATCTTCTAAGGAGTTTGTTACTTCTTGGATTTGCCCCGCATCAATTAATAATGTCAAAGTTCAAGAATAGTGCATCCTACAATGGGCATTGGGCATATAAATGATGAATATACACAAAAAGGCATACAAGGAGATAAGCCAATGAAGTTGCACATGACTTGGGAAGGTAGCAATAGGTTTTAAGTAAAGGTGGCAATACAGGCAAGTCGGGTTGGATTGAATTAATCAATAACAAGACAAAACCAACCGGTAGTGGATCAAATGAGCAAGCCAAATGGGTAAATTTTCAAGAATGGGTCAAGAGTCAAATGGGTAAGATCAAGTAGGATATCATCCACTGGATCCGAATAATTTTATAAGTAATTTTTCATTTACAAAAAATATTGACGAGAATACATATAATATATAAAGCTTTCTGGCTAGCTTTTTGAAACTCGCAAATCAAAACTTTTTCACAAACACCATTTTTACAAGCCGGAGGTCTTCATGGAAATGGCCGCTTTACCTAAAGAACCGGTCTGCATTCATCCCAACCCCGCGCATTCCTGACCCTACCTCCGAGTGAGACATGATGGTTCATTTGGTGTGGTTTGGTTTGGTTTATATATAAAGCATATTATTTTATTTAATACTAAAATAATAAACGTATTAAAACAATATTAAACTATTTCTCACATATAATACCTAAAAGTTTTAACATCATAAGTACAACATCACATGCAACAAGAATTGTTAGGTTGCAAACAAATAATTAATTACTATATTAATTCATTAACAAAGTTCACTTTAACAATCACTTCGAGCTACAAAGTTGAAAAAAGTTAGTGTAGAATTTGAATGTAAAATTACTTGATTTGAACTTTCAACATAAATTGTAAAAAAGAACTAGTTGTCACATGCTAGCATTAGTCATTTGATGCATTTTATTAGTTTATTTGATATGTACAAAAATGACCCGAAGACATGTCAACAAGCCTTGGCCAAACGCTAAAACCTAAATGCACATTCACCATGCTCATCCAAACAACCTCGTTAAGCCACTACATTGCTACCTAAAAAGAGGCATGATAAGCCGTTCGATGGGAATCTACCTTCCTTAATATAAAGGGAGGAGAGAGAGCATATCTCTCCAACAAAGCACTTTAGGCACCACTTATTAAAAGAAGCAATGGATCTAGGACTCCTATAAACACTATGTCACCACTTAGCATGGTTTCAAGTCCACAAGCACAATCAAATGCCTCTTTGGTGTATGAGCCCTACTCCTTTATATCACTATGGGGCAGTGGCATGTATGTATCATATATACACGAGTAAGGGCCACAACATGCATCCAAAGATAGTTGTAATATTCCAAGCCCAAAGCAATAGAGTAACCCAATAACTTTCAAGAGCATCTCCAACAGATTCTCTGTAATTTCTCCAAAATTGAAAAGCAAATAAAATATCCAAAAAAATTACATTCAACTCCAACAATTTCTCCATTTTAGATATTTCAACATCATTATATTATTAATAATATTCAATACATTTAGTATCCCAAGAAACTTTCAAATAAATTTTATTTAAAATGATAACACAGCCAACTCTATTGGTAGAAACAATAACAAAAATACATCTCTCTTCACAAATTCTTTTAGAGTTCTCCAAATATGGAGATTTTTAGCTTCTTTCCTAATTTCTCAATTTTGGAAAAACTTTTAGAGTCCGTTGAAACAAAAAAACATTATGACAAAAACTCCAAAATATCCATTTTCTCCGTTTTGGAGAATCTATTGGAGATGCTCTAAATCAACTTAAACCATGATGGAAGTTATTAGTGGCCCACATCTTAAGGCTTTGTATAAGAAGCTCGCAAATCTCACTTTTTATCCATGTGATACAGGTTGTCAGAAACTCTCCCTCTTAAATCCCTAACATCATCGTCAGACCTACATACCTAAAATCAATACCCTAGGAGTGCATGAGTCCAACTCACTATACCTTGAGAGGTTATTGCTATGATACCATTTGTAACACCCAAGCTTAAAGTAGCAAATTGACTTAATAACCTTAAATCAACTTAAAACCATGGTGGAAGTCATTAGTAGCATATAACTTGAGGCTTATAATTGCTCAAACTTCCACTCTCTATTAATGTGGGATGGATTGTCATGAACTCCCCCACTTAAATTCATGATATTCTCATTAGACATGCACACCCAAAATCAATACCCTAGAAGATCTTAAGAGATCCCTACTAAGAATCTCTTTATGACAAATAGCCCGACAAAGGGTCCTAATGAGATCACAAAGTAACTCTGAGGCTTAAGTCAAAATTTCAAATTCAAGAGCGGGCGTATTGCATTTCCATAATGTTTACGATTAGTCGACAGAAACAAATGCTTCTATTCATGATGGTAGGGATAATTACTTCAATACTGACCAAAAAAAGAATGAGCTAACATCTCAACTTCCATGCCTCCATCCCCTGGTACTCATAGCAGGTATTTTGTTTCTTCTGTTTTAGGAGAACGACCACTACCAACAAAATATCGATAAATCCACTAAGGCATAAACTACCATATGCCAAAATGACTCGCCATGGATTTATCCAATAAATCTTCCTTTGAAACAAGATAATAGAGATCTTTTTCTAAAATGTTTACTTCACTTTCAACTTTATATTAGCCTATTAGGTAATGACCACTATCTTTTTCAACTTCAAATCAGTCGACAATTTATCGTACCGATAACTTTTTCCCTTTTGTTCCCAATAGCATCAAAGTTTGCAATGACATTTGATAAACCAGAAATTTTCTTCTCATTCAAATAACATCTAAAATTCTATTGAAGTAACTTCTTATCCAAATAGATGAAACATTAGAGAAAATGCTCATGCGCTTTTGCTCTGAGAGTTCTCTTGTAAAAAAGATGACTGCTATAACAGTCATGACTGCCTGACCATTTTGCCTTGAAGAAAAACATCTTTCAGCACATCTAAGAACATCAAATCCACAGCCACGAAGCACTACCATAACAATCATACAGCCTGGTTCTAAAGTTTAATGCTCCTAAGGAAATGCATGAATCTAGAACCACGTTTCTCAATCCTTCATGACTAATATTAATGCTGACTCAAGTTAAATACCATCTACTCCACACATGAGGGCTACAAACAATAAAAGGAGACAGAGAACTCACAATTTCCTGCATCTTGTTTCTGTAGAACTCAATCTTTTGTTTAGCTTCTAGTATCTCTTTTTCAAGTTCACCAACCTGGGTAAGAAAAGAAAGAATAGTTGGTCAGAAGAATCAACGGTAATTTTCGCAGAACTATGATGGACTGAAAGGCAGCCAAAAGAAATTCAGTGTTTTGACATGTTTTTTACAAGTTAGTTTTATTTACTTGCTACTTCTGAGTTAAAAAAAAATATATACTGATTGGATTTATTACTTTTGTCGACTCGTTCCTCACTTATTAAGCCATCATCCTAAAGTACCACTGCCTGCAACATGGCTGCCTGTGCTTATAGAGTTGAACCGATCAAAAAGCTAAATTTTGCCAGGCTAGCCTCCCAGGACTAGTTCTGGACTCCAGTGACCGTATTAAACTAGCCTCGGATGCAGGACCACAACAGTACTTGTATTATATAGAGGTAGTTGATGGTAACTGGAATTTCATATATACCTTTTTATCTGCCTCCGTTGCATCCTGGAACTTAGAATTCAATGATTTTTGCTCCTCGGTGCTAAGTTGATCCACTAGATGCTTCTCCAGCACAGGAACTGAATGCTTACGCTGTCTAGGCAGCACATCATCATCGGTCTCAGGTATAGGAACTGGAACTGGACGAGGTGGCCTTGCTGCAGCAGGAGTGACCTGCCGTGGGCCCGTCACCCCATGTGCTTGTTGGATGCCTATAAAAAGAGTACAATATTTGGTAAGAGAACTGAGATTAAGTGACACTAGCACTTGGCAAAATGACATACAACAGATATTAGCATATACCTGGTGGAGGTCTCCATAGTGGAGCACCATATGCAGCAGGTGCTTGACCTGATACAGGTAATGGTGTCCCCTCAAATATACTAGATGGAAGCACCTTTGGAAGAGGACGGCCTTCCCTGTACCGCTCCATAAGATAGAGAGCAATGCAAAATTCCTTCAGAGAAAGCATGCTGTCATTGTCCTGATCAGACAAGTCCCATACTTGCATTAAGATCTCTGAAACAACAAAAATAAGGAGAATGCAGTTTATAGAGCACTCAATTTAACCATTGAAATTGTTAAAACAAAAATATTATTTTCAGAGACAAACATGCTTTTGCCAAGTACTTACTCTGACCTTTGTTAACCTATTATCAAATGCAAACAGCATTAAGGGTGGATGGACCAATGGACTAAAGTCCCTGTATTCCATTGTACACATCCACTTACTATTGTTGGATGTCAAATATCGTTGTATGTGGTTGCAAATTTAAATCCGAATTAATGGATTTATATCAATCTTGAAGTTGAAAAGTAACTTCTTCAACTCTATATGTTCAGGAACACTTATTTGGGTATGCTACGTTTTTCAAGAAACTGGAGAATAGAAAGTTTCTCATTTCATCTAAGATGGTGTATTTTTAATTAGTGTTTATAACTACAAACTCAATAAAGCAAGAGAGAGTTAAATTTCACCTACCTCTTGGCAACCTCCAACTCAAGAACAGATTGCGTGCCTGTTCACCAGTAATTTTTCCATCTTTGTCTGTATCTACTTCCATAAAAACCTTGGTATACTTTTGGACACTGGACTGTGACATCTTTGGCCAAGGTTGTGAGGATTGACTAGAAGGAAAATTTTCAGCTCTGACAGGCAATGCAGAGGAATTCTGTACCGGAACTTGCTGATTAGGTCTAAAAGTTGGGTGCATTTGTTGGTTCTGAGTAGCAGTAGGTGGGTGAGAAACATTGCTGTGAAAGGATTGGCTTGGCTTATTGGGTAATTGGGTCCCACCAGAGGGAGGAATATTAGGCAGTGAGACAGGTAAGCCACTTGCAGAGGGGACAGTAACCACTGAATTGTTCTTCACCTGAGATGAGGCAGCAGAAAAACTATCACCAAATGTTGAGTTAGATGCAAACCCATTTCCTGCAACACGGCTGCTGGAATCTTTAGCTCCGGGCACGCTAGCAGACAAATTAGGACCATTTGGCTTGGGTGCAGCATTTTGCAATAAGCTAGTTGGTCCTTGTGGTCTAGGCTGTGCAGGGAGAGTTGACCCTGATGGTGCAAGCCCAAAGACATCCAGGGGGTTACCAGGAAGTTGAGAAGATACTCCAGGTCTAGGCTGTGCAGAGAGAGTTGACCCTGAAGGACGAGAAGGCAACATCATGCCTCCACCAGGCACTCCATGCTGCGATGGAAATGTGGTGTTAGGAAGTGGAGAGTGAGGCGGCCTCATGACTTGACTTTGCTGCGGTGAATAACTCTGTGACCCTCTTAAACCAATGCCTTGAGATACTGCTGGAGTGCTACCAACCATCTGTGGAGTCGGTGGGCCCACACTTAAGTTTGACTGTGGAGCAGGTATGGCCCCAATATTAATCTGGGGAGCGGGAATTTTTGCTGAGGCAGGTCCATATAATGCTGCTTTCACAATATCTGGAGTAAGGTCTCGCTTACTTTGTGCAACAGTTACAAGTTTCAGATAATTGTAAAACTCTGTTCGCCCAAGGTAACCAGTTCGATTTTGATCAGCATATGTCCATATCTACAAGTGAGTCACAAAATGTTATTAACAAAGGACCTTGAATAAATACGAGGCCTCTAAATAAATTGCAGTAGCATATGATATTCAACCTTATATAGTGACATTATGTAATCTTTGAGTTAAAGGCATGAATTTAAAGCATGGATGTGAACTACAAGACATGCAGGTTAAATAAATAAGCAACAGAACTAACATTGTGTTCTTGAAACCTCCTTTTTAAAAGGGAATGGAAGAAAAGGAGGGGAAAAACCTGCCTTCTCAAAACTCATCTAAACTCACACCGAAACTTACCATGATGTCTAAGTAGAAATAAGTCTTAGCAGCTAATGCTTTTATCATAAAAACATAACTTCGGTAATTCCTGAGAGGGAAGAGCTAAATAGAAGACTTCTATATCTTTTAAGAGAGGAGATGAATCATGATTCTCAAGGCTAGCATAATTCCTGTTCCTGCTCCAGAGAGTAAGTCTAACTCTCCTTCTGTGCCTTAGAACGATAGCCTTAACCGGTTGTCCGGTCACACAAATGATTAATATATATCTACCAGAACTATTCAAAACCATGTTACCCCAGACATTATTATGATTTATTTACACTAACTGAACATTATTATGTTACAAAGAAATTCCATAAACATCTTAGATATATACAATAAGACAATTAGAACTGAAAATCTGCTATTAGAAATTCATATGGTGCTAAAAACAGTTGGAATACTTGGTGGATTGTTGTGTTCTATCATGGATTTTAGGTGCATGTGGCAATATATGGATAGAAAATCAGGGTTCTCTAAACCAACAAAAACAGAATTTTTGACACTCTAATGGGGTTTTGACTTCTACATGGGATTCAAATATCAGCATGAGTGAAGAGCTATTCTCTCATATCTCACCATCACACCATATCAAGTTTTTTTCAGTAATTTGTTGCTTCTCTGTAACACCCCGATTTTCAGGTAAGCAAATAATTCTTTAAATCGGTTTATCGTACGTAGTGTAGTTTTTGCTATTGGTGTTACCTTGAGTCCTGTCTTAATTGGAGGTTGAGCGGGGTAGCCGAAAAAGAGGACAAGGTGTTGACAGTGCTCCGCGTGGCTCCCCGCGCGACTCGAGCCGCGCCACCATCCGCGCGGGGCTATGCCCTTGCGCGACTCCGGTGCTTCGCACGACTCTCCGAACGAGCATCCACGCACGACCTCTGTGCACCGATAAAAGGGTAAAATCGGCCCCAACACCATTTACTCCTTATCTACCTCCCCCTTTTTCTCTCAAGAATTCTCCCCTCTCATTTATTTCGATTTTGGGCGCATTAATGGCCTTAATCCCTAAGATTTAAGGTGCTCCTTACCCATCTAGCAAGGATTTGAAGTCTAGTTGATGAGATCATCATCCATCATCTCCTTCCCCTCTAGCTCCTAGATCATTTAGGTTTTCTAGGGTTTTCAACAAAACCCATATTGTGAGTACATTCTCCATTTTTAAAACTTATACATGTCAAAATCATGATTTTAGACTCATAATCATCTCCTTGTTCATTGTTCTTGTTTAAAAATGATTTTAACCTAACTTGGCATTTTTGGAGATTTTTAGAGTTTCTATTATTTTGCAAGTATGAT
This sequence comes from Arctium lappa, assembly GCA_023525745.1. NCBI lineage: Eukaryota > Viridiplantae > Streptophyta > Magnoliopsida > Asterales > Asteraceae > Arctium > Arctium lappa. The sequence continues at coordinate 837,842 of CM042062.1, read as the reverse complement.
AAAGAGCTCTTGGATTTGAGTTATAAAATGTTTATAGTTCACCTATTTGGAGTTGAATACTTGGATGAACTCATGTTAGTCACCTCCATAATCTTTTCTATGTGGTGAGTTTACTTGGAAAATAAGGGCATTTTGAAATATGAAACATGTGGGTATTATAATAGAGCTAAAAATGAATCTTCTTACGTTTATGAAACTTTTGGCACATTTATCTTACGATAGACCTATTTGGGAAAATGGTAATGGTCATAGTTGGACTATTAAATTGATTTGGGTCCATCTAAACATTGTTTATGCAAATAAGTGAATCTTGATGGAAAACTTGGTTGAAAACTATATGTGTGATTATAGTTTGGCACAAATGTAACTGTGACAAGTCTTAGACTATTACTAGTGGATCCATAGGTATAGAGTCGGCTTAATTTTGGGTTAATCCCCGTTTGTAGCTAGTTGAGACATTAGACCCTAGGAAGGCAACTTGGTACAGTTATGTGGGACCGGATACTAGCCATGGGTCGTAAATGTAAATCCTAGTGAATGAGTATGACTAGGATCATTGGGTGCTCTCCCCTACATCTGAGTACGAGCCGGCGAGTTTGTGGCCTTGATCCTAGTATGGTGAGCTCGATAACTTGGAGAGTGGCCTACTTTCGTGATCCGCCACAAACCTTGGAAAATCGGGTCTCCCCCGTCATCGCAAGATGTTTTTGGATCGAAGGGTCCTTATGTGGTTGTAATTACATTTTATAAATTCAACTCATTGAAATATTATTATTTATGGTACTCAGTCTTTTCCAAATTTATTGATATAAACTGTTTGTTCTCACTAGGCGTCAAGCCTAACACTTTTTCTCAAATGACATGTATAACAGGTTATGTTAGCAGTGGGGTTCCCAAGAATTGAGGGACGAGTATTGGCCATTATGGCATCTTTTGGAGACACGCCTTTTGGACATTGGCGTACAGAAAGGATAGAGATTTTTGGGAGAATTGGGTTGACAACCGCCATAATCTAGATTTAATGATTTAGATTAGTTTGTTGTTAACTTGTTGTCCATTCTTAGTATTTGTATACGCTATTACAGTTTCCCCTTTTGGGTGTTTAATTTATATTTAAGGTGTTATTAGTAGCCTCATCCAGGTTTAAATTTACCCCTATTTTTAGGGTGTTACATTCTCCTAGTGAATTAAATTACGGTACTTTTTCCACTTTATTGTTATGTGGATTTCTGATCTTCATTGCACACTCTAATTCGATATTAATGAAGTTTTTTTCTATCAAAGAAACAAGAAGGATAATAAATGCACAGGGATAACCTAAAACACAAAAGCAAGCTATTAGGATTAAGTAGAACCATTCGCCAATAAAACTTTTGGGGAGCATAGCTACTCAATTACACCCCAAACTGATTATTTCTATCCACACAAAGAAATGAATACCATAACATAACCACAAAAATGTCATCCCACACCACTAGTATCAAAATCCAGATAATACGGTCAACTTAGGCCACCAAACCCTACAACTGATTAATAGTTCATGAGTTATGGAGTAAAGGCAGGCATCACACCCCCACCTCCCAAAGGTGCCTAGAAGATGGATTAGATGTACTAAATCAAGTCATTTATACCAAAACAGGGGGATGAACCTACTTTAGAGACTATATTCCTTGAACTCCATTCCTAGTTTGACCAGGTTTAACAAGTTTGAAACATAGGACGGGTTGTCTAGCTATCCAATTGTACCTCCAGTAGCTACACTGGTGAGTAGACGTGCGAAAGCTCCCAATCAAAGGTGGATGGCTTGCCTTTATAAGCGGGTAAAAGAATTGGAAGTCAGAATATCCCAATCTTCCAGCTCTCAAGCAGTTCAAAAGATTCACCTCTCATTCAATCCCCTTTGCCACAGACCTTAGTCCTCTCCTACGGGCTACGCCAACAAACATAGTGAGGCCTCACTCCCTAATTAAGCCAAAGTGTCTCACTTCTGAGGGCACGACAGGAGAAAGCCATCCCTTTCTTGACTTAGTCAAGGATTAAGATGGGACACGTTACAGCTAGATTGCCTAGGATTTAATCTAAAGTGAAATTCTAAACATTACTGTCACATATCAACAAATAAATCTCCACAGATTGCAAGCATAGCTTGATTCAGGTAATCAAAACTGCATCAGAAGTTCAAGCTTCAAAAAATGTCAATTCTTAACCACGCCTTACTTATTGAATGATTAGAATGAAATTCTACCATTTTCATTAGAATTCTGAGTATGTGTGTATAGCAGAACATAAAAATAACTTAGGAATTATGCAACTCATACAAATGATTATGTACATGCCCAATCGACATATGACCTCCAGGTTGTAACATACATAAGTTTTTTTTTTCAGTTATATACACATAATCTAGTATTGACCAATGTCTCACTTAGCTCCAAACATGCAAAATTCTAATCAAATGACCATCCTAGATTACAAGATACATATTACTTCTCAGCATAAAGCACCATAACCCAGCTGAATGTAACTCACATAAATTCATATCTGCTATATGCAAACCACATCTGACCTGCAGCTAATAACAGATTTGTACTCTTACACATCATCATAGTACTTATTTAACAATCCAACGACTGGATTAAGAAGTCAAAGTTGAGATTAACTTCAGAGAATGCAAAATTCTAATAGTAAAGCAGAATTGGGCGAAGTCAGTTACCTGAGCGAGAACCGGCTTAGGTAAACCAGAGGCTTGAAAGAAGGAAACTGCTTCGGAGCCACTAACACGTCCATCTTGATCTAAATCTGCTCTTTTGAAGTACAACTCGAATTGATCCATATTCGGTGCCCCACCCGCCATGTAAATTAAGGAGCCGACAAATCTAATAGTTTATGATCAACGAATTACTGTAATCGAATTCGAAGATCCAGGATAAGAGATAGAAATCAAAGTCATAAACAAATGAAATGCATAGAAGGTGGAAACAAGATCTGTAATCGAATCAGAAATGGACAGAAGATCTGAAACAAAAAGGGTTTTGTTGGGTTCGTGGAATCGATGGAAAAAGCGACGATGATTACTCAGTTGTTTGGAGATTTCGGTGCGATTGGAGAGAGCGAATCGAATTGTGTGTGATTGGCAATGCAATCAACAGTCTTCTCTTCTTCGGATCCAGGCTGCTCCAGCGATTTCTTTTAGGAGATAACGAACAAATAAAACCCAAAAAGCAAACTATTATATTTCTTTGGGGAAAGTATTAAAAACTACAATAATTAATTTCTTAAACTATTCTATTGAATTTATTCAAAAAAAAAACTATCTATTGAATGATAAAATCAAACTTTCTAAAACAGGTTAAAACTAAACCAGCGTTATACTATTCGTTGGTCAGGTATACAACATGATTTTAATTGCCGATAGAGATGGCCCTAGGCATCACAAAGTTAATGGGCATAAGTTTTTAGCCCGATTCTATCTTATATAGGTAGGTTCATTTTGGGCCTTAAAAAAGTAGTCGTTATCAAGCCCAAAGGCATGGCTTGCTTCAACAAAGGGAACAGAAGTGGACTTTTATCGGCTTCTCTCAATCGATACTCTCACTCTCTCGATCGACGCTCTCACTCTCGACTCTCATTCCAGACAATCTTCATCTATTCGACCCATCACTCACTGTGGTCTGTGGACAGTGGATTTCAATTTCATCGTGACTTAAATCACTTAATCGCTCTCCTCTCGACTCACTTAGGTCTGGCCGTGTGCGGGGGCAACAGGGATTTAGGGTTAATCATTAATGGGTTATTTGTTTAGTGTTTATATGTGTAATCTTTTTTAGTTCTAATGACTAGTGTTTATGATTTCGTCCCCGACGTGGGAATGATTTCGTCCTCGAAATCCAAATCACTCGAAAAGATGAGGATATCTTCGCTTCATGTCCTCCTCGGCTTCCCACGTTATATTGGTTCCACGATGGTGCTTCCATCGAACCTTCACCAATGCCACCTCTTTGTGTCGGAGTTTCTTGATCACTCTTTCCAAAATAGCTTCTGGTTCTTCAACACAACGGTTGTCGTCCACTCGGATTTCTGACAATGGTATGACACTCTCTTCCTCCGCTAAGCACTTCCGTAGGTAACATACATGGAACGTAGGATGGATCTCGTCCATCTCTAGTGGTAAGTCCAACCTGTAAGCTTGGAGTCCAATACGCTCAAGGATAGTAAATGGTCCAAGGAGATGGGGACCTAGCTTCCCACGCTTCCCAAATCGGATCAAGCCTTTCCAAGGAGACACCTTTAACATCACATGATCTCCCACTTGGAACTCCACCGGTCTCCTCTTCTTGTCGGCATAACTTTTCTGACGATCTTGCGCTGCTTTCAACCGCTCTCGGATTGATTTGACTTTGTCGGTCGTTTCTTGCACAATTTTCGGACCGACAAATTGTTTCTCTCCCACCTCTAGCCAACACACGGGGGTTCTACACTTTCGCCCGTACAAAGCTTCGAATGACGCCATCTCGAGGCTAGAGTGATAACTATTGTTGAATGCAAACTCCACCAAAGGTAGATGGGTATCCCAACTACCGCCAAAATCGATCACACAAGACCTAAGCATATCCTCTAGAGTTTGAATCGTCCTTTCGCTTTGTCCGTCCATTTGTGGGTGGTATGTCGTGCTCAAATTCACCCGCGTGCCCAATTCTTGATGTAAGGCTCCCCAAAATCTTGATGTAAATTGGCTATCACGATCGGAGACTATAGACAAGGGTATACCATGTCTAAAGACTACTTCATCAATATACAATTTCGCCAGCTTATCCATCGGCAAGGTTTCTCGCATTACTAGAAAATGGGCGCTCTTTGTCAAACGGTCGACGATCACCCAAATGGTGTCATTGCCCCTCAAGGTCTTTGGTAGCTTGGTTACGAAGTCCATAGTGATCTTGTCCAACTTCCACTCGGGTATTTCTAACGATTGAAGGCTCCCATAAGGTCGTTGGTGTTCGACCTTCACTTGCGAACATGTCACGCATCGCTCCACATAGTGTGTTACATTTAACTTCATACCCGACCACCAATAGTGTAACTTCAAGTCCCTATACATTTTTGTACTTCCCGGGTGGATAGAGTATTTGGACTTGTGCGTGTTTTCCAAGAGTAGTTCCCGGCTCTCGCCAATCTTTGGAACCCAAACTCGTCCATTGAAGCATTTTATCCCTCGACTATCTTCGGTCAAGAGTAGGCGTTGTTTGACCATCACTTCATCCTTAAGATTCTCTTCCGACAAAGCCTCGATTTGTGATGTTTTAATCCTTTCCAAAAGACTTGACACTAATTCGATTCTTGCAAACTTGGCTTGAAGTCTTCCACTATACTCCTTCCGAATCAAGGCGTCGCCTACCACATTCGCTTTCCCCAGGTGGTAAAGCAGCTCACAATCGTAGTCTTTGAGTAGTTCCAACCATCTTCTTTGTCTCATGTTGAGCTCCTTCTGATCGAAGACGTATTTTAAGCTCTTGTGGTCCGTGTACAGGGTGCACTTCGTACCATAGAGATAGTGTCGCCACAATTTCAATGCGAACACTACCGCTGCTAACTCCAAGTCATGAGTGGGGTAATTTTTCTCATGTACCTTTAGTTTCCTTGACGCATAGGCAATCACATTTCCCCTTTGCATAAGTACACACCCAAGCCCCATCTTGGATGCATCGCTATAGACTACAAAGTCCTCCGATCCTTCCGGCAAGGACAAGATTGGAGCCTCGCACAATTTCCTTTGCAATGTCCAGAAAGCCTTTTCTTGAGATTCGGTCCATACAAATTTCACATTCTTTTTGGTTAAGGCGGTTAATGAAGAAGCAATCTTGGAGAAGTCTTGGATGAATATTCGGTAGTAGCCCGCCAATCCCAAAAAGCTTCGGATTTCGGATGGACTATTGGGAGGTTCCCAATTCATCATAGCTTCTATCTTCGCAGGGTCCACTTTCACTCCTTCTTTCGTGACCACGTGTCCCAAAAATTGTACCTCTTTCAACCAAAACTCACATTTGGAGATTTTTGCATAAAGTTTCTCCTTCCTCAAGACCTCCAAAACATCCCGGAGATGACGCGCGTGATCGGATTCGTCCTTGAAGTAAATCAGAATATCATCAATGAACACGATGACCGACTTATCGAGGAAGGGTCGGCACACGCAGTTCATTAAGTCCATGAACACTGTCGGGGCATTCGTCAAGCCAAAGGGCATCACCAAGAACTCATAGTGACCATAGCACGTCTGGAAAGCGGTCTTCGGAATATCATCCTCCTTGACCTTCACCTGATGGTAACCCGAACGTAGATCAATCTTCGAGAAACAACCCGCTCCTTGTGGCTAGTCGAACAAGTCATCGATCCTCGGTAGTAGGTATTTATTCTTCACAGTCACTTTATTCAACTCTCTATAATCGATGCACATTCTCATGGTGCCATCCTTCTTCTTCACGAACAGGACCGGTGCTCCCCATGGTGACGAGCTCGGTCTCACGAGCCCCTTCTCTAAAAAGTCTTGCAACTTACCCATCATTTCCTTCATCTCTGACGGAGCCAAGCGATATGGGGCTCTGGCTATCGGAGTCACTCCCGGTGTTAGGTCAATCTTGAACTCCACCTTGCGGCCGCCCAAACCAGGCAAATCGTTCGAAAACACATCGGGAAATTCGCTCACCACATCCACATCTTCCGGCTTCTTCTTCTCGAGTTTGACATCTATAACGTACGCCAAAAAGGATAAGCATCCTTTCGTCAAACACTTCCGTGCCTTCACCATACTGATGATTGCTATATCGCCCTTCCCTATCTCTCCGTATACGGTCACTGATTCGGCATCCGAAATCGGAATTCGGATCAACTTTTTGGCACAAAGGATCTCGACTCGATTATTCGCCAACCAGTCCATCCCGACCACAACATCGAATCCTCCTATGACCATCGGCATTAGATCAACCGAAAATTCTCTTCCTTCAATTTCTAAGTTGCAACCTTTAAGGATATCCCGAATCATTACTTGATCGCCATCCGCTAACTCTACCACTAAAGCACCTCCTAATATAGTGGTGGGTACGGATAACTTTGAGCAAAAAGAATTCGACACAAACGAAAATCTAGCTCCCGAATCAAATAAAACACGTGTAGGTACGGAGTTTAGGAGAAACGTACCCGACACTACATCTGTGGAAGCCTTCGCCTCCTCGGTAGTCATCTGGAATGCTCTCCCCGTTGCTTTCAGAGTGTCCACTTTATTTCCCCCCGCTAAAACCCGTCTTCACTTTCGGGCATTCACTCCTGATGTGACCCGGCTCCTTGCATACAAAACAAATTTGCCCCTTGATCGGGCAATCTCGGAAACTGTGACCGGGCTTGCCACATTTAAAGCACGGCTCAGACCCCGAGTTACAAGGGTCGAGGTGCATGCTCCGACACTTGGAACACCATGGAGCATCTCATCTAGGGTCGGCTCCTCATTGATTGTTGTTGTTGAACGACCTCGGTCTCTTGGGGGGCACGGAACTTCCCTCCCATTTTCTCTTCTCGTATCCTCCGCTTCTTTCTACCTTGATCGAACCGTAGGAATCTTCTACCAACTGCGCCTCCTCAATTGCCTCACGAAGGGTAGAGGCTCTGGAAACTCGCACTAGGTTCTTCATTTCGGATGGCAACCCTTTAGTGTAAGCCTTGATCTTTTCTTTTTCAGTCGGGACCAGATGTCCCACTAAACCCAGCTTGTCCATAAATTGGCGGTTGTACTCTTTCAATGACAAGTTTCCCTTCGTCAGATTTCGGAATTCTTCCTCTATCCGGTCCATGGCCCGCTCGTTACAAAATTCTTCCATCAGTTTCTTCTTAAAGGTAGGCCAACTCAATTGAGCCAATATCGTGGCCTCTACTGAAGAGGAGTAGACGTTCCACCACGTTAAAGTCGCCCCTATCAGCATCTGAGAACCGAATATTGTTTTATGTCATTCCCCACATTCGCTTGATCGGAAGGTCTACTCAGTTTCTCGGATCCAATTCATACAAACAATCGGGTCGTTTGTGCCCTTGAACTCCGGCGGTCGGCAACCCAGGAATGCCTTAAAAGTGCAAGTCTTCGGCACTTGCCTTGCTTCTGGGGTTGGAGTCTCATTAGTAGGAATTGCAGGTCCGGTACCCCCGGATCCCGCCACCAAAATGTTCTCCGCGACCGCTTTGTGTCTACGGTTGTTAGTATCCCGGTCTTCCAGCAGCTTCAGGAACATTTCTTGTTGTTGAGCCATCGCCGCATTCATGGCTTGCATCATCCGATCCATCATCCTTGATTCTGGGGTCACTTCCTCCATTATTGACTCAGATGAGGCTATGTTGCGACGAGGTACAAGTTTGGGCCCTTCGCCTAACACGTTTTACAGCCGCGGGGGTAAGTCCACTATTGCAACTCTAGGGTGGTCGGTCGTAAATGCCGACGCCTCTTGACCCTCCGGCCGATTGCGCGTCCTGACCATTTCTGCCACACACACGCGATAATATAGGTGAGATAAAGAGACTATACGAATACCAGACAGGAAACGTACCACTAGATTCATTAATCATCATAACAATGGAACACAAGCATAATCACGTAAAACACCTTCATAATAACGTTAGCTAAGTGAAATTATGAACATGTGATGCGTAAAAATTTTCATCACCATCACCATGATTCTCAATAGTGTAATTTTCGTCGACTCTAAGACCATCCCATCTTAAGAGTTCTACCCAATCTCACTCGATCATAACTTAAATCACAACTTAAGTCTAGGTATTCTACGTTCATACCTAGTTCACTTAAACTATTGCTCTGATACCAACTTGTAACACCCTAAATTTTAGAGAAATAAAAAGTTCGAAAAAATTTCGCAATATGACGGCTATAAAATGAGCAAACCTGAATAAATAGTGACCTGCTAAACAAACCCAAGGTATCATCTCGTGAACGGGGAAATGTAGTTGTAGCTTTTACAAAAGAGTCAAATGAAGAATATTACTCATCAACCCAATAATCTAACTTAGACGAGAAAGATTAAGATCGGGTGTTGCTATTCTTCCAAAATGTGGATCCACTATCACCATCATATTGGTCAATATATCAACCCAAAAAGACCGCTCTCGACCCCTAGATCATCCGCTCATTCCCGACGAATCCCATCGCTAGATTGACCTGCTACACATGTCATTTTAAGAAAAAGTGTTAGGCTAAAGCCTAGTGAGATCAAACAGTTGTATTTAAAATAATCAAAGATAAGCGTAAATAAGGAAAATGAAGTTATAATAAGGATAATAGTGCTTTTTACCATAAACAGTTACCTCTTGATTTAACGGGGGAGACCCTCTTACTAACACAAGTGACGGAACACAAAAGTAGGCTACTTGACAAGTCAGTAAAGCCAAAACACATAAAAGTACACGCAAGGGATGTTAGGCTCGGTGGATTTAAACGTACACCCACGGAAAGTCAACTTCAACCACATAGGGCCCTTACGTTGAGATCCTCATCCAATATCATAATACTTAGCACGTAGGACTTACAACCCAATCCGATGCCCAGACGTGCCTCGACGTGAGAAACAAATGTCCCAACGTCGGACAAAATGCATCATCAAATATGGGGTCATGACTCCCAATGCAACCAAATATGTCACATAAAGCTAAAAAGCTAACCGGTAATTCGACGTTAAGATATAATGTCCAAAGCATTGACAAAAGAAGGTTTTCGCATAATACTTGCATAATCTTACCAAGAGGTTCCAATTTAACGTATGAATCATATGCCCATATTCCAACCATTTGGGTCACTTTAATATTACGAATTTTTGTTTGGGATCCCAAATACTCAACCCAAGGTTATAGTAAAACAAGTTTCCAAATGTACAAATTTATCAGCAGTTCAATATAAAATGTCATCAACCCATCATTTATTTAATCTTTGATGCTAGAAAATGGAATAATATAATGTTAAGTTTTATTCACATATAAATCCAAGATACCCTCTTTCTTTTCTTGAAATCCTTTCCACACATATAAACCCTAGAATCTCCAAGATTAAGATTTTGGGTGAAAATGCACCCCAAGTTACATAAATGAAAATGGAGATGTCTAGTAGGTTAAAAGTATGATTTTAACATGTATAGAGTTTATAAAAAGGATGAACTCACCAAGTGGGTTTTTGAAGAAAACCCAAAACCCTAGTTGTTCCTTGGAGAAGATGACAATGGAGGAGGTGACTTAATGCTCAGAACTTGAATCCTTAGATGATGCTCCCAAAAACTAGCAATAAATTAGGTAGATGAGGATTTATGGAACCCTAGGTTCGGTTCTTGGAAGGGGAGAGTTTTAGAGGAAGAGAAATAAATGAAGTATGTGATAAATGAATGAGAAAAGGGGAAGAAACTCGTCTAAGAGCATCAGAGGAATCCCGCAACTTATGTCGCGACTTAAGGCCGCGACATAACCCACCCGTGTTTCTGAACTGGAAGACGGACAATGGGTTACGCAACTTGTGCCAGGGCTTGCAAGTCGCGAGGTAACTCGCGTAATCCACTGTTTCTCTTTTCCAAAATCAAGACTTAACGCACGAACTTGGCTAAAACACGCGATACACACAATTTGGGTAACGCAAGATAACTATGATTTAAAATAAGGAAGACTAGAAGTCTTAACGATAGAATTAATACAATGAAAATTCGGGGCGTTACAAGAGTAATACACAAGTTGTTATTATAGATAGTAATAAGATATTACCTCAATGACAAGTTAGACTTTTCAGAGGTATGTTTTATTCAAATATGTTACTTGCATTTATGTCTATGGCATATATTCTGTATATCTATTTCTTCTTCTATTAGGTGTTCCAAGTTTAATGACAACAGTTGTGTCTCAACTCTATTTGACCTTCCAATAGACATTGTTGCTTCATACAAGGAAATGTAAATTAGTACATATATACACGATCATTTACCATGTTATAAGACGATTGCCAATTTATATTACTTACATGTTCTTTTCTTTTTATTGTGAAACACGGTCTGTATCTTTTCAATCAGATCAACCATAAAAAAGTGATGATTTATGCCTGACCAACATCCCATATATTTAATGATTTTTATCTTTGTAAGTTCAGATATGCTCATCGATGTACTTCTTAGCCAACTTTCCCCATAACATTATACGAAGTTCCATACCGATGTATGTCGTTAATGAATGGTCAAATAGTAAGTGAGCAACTTCACATAAAAGTACGCTAAGTAAGTGTTTAAAATAAGGTACCTTTTATCAGATATAACGACTTTGTGCACTTCGAGATTACATGATTGCACTATTCCGACTTGTTTCTCACGTAATCCCCACTCTCGGACAACTCCGATAACGTCTACAATTAGATAGAAGTTACAAATGTAGATGTAATTGAATCAAACAAATAATAAAAAGAAGTTAACTTGTTAGATACTTGTCGCCTAGTGTGGATTGGATATAACCCCAAAAGGCTATAGTAACTGACAAATCATGCAAGTATACATGGCTCACTAGTATCGTCCAAAGCAAGCAATAATGGTAAGTAATACGAGATATCATACCTTAGGGATTTTCAAAGCAAGAAGAGTAACCAAAGTCAACTTTAAAACAATATTTCAAGGGTGAAAACGAAGTAATATTTTTGGAGTGTTGGTAACTAAAGTACTAAAATGTAACAATAAGTAAAAGATAGTATGGGTGTAAGACCAGGTTGGATTTCAGCTAACACACTGCAGTGAACAATGCTACAACCTCACAAGGGTGCTGCAACAATAACTCTATACAAACACTACTGGATTGAACGACCTTCCAAGGAAGTGCAAATTAGACCATATGTTGGCAGTGCACATGGTGATTGTAACACCCTCAAATCTGGAAATAACAACTAATTTAAAATTTTCTAAATACATTAATAATTTAAAATTTTCTATACAAAAGGGTAAAAAGAAGATTTCACATTTGGTGCAATTGTGACAAGCCAAATCAGTCGATATTGTCCGTTGTATAAAGTGGAAGATTATAGAAAACTTCTTTGTATACAATATTTGTTGATAGGTTATTATCACACTTGCCACCATTATCAACATAAAATTGAAGGCCAGTGCGATTGGGATTAACAAAATTTTCCGCTAACATGGAAATGTGGTAAGTAAATTGCCAAGACAATGAGCTCATATACCAAAAGATCATAAATGCCAGTTGATTACAAGTTTGTAATAAGAAGCAATAATAGATGACAACACTCTAATCTAGGCCTCACTAGACATAAGATTACAAAAGGTTGTCAACTACGTTCAAAGGTATAGTCTTCAATATTGGCATCCCAAAAATGCTCCCAAGCTCACCACTAAAGACGTCTAGGCCTCCTTGGCGCTCGCGCCGCTAGAACCTGAGATGCATACCAACAATCAAGTGTTAGACCAAACGGGTCTAGTGAGTTACATAAAACATAACATAATTATATAAAGCATGTCATGAACAATTAAGACACTTCCAATCACCAAAGTCCATACGGGGTCAATCATGGGGGAGACCCATCATACCAGTGAGTTTTACCTCGAGTCAATGTACCTTGATGTTCACTCGCTCGAGCAACACCCCGAAGGCCCGGCACACTTGAAGACTACCTCCCATGCATTACTCCAAATGGCGGAGGTCTAGGCGCATACCATCATGGTGGCACCTAAGACTACATCCTCCTAGCACTTACTCCTGGTTCGTTCTGTGTACTTACAATGTCCGTCTCTATACATCACTTCATACCCATAAGATACATGTACAAGACCACAACCATTCCAAACATACTTAGGTACAAAACTCTACGGTATGTAAATACCCAATATAATCCATGGCTCACCAAGACATATATATATAAACATGCTCAAAACATCAAGAGTAATAACCTCATCCATGTCCATAGTCATATCCAAGTCTAAATACCAATAACACCAAAATTAATAGTTAGGTCCAACTTATCAGGTGATCAGATCTTATCATAACAATGACACATTAGACATGAAAGCATATAAATTATGTATCTCATTTGAAAATAAGGTAAGAAACTCACTATCTAAGGTTTCACACAAAACCCTAGAAACTTGGAAGAGAGGATGAGAACTTGAATGTGCCTTAAATACTTCACTTGATGACTCTTGAAGCTTCCTCAACCACCAACAAATGTCCCCAACTAATCTAAGGTTTCAATAAATGTTTGGTAGGTTTAGAAGTAGAAGAAAATCGCCTAAACCAGCTCCAAGTCGGCCCCAAAACGATTTAAGATGAGAAGTGAAGTCAAAATGGTCAAAGTGGGATTTTTATACTCTCAGACCCCGCCGGCGATAGTGCCTGGCGATTGTGCCAATGGCACTATTGCGGGGTCACTATCGCGCCACTCCACGACTCTCGGTACAACCCAGGCGATAGTGCCTGGCGATTGTGCCAAGGGCACTATCGCGGTGGCACAATCGCGACCACCACCGAACCTACGGTACCACTCCAGCGATAGTGACCAGCGATTGTGACCAGGGCACTATCGCGTGGCACTATCGCGCCATACCCTTACAGCACCACAACTTGACTTTTCTAAGATTCATGAAGTGGAACTAAATCTGCAGATGAACATGCTATTAACAGATTGGTATATCTCATATTAGGCACACAAAGGGATTCTCAAGTTAACCAAAAGTCAAGGAACGAAGGAAATACTCACCTTAGATTTTCGGGTGTTACAGATTTCAGCTAACACACTGCAGTGAACAATGCTACAACCTCACAAGGGTGCTGCAACAATAACTCTCTACAAACACTACTAGATTGAACGACCTTCCAAGGAAGTGCAAATTAGACCATATGTTGGCAGTGCACATGGTGATTGTAACACCCTCAAATCTGGAAATAACAACTAATTTAAAATTTTCTAAATACATTAATAATTTAAAATTTTCTATACAAAAGGGTAAAAAAAAGATTTCACATTTGGTGCAATTGTGACAAGCCAAATCAGTCGATATTGTCCGTTGTATAAAGTGGAAGATTATAGAAAACTTCTTTGTATACAATATTTGTTGATAGGTTATTATCACACTTGCCACCATTATCAACATAAAATTGAAGGCCAGTGCGAGAAGTTACTCGAGATACGACCACATAAAGCTGATCGTGTGTAAAAACAGGCTTCACCAGGTATGTACACACATGATTAAATGTTTGCCCTTGACTTTTCTTGATTGTCATAACAAAGCAAACCTTTATGGGAAACTGTCTTCTCTTAAAATGAAAAGACCAACATGTATCAGTTGGTGTCATATCAATCCTTCCAATGAAAGTTTTTTCTCCAACATGAGTACCAGTAATAATAACAACCTCAATAACTCTCCGACTGATTTGAGTTACCACTAACCGAGTACCGTTACATGGCCTTTTTTGCAAGTTTATGTTACGTAGCAATATAATTGGTGCACCGACCTTCAACTCTAATTTATGGTTTGGAATCCCAGAAAAAACACAATGTGTTGAAAAATTCACAAGAATACATAATCCACATTTCCTCCAAGTTGTCCATACTCACACATATCTCATCAGCACTTTAACAATTTATGCATTTTTCCTGGCATCTTCATAAGAGCATGTGAATTAATCATGTCAAAATCATCATTTGTCAGGCACATAATGCATCGCTCCTTTAAGTAAGAAATGTCGCTAAGCCTGTATGAAATATCAGGGAATATACTGGATAGGGATGAGCATAACCCGGAATATTCGAATTACCTGACCCGAAATTTGCCTAAAACCCGCCACCCAAAACCCAAAGACCCGACCCCGTTAGTATTTTCGGATAAGTAAGATCGGGTTGGGTATCCAAATCACCCACCCGAACCGTCCGAATATCCGGTATTATTGTTTCTTTTTTAGAAATAATCTATTTCTATTTAATTTCTACTTTCTATAGTCTAAAGCTAATTCCTCACTTCTCACTCAGCATCGACTCCTCCAGTCTCCAAAGTCCAAACCACGACAAACATCTCTCTCGATTCCCATCGCTTGGACGTTGATCGCTCCCAGCCTCCCACTGTCCATCGCCCCACGGCGCCCGACACACGGGCCATCGCTGATATCTTTCTCCTTCGCTGTCTGGCTCTTTGCTACTGATTTGAGTGATTTCAAAATTTCAAAATTACATCTATAAGGTTTTTAGATTGTTTATATATGTTATTATAGATTTATAGTTCACTAATTGTGTTGATCCCAAAGAGCAAAATGCCTTCATCAAAATTGAAGACTAGTTGAAGTGGGGTCAAGATAGTCACCAAAGTGGATTAGTTTGTCATCTAGCCGAAAGAAGATCAATACAAGATAAAATTAACTAGTAGTTTGACAAATACTATTACTGGCAAGACAATTTTGGAATGCAAACTTTCCTATCAAGGTTTGGTTCACCAACTCTCCCAAACTCTTTCTTTTGTATGGGAACATACAAAAGCAGGCCAACCAAAGAAAACCCTAACCACTATTTTATTAATGTCATACTTTCTTTACTGTTTTCTTTGTATATCAAAGTAGCAAGTGTCAACATCAACTAAAAAGATTGAAGTGAAAAATACAAACATGCATGGGTCGACACATCAAAAGAAGACACTTGTTAAAGTTGGAAGATTACATTCAATGCAATGGTGGCTATAAAAGGTCACCCTTGTCATTAGTTGTAACTCACCCATCTTAAAAGAACTTCTATGTGAAAGCTTCTTAGGCAAAATCGGCGTCACTATCTGAAGGATTATCTTAGTATTGTTGGAAAATTTTAGTAAAAATTGTGATTTTTTTACTAATTTTGGACACAAATAAATACATGTATATGTATTGTATATATCTAACTCTTCGTGGGTTTATGTTCTCCTATATGAGAGCTTCAAAACGATATATTATGTGTCTAAAACGGAATATGTGTGAATGAGATATCGATGCTCAAAGTTGAGTGTTTGGGATGAAAATTGGCAAAACCAAATAGGTGTGGGAACTTGTCCCACATAGGAAGGAAAACCAAAAATTTTAGTGGTTTATAACTAAAAATGTGGAAGGGATTGTCAAGTCCTTAGTTTGGTTTTACTTCATCACCTACCCGCGCGCAGGGGGGGTGCCGATTGCGGCCTTCGTAGGCTAAATTCGGCGAACTTGTGCATGGGCGCGACCTGCTTTGTTTTGAACCAGTGCATTACGCGAGTTAGGTCGCGGGTTTACCCACGCCATTAGTCGCGAAACTCACTGTTTGTAGAGGATAAAACAGTGAGTTACGCGGGTTAAGCCGCGGGGCTTACTCACGTAGTAAGTCGCGAAATTCACTGTTTATAGACGAACAGTGAATTACGCGGGTTCTGCTGCGACTTCACCCGCGTGATAAGTCGCGGCATTCACTGGTTTTTTGTAACTCCTTTATACTCATTATTGAAATGATTAATAGGATTAATTAACATTAATCCTTCGGTTTTCAATTGATTAGTATAAATAGAGGAGTATGTATCAGTCCAAAACACACAACAATCTTGAAAAAACACAAAGCTTTCTGAATTCTCTCGTGCATACGTTGTTTCTCCGCCGATTTTTTCAAGCAAGTGGTGATATCCGGCAGTACACACTGCTTACGCTGTTGTACCCTGGGAACAGACGGCAAATCTGTTTAAGGGAATCGTGTCCAACACGAGCCTCAACATCATTTGAATATTCGGTTTATTCATTTATGTTTTCTGTCGATTCCCTTTATATTTGAGTTTTACTAATCATTTGTTGATTATATTTACTTATTCGATATTTGTAATTATATATATTATTGAAATATATATCTGTAAACTAACAAGTACTTTAGATTTGAAAGAGAACCTTCTTCCCTCTCTCTTTCAGTGTTAGCAAAATTTTCATCAGTCATATTGTTTAGAATCACATGTCTTACCTTCCTAGCTTCCACAACAAATCTGTAATTTTATGTTTTAATAAAATATAAAATTAAAAGTGAAAATTTGTTTTGTTTGTATTCATCCCCCCTTTCTACAAACACATTATGTGTAAGTCATTGCATCCCAGGACCTACACTCTTGTTATAATGAGATAGTAAATTTATGGCAAAAGTTATTGTGTTTCAATAATGAATGGGAGAATCTCAAAGATTTGCCACGTTTCAAAACAAGGGAGGAGAATGATAGAATTTTTATGTTCATGATGATTGTTCATTCATTATTTGATGATATCAAAGGTAGACTTGTAAGTAGAACATCTTTACCATCCATTAGAGAATGTTCTCAACCCTTAGACGAGAAGAATATCCATATCTTTCTTGAAAATTCATCGATCAATTTTTGGAATCTCAAAAAACTTACAATCAAGCTCTTTTGGTTCTTAAGGTAACTGGATTCTTCCATGTACCTTTTTAATAAAATTTGTGTTTGTCCCTTAGATCATAGATTGGTTTGTTTTTCTGATCAACTTCCATTCCTTGAAATTTACAACACTATGTTTTTGTGTTTCAAGAAGAAGATCCAAACCTTTTTCTTGAAAAATCATCAATGATGGTTAACATGTACGCATTACCACAATGAGACTTACACTCTAGTTGGTCCCCAAAGATCCATATGGAAACGATCAATCAAAATTGAATTTTGCTCACTTTATAACCACTAAGAAGACCCACCCGACTTAACTCTGTCATTTCATTCTCCCTTATATGCCCAAGATGATGATGACATAACTTCATATCATCAAAGTTAGACATAAAACTTTGATGTGACTATTGTGTCACCATGAACCATACAAGCTTCCAAGGCACATACGTTTAAGGTCTTGTGATGTGGACTCATAATCACTAGAGCCCCTTGTTAACCTTTATAACTCCACCTTCACCGATAATATGATAACTCTTCTCATCAAGGGGACTAACAGATATTACATACCTCTTCAACTCATAAACGTTTTTCACATGTCCCATAGTACGAATTGCTCCTCCAAACATTCTTATCCTTACGATACGGTTTCTGCAATCTTGCACAAGGACTTATCTTTCATTAGCATCGAACCAAAACAATATCCTCATAGATGATAATCGATCTCGGTCTGTGCAAACATAGAAAATACCTCCAGAATCAAGGATATGTTCTTCGGCAGACTTATAATCCATATGAGAAACTAATAGAAACTATCTACGACTCCCTTGCTTTACTATATCAACTCATAGATTGTTTTTCTTTTTGATTAACGTTACTACATCTATTTCTGTAATTTTCGAAATAATTAATTTTATTAAATATATATAAATCAAAATTGACCAAAATTATCCAATCTTAGTTTTTACATACTACTAGAAATCATAGTGGAATTTATAAATTTAGTTTGGTAGTTGATATTTTGTTGAAGTGAAAGATTTGTAAAAAGGAAATAATTGAGAAAGAAAAAGGAGAAGTGGAAGAAAAAAAGAAGAGTAAAATGTGGAGAGAGCCTTGTATGGAAGGCCACACAGACCTGCAATAACAATCAACTCTCTCTCTCTCTTTTCTTCCCAAAATCAACCTCATTTCCCAAATTAATTTCTAACATTTGGGTAATATTTCTCTGAAATTTATCCCAATTAAGATAAAAGGAAAAACTTCAATTTTTCGAATTTGTTTACAAGATTAACTGGGTATTGCAGATCAATCAATCAATTGCAAAAAAAAAAATTAATCATGTCGTGTTCGTCGTCATCTGGGTCGGAAGAGGAAGATGAGGACATGGATTCCTACCGGAAAGGAGGTTATCACGCCGTTAGAGTCGGCGATACGTTCGCCGGCGGTCGGTACATCGCTCAACGGAAACTTGGATGGGGTCAGTTCTCCACCGTTTGGCTTGCTTATGATACCCAAACATCTGTAAGTTTTTTTCCCCATTTCTTTTTCTTGATCGATATTTGTTGCCCTAATGATCATGAACAGTGATGATGATTTATAACCATCATCTAGAATTCCATATAGTAAATAATCTTTTCATTGATGGTTACAAAATGTGGATCATTCGTTACGATTTGCTTTCTTTATGATTTGTTGTTGCATTTCATTGAATTAATTAAATGTAAAATCATAGTTGGAGTTCATGTTTAGGCAACATATGGTTCTTAATCAAGAACTAAATAAAGGAAAATTTTGTTGTCTACTTAGTATTAAGTTATGCATCTGCTGTTTTCTGTAGGGTAGTAGTGATTAGGCAGAAAGTTTTAGTCTTTATTTTTTATTTTGATCTTGAACTCGAAAAAATTTAATATGTTTGTACTTTGATCGATTAAAAAGATAGGGTGTATTCTGAATAAGTAGCCTTTCTCAATATCATCATGTTGTTTTGGCTAAAATGAAGTTGATGGTGCCTCTTTTGGTGCAACACATTTAATATATTGTGCATTGAATTAATGTGTGAAACCAAACGAACCCAGTGAATCTGACAGGGTGTATGCAGACCTTACCTCTACCTGACCCCCGACTTGTAAAAAGAAAATTATTTTCCGACCTGTAGATTGGCTTTGGAGGTTTGAGAGAGAAAATGCAATAAAAATAGATAGAATAATATGTACGAATACGATTGACTTATGGATATCATTGAATTCTCCTCCTTTTGTACTCTGGTATGCTTAATTGTACAATTGTCTTTTTAGCTAGCTTCGTCTATTATCATTCAGTTTGTCATATCGATGGCTATGCGTTCATTCAGTCATGCCTAATTCTTTAGCATACAAGCTAGAAATCTTTATGAAATCTTTAGTATAATTTGAGACAGGGTGCGTTACGTTCTTTATCATCTTTTGGTGAAGTATGCATTATTAAATATGATGTAAGCGTGTCATTTTTTTTTCCTTCGCGTAGTTATTTCCGTCAAATGAATCATCACCCGTGAAGTAAATCTTATAGTATTTGTTAACCATCGTATTTGATGTTGGCTTGTTCTATTCTATGAGAACTAAGGGTCTATTTGTTAGCAGCTTAACGAGCTTAATGGGATTCACAGCTTGTTCGATCAGCTATACATGACTGTACCAGTACTGGCTTATTGATATATAAAGTGGCTCACTCAGACTCAGTAAGGGTCTGTTTGGTTGGTTTTCCATTAAGTTCTGTATAGATAAAGTTGTCTGTGTTGATTAATCTGTCTGTATAGATTTAGAAGGTTTTTATTTTAGAGAGTTTTTTTATAGATGAAATGAACGTGTTTTTTAATAGGAGGGACTGGTTTGGAAAAAACTTGGCTTTCTGCATAAAACTCCCCCTTAAAATCTTACTGAATAAGCCACTTTCTATATCATTAAGCCACTACCAAACAATCATATATAACTGACTGAATAAGCTGTGAGTCTCATTAAGCTCATTAAGCTGCTAACAAACAGGCCCTAAGCTTCTAGGGGGGAGCTTTATGCAGAAAGTCATGTTTTTCCCAAACCTTCCCCTCCCAATTAAAAAACATACTCCTTCCATCTATTAAAAAACCTCCCCAGTCTATACAAACAGATTAATCACACAGACAACTTTATCCATACAGGACTTGATGGAAAATCAAGCATAATAATTACTGATAATTCTTTGAAGTGTTGGTTTATTGAAGTTGTGGCATATTTAGAATGTATTAAGCATATAGTAAAGGACTTTATAAAGAGACTTCACGATAGAATAGTAACAATCGAGAAGCTAACTAAATCACACAATTTGTCTTCGACATCTTAAAAACATCATTTGCTTTAATTATGTTATTAATGTTGTTTTGTAGAAATATGTGGCACTCAAGATCCAGAAAAGTGCGCTTGAATTCGCTCAATCTGCCATCCATGAAATCGAAGTTCTTTCTACTATCACCGAGGGTGACCCCGAAAGTAAAAAGTGTCTTATACGATTGGTGGATCATTTCAAGCATACGGGTCCAAATGGACAACATTTGTGCATGGTTCTTGAATTTCTCGGTGACAGCATACTCCAACTCATCAGATATAACCGCTATAAAGGCCTTCCGTTACATAATGTAAGGGAAATTTGCAAATGCATACTGACCGGACTAGATTATTTGCACAGAGAGCTTGGCATTATACATACAGACTTAAAACCCGAAAATATACTTCTTCTTTCCACCATAAATCCTTCAAAAGACCCTTTTAGATCGAAAACGGAGCCCATTCTTAGTAGGCCCGAGGGAGGTATGAATGGTGGGCCTGTGATTAATGCTATCGAGAGAAAGCTAAAGCAGAGGGCTAGACGAGCGGTGGCTAGGATATCAGCAAGACGGGTTTCGATGGGTGGGGGAGCACCGGCTGCAAAACCGGAAAGATGTCTAGATGGGATTGATTTTAGGTGCAAAGTTGTGGATTTTGGAAACGCGTGCTGGGCTAGTGCACCGATGGCGGAGGAGATTCAAACGAGACAATATAGAGCTCCGGAAGTTATATTGCAATCGGGCTACACGTATTCTGTCGATATGTGGTCGTTTGCTTGCACTGCCTTTGAGCTCGCTACTGGCGAGATGATGTTTGCTCCCAAGACTGGCCAAGGTTTCAGCGAAGATGAGGTATTCAGAATTCTAGTATTAAGTACGTTTTTTTTTTTCCTTTTTCGGTATAATGATGGTATCTGGCATATTTGACCCGAGTTCCCGACTAGTCTGTAGGGTTGCTTTAGAACTTTTAGACAAATTTGTTTCTTCATAAGCTAGAGGTCTTCACGGAAACAATCTCTCGTCGTACCCCTGGACCCTAGTTGGTGTTAGACGCGAATTTTGTTGTCATTTTCTGATACGGAAAGATTTGCTTATATCACATGGATTGATGCAGGACCACCTTGCTTTAATGATGGAAATACTCGGAAAGATGCCTCGAAAGGTAAAAAGAAGCGTATAAGAATCCATTTAATCCATCTTTAAACAGTAAATTTCGATACCCATTATATGTGTTTTCTTTATGCTTTCTGGGGTGAAAACAGATATCCGTTGGAGGGCTTCGATCGAAAGAGTATTTTGACAGATATGGTGATCTCAAAAGGATCCGTAGATTGAAAAGCTGGCCTCTCAGTCGGTTACTCGCTGAAAAATTCAAATTCTCTGTGAATGACGCCCGTGAATTTGCAGAATTCTTGAGTCCGATTCTTGATTTTGCACCAGAAAACCGACCAACTGCTGAGCAGTGTTTGCAGCACCCTTGGCTTAACAAAACCTCTGAATCTGGTGTCGAAAAGGTAGATGCTGAGATGAGCAAACTTCAGATTAAGGCGGGTAAGTGAAGAAGGGATCACATGGTGTGCAAAATGTTTTTGGAAGGAATGGAATCTGTCAGAGGGAATGGAATCTGGTCAAAGGGATTGAGGACTCCAATTCCTTCCGGTTCCATGAACCAAACAGTCAGCCACAGATTCCATAGTACAAGTATAGTATCCCTGCCCTCTTCCACCTGTATCAAGATTTTTTTTATTTTACCATCTACGTATATTGTTGTTATCCTATTTTGCGAACCGCAATAATGTTTGATTAATTTTTAAAGTCGAGTAAGATGTAATATGGATGATAATTACCGCAAGCATATGATGACACCCTTGGAGAAATTTTGGTACTGATTTCGACCCTTTTTAACACATTTGCAGTCACTGAAATCGCCGTTTGGTTTGTGTCGTCGATGTATTTGATAGTAAATTATGTGAACACACAAGTTGTCTATTGTTATACACAATAGATACCTGCAAATAGTTTGGTTAGTCATAAGCTAGCATTGCAGGTTGAAAAATTACTTCAAGCTCCAGGGGTTCTTTTTCCACCTTTTCCAGTTGCGCCCCTCATAATTTTTTAGGTCATTTACATTATCATCAGCTAGTTTTTACAAACAACTAATTTATCTTTTGAGTTTATTGAAAAAGCCTCATTTGGTTAACTATAAGCCAACTTGTTGAAAAACTATTTCAAATAGCGTTTTAATGATCTCTCGGGTGATTTTTTCCTTCTAATTTTTCAACATGTCCTTTTAGGTCATTCTAACTTATTAGCTACTTTATCAAATATATCCAGAGTCTAGTCTTTCAAACCTTAGATTTCAAGATTCAAAATATGAAAATGATGTTAGATGTAAGGTGGAGGAGATGAGGATAAGAAAGATATGATGTTTGATGGGTCCATGGAATGGATGTAAGCCAACTCAAGTGAGGATGACTGGTGGACTATGAAACACTTGTGACCTTTACATTAAAGTAAGTGGTGGATACAAACTTGAGTTATAGGCAATGGCATGTCATTTTGAGATGAACCCACAAGCACCATTATGAATCTAAAAACTCATTACTCTCCTTTTTCACTCAATTCTATTGGTTCTTATATAAGGGGTGTTTGGTTTGTATAATGTTTTTCTTTTTGAAGGGATGAAATCTATCAAATGAATTGAAACGAAATGTTATTAGGTTTGACCAGGAAATGGTTTATAGGTGCAAGTAAGATTTGTATATATTGTAAAATGTGTATTTTGATCAAGGTTTTAAACAGGGTAAGACATTAACTAATGACGAGAATAAGGTGAGGCATGAGTGATAGTATTACAAAACAAAGAGATTTCACCAACGATTTTTTTCGACGGTAATTTTTGGCCGATTTGTAGCGGTTACCGATGGATTTTCGGGTCGGTGATTGAGAATCCACCATTGATCATGATCACCATCCACATTTTCTCCTCTTCGGTGATGAGATCTACCGGTGATGGCTTTTTCCGATAGATTACCAACGAATTTTTCCATAGGTGAACCCTCTTTGTTTTGTAGCGTAGTGTGGCTTAAAACAAGTTTGTATATTATATATATATATATATATATATATATATATATATATATATATATATATATATATATATATATATATATATATATATACACACACACTTATGTAGGGGTGGGTTCAAATGAAAACTCATTTTTAAGTACATTGTGGATGCTTTAAGGGTTTGAAAAGGGTTGGACACATTAAGTACACCCGATACATGTATCATTAACTTTTACTGAAAGCGGCATTGGATCTAAATCATAAAAAGAAATTGATTTTAAATAAAAATTTAAAATTTCCTAAAATAAGAAAAAAAAATGATTCCAAATGGTGGTACTGAGCTTTTCAAAAGTTTCCTCCCTTCTCTCATTGTAAATACCTAATTCCTTTGGGCTTTTTCATTGATGAAAATGAAAGGAACATGTGATAATTTGGAAGTCATTTTCACAGATTGTGACCATAATATTATTTGTTGAATAATATCATAGATAAATTTACACAAATATTTTTTTGGTGGTAAACATGGTTTTCTAGACCAGCTTACGCATACGGACTAATATGTTGAGCGACAATGAATGGTCAGGATCACCACGGGAGAGGGGGGGGGGGGGTGATAGCGCCTGGATTTGTATTCATAGAAGATGAGATTTCCATTACAACACCACCTCTTATTAATCAGAAATAAAATAAGACTTCAAACTTCAGACCTATTAAAAAACAAATGACACCTAACACTCAACCTAGAGAGATTTTTAGGTATATAACCTTAAAAATGAGGTTTTACTTAAATACATGACCTTCTCATGAGTATGAAACAATTTTTTCTTTAATAGGTCAGGAAGTCATGAATTTAATTAAAAACTCATTTAAGGTCATTTCCCTAAATGACCCTCAACTAGACCTTGTATTTCTCCTTGCAATCATCGATCTTGCCATATCTTAAGATGATGTCACTAGTATGTTGGTGGTCAGATTTATGCAACCCCAAAAGGCTACAGTAATCGGGAAATCACGTAAGTATACATGTTCTCCCCATATCGTCCTAAAACAAGTAATAATGGTAAGAATACCATATATAGATCCAAAGAAAGTAAGGATTTTCAACAAGTCAAACTTAAAGTAAGATTTCATATGGTGATTTGGAAGCAATATTTGTGAGAGTGAGTTAACAACTAAACAAATGATTTAGAACAGTAAAAGAAAAGCAAGAGTGCAAGTTTAGGCTCGAGTTTAGCAACAATGTGTTTA
Source organism: Arctium lappa (assembly GCA_023525745.1). Classification (NCBI taxonomy): domain Eukaryota; kingdom Viridiplantae; phylum Streptophyta; class Magnoliopsida; order Asterales; family Asteraceae; genus Arctium; species Arctium lappa. The sequence goes on along the minus strand of CM042062.1, from coordinate 812,765 downwards.
GGATCATTGCTACAACATTACTCGTTGGGATGCTGCATCATTGGTTCTCAACCGCACTACTGAATTAAACAGTCCCCTTTCGAGGTTCAAATTAAACTAATTGCCGGCAGTACCACGCATTCGGGTAACCCAACTGATGTCGTACAGCTCTTACCGTTCTTTTCATATAGTTTGCAACCCGTTAAGGTTGACATAGTTCTTTATAACCATCTATAACACTTCAGTGTTCTAAAAGTTTACGTTGGCTTGCATTCAAGTCCAACTCATCCAAGTGAAACAACATACGGCACCTTGTCAAGAATTTCTTGGATGAAACTTAGAAACAAGGGGTGAATAGTGAGGTTGATAGCCAATAGTGAAAGCAATTTTCCACTACCACATATTATAAAATATTATAAAAATAATTAAATTACCTTCTTATAAATTGATTATTACAAAACAAGTGTTTTTAACATATTTTAAAACATTATTAGAAACAAATCCTAGGGATTTCTAAATCCATTTTTTCCGGAAATGAAATCTCGATATTTCAATTTCGGACCTTCCGTTGAACCAAACGCAGGATTTGAATAGCATTCAATTCCAAATCCTACAAAATCCCGCAAACCAAATGGGGTCTTACGGTTAGGTGAAATAGCATTTATTTGGTCGGGTGGGTTTGGTTTTTTCGGGTGGTTCGGCTTCTGCACAACCCTACTAATAAGTTTAGTAAATTTATGGTCTTTCATGCAAAACAATATTCCAAAACATATGGTGAATGACAATTAAATATCTACATTCTTTTGTAAATACCATAACATAACATTGATGGTATACATGCAAAACAAGGTATCCAAGATACAAACTTTCATATACAACACATATCACCTTGTATGATATCATGTAGAGCTTACATAAAATGTTATATCAAGAGCTTATAAAAGTTTGTTCTACTGAATGTTTCCACACATGTCAAATCTAAAACCATATACTAGTATAAAAGTGTAGATCATATATTAGGAGCTAACAAAAGTGTAACGTACAAACTCATCGCAAAAAGTGTGTTAGATTAGGGGTATGAGATGAAAAAGTTATCCTTCCATATAATCTTCATCATTTCTTTTAAAAAGTCATTTATCATTAGAATTGAATTGATAATCTTCCTCGCATTCAACATATGGTTCTATATCCGACTCAAAATCATCATCGTTAAGTTATCTAGCACCCATTGTTTCTGTAACCATCTTTAGACTACCCCCTTCCTCCATTATTTTCTACCTCATCACTAATAGCAACAATCCATGATTGTCCTTTACTAGCATCAAGAGAAATTATACATCCATGTTTTGATTCTTCATTCTTGCCTATTTCTTGAGTAGTTCGGCATTGAATTGACAAATACAAAATCGTTCAATCCTTCACTATCAAGCATATCTTTTTTTTGTGTATCTGATATGCATTCATTTTACTACTTAAACGCTTCATTTTTAAATGCATATCTCAACTTTTTGCAAGCTAATGTTTCATAAATCAAGGCCCTTTGAGCAAAACTCATATCTTTATCACTTGGGCAATAAATCATTGATTTTATATTGTATTTGCAGCTTGCAATTCAACTTTTGGACGTTTTTGCTGGAAGATTTTGTGTGCTAAAAAACAAAAAGATAGTAACATGCTGCAACATCAAGCCGCCTCAAGATTTGTGGAATATTCCTAGAATATTCTTCCACCTTTACATGAGTTGGTGGAAATCTTTGGAGAGATTTGTCATGTGCTATATTTTTCTTTTATCCATTGTGTAAAACTTTACTCTTCCTTTTGTTGGCTATAAAAGGTCATGGATATTTGTTGGAAAAACATACAATTCTCCCGTCACTCCCAACAATTTTAGATTTAGTTGTACTTTTTATTTTTCAATCATTTGAAGAAAGATTGAACCTCTTGCTTATTTTTATATAAGTAGTTAACTTTCAGTATTTCTTAGTTGCTTTATTATATCTCATTTATTTATTGCACTTTAATTTTATGTCTTTATATTATTGCATTTTAGTTATTCGTCTATTTATTTATCTTATTATGTCATCATTATTATTTTAGTCTAGATTTTTATAATTCTCGTAAACTTTAATTTTACCATCATTCTTTTTATTTAATCTTCGTAACATAGTTTTTAATTTATCGTAATCCTTATTTTTAGTCGTAAATGTTTATTTTCTTCACTTTAGAAATGCAAGGATCTCGAGTGATAATAGGCTAACAACCTTAGCTTGGGTGTGGGGTGAAGTGTAGATTAAAACCAAATTTTGATGGTGGAAATTATTAATTAATAATTCTTTCCAATAATTCATTCAAGGCTATATTTATAAAATCATTTCCTAACAAACTGATCATTGTTGAAAATGATTAAAGTGTAACGGACTTAGAGATAAGCAGTCGTGACACGCCAACTTGAATGATATGGAGATATACTCGAGAGAGTTATTTAGATACAAAGAGACTTGTTTTCATTCCATTAACTTATACAAGGAATAGATTGTGCCATTGTCTGCCTAGACTTCTCTCTATTTTGGAAGCATTAGAGTTAATCTATGGATAAGTGTCTTTTTCAACCTCGAAAGAGTGCCTTAATAAAGTTAATGGTTGGATAAGTTGATTTAATTGTCGAAAAGTCTTAACGGATCCCTACACTCTTGCTCCTTTTTAAAGAAGTTATTTTTTGTTAAAATAGTTGTTTAAAAATCACCCAACAATATTTCTTCAAAACCGCCATCTGAAATCATCTCTTTTGTTAGACTTTTAATTTATCTTTTACACCTTTTTCCTTTGGATCGATACTCGGTATATTTTACCGTTTTATTACTTGTAAAAGACGACAATGGATTGATAAGTGTATACTTGCACTAATCTCCGTTTGCAAATAGTCCAAGAGATTTATTTCATATAAATTGCACAACAAGTTTTTGGCCGTCACATGCATTTTATCCATGACATTTTTTAGGTATAGCCATAATGATATAGTTGATCAAAGTTGCTTAATTTATTCAAGACACACTTCTATAACTAGCCTATGATTTAAATGGGACACGTTTTAGCCATGAATTGCACACAATTTTTGGGAAGGATTTAGGTCGGACTCCTTCATGCATCCTATACACTCACCCTCCTTTCCCACACCTCTCCCACATCCTTCACCAATAATAGAACATGATTGTATAAAGCTCCCCGAGTCTTTGGATCAAACATCATATGCCTTTGTAAAAACCACATGGAAATTTTCTTCAAAACAATGCGGCAATGGTGCTACAATATCATCAACACGTTTCTCTTTCTACACAACAAAAAGTTGTTGTAATGGTAATATAGCATCATGGGTAGTGTTTAGGAAAGGGGTAAGGATATTTTTGGCATTTTGAAGCACCTCTTCACTATTGTCAAGTGAAAGCGGTTGCTCAAATGCTCAGATTTCTCTACTCGATTCTCTAACTCTTGACTCTCTTTTGGATTAACATCACATTCATTAATGATCTCTTCAACATAGGTTGTGATGTTGGTAACAGATGTTGCATTATCACTTTGCGTGTTTTACATGTGATCATTCCTCAACGTATCACCAGATTTAAATTGTTCGACTTGTTGTAAAAAGAGTGTAGGGGGTAAAATTAAATTGTTAAAATCAACTCCTTGAAAACTCCATGAAAAATCAGTTTGTCCTTCCCAAGATTGGTCAAAAGCGTTTGAATATGTGTTACTCCAATCTTGGTAAGGAGGTGTGGGTGGTATGAAAATGCTATGATCTTGGTTATTTGAAAAAAAAAATCGGGACTCCTCCCATGAATGAGTGAATGCATTAAAGTGTGAGGTAAAATTATTATTTTCCATGCAACAATGGAATTCTGGGTTTGATGGACAATTGTATGATAAATGATTTCCGCCACAACATTCACAGAAAACATATCCATATGGCCAAAACGACCCAATTGATGAATCCATGTTCATAGATAGATATGCTCAAAAACTTGTTGCTCAAACACACAGGACGATGTATGACAAACAAGGGTGGTAGAAAAATCGACTTTTAAAATTCTGACTTCCAAAAATTCGAGATTGTCGTCTTTCCTCGGCAATGATGCCAAAAACTTGTTGCAAGATTTATATGACAATAAATCTCTCAGACTATTAGCAAATGGAGACTCGCGCAAGTATACACTTGTCAATCGATGCATTCATCTCATTTACTTACATAAGATAGCCCTTCATAAACTAGAAATAAATAATACTAAAAAATATCCTCAACACAATTGCCATAAGCTATCCATAAGTTTAAAATGGTTAAGCACACTATAAAACACACTTTTTGGATTATTAGGACTTGGTTTTAGGTTTTTTATAATTTTGGAGCAATTTGATTTGCATCTCATTTTTATCTCTTTGCTTTGCCCAAGGAAAATTTACAATTGATGTCTTTCGGGTGTCCTTCGCTTGATGGGAAGCTTTATTATATTTTTTGATAGTATACATTTTTATGCTCTACTATTCTTTTTTTTTTTAGCTTTTCGTACACAGTATGCATTTTATGCTATATTATTTTCATCCGATATGAGCTTTGCTCATTTTTTTTCACGTTTTTGGCTATCAAATGTAGCCTCCCCGAACTAAATAGGACAATGTCATCATTGTGGTGAAGGATGTGGGAGAGGTAGTGGGAAAGAAGAATGAGTGTGTAGGATGCATGATGGAGTCCAAACGATGACCTAAATCCTTTCCAGGAAATTGTGTGCAATTCATGGCTAAAATGTGACCCATTTAAACCATAGGCTAATTCTAGAAGCGTGTCTTGAATAAATTAAGGAGCTTTGATCAACTAGATTATTATGGCTATCCCCCAAAAAATATGCCATGGATAAAATGCATGTGACGCTTGACATGGCATATTTGGCATAAAACAACCTATTTATCAATCTAAAATTAGCTTAAAATTAAAACGTCTAATTAATTAAAACTAAAAATTAAACTACTATGCAGATAAGAGGGTAAGATAAACTGCCCTACTCCATTGGAGTAGGGGACGCCCGTGCTCCCTGTCCAATCAGAAACCCACAGATCTCTACCAACTCTTTCAATACCTTCTCCTCATCATCCTTGATTGCTTCTTTTACCGTTCCATGTACGGAATTCCTTACCGCATCTTTGATTGCTTCCTTTACTCTTGCCGAGATGACAACCTCTTGGATGTCTGTCATATTCTGAATTGTTTCCTGCAACTTGCCCACTTGTTCCATTAAACTTTGTATCTCCGCAATCAAACTTTCTTGTTCTCCGCCAGTCCCAACTTCTTTAGGCTTGGTGCGCTTTTGCATCCTCTCCACCGTTTTGCACTCAATCAATATCGTGTCCTTGATAAGATCATCACCTGGTCGTAATGGTATTCTTTTGCTTTTCAACAGACCATCAATTAGTGTAGGAAAGTATAAAAGAGTCGTGGTCTTTTGACACAACTGACTATGGAATTGTAAACGATCTGTCCAACATTTATTTTCTTTTGACACATCACACAATATAGTAACGAGATACGATCGAGTGAAATACTCGAGTTGTGTGATGTAGGGTGTTGAGTGAAGCATAAGAAGTGATACCATACCCCGACGTCAGCGTCATCACCAAGTTGATTGGTGGGGAAGGTTTTTTGTTTCTTCTTTTGAGATGTTTTCCATGAGCAACCAGTCTTTCCCACCGTCTAAAAAGACTAAGCCTAAATATTCATTTGTGTGTTTTTCAAGTAACACGGTATATTCACAAATGTCTGATGCTTGAAGATTGAAATACGAGTTGATTATCTCGGGTGTGCAAGTGACACCTCGAACCGTGGATGAGAAATTATCTCGATTGTGTAAGACAAACTCATCTAAGCTATCTACGGGTTGTGTAGAATTCCCGAACCCATTTGATGCAATACGGGGAGAGTACAGTAGTAAACTCTTCCCAAACTATGTGTTTCAATAATGTCACTGATAAAAGCATACGAGTCCACACATTCCCTATCAAACTCGCGTTCGGCATGACCCAAAACATCATCAAACCGCCCCTTTTGGGGCTGCGGCTTGTGGGTCCTTCAAATCGGTTGTGAGCGGGTTTGACGGGTGGTCTTTCGGGATGCAAAAAAAAGGGCTTTTCGGGGCTGTCCATATGGTCCGTGATGAGCGCATAGGGGGCGGCTTTGGAACACTAGGCTCATCAAGGGATGAAGTCTAATCCAAATCCTCACCCTCTCCGTCTTTTCTATATACTCTATTTTCGATCGGTCTAAAATCTAGATCGCTATCACTTTGGTCGTTCTCACCTTCCTCACCGTCTTTATCAAGTCCATGTGCGGACACATTATGTGCAAGTGGTGGTACATGTGAGATGTGGAGGTCCGGAATGGATGTGGTGATCAGTGTGGTGTAAGTGGGAATCAGTGTGTGCAACGGAAGCCCACTTCACTACCGTCAACTACCTTGACACCATGTCCATCTACCTCTCTTACTCACCCAGTGGAAACCCAAACCATTTTCACCGTTGACACCACCCAAATCCGTAGTAGGCAGCTCGAAATCAACTACGCACAACCTTCCACTACACCAACTTCAGAAGCAGACTTGTGGATGGAGGTACTGTTTTAAGCTTACCTTCTGTTACATCATCATTTGAGATTCCACACACAGTGGACCCATTTAATGCACAACACACTATTTTGGGAAGTGAAAATGTTGGTATGGAGACATTTTTTAATTAGGAACATGATCCTATTTTTTTATTAGAGTGGCCCTACCCACATGTGGAAACAAGTGGTATTTTGACCACTTTTTGGCAAACACACTCCATTGCACCAAATTTGTGCCAATACAGAGAGCTAAATATCGAGTATCATACGGCTCCTTTCGGCACACCACACACAGTATCCACTTGCACAATGGGTGATGCATCAGTGCCTTCTACACCACCTTTCATGGAATCACCTCACATGACTAGTTTATCACGGAACTACCACCACAAACAACCGCATTCACCACATTTCGAACACAGTGATTACCACTATTGTCAACAACAGTCTCACAACACCAAGCACGTTCATGCCACATGAGTCGACCGTTGTACCCACACCGGGTTACAAGGCTATCTTTGTAACGTCGCTACGTATGGTCAACGTAAACCTATACCCTCATTTTCAAACAGTACTTTCATGTTCCGATGTACACACCGATTCCTACTTACACCACACGGATCACCGCATCCAGTCTGGACGTCCACATCTCACATGTACCACCACTTGCACATAATGTGTCCGCACATGGACTTGATTAAGAAAGTGAGGTAGGTGAGAACGACCAAAGTGATAGCGATCCCGATTTCTGACCGATCGAAAATATAGTATATGAAAGACGGAGAGGGTGGGGATTTAGATTGGACACCATCCCTTGACGAGCCTAGTGTTCCAACCACTTATACGCTCATCACAGACCATACGTGCAGCCTCGAAAAGCCCGATTTTTGCACCCCGAAAGACCACTCGTCAAACCCGCTCATGACCGATTGGAAGGACCCACAAGTCACAGCCCCAAAAGGGGCGGTTTGATGATGTTTTGGGTCATGTCGAGCACGGGTTTGATAGGGAATGTGTGGACTCATATGCTTTTGTCAGTGACATTATTGAAACACATAGTTGGGAAGAGTTTACGGTTGCCCCGACCCGTATTGCATCAAGTGGGTTCGGGAATTTTACACAACCATAGATGGCTTAGATGTGTTTGTTTTACACAATCGAGATAATTTCTCAATCACGGTTCAAGGTGTCACATTCACTTGCACGCGAGAGATAATCAACTCGTATTTCAATCTTCAAGCACCGAAAATTTGTGAATATACTATGTTACTTGAAAAACACACAAATGAAGATTTAGACTTGGTCTCGGAGACGGTGGGAAAGACCGGTTGCTCAGGAAAGCATCTCAAAAGAAGAAACAAAAGGCCTTTCCTACCAATCAGCTTGGTGATGACACCAGGGTATGGTATCACTTCTTACGCTTCACTCAACACCCTACATCACACGACTCAAGTATTTCACTCGATCGCATCTTGTTACTATAATGTGTGATGTGTAAAAAGAAAATAAATGTAGGACAGATCGTTTACAATTCCATTGTTGGTTGTGTCAAAAGACCAACGGGTCTTTTATACTTTCCAACATTAATTCATGGTCTGTTGAAAAGCAAAAGAATACCATTACGACTAGGTGATGATCTTGTCAAGGACACGATATTGATTGATTGCAAAACGGTGGAGAGAATGCACAAGCGCACCAAGCCTATAAAGAAGCTGGGACTGACGGAGAATGTAACACTCTCAAATTTGGAAATAGCGACTAATTAAAAACTTCCAAAAATACCTTAAAGGGTAATAAAATTCCTCACTAAAAGTCCATAATTGAAATACATTTATAGATTGAACCGTCAACGAATAATTAAAGTCTTACATAAAGACTAACTAAAGTCGAGTGTTACTATAACTCAATAACAATCGCTATCTCCAAATATAACTGCGGAAGACTTCATCAAGCTAATCACCTCTTCGAGCACACAACTAGCACTCATCGCTTCAAAGTGTCGCTAGAACTAATCCCGAAATAAAACCTGATGCACATGCCGACAAATAAAAAGGTTAGGCTAACGCCTAGTAAGTTCAAAAGTTTATATCATGATTATAAAGGAAAACGTAAAATGGAAATATTGTAACTTATAATCATGATCCTTTAAAATTATTTACTTTAAAATAATGGAACAACTCATTTACCAATAATATGCATTCTATAGATGGTCGCCTCAACGCCAGAACATTCTTTCATGAAATAATGCAATCCAACACTTACTCAAAACGAGAATAATGGTAATGCTCGAATGATGAAACTTGGGTAAACTTTATAACACAAATGACCCAAATATGAGTAAACTCAAGTCTCCAAAATTATAGCATAAGGGAGATAACCCAAATCTCAAAGTGTCACTGAAAACGAGGATAAAACCAAATACCTCAAAACAACACCTCTCGGTGACGGGGGAATCCCGAATTCCAAGGCTAGTGGCAGAACACAAAAGTAGGTCACCTTCCAAGTTACTGAGCTCACCATACTGGGTTCCCATGGCCACGAGCTCGCCGACTCGTACTAAGATGTGGGGGTTGGCACCCGAGGATTACCAGTCATGCTCATTCGCTAGGATTACATTTACGGCCCACGGCTAGTATCTGGTCCCACATAACCGTACCAAGTTGCCACCCTAGGACCCAAAGTCTCAACTAGCTACAAATGGGAAGTGACTATCCCATAAAAACATGCTCAGAAATTAACTCGCGGATGCAGGTCGGGTCTTGGACTCCACGAGCCCTCGTCGTATTATCCTCGACATCCCAAGACTAATTATGACACCAACATATAAATAATAGCCCTTTTTCCTTTTAAAAAAAATAGTAATGACCGACTCATATGCCTATGGATCCACTGCATTACAGTCTAAACAGTACATGACTCCAATTGAATGACCAACACACTCAAAACATGTAATTCTCAAATGATGCGCATTAACCGCCATCATACTCGGTATTTCACAACGGGCTATTAAACCGGACCGAAGTCCTAAAGACTCATTTATTTTCAAATATGCATTTCCAAGTTTAACTGCTGATAAGAATGGAAATCATAAAATGAGACTATATACATTCTTTCAAGTACCTCACATAAATGTGCAAGTAATACTTCATAAAACATTCAATTTCATGAATGATGCATAAAACCCGACAACCATTCAAAAGTGTATTTCTTTGACCAAAGATCTATTTATGCAATAAAACATCAAGACACATTCATTTGTGACTATTTATCAAAATGCCCAAAAATCCCAAATGTGAGTGTTATACAAAGTTTATAAAGTTAAATACTTCAATTAATCAAGATCAACAAATAATCCAACATTTGATAATTTCATGTAAAACACATAAACACTTTAAATGGACATTTTGGCATGTACACCGTTTTCACAAATCAACTTGAACTCACCTTGCTAGATTTAGGCTAAATCTAGATTTTACCCAATTAGAGCTTCCTTGAAGAAACTTGATCCTTCAAGCCAAATCTTCCAAAACCTAGATCCACACGGGTCCAACCATAAATATACATATTCCACCATAAATAATACATCCAAAACCATATAGAATCGATCCCCGAACATGTTACAACAAAACCTCCACTTTGGCCAAAAACCCCAATTTGACCTAACTTTTCTCAAAATCCTCCAAACCGAAATTGGAGAAATAAAACACTAGGAAACCATCAATGAAACATTTACAACTCTTACATAAGTTTATAAATGGAAGGGATAAACTTACCACTTAGGTTTTGATGTAAACCTAGAAAACCCCAAATTCTTGAAGGTGGAGGTGATGATGATGAACTCTTGATCTTTGCTTCCACTCCACCACCAAATACTCTTGGATCTTCCCAAAACTAACCATCTAACCTTGAAAAGCTCTCAAATACGAAACCATGGCAACTTAAATCACTGAAATCAGAGTTGGGATGAAGAAGATATGAAGAAATGAAGTTTTAGGGTGAAAATGAGGCTAAAATTAGATTTTAACCCGTGTTGTTTCTTCTGATGCCAAGCACGACTCGTGCCACTTTTGTGAAGAAAATGGCATGACCCGTGCGCCCTGCAGACCATGAATATATGCCCGAACACTGTTTTGGTTATAACTTCTTCGTTATAGCTCCGTTTTCGCTCCGGAAAGAACCGCTGAACTCGTAATTGAATCCTTTGTCCATCAAGACTATAAAATCTAGGATTCAAGTCCAAAATCATATATCTTATTTTTCCTTAATATATCGGTTTCTGTATTAACTTGAAATGATATCTTTCGAAAATCGAGGTGCTACAGAGAACAACAAGAAAGTTTGATTGCGGAGATACAAAGTTTAATGTAACAAGTGGTGGAACAAGTGGGCAAGTTGTAGGAAACAATTCAGAATATGACAGACATCCAAGAAGTTGTCATCTCAGCAACAGTAAAGGAAGCAATCAAATATGCGGTAAGGGAAGCGGTACATGGAACGGTAAAATAAGCAATCAAGGACACAATCAAGGACGGTGAGAAGCGGTTATTGAAAGAGTTGGTGGAGATCTGCGGGTTTCTGATTGGACAGGCAGCACGGGCATCCCCTACTCTAATGGAGTAGGGCAGGTTTATCTTACCTTTATATCTGCACATTAGTTTAATGTTTAGTTTTAATTAATTAGACATTTTTATTTTTAGTTAATTTTTAGGCTAATTTTAGACTCCTAAATAGGTTGTTTTATGCCAAATGTCATGTGGAACGTCGCATGCATTTTATCATGACAATTTTTTTTGGGGATAGTCATAATAATCTAGTTGATCAAAGTTGCTTAATTTATTCAAGACACACTTCTAGAACTAGCTTATGGTGTAAATGGGTCACATTTTAGCCATGAATTGCACACAATTTTTGGAAAGGATTTAGGCCATCGTTTGGACTCCATCATCCATCCTATATACTGATTCTTCTTTCCCACACCTCTCCCACATCCTTCACCACAATGAGAACATTGTCCTATTTAGTTTTAGTTGGGGGAGGCTTCCTTTGATAGCCAAAAAGGTTAAAAAAATGAGCAAAGCCCATATCAATCATTGGATGAAAATAGTAGAGCATAACATACATTATATATGGGAAAATCTAAAAAATAATAGTATAGCATTAAATGCATACTATAAAAAAAAAGTTTTCCATCAAGCGAAAGGCACACGAAGTCATCAATTGTAAATTTTCCTTGGGAAAAGCAAAGAGATAAAAATGGGATGCAAAACACAAGTGCTCAAAAGTCACAAAAAAACTAAAACCAAGTCCTAATGATCCGGAAAAGTGTGTTTTGTAGTTGCTTAACCATTTTAAACTCATGGCTAGCCTATGGCAACTTTGTTGAGGATATTTTTGAGTATTCTTTATTTCTAGTTTATGAAGGGATATCTTATGCAAGTAAAAGGGATCAACGCATGATTCTTGTAGGCATTTGGCATGTACAACTTCTTTTGTTTAATCGTTATTTTGTGTTGATTGGAACAATCAAAAGTCTTAGTATGGGGGTGTGATGCGTTCATTTTACTACTTAAACGCTTCATTTTTAAACGCATATCTCCAACTTTTTGCAAGCTAATGTTTCATAAATCAAGGCCCTTTGAGCAAAACTCATATCTTTAATAAATCATTGATTTTATATTGCAGTTGCAGTTGCAGTTCAGTTTTTGGACGTTTTTGTTGGGAGATTTCGTGTGCTGAAAAACAGAGAGATAATAGCATGCTGCAACATCAAGCCGCCTCAAGATTTGTGGAATATTCCTAGAATATTCTTCCACCTTTGCATGAGCTGGTGGAAATCTTTGGAGAGATATGCCATGTGCTATATTTCTTTTATCCATTGTGTAAACTTTACTCTTCCTTTTGTTGGCTATAAAAGGTTATGGATGCTTGTTGGAAAAACATACAATTCTCCTATCACTCCCAACAATTCTAGATTTAGTTGTACTTTTTATTTTCTAATCATTTGGAGAAAGCTTGAACCTCTTGTTGGGAAAATAGTCTCAGAGATTCCCAACAAACACTGCCCTATAAAAACGAAAAGAGAAACGAACACAAGAATATACGTGGAAACTTCAAAACCGGAGAAAAAAATCACGGGCCTCCAGAGAGAAAATTCCACTATACGACAAATTTATACAATCATATAGACCAATCTCTCAAACCAACCCCCCAAATACACCCATACTCTCCAAAGATTTAACTCACCACTTTCTACACTCTAAAACAAGAGAACTAGAAAGAAAGAATCAAATACTTAAAATATATATTTGATTGGGGCACATTGAAACCAAAGCCTTGGACTCCTTTTATAGGCATGAAAGCCACTCCACCTTCCTTCACTCCACCGATGTGGGACAAAGAGTAAAAACATCCTTCTTTTATTTTAGCCAATACTTCATCAATCTCCACCTTGGCTACAATAAAAAAAAAACAAAGATTCGATGCCACATCTAGAGAAACATTGTCTAAACCGACAATCATAATTCTCAAATCAGAGAATTAACATACTCCACCATAAAAGAGTATCACCACTTAGAACATTCCCATTCTAAGAATTTCAAATCGGCACATGTCGAAAACTTGTTGAAGATTTTATGGTACAACTTCCCCATTTGGCTTTCCCGGAAGTTCATCAACCATCGACATCAATTTCCACCACACATCTTGCACCTTTGCCAAACCAATGCCCATGTGTAAACATGTGGATTCGCTAACACATCCTTCTCCATGGCGCGGACATACCATAAGGATATCATATCTCAAAAAAATTCATCTCCATCGAAGACGACAGAGATAACGTTAGCTGAGTTGGAGTCTTTTGCCGCGACTGCTCCACCTGGACAATTACTCCTCACATGCCCAGACTGTCCACACTTCCAGCAAATTGGATTCTTCCTGTAGTTCTTCTTCTCGTTCCTGCATAACAAAACTGTACCTCTGATGAAGTACCACTGCTACCTTCCAATCTTTTCTCCTCGGACAGGAGTTTGCTAGTAACATCTTCATACTTCAGGGTCTCTTTCCCATACATCAGAATAGGTTTCATGTGCTCATAAGAAGATGGCAAAGATAATATAAGCCTCAAAGCTTTATCTTCATCTTCAACCTTCACTCCAATAGCCTCCAGTTCCGAAACGATATTACTAAGAACACTTAGATGATCTGAAATTTTTGTATCTCCATTCATACGTAGAGTATGAAACTATTCCTTGAGGTACAACCGATTCGAGATGCCTTTGCCTTGATACAACTGCTCAAGCTTCTCCCAGAGCTCCTTGGCCGTTGATATCCCGTGCACATTTGCAAGAACATTCTTGGCAAGACATAAGCGAATTGCACTTGTTGCTCTCAAATCCATATCATCCCATTCTTCATCATCGACCATACTGGACTTTCCGGAATCGCTGCTAGAACCAGGGGTTTGGTTTACCCCTTAAAGCCTTGTGTAACCCGGACTGAATCAACACATCCTTGACTTGAACTTGCCACAAGCCAAAATTGATCCTTCCATCGAATTTCTAAACATCGAACCTCATAGGGCTGAACTTTGACATCCTAACCGTGTCTCACAACCGTATTTTGTATACTCAAAAAATGTAACTAGCCAATGAGTAGTATGCCCAACAAAAGATCCCAAGAAAAAGAGGTGGGTCACAATGGACACGCTTAAGTACCAAGTCTTTCCTTAGCCAGAACCTTCCCTAGACATACACGCATTCCCGACCCATACACAATTCTATCGTACACAAAATAACCAATAGAAAATTCGTTTTCTGATGCGGGAGATCAGACAAAGCTGCGACCACAGATCATACGACGAACCTCTAAAACCGAGACCCCCCCGAACCTGGGGCTCTGATACCACTTGTTGGGAAAATGGTCTCAGAGATTCCCAACAAACACTGCCCTATAAAAACGAAAAGAGAAACAAACACAAGAATATACGTGGAAACTCCAAAACCGGAGAAAAAAACCACGGGCCTCCAGAGAGAAAATTCCACTATACGACAAATTTATACAATCATATAGACCAATCTCTCAAACCAACCCCCCAAATACACCCATACTCTCCAAAGATTTAACTCACCACTTTCTACACTCTAAAACAAGAGAACTAGAAAGAAAGAATCAAATACTTAAAATATATATTTGATTGGGGCACATTGAAACCAAAGCCTTGGACTCTTTTTATAGGCATGGAATCCACTCCACCGATGTGGGACAAAAAGTAAAAACATCCTTCTTTTATTTTAGCCAATACTTCATCACCTCTTGCTTATTTTTATATAAGTATTTAACTTTCAGTATTTCTTATTTGCTTTATTAAATCTCGTTTATTTATTGCACTTTAATTTTATGTCTTTATATTATTGCATTTTAGTTATTCGTCTATTTATTTATATTATTACGTCATTGTTATTATTTTAGTTATTCTCATCTCTCAACTTCTCAAGATTTATGGCACACACGACCTTACCTTAGCTTACATTTTTATTGTTAGAACATAAAATGTTCTATGTTTAGAAGTTTTGTAAAGTAATCATGTTTGTGTATTTGGGCCTTGTAATTAGGTTTGGGCTTATTTGTATACAAGGGTGATGGGATATAAATAGGATTTGTTTGGAATTGTTTTTGTAACTTTCATTTGAAAATGTAACCTGTACGCGCTCTTAGTGTTTCTAGAGAGAGACATTTCCTCTCTAGATTGTGTGATTTTGTGAATAAACAAACATTCCTTCCCAATCATTCTTGTTAATCTTCTATACATTGATTGAATTGTGATCTCAATTGGACCTAACAAATGGTATCAGAGCCTAATCGAAGAAATCTTTCATCGAAAACGATCAAGATCACAATTTTTATCGAAGAAACATTGACTTTCGCATGAACAGTATCTGTGGATTTCGAATTCTTCATTTTGATTTTAATTTGATCAAGATTTATTGCTAGATTGATTCTGAGATTATAGTTGAATCATATGGAATCAATCACATAGTTTGATTTCTACAGATTTGAACGAATTGATCGATTTTGAGGATTTTTGGTTTGAAGTACTTATATTAGTGTGTGATGATCATATTTCGATTAAGAGGTGTTTTTGTTAATGATCATCTACTACAAAAGTGCTCCAATGTTGATCAAATTTGGCCTCAAAATTCGATGTATCAAAGGAGAATTTGATGATTTTTGCTAAGTCAGGAATTCGCAAATAGCCTTATGCGAAAAGTGAAGAATTCGCATGCTACTGTGCTTATGTTGTGTGCGAATTGTGAAGAATTCGGAAGCCACTTGATGTGAAATGTCAAGAATTCGCATGATGTTATGTGCGAGAAGTGGCTTCCAGGATGAATTTTTTTCTAAACATAGAATTCGCTTGAAAGAGCTATGCGAGAAGTTTAGAATTCGCTTATAGTTGTATGCGAATTGTGAGGAATTCGCACATAGGCGTATACGAAATGTGAGGAATTCGCATATAAGCCTATGCGAATCGTTGGGATTTCGGCTAAAGCCTCATGCGAATTGTGCCTTTAAAAGATTAATGGTTTGCGAATTGTGTGTTATGCGAAAAGTTTTCATGTGTTATGCGAAAAGTGATTGTTCTGAACCAATTTTGCTACAAGTTTGCCCTATTCTCGAGATTTTTCGCATAATACATGTGTGACATCATTCCTATCTTCTGTTGGTCACATATTTTAGCAATTGATCTAAATTTTCACGAGTGCTCATGCTTGTTAAGATTTTCAGATACTGGATGTTTGGATTTAGTCTCTGATTGGATTGGATTAGCAGTCTGAGTATCTGCAATCATCAGTCTGGAGTACTTCTCTACGATGTTAGACCTTTGAGTGTTCTTAATCATTCTTCCGACCTGATCAATTAGAAGTGTGAGTGACTGCAATCATTGTTCTAATGCTTTGGTTGTGATTCAGAATCTTTAGTGCTTATAATCATCCAGTTGATTTGTGAATAAAGGAGTTCTGAGTTCATTTGTTCTGTATTCTGAAAAGCAGTTAGAAAATGAGTATATTTCATCAGTTGTTGAACAAATATCATAATTTTCTTCTAACCCTTGCATAGTAGTGTTTGCTACAAGATGCTTCATCCTGCAAGCTGATCAGATTAAGTTCTTAAGTTGAATTCCTATTCAACTCGTGGTTTAAAGACAGATTTGGTGTTATAAACTGAAGATGCACTTTGGTTGTCACGTCATAATTCACACATTTCTTTCTTGTGGGCATAACGAATGTGTTGGATTTACAAGAGTTAAAAGTTGTCTTTGTGTGCACTCAGTCGAGGTTATTGTCTACATCAGATCTGGTATTAAAGCTGAAACTTCAAAGATAAGAGCTATTTTCAAGGGAGAGCCGGAACTATTTTGAAGTTTAAGCAACGCTAAGTTTTCTAAATAAATCAAGGGAGAGAAGAGCTGAAGCTTGAAAAGAATGATTCATTTACAAAACTTAGGGGGAGAATGTTAGAACATAAAATGTTCTATGTTTAGAAGTTTTGTAAAGTAATCATGTTTGTGTATTTGGGCCTTGTAATTAGGTTTGGGCTTATTTGTATACAAGGGTGATGGGATATAAATAGGATTTGTTTGTAATTGTTTTTGTAACTTTCATTTGAAAATGTAACCTGTACGCGCTCTTTGTGTTTCTAGAGAGAGAAACATTTCCTCTCTCTAGATTGTGTGTCTTTGTGAATAATACAAACATTTTCCTCCCTAATCCTCTTGTTTATCTTTCATACAACAAATTAACTATGATCTATGGACCTAACATTTATATACCCTTCTATTTCTGAAGTAAGATACTTTAGCAATGTGACTCCGACTCTAGATACAAACCAACATAAATTGCATTTATCTGCAACTCTATTTGTACCATCCAAATTACCATATTCCACCTCATATCACCCGAATTCTTTTTCAAGAATGTCTTTGTACAAGAAATTGGTACGGTTGTTAAAAGCTAATCCGACTAAACCATCCAGAATGGAATCTCGTTAGAACTTTTATTACTAGAAGAAGAAGAACAAACTTCAGTGGTCAAGTCATCACACGCATAACTAATGTTAAGTGTTTGTTATGATGTTCTTATTCTTCTTGAGTTTGAACGATGCACTCTACTCGTGACAACATGGCCACTGTTGTTTGTTTATCATGTTCTTGGAATAAAAATCTAATGACTAGCATGGTTTCTATATTAGATGGTTTAGTCAAATCAACCATAACATCAAAAGCAAGTTTTTGTTAGAAGGAACTCATGGAAAAGAATTCATGTCATATGAGATGGAATTATGGTATTCCGTGTGATCCTACAAGATGCGGTCAAATGCAAATTATACAGATTTATAGCTAGTGGGAACAGTACACTAAAGTACCATATTATGGGAATAAAAGAAAAAGATGCAACCATGTGTAAAAAATGCAAGTAAGGAAGATAAGGTTGTGTTTGTCATGTTACTTAAAAAGTGTAAAGAAAACAAAATGAAAGAAAAAAATATAGGGGAAGAAGACATTACAACGCGTTGAAATAGAAAATGAGGTGAATGTGGGGTCAAAGAGAAAGAAGACAAATTATTTAGGGTCAATGGATCGGTTTGCTAATGTTAAAAATCTTGATGCTCCAACTCTTACTATGCATCAATAACATCTTAAAGATGTACTTGATAAAGAAAGAACACGTGGTGTACATTAATATTGCGCTTGATGTCGGTGTTTTTAGTGAATTATCCGACTATTGTGTGAGAGGTTGATAGTTAAGCTTAATATCAGTTAGGAGGTTTGGAGAGCACATTCATATAAGCTATCTAAAACCTGAGATCGTTGGTCCAAGGGGGCTCGCGGTTGCGAAAAAAAAAAACAAGATTCTTTTTTCCTTATAGCTAAATTGGCTAAAGGTATGGGTCATAATTATTACGGACAGCCAGCAACCGAGAATACGATTAATCCGGCATGGGCTACATGGGCCCCTAGTAGTTTACCGGATAAATTGATAAGTCGGACATTCCCGGCATGAATAAATTCAAAAATCATATGTAAGAACTATAGCATTTCGTTGATCAGTGGTTATTCATTCATCGGTGTTTGGAAACTCTCACATAATGCCTATCAACGAAAGTCGATGCCTATCGTTAGATGATGCCAATAGATTTTCCACTGATCCGTGGGTGTTTCCACGGATTCGTAACTGAGTTGTTTAATTTCGTAACCATCCAGTAATTGTCCATAATTTCCGGCAATCATTGTCCTTTAATGGGGACATTCATTCATGGTTAATGTATGGACCATTACGATTTCTCTACCCGATCTCACATTTATTCTTCGTAATACCCAAAGCATATTAGGGTTGAAATGGTATTTAAAGAAAGTGAGCTCCTACGTGATCTCACATTCTTGTTCGAGTTATTACTTTGATCTCTCACCGACGCTGTTTCGCTAACATTTTGATGGGTATACGAATCAGGTATTCCTTTTCATGTCATCGACAATGATGAATTTCAAAAGTTTGTTGAAGCATTTGGGTAATATGGCCCGGGTTACTGTAACACCCGAAAATCTTAGGTAATTTAAATTCAAGTTGTGTGGTGGTCGTGTCATAATCATCTATTTGAAAATCTTTTTTTTATTTGTTAAAAAACTTAAATAATAATGAAGGTTTAAGTTATAATATTAATTAAATAAATTATTGATAGTTTATGTGATTTATGGGTATGCTAGTAGCAACTTTGTGTTAATAAAAGGGGTATTTCTTAATTGATTTAAAACCCAAAGACTAGAAGTGTAACTTGTGGGTTTGGTAGGGTCAAAGGGACCCACATGGCTTACCATGTGGGTTGAGCAAGGGAAACTCACGACCAAGCCGCGTGAAGGGCTGTTGGCCAACGAAAAGGAACCCCACACATGGGGATGGGCAGTGCCCACCGTGGGTTGGGTGTGGGTTGAAGCCACATGAAACCCACGCGGTTCCTCCTCCCTTTTCCCATCTGATTTGTCTTAAAACCCAATCCCCTCTTGAATTTTGAGCCACCCAATTAATTCCTTTCTATCTCAAGGTATCCACTCAAGAAAAAAAAAACATTCAAACTCCTCCATTAATACCTCCCCTTCCAAGCATTTATTTGGGTTCTTTAATTTTGGTTTGAAGAAAATATTCAAAGATACTCTCCTAAAAGTTGGAGTATTTATTGTGTGGATCAAGCTTCCTCACTTTCAATCACATCTTCAAGACTTGTTGGATTTCTAGGGTTTTTCCTATAAAACCTAGATAGTGAGTTTTCTACCAACCATTTTCAAATGAGATACATATCCTAACATGCTACTTGTCATTAATTCATGCTTATGTATATATATTGATCACCTGATAAGTTTGACCTACCTTCCTACTTGTGGTATTTAATGGAGTTTTGGTTAATATTCTTTATGTGGGTTTTGATAAAGTTATTGTTGGCAAGATTATGGTCATGGTTATATGTTAACATGAGATTGATGGGTATTGTTAAACTTACATGATTTAAGGTTTTTGGACCTAAATTGGGATTGGAATTACTTGGGGTCTTATACATGTACTTTACTTGATGTGAAGTATGTATAATGATGGATGTTGCAAGTATTGGATGAATCATGAGTAAGCACTAGGAGGATGTAGTCTCAGGGTGCCACCCTGACGATATGCACCTAGATCTCTACCATTTGGAGTAATGCCTGGGAGGTAGTCTTCAAATGTGTCGGGCATTCAGGATGTTGCTCATGCGAGTGAACATCAAGGTACGTTGACTTGCGGTGAAACTCATTGGTGTGATGGGTCTCCCCCATTGACTCCTTATAATTGTTTAAATGATCATGCCACGTTATTGTTCAACTCACTAGGCTTGTTTGGCCTAAAACTTGTTTGGTTTGATGTGTATCTTAGGTTCTAGCGGTGCGACCGCCAAGAAGGTCTAGTAGACTTTAGATGTGAGCTTGGGAGCATTTTTGGGACGCCAAGTTTAGAAGATTTATGTTTTAGAGATTTGGATAACAACTTTATATAATCTCTTTCCTAGTTAGGATTTAGATTAAAGGGTTGTTTTCCCTCATTGCTTAATTGCTACAAACTTGTAACTAACAAGCATTTATTGTCTCCCTTTTTGGGTTGAGCCCGTGCTTTGGCATATTTTTATATATCACATTTCCAATTCCGAAAATTTTTGTTTATCCCAATTTTTGGGGTGTTACAAGTTTGTATCAGAGATCTAGTTTAAGTGAACTAGGTAATGACTATAGTATATCTAGACTTAAACTGGTTGTGACTAGGATCACTGTCCACACGGGTAGAGCATTCCTAGGTGGGGAGAGTGGTAGGACTACGGAAATGCATTGATTAAGAGGTTGTGATGATGGTGACAAGAATTCTTATGTAATGTACGTTCACAAATTTCACTTGGCCAGTGCTATTATGAATTTATAAATACGTAAGTGTGCTTGAAATTGTTATTATAATGATTAATCTTTGTAGTAGTACGTATTGAACCATTAATCTTTTAAAGAATTAACCGGTATGAACTTTATCATGTGTGACAATTCACAATGATAAACACGAGGAATCGGGTGGTGGTACCTGACGAGGGTAATGAAACAAGTGTCACAGCTCCAGAGACTTCAAGAAGGGTAAATCCGACGGGTGTTCCGACTGTTCCGCAAAGGACCACCCTGTTGGAGGGAGTTGTGGACCGAGTTCCCCAAGTAAATCAAGAGACCGAGAACCCGGTCGTTCAGGAAGCGGGCCCCCAGTCAGTCTTATTGGCAAGCATCATGCAAATGATGAACTCGGCAATGGATAAACGGGATGAAAGGTTCATGAAGATGATCGAGGATGGTGACACAAGCAACCGGAGACATGAAGCGGTGGGGGACAATGCGGTAATTGGATCGGGTGGTGCCGATAATGCAATTGGGACGACGAAGCATGTTATTAGGGCTGATAGGAAGAAAGAAGGGGTTGCTCCTTTAAATCCTTTTTATGTAGTCGACCTCCAGAATTCTCCGGAACAACCAATCCAGTGGCGTGTATGAACTGGAAGATGTAGAGATGGCTTTCGAGTCAAATGATTGCGACGAGGGGAGGCTTTAACATGGTGGAATCTCACCCGGAAGGCGCTTACTCTGGAGGTCTTGGCAAGCTCGTTTGGCCAACCTTCAAGAAGAAGATTATGGACAAGTATTGCAACGAAAATGCCCTTGACAAGATAGAGGAAGAGTTCCGGACTCTGAAGAAGGGCAATCTGTCTATTGTCGACTACTTAAAACTATTCATGGAGAAGCTCAGTCTGGTGGAACATTTGGCGACCGATGAGAGGTCAAAGATAAAGGCGTATTTGAGAGGTTTACCGACGGAGATGAAGACGGGCGTGAGGAACGCCCGGGTGAATACCTTGCAAGAGGTCATCGAAGAATCTCAATTGGTAGAGGACGACATTGTTCAAGAGAGAGAAGAGAAAGGACATCAAGGAGAGAAGCGGAAGTGGGAAGGGCCAGTCGGGCCTGCACGATCATCCAAACCCTTCAGCAAGGGGAAGAACATAGCGCCACGACGTGAGGCGAGGTGGTGTCCCAAGTGTAAGAGTAAGCATTTTGGGCCTTGTAATCTGAAACCCTTCTCTAACACTATGAAGTGCTTTAAGTGTGGACAGAAGGACCACATGAGTAGGGATTGCCCCTCCCGGGGAGTTTGCTATGAGTGTCGAGAGCCGAGGCACATCAAGAGGGATTGTCCCAAGTTAGCAAGGGGTAGCCAAGGGGTTTCAAGCGGGGTTGTGCCAAAGAAAGAGATTCAACCGAAGGCACCAAGTCGGGCCTTCCAAATGACTGCGAACGAAGCAAGAGCGACGACGGATGTTGTGTCGGGTACGTTTCTAGTGAACTCTCTACCTACCCGTGTCTTGTTTGATTCTGGTGCGAACCGATCCTTTGTCTACTTCGTTTTGCAAGAATTTCTCTACTCCTGTTACTTGTTATTTGATGCTCTAGTGGTAGAGGTAGCCAATGGGGAGCACATATTAGTCCGGGAATGTTCTGTTAGATGCACCTTAAATTTAGATGGGGAGTTCTTTGTAATAGATTTGCTACAGGAGGATATCGAGGGGGTTTGATGTGATTGTTGGGATGGATTAGCTATCCCAGCATGATGTCGGTATACTTTGTTCCAAGAAGATGATCAGAGTACCCTTGTCGAAGGGTGGGGAAGTCATAATCTACGGGGAGAAGAATCGAAAGACCAACACGATCATCTCGGCAATCAAAGCGCGAAAAAGTCTAGCCAAGGGGTGTACGTCTTACTTGGCTTACGTTATCTACACGAAACTTGAAAAGAAGAAAATAGAAGACGTGGATGTGGATGTGGATGTGGATGTGGTGCGCGAATACCCGGACGTATTTCCAGAAGATCTACCGGGGCTACCACCGGAGCGCCAAGTGGAGTTCCATATTGACCTCACTCCAGACACCGCTGCGATCGCCCGTGCCCCTTATCGTCTAGCTCCGACGAAGAAGCAAGAAATGATGACCCAACTACAAGAACTTCTCGAGAAAGGATTTATAAGACCGAGCTCGTCACCATGGGAACCTCCAGTTCTGTTCGTGAAGAAGAAGGACAGATCAATGAGAATATGTATCGACTACCGTGAGCTTAGCAAGGTTACCGTGAAGAACAAGTATCCACTTCCTCGAATCGACGACCTCTTCGATCAATTGCAAGGAGCGGGATGTTTCTCCAAGATAGATTTGCAGTCTAGTTACCATCAAGTGCGGGTGAAAGAGAGAGATATTCCGAAGACGGCGTTTCGGACGAGATACGGTCATTATGAGTTTCTAGTTATGCCATTAGGGTTAACGAACGCGCCAACTGTATTTATGGATTTGATGAACCAAGTGTGTCGTCCTTTCTTGGACAAGTCGGTGATAGTTTTCATCGACGACATTTTGATCTATTCGCAAGACGAGGTCGAGCATAGTCAACACTTGCGGGAGGTGTTAGAGATTCTTCAAAAAGAGAAATTGTTCGCAAAATTTTCGAAGTGTGAGTTTTAGTTGCAAGAAGTTCAATTCTTGGGCCATGTGGTATCAAAGGATGGAGTGAAGGTGGATCCGGCGAAGATTGAAGCAATGATGAATTGGGAGCCACCGACGAGTCCGACAGAAATAAAAAGCCTTTTAGGTTTGGCCGGTTACTACCGACGATTTATTCAAGACTTTTTGAAGATCGTCTCTCCACTCACATCGTTGACAAGGAAGAACATCAAGTTCTTATGGACCGAGACACAAGAGAAAGCCTTCCGAACTCTTCAAAAGAAGCTATGTGAAGCGCCAATTCTATCCTTACTCGACGGATCAGACGACTTTGTGGTTTATAGCGACGCCTCTAAATTAGGTCTTGGGTGCGTCTTAATGCAAAGGGGGAAGGTGATAGCGTATGCGTCACGACAACTCAAGGACCACGAGAAGAACTACCCTACGCATGACTTGGAATTGGCGGCGGTGGTATTTGCATTGAAGATATGGCGACACTATCTCTACGGGACGAAGTGTACACTCTTCACCGACCACAAAAGTTTGAAATACATCTTTGACCAAAAGGACCTCAACATGCGACAGAGAAGGTGGTTGGAGCTATTGAAGGACTACGATTGTGAGTTGCTTTACCACCCCGGTAAAGCCAACGTGGTGGACGCTTTGAGCCGAAAGAGTTATGGGAGTGAAGTCAAGCTATCCCTTTCTAGAATCAACGTGATATCAAGCCTAGTGGAGAACATCAAAGCAAGTCAAGTCGAAGCATTTCGTGAAGAGAATCTCAAAATCGAAATCATGGTGAAGCAACAAGAGCTACTAACGGAAGATAGTCGCGGCCTCAAGCTATTTCAAGAAAGGATTTGGGTACTCAAGATTGGAGGGATTTGTGAGTTACTCCTAACGGAAGCTCACAAGTCCAAGTATTCCATACATCCCGGTAGCACCAAAATGTATAGAGATTTGAAGTTGAATTATTGGTGGCCGGTGATGAAGCTTGATGTGACCAACTACGTGGAAAGATGCGTCACTTGCCTTCAAGTCAAGGCGGAGCACCAAAGACCTTATGGGAGTTTGCAATCCTTGACCATTCCGGAATGGAAGTGGGAGCATATCTCTATGGATTTCGTCACCAAGCTACCGAGAACCTTGAGGGGTCATGATACTATTTGGGTGGTGGTGGATCGACTCACGAAGAGCGCTCACTTTTTGGCGATGCGAGAGACGTTGGCACGTTGTCGATGGACAAATTAGCCAAGCTCTATATTGATGAAGTAGGATCGCGTCATGGTGTTCCACTATCTATAGTTTCAGATCGGGATAGTCGGTTCACTTCCAAGTTTTGGGATGGTCTACAAAAGGAGTTGGGCACAAGAGTCAAATTGAGCACGTCCTATCATCCTCAAACAGACGGTCAAAGCGAGAGAACGATCCAAACTCTCGAGGACATGCTCCGGTCGTGTGTTATAGACTTTGGGGGCAATTGGGATTCGCATCTACCTCTAGTAGAGTTCGCCTATAATAATAGTTATCATTCTAGCATTGCGATGGCACCGTTTGAAGCACTGTACGGTCGAAAATGTAGAACGCCAGTTTGCTGGCTTCAAGCGGGAGAGAAGGGTTGAGCAAGGGAAACTCGTGACCAAGCCGCATGAAGGGTTGTTGGCCAGCGAAAAGGAACCCCACACATAGGGATGGGCAGTGCCCACCGTGGGTTGGGTGTGGGTTGAAGCCACATGAAACCGACACAGCTCATCCTCCCTTTTCCCATCTGATTTGTCTTAAAACCCAATCCCCTCTTGAATTTTGAGCCACCCAATCAATCCCTTTCTATCTTTTTCTCTCTATCTCACGGTATCCACTCAAGAAAAAAAAAACATTCAAACTCCATTAATACCTCTCCTTCCAAGCATTTATTTGGGTTCTTTAATTTTGGTTTGAAGAAAATATTCAAAGATACTCTCCTAAAAGTTGGAGTATTTATTGTGTGGATCAAGCTTCCTCACTTTCAACCACATCTTCAAGACTCGTTGGATTTCTAGGGTTTTTCCTATAAAACCTAGATAGTGAGTTTTCTACCAACCATTTTCAAATGAGATACATATCCTAACATGCTACTTGTCATTAATTCATGTTTATGTATATATATTGATCACCTGATAAGTTTGACCTACCTTCCTACTTGTGGTATTTAATGGAGTTTTGGTTAATATTCTTTATGTGGGTTTTGATAAAGTTATTGTTGGCAAGATTATGGTCATGGTTATGTGTTAACATGAGATTGATGGGTATTGTTGATAAACTTACATGATTTAGGGTTTTTGGACCTAAATTGGGATTGGAATTACTTAGGGTCTTATACATGTATTTTACTTGATGTGAAGTATGTATAATGATGGTTGTTGCAAGTATTGGATGAATCATGAGTAAGCACTACGAGGATGTAGTCTCAGGGTGCCACCCTGACGATATGCACATAGATCTCCACCATTTAGAGTAATGCCTGGGAGGTAGTCTTCAAAGGTGTCGGGCCTTCGGGATGTTGCTCATGCGAGTGAACATCAAGGTACATTGACTTGTGGTGAAACTCATTAGTGTGATGGGTCTCCCCCATTGATTCCTTTATGGCTCTTGTTGTCTATAATTGTTTAAATGATCATGCCATGTTATTGTTCAACTCACTAGGCTCGTTTGGCCTAGCACTTGTTTGGTTTGATGTGTATCTCAGGTTCTAGTGGTGCGACCGCCAAGAAGGTCTAGTAGACTTTAGATGTGAGCTTGGGAGCATTTTTGGGACGCCAAGTTTAGAAGATTTATGTTTTAGAGATTTGGATAACAACTTTATATAATCTCTTTCCTAGTTAGGATTTAGATTAAAGGGTTGTTTTCCCTCATTGCTTAATTGCTACAAACTTGTAATTAACATGCGTTTATTGTCTCCCTTTTTGGGTTGAGCTCGTGCTTTGGCATATTTTTATATATCACATTTCCAATTCCAGAAATTTTTGTTTATCCCAATTTTTGGGGTGTTACAGTTACTGTCCTCCAAGCCAATATCAACAACCATAACAACCATTACTGAATAAGTTGTTGAGAGGGATAAAGGGATTCTCAAGAAGCAAGAAGAAGAGTGGGCATGATGTGGTTGCTCAATTATGACAAATGTGACCTCTAGGGAAGGTACATATTTTCTTGCTTCCATTGTCAAAGATGTAGACACGCAGAAGTACACCTTTGATTTTTTTTTGACAATGCATTGAAAATGTTGGCCAAAAAAATGTCATAAACATAGAAAAAAAGGTTTGCACTACCCCCTAGAGTGCCCTTATTGTACCTGTCCTGTGACCATCATACGAGAAGTAAATCATGATGCCCTATGGCGAGACCTTGTTTTGGAAACATCAATCCCTTTCCTTTGGGACCATTCAGAATGAACAAATGTCATTAAGTTGTGAAGGACAATGCTTCTAATGACAGGGCAGTCATCCAATTATTGACAAAGAAAAGGCCACACATCTTTTGCACTTCTTATGCCACACACGCCACCAACCTTATGCTTGAAGCAATCGGTAAATGAGGTAAATACAAAGGTTAGTTCACTAGGCAAAGACTAACCATTTTCATTTAGGCACTTCATTGGGCGTTGGCAATGATGAGAAACTTTATAAAGTCTAAGGACATTGTGAGGCTAGTGTTAGTAGGTTAGCTACCTAATTGCTCACTTGCAAAGTTTAATATTTACTAGTGATAGTTAGGCACAATCCAAATGGCCCAAAACTTTTAAGGAAAAAGGAGCATGTGCAACCATGACGAGCACATCTTTTCGAAACAAGGTACATTAGTGTTTGAAGGTGTTTCTCCTTTAGTGAAAGTTATTCGACTTGTTGATGGAGATCAAAAGTCATCAGTTGGCTTCTTGTATGAAAGCTTTAACAAACAGAGTAAGATATCAAAATGGCTTATAGGAAGGTGGTGATTAATATTGTCTTATCATAGACATTGTTGAGACAAAAGCAAAAGATCAACTTGATAGTTCGTTACATATGACGAACAACAATTTGAATCATTATTATTGCTTCAAAGATCAAGGTATAAAAGATGATTTTATGGTTATGAATGCGCTTTTCACATGTGTTAGAAGAAGTTTTTCATGATGAATTTAAGAAGCAAGAACTAGTGAAAATATGGAGCTCCCAAAGTGGAAAGGAAATGAAGGAGATTCTGGAAGAATGTTAGCCGCAAATGGGTGTTTAGAAAATAATTTTACATATGTTCCATGATCCGAGTATGCATCCACTACTTATCTAGATTTGTTAGATATTTAACGTATTTAAGTTATTCCATGCGCTTATTTTTATTTGAGTAGTTACTTGGTGGATGACTTGTGGAAATACAACACAAACTTTGCAAAGTATGGTCTTAAAGATCCTTTCATTGACCACTAGCTCATCGGGATGTAAAAGATTTTTGTAGTTTTGAGAGGGTACCACCATTTTAATGCTTTCCATATTTTTAGCTAATTTTATTTTTAACCTTTGTTACTTAGATACACACAAGGAAAGGGAACGAGCTTGACAATAAAAGATTGAACGATCTTGTATTTGTTCAATTCAGTGCCAAAGTCATAAACAATTGGGCAAGAGTGAAGAATTATATTACGGATGGATATACCTTATTCTCTTGATGTTAGTATATAGCACAATCATAAATTGTTGCTACATTGTTGCTACTAGTGATATGGATGAGGAGATGGAGGAAGGTGGTAGTCTAGAGGTGGTTGGAGAAGCAATGCATGCTAGAAACCAAGAGGTTGGAGAACTTCATGAGGATGATTATGAGTCAGGTAAAGAACCACAAGTCGAAGGTGACGAAGATTACTTAACTCCAATGGTGGACTTTTGGAAAGAAATGAGGGAGATTATACGAAATGATGGCTTCATCTTAAACATCTCATCTAACACATTTTTTTTCAAACAACCTATACTTTACTTTTTGTTAGCTCTTGATATATGACCATCTTCTTATACTTGTATGTGGTCTTAGAAAGAACTATGTGGAGAGAACAATTGTTTGTTAAGAGCTCTCATAACACTCTTTGTAAGCTCTATCTAATATCAATCTTTTATTTTTATTTTTTATATGAATTTAAATTGTTCAATATAAAAGTTGAAACATTAAATGCATTTTTCCATTAAACCACTCATGGATGCCCACAATCCGCTATACTAGTGTTCTACTATTTTCTGAAGATGGAAATAAATACCAAATTAATTTATTTTTTCAGCCAACCTTTTGCCTATATGAATCCATCTATCAAAAAGTAACCGGTAGTTAGATCTCGTTTGTGATCCTTGGGCTTGTTAATCGAGACCAAAACTCCTACCATTGACATAACACTCTCATAAAGCATTCAATTATCATCAATCAACATCTCCTTAATCTCTAGAGCCTTAAATTTTATAATATTAGTAATACATTTTTTGTACCTTATGCTTCATTCACTTGTACATTTTGAAAGTTGTATCACTCACTTTCGTAAACAAGTTTACACTCTACCTTTAAAAGGGATATTGCCTCCCAAGATTACTCAAGAATCAAATGTATGACACAGTTCCAAACTACTTAACAACGTCAAGTCTAGTCTCCTTCCCCCTATTTATTTATACTTACACAATAGTTTCATAAAGAGGCAGCCACCAAGAGTAAATATATGAACCCATTATATCCCACACTGAGGTAGGGCCAGGGGAGGTAGAATGTACGCAGACCTTACCTCTTCCCTTAAGGATAGAGAGACGGTTTATGTGAAAACGCCCAGCTTAAGAATTAAATGTAACATTAAACAAGTACTAATAAAAGAACTACCAATTCCAGCCTACATGCAGATTCATAGATGTACCAAAATTCGCAATAGTTCAAACTTACTTGAATAGTAAACATGCATTAAGATTCCATTACTTGTATGATTCTATGTATTTATCTTGTGCCGATTTAAATTCCAGATCCCGGATACCCTAATAGAAGTCGCTACTAAATGATCATGCCAAAATTCAGAAAATAAATAAGAATTACTCGACAACAGTTTGGCACTCAAAAGGTTGAAATATCATTTATGACTAAGGTACAGTGATGATACAGTAATTCTACAAGTTCAGCAAAATGTAGCAGGTAATTGTGTTTCATTATTCAAGCAAAAAATCATGTCCTTGTCTTTACAAAACCATAAACAGAACCAAAGACCATGCGGACTAATGAGGAAACAAAAAAAGATCAGCAATATTATAGACTTCTGTGGTCACATCTCTGAAGCCAACAATTCTATTCACGTTCACGTTGAGCCTGTAGAGATGACAGATTTCAGCATACATCAATACTTTGGCCATACAGCACTGGTTGATTCACTACCTTATTAGCAAAAGATGGGTGCATTACATAAACTATATATTTTTCTGGTTATTTGGCCATGCAACTCAGTGCAACAAAACTTGATGTGAATAATGGGAAAAACAAGACAATAGGGTCGAAAACAGGGCTTAGGTAATCACATTATTTCCATATATATGTATGCATGAAATCTGCATCTGTAAAAGCTTATGACAACTCGCCTTAGGTAATAATAAACCTGCCCCTACTTTCTTAATCTTTGAGGAACTATCAATGAGATAATGTTTTTACTTCCTTGTTGAACATTAAGCTTCTTAAAAAGCCATGCAGCTCTAGTATGATTTTAAGAAAATAACAAGTTAGCTTATATGTAATAACATGTAACATTACATGGGGCACTGAAGTTTACAGTCAGGCAAACTTCGCAATGGCTGGAGGGAACTTAAACTAGTGACCTCTGGGGAGCAAACTCAATGTCTTACTAGTTGAGCCCCCCTCAAGGTTATAATATTCTATATTTGTCAACAAGCTACTGCCAGATAGATTGGAATGACTATGCAACTAGTCAACAAATCACTTTTTACCATGTACTTCAAATTTTATTCACTCCAAAACATTGTTATCATACAAGAAAAGGATATTTTTTAGATGCAGTAATTAAGAAGGTAGGCATACGATTGGTAGAGTACAAAGCAACAACATGTCATATGAAGACCGGAGATATGTGATAGATGAATGGTAAAGGGAAAATTTTGTAACAAAGAAAAGTGAATTTACCTCAGCCGACAACTTCTACTGTTGAAGCTGCCCATTGTTATGATAAAAATATGAACATCAAGATTGCATAGCTTTATTTTGTTTTAAATGAGATGCTGCCTTAAATGACTGGCACTTCCACAGTGAACTCCTCTCAATGGGCATCACACTATTAGCAGAAGACCCTACAGAAAGCAAGGTCTTGTCTTTGGCAGTAGTCACTTTCCCTATATTTTTGTCAACCAATTCAGAGCTTCTCCATCTTCGATCTTCTTTAGGGTTCAGTTGATCTCTGTCATGACAAATACTTAAGGGCAACTTTTTTTGTTTCATTCTTCCCCTCTTCCTACCAAGCGTACTCGAGTCATCTTCAACAAATTTTACCTTTGAATGTATCTTGAGTGAATCCCCATTTTCACTTTCTGATATGTCAACTTTACTGATTTTGGTCGCGTTTTCATCTACATCAACAATGTGTGCCACCCTTTCACAGATTAATTTGTTTCTGTTGCTAGAAGAAGGAGAATTCTCTTCAGCAACAACACTTTGATCGTTACTTCTACCATTTTCTGAAATGGTCGGGATTTTCAGCCTCTTATGCTCATAATCCTTTAAGTCGGGGGCTGAACCATATTTTGAAATCCTAGGAGAGCTGTTTATGACTTGATGCAACTGACGAGCTAATTCCTCGTCGCTCGTCTTATCATTTTCAACCCTGGGTTTCTTATTGTCATACAACATTTGAACCTCAACACGCTTCTTTGTTTTATTTTTCTTCAACTGTCGTTCGCTAGATGAAGTCTCTTGCTCATTTATAGCTGCTACTAATTCTAAAGCTTTCTTGGCGGCAGCCATGGCCATGGTTGCGATTACAGCCTTCTCCTCAGCTGCAGCTCTTGCAGCAATTGCAATCTTAACCGCAACCGCAGCTGCTGATCTGGAGGCCTCCACGATCTCCTCTTGGGAAGGATTACTGTCACTCAAATGAGCATTCAACAAATTATCGATACGGGTATTAAAATTAAACATGGAGCTAGAAGTTGAGGGCAGATGGGAATTTCCATTTCCATTTCCATTTCCATTGCCATTGCCATTGCCATCTCCATTCTGCTTTTTCATACAGGCAAGCAGCCGCTTTCGTGGGGGCAAAAGCACATTAGAGTCCAAATGACTGGCATCACATGTGTTTGCTTCCATTATCCCTACATCAACATAATTTCTTTACACACTTTTGACAAGATTTTCTCTATATAAACATAAAAAAGTAAATCAAAGTTTCACAAACCCTTATAGCATGAAAACAATCATAAACTGCATAATTACCTAAATCCTCAATTCTATCAATATTCCTTAAATTCCCCCAAAGTTCCTCCCAAATCATCAATTTCATTTACTACCCTATTTCAATTTAAGTTTAGATCACCCAGATTCAATTCCACATAAACAATTAAGATTACGAATTGCTAATCCAATCACAAATCCTTCAACTTTATACATTAAACAGATAATTTGATATGAATCCAGCTAGTAATAAACGTAAATAGGTAACCACGAGTTTGATTCAGATGATTTCACAAATCTAATAATTGAAGATTTGTGTTCACCGAATACACAATCGGGTAGAAGAGAAGGATACACATCTAAGAAGGATTGATAAGAAATGAAGAGAAACAACATACCTGATCTTGTTACGATTGAGACAGGGGGCATGTGTTGTTAGGGTTAGGGTTTTGAAGAAAAATGGTGTGCAAAGAACATTATATAGCTCTAGAAGCACATAAAAGCAGTTCCCCTTTCCAAGCATGGCATGGTGTGATTGGGATTTTCAAAGTTATTAGTGAGTTAAAAGATAAAATCTTAATTAGTTAATTACAGTGAATAATAAATTTATATTTACTGGAAGTGTATATGTATATTGCAAAGTTATGCATCTTAATTCTTACCTTATAAACTTGAATTCTCAATTTTGATTCATGGTTTGTTTTATTCTTTGTGACTTTTGATTTCATTTTATTGTTTAAGGTGGTTTTGAGAGAGTAAGAGACTCTTTGGTTAGTTATTAGTTTTGTGGAGTATTATGTTATATTATTAGGGTTTAATACATATCTTGTATTTGAATGTGTCTCTCAGTTGGCTATTAGTTAGTTTTATTGAATAGCAATAAACAGTGAACATGAATTGT
Source organism: Arctium lappa (assembly GCA_023525745.1). Taxonomy (NCBI): domain Eukaryota; kingdom Viridiplantae; phylum Streptophyta; class Magnoliopsida; order Asterales; family Asteraceae; genus Arctium; species Arctium lappa. The sequence continues at coordinate 779,741 of CM042062.1, read as the reverse complement.
AAGAGAATTTTAAAAAAATGACGTATGTTTTATAATATATGTTGGTCCCTTACGAAGCACAGTGATAAAACGACTATCCACACATTCGAGGAACAACATCATACGACTTTTCCAAAGAGAAGAGTTGTTAGGGTTGAACTTAGGTGGTTTGGCTATAGAGTCATTGTCATAGGAGTTAAAAAAAAAAAAGAGTTTTGAGATGAAGAATCAACTTTCGCAGAGGATGGTGATGCCATTACAGATCTAGTTTATAGATTAAACTAACTCGCTCTGATACCACTTGTTGGTCCCAAATAAGTAAAACAAGTATTGTAAAAGGGGGGTTGAATACAATACACAAAATTTCACTTAATTTTAATTCTTTTATTGATATAAATATCAAGAATTACACAAATAAAACAATAAAGATTGTTGCGAAAAAGCACAGGTAAACTATTTTAACAATCTCACACTTAGAAACTTAGAACACAACTTAGAAAACACGAAGTTTAAAAGCTATGAGGATGAGAGAAAAATGGTTGCCAACTTTTCTTGAGTGCACTGAGTTCTCTCCTTGAAAGTGTGGCTTGCATGGAAGATATCTTCACTTTTATATATTACCTTATGCATTGAATGCAAATGACACTTATCAATCTGAGATTGGAGCCTTGAGATTTTCTTCAATAAAAATAACATATTTGAAATGACTTATCAAGATACAAAGAAGACCTTTGTACCTTGATAAGACAATATCTTATTAAAATATATTTGTCACAAATCTTTTTGAGATCTTTTGGAGAAGATCTCCATCAATTCAGAACTTGAGTGAATATCCTATGTGCAATAAAATGTTCCATTCCTTTTGTCAGGAGGATGTGGGGTAGAAGGGGGGTTTTCCATATCATGATGATTTGACTATTGAGGACACTAGCTGAACTCATATGTGAACTCGACAAAGGAAAGGTCTACCGAAAGGAGGAGGATCGGCATAGAGAGAACCTGTCGATTGACCATGGTAAATCGACAGGTGTCTTGTTTGCCAAAAGAGAGGTACACCTGCAGCAGAGATAGCTTAGTAACTATGAAGTTTGTCTTGATCCACATCAGAGGGATCACTTTCATTTGAATTCGGTTGGTCTTCAATTCCATTGATCTTTTGAAGCACAACTAAGCTATTACAAAGAACCTTAAAATAAACTAAGTATAAATATGTACAACATTTTACAGATATGAAATAACAAACCGAATAGGAGGTCATCTTCAAATCCTTAATGACCCAACTATATATTGCTATGAATATATTTGCATATGAATACATTCACAATCGATAACTTGAAAACCCATTTGAAAATTTTTGGAAAAAATATATCGATATGGGTATCAAAATTGAGAGAATAAACTATTGGTTAATATTTTTTTATTTAGTTCTCCGATGTAATTAGTTAATATGTTTTTGGGCCCTTATTATCTACTAAATTTCGTTGGCTCTTATCATATGCTACAATTTTTGGGGTCTCTTTAGTGTATTAAATTTTTTTAGACTACTACTATATACTGAGGGAAAATTTTGGGCCTCTAATATTTTTGGGCTCTAGACATGTGCCCATGCTGCCCTCCCCAGGGACGACCTTACTAAAGAGTTAAAGGAGTTGGAGGTTTTGGTAAGTACAATGCCTCCCTATTTCAGGGCATGATAAGTGGATTTAGAGAATGTCTTATGATGGGTATTCTATGTTAAATCCCTCTTTTCTATGGTCGATACTCTGACCCTTTATCCTCCCTCTTATGTTTTTTATAACCTATTGGAACAAGATGATTCCTCACAAAGTTTGTGTTTTTAGTTGGAGATTGAATCTTGGGTATGCGTACTGCCCATTCAAATGGGTATTAACTTCCATACCACTTTTCGTTCGAGATGTGGGGAAGAGGTTGAATCCTTGGATCATTGTGTCGTTACCTGCAAGTCGGTTAAGGTTGCATGGTTGAAGATCTTCATGTGGTGGTGGTTCAACTCGGTTACAATAAATTCACTTCAGGATATCTTTAGGTTGATTGATCTCCAATGTATACATGTGGCAATGAGGGTTCAATGGCAAGCAGTTGTTTGAGTTTCTTTATACATGATCCGGTGTTCTCAAAATAAGGTAGTTTTGAACATCGTCCACCCTTCTCGGTTGATATTTTATTTGAAGCTCATCTAGCTTCGTTCCTCTAGATCTCATAAGTTTTTCTAGACCCCCTAGTCTAGGTGGTGCCTTCATCCCAATTGGTTGAGTTATCGATTGTTGGTGTGAAGGGTGACCCTGTTTGCTTTTCTTTCTCTGAACCTCGGGTAGGTTTTTTGAGACTCCTCTTTTTCTACTTTTTATTCTGCTTGTGTTTCTGTTATGGTCTAATCTATGTCTTACAGATCAGGCGTTTCGTTGTTTCATTGTTTTTCCTTTGTTTGCAATAAATCAATGTCTTTCAAAAATGTCCAACATGTTTGTAAGATGGACGAACTAAATATGTTTCAAGAGCATCCATTTACAATAAACTAACATCAAATCATAAATAATGAAAAATGTATATGCCACCTAAATGGAAAAGGGTCGACTTTTGTCATGGATTAGATGAAAAAGAGGGTTTATGTGAGATCAAGCGATTGAACAACGATTCGATAATCACGAGAATAATAGGGCGTGTAATGTGGTGCAAGGGATCTCTAAAATGTAGCCCACAATAAATAAATTTGTTGGGCTTCTTTTATTAACTTAACAACCCACGCACACACACACACACACATATATATATATATATATATATATATATATATATATTTTATTTATTTAATAAATTGTATTTTCATATTTTGTTCACATTATATGTTTTTGTAACAAATTCAAAGCAAAGTCATTTTCATTATTTCTTTCCAATTCATAAGCTACTTTCTATGAATTAAACTACATATTTCAATTCATTTGACATGTTACATTCAATTTCTTGTTGTTGGGTTTGAAAGACTTAGGGGGTGTTTGGTTGGGGATATTAAGGGGTAAGGAATGGGAATGATAATGAAAACTGTTGTTTGGTTTGATATAATATAATGGATTCATTACCCCAAACCCATTAATTTCCAATCCTGACCAAATTGGGGGGAATGAAAATTTTATTCTCGCTTAGTCATATTTTCTCATGCGTTCCTTCATTTGTCGATGTTGAATGTAAAATATTTTTTATTTCCATGTTGGATGTCACATATTTGTGTTAAAAATATTATATAAAACATTTTTTTATTAATTATATTGGTTTAACCAAACAACATCAATGCAATGCTCATTCCTATTCCCATTCTCCTGCATTCCCATTTTCATTTTCATTTTCATTCCTTATAATGAACCAAACGCCCCCTTATAGTACAAGTGTTTGTAGAGAAGGTGGGGGGTGGAGGTTTGAATACAAACACAACAAAATTTTCAATTTTAATTCTATATATTCTATAAAAAAAAATAAGAATTACAAATTGTTGTGGGGAACAAAGAATGAAAGACATATTAAACAATCTAAACGATGACAAATTTGCTCATAGAGAAATACTAAAAGAACACTTAAATTGAATACCCCTAACAGAGATAGAAAATGAAGAACTGTGAAGAACTTCATAGGGTTGAAGGTGTCAATTTGCTAAAATTTGCACTTGGAAATTGTCATAAAAATCAAGTTGCATATGATTCAAAGAACGTCTTTTATAGCAGTTTATGTAATTAATGTAGCATTGTAACTTTAACGGGTGTCTATGTCTGATTTGTTGATCCATGTACCTTTATACTTTTCATATCAACCATGTATGATGTAGAAATCTATTGTTCTAACACATCATTTCATCCACAAATTGAACAATGAATTAAGTAAAGTAGACATACCTTTTTGCCAAATAAGATACATGCTTTTTTAGGAGCAAATAAGAAAACCTTTATTATCATAAAAAGGCATAAGCCTCAAACCCAAGTACAGTAGCCAACTTTGGCACAATCCATTAAGTAAAGAAAAACTCAGTCGAACGACACACAAATGAGATTAGATGTATTAATGGAGAACCGTTTGCGAGAGGAAAACGGAAAACGCAACCCCTAGTATGCTCCCTGCACGTCGAAAAACAACAGCAATCTTGATACCGCCACTTTCCTGTAGCCCCGACTATGCCAATCACGATTCTACGACCTCTCCGGCTTAAGCATAGACACTCATTTCTGGACTTATCCGCCCTACCTTATACCGGGATTAGATAGCCAGCTTGCCCCATCGATTGCCAACTTCCCCATCCCTCTTTGTTATCCAATCGAACGTCTTTATTTGGATCTCGAAAAAATTGTCCGATGTCTTGCCCCGTTCTTTTTTCAAAATTCAATTTGTTACGGTGTAACACTCTAGATTATTAGATTTTCACACTCTAGAACATTTCATTGCATGTGGAAATAATTAGATAAGAGTATGTTAGAATTGGATACGTTTATTGGGATGCTTACCGTATTTGTGATCAAATACTTTATCTAGAATGCTCATCATTGGACTCTCATTAATATCCTTGAGAACCACTTAAGACCGAACCAAGTCGAGGGGTTAGATTCGAGAATCAAACTGCAAAAAAACCAACCTTTGGATCGTCGGCGCGACAATGCCCGGCGATTGTGACATAAGTCACTATCGTGGGGGGCAAAGTCGCGGAACCTTATCACCTCTTGGTACACCGTGGGTGACAGTGCCCGACGATTATGCATGAGTCATTGTCGCGTGTCATTCTCGCAGGATGTGTACCGCGGACTGTGGAACGTGGGCGACAGTGCCCCGCGATTGTGCCCTGGGCACTGTCGCAGTGTCATAGTCGCTAAGACCCCACACGCCTTAAAAGCGGGATCTGAACCATTTTGACCTATTTTTCACCTTGGAGCTCGTTTTTGGGGCGATTTTCTGCAACTCTTAAGTAAGTCTTCAAACCCTAATACTTCTTCACATTTATTGTGTTTTGAGGATTCACTAGAGACATTTATGACCTTGTCTCTTAGGTTGTTGGACATTAAGTGCAAGGAAATCACCACTCAATATTCTACATTAATCACTTATATGTTTGTGTAAGCTAGCAAGGTGAGTCTCTCTCTTCTTCCATGTTATACACCTATATACATATATAACTTCACTTTATGACCAATGAACTTGTCCTTATGTTTCCTCTTGAAGATCTTATTAACAATGTACAAATCTAGGGTTCTCCTCATTTGAAAGAGGGATTCATGTGGAAATGGAGCTTGAAAGGTGTTATAATGTACTCAAATGCTTATGTTATTTTATATGCATATGTGGAATTCCATTGAATAAGGTAAGACGCATGTATTTCCGGTATCGATAAATTAAAGGGTCATTTTATGAAGTACTCACATGATAGAGTCTAAATCTTGAGCATGAACATCTATGCATGTATGGTAAGTAAGTGGTCATTTAGTATCAAAAGTACGGGGAGGTCTAATTCCGAAGATACCAAGAAATAGGCATGGGGTTTAAAGGGTAATAGTTGTAGACATCAATGTCGGGCAACGACCAATGACCGTTAATTGTAATTTCTTGTGTGAGAGTGAAATCTAGAATTGGTGGTTTTACCACCAATTTGTAGCGGGGCTCGCAAGCATAGTGGGTGACTTACTTTGTGTTCTGTCACCCACATGGTCCATCGGATTGTTGTTTCATGAGGGTTGGTATGTGTTTATGGTGTCATGGTTAATCACAAAGGAATGCTTGAGTGATGATTTAATTATTGTATAACTGAAAATTGCATTTGTTTGTTATAAATTGCTATGCTCTATTTAACTCACTAGGCGTTAGCCTAACACTTTCCTTGGTTGTAATGCATAACAGGTCCTAAGAGTAGCGGGCCGACAAGTTCGTGAGTAGGGTGTTATTTGCCATTTAAAGGGCAATTTTTGGAGCACTCGCGTGTGAAGAGACAAATTGGAGAACTGTGATTAGAACCTTTTTAGTGATCTTAGCGACACCCGTCCTTAATTTAGATTTCGGTGATTTAGATTAGTAGGTTGTTGTTTAAGTATCCGATGTATTGTTTGTAACTTTTTATTAACGATATTTCCAAATGTTTGGGAATTTTGGGTCTGGACTATAGTCTTTTGTGTAAATCCAGGTTTCTCCTAGTTATAAATGGTATATTGCCGCATTTTCGAATATTTATGTTCATCCTAATTTTTAGGGTGTTACAAGTTGGTATCAGAGCTCTAGTTTAAGTGAACTAGGTATAATAGTAGGATGCCTAGACTTGAACTGAGACATTAAGTTACGATTAGTGAGGCTTGGGTAGACACAATGGGTTGAGGTAGCTTTAGAGCCAACGGAAATACATTAATTGAGAATTGTAATAATAGTGACGAGAATCCTTGTGTAAACTATATTCATAATTTCACGTGGCTAATGCAATTATGAATATATCCTTACGTGAGTATACTTATTTTCCTATTGTTATAATGATTAATGAGTGTGTTAGTACGTTAATAGTACATATCGGTTAGCCTATTCTCACCCTATTCTCGTTTGGTTGACAGTTCGGAATGGTTAGTACGCGGAGTAGACCACCGAATCGTGAAGACCCTCCATAAATCAGTGTGGCGGCTCCCGGCCCATCGAGACAAGTTGATGATCTCGAGCCCCCAATTCCACAAATGTTGATAGGAAGAGTGGAAACAGTGCCTCGAGTGATCCTAGCTACCGACGACCCAATCATCCAAGAAGTTGATCCTCAAACAGTGATGATGAACAACTTTTTGCAAATGATGAACGCCGCCATGGACAAAAGGGACGAAAGACTAATGAAGTTGTTGGAGGATAGAGATGCCGGTAATCGAAGGCCAGAGGCGGTTGCCGAAAAAGCAGTAATGGGTTCCGGGGGTACCAGGAACAATGTCGGGATTGAAGAGCACATTATGGTAGGCGCAAGAAGGACGAAAAAAGGATGTTCTTTCAAGTCATTCCTTTGTTGCAAACCGTCAGAATTCTCAGGGGTAGCGAGTCTGGTTGCTTGTGTGAAGTGGTTCCGAGAGATCGAGCTAGCTTTTGAATCAAGCGAATGCGGGGAGGCTCAGAGGGTTAGGTTCGCTTCCCAGTTATTCCGAGGAGAGGCCCTGGAGTGGTGGAATATGATCCGATCAACTCTAGAGCCGACAGTTTTAACTTAACTCTCATGGAGTGCCTTCAAGAAGAAGGTGAAATCCCTCCAACATAGGATTTTGAAATCCCAAAGAGATGGCTAGGATTTCAAGGGATTTTGTAGCATTTTTATATAATAATGTTTAAAAATATGTTAAAAACACTTGTTTTCTAATAATCTGTTAAATAAAAGGTAATTTAATTATTTTTATAACCTTTTTAATGATTTTTTATAAATAATGGAATTCAAATCCATTCCAATCCTACAAATCAAACACAAAAAAGGATTCCAAATCCCTCCAAATCCAAATCCCTATACGAAATCCAATCAATTCCATTTCATTCCTACAAACCAAACGGACCCTGTCAAAAGAATGAAATATGTCAAAAGAATTTGACTTTGAAGGAATTGGAATGAAATGTTGTCAGGTTTGACCACCTGTTTGGTTGACAGAGTTGGAATCTGTCTGTTTGCTTCACATAATGTAGCTTTGGAATTAGAATGAAATGTTGATAAGTGACCAAAATACCCTTTTTGATAATTTTATTTTTTCTAAACAAAAAATGTTTTAATGAAATAGCCATTAAAATGATTTATTTGTAACAGTGGTTCAAATTGGTGGTGACTAGTGGTGGTTTAGAACGGTGGTTTAGATCGGATGTGGTCGGCGGTGGTTCAGATCGGCGGTGAGTGGTGGTTCAGATAGGCGGCAGTCGACGGTGGTTCATATCAACGGTGGTCAACGGTGGTTCAGAACAACGGTGGTCGGTGGTGATTTAGATCGGCGGTCGTCAGTGGTCGGTGGCCAACGGTGGTTCAGAACAACGGTGGTCGGTGGTGATTTAGATCGGCGGTCGTCAGTGGTCGGTGGCCAACGGTGGTTCAGAATGGCGGTGGTTGACGGTGTTTCAGATCGGCGGTGGTTCAGATATGCGGTGGTCGGTGGTGGCTTAGATCGATGGTGGTTCTGAACGGTGGTGCTCGACGGTGGTTCAGGTCGATGGTGGTGGTCGGCGGTGGTCAGTGGTGTCCGACTGTGGTTTAGATCAGCGGTGGCCGGTAGTCGACGACCAGCGCTGGTTCAGAACGGTTGTGGTCGGCGGTGGTTCAGATCGGTTGTGGTTTAGAATGGTGGTGGTCGGCGGTGGTTCATATCAGTGGTGGTTTAGAACGACATTAGTCGGTGGTCGATGGTGGTTCAAATCGGTGGTGGTCGGTGGCCGGCGGTGGTTCAGAACGGCGGTGGCCGACGATGTTTCAGATCGGCGGTGGTTTAGAATGGTGGCGGTCCGAGCGGTTCAGATCGGCGGTGGTTCAGAACGACGTTGGTCGGTGGTCGACAGTGGTTCAAATCGACGATTGTTCGGATCGGTGTTGGTCAATGGTGGTTCAGATCGGTGGTGGTCCAGAACGACGGTGGTTGGTGGTTGGCAGTGGTCAATGGTGGTCGGTGGTCCACGATGGTTCAGGTCGACGGTGGTTTAGAGAAGGAACCGATGGAGGCATGGTTTAATCGGATAGGTTTTATGTGATTAGGTTATACTGGATTAAGGGCATATGTGGTATTGTGAAAAAAAAATTCATTCCATCAAAATACGATGTAGTTGCTAAGGAATGTTAAATTCATTCATTTGATGAAATTTAGAGATTCCTTTCGTGAAAAAGAATGAACCAAACAAATAAATGGAATTCAACATTCCAATTCCATCAGAATCCTTCAGAATTTGCGAACCAAACGCTACCTAAGGGAACCCATCAAGTCTAAGTTAAGATTTCACCATCTCCCAATTGTTGCCACAATTTTTTCACGTCTTCGCATGTGATAAGGGCATGATCTACCGTTTCTACATCATTTCCATACCTTAGACACAACGTAGTATCTAACTCTATTCCCATTCTATCTAGAACCGTTCGCACAGGAATTATCCCTAACCTCGCTCTCCACACAAAAATGTCAAATTTTTTTTGGAATAACTTTTTTCTAGATAGTAGCCTCTCCAACCAACCCTTCCCTAGCTCTTCTTTCTTCAAGAATATGCCTTAATTTCTTAACCGTGAACCCTCCATTCTCATCTAAGCTCCATGGTACTCGGTCCTTAAACTCCCTTTTTGGTATGACACTTCGAGTTAAGATGTCCAAATTGTCTGACTATCCTAATTCCCTTCCCTTCGTCCCTTCTCCATCCCCACCTCCATACCCACTCCTCGCCTCTTCACTCCCCTCTCTCTAAAACCGTCACATTTTTGGAAGTTTCTAGACGGTAAAGCCGATGAAACTCATCATTTAGGTATAAGGTTAAAATGGTAATTTTTATTGTTCAAACTATTCATTTAGAACAAAAATCAAACAAGAATTTATCTTAATTTATTTAGACAAATTAATATTAAAAAACAACTTAATAGATTCAAAACTTAATGGATAAAAAATCAAACAATCCCTAAGAGACCTTACAATATAACCCTCTTATTGATTGATTATATTCATTATTAGGGGTGTTCATCTAAACCGTCAAACCGTCCACACCGCACTACGAAGCGCGATTTAGAGCTTCCGCGATGCGGTTTGTGGTTTGCATTTTTACCAGACCGCACTATACGGTGCGGTTTTAAGTTATCAAACCGCACCGCACCACACATTATATATATATATATATATATATATATATGTATAATTTTAAATTTTATATATTACACACACATATATGTATATATAGAATTATTGCAATATTTATGTAATATATATTTACGAATCGGATGTATTGAATATTTTTATTTTTTGGACTACGATCAAGTTATTGTTGACTTTAAAATAAAGTGTTAATGTTATAATTATTGAATTGTAGGTGTAAAGTGCGTTAGGTACAAACCATATAAACCATACCACATTTCGCGGTGCCGATTAGTACGAGTTGAGGTATATGCGGTTTGAAAAACAGCTCAAACAGCATATATGGTACGGTTTTACCCCAAACCACACCGCCACACCCCTCCCTGTTCATCAGAATGATGGAGAAAAAGAAAAACTAAATAAGGCTTGAATGTACCATCCAAGATGCACAAGATACAACTTTCCAATGCCGTTCTTTTGGGAAGACGTGACGGCCTGCGCCATCACTAGTCAGTCAATAGCCCCCTCCCCCTCCAAAACCTCCACCCTCACTTCCCGCTTGAAATCCCTAGCTAAGGTTGGTGATGCTAAAATTCACTCCCTCCAAATCTCCATTTTTCTCTACACCAAAATTCTGATTCCAGTTGCAGAATTCCTTCTGGAGTCTTCATCTGTTGACTATTTCAGTTTCCCCCAAATCCCACACCGTTGAATCTCTTCCCAAAGGTAAATAGCTTCATCTCGATCGTTTTACAGTCTTCTATTATGTTTCCATGGTCAATTTAATGTTCTGTTTTGGTATTTCTTTTGTTAATTGTTATCTGTTGTGCTGATTCGTTTGTGATTCTTGCGATTATGGATGGGTTTTTCGTTTGAAGAAAGAATAACAACGTTTTGTTAACACTTATGTTATACTGTAGTAACAGAGGAGTAAGCTTAATTCTGCAAGTCTTCATCATCTAAATGCAGGCAATAATCAAAAATTGATGAGAACCATGAGTAGTAATGCCTTAAAATAAAATAATAAAAGGCAAATTATATAAATGCATCACATTTTTTTGGTTACAAATTACAATCTTGAATGAAAATGCATAGTGTACTTTTACAATCGTTTTAATTACGGACAAAGGGATGAAAAACTTGTAGGTGGGAACCTTATTTTTGATTTATGTTAGGTAATTTGATTAAAATTGACAGTTTTGATAGAGGTGCGAGAGTATAATTATGTGATTGATAAATTTGAGTATGCAACTGAAAAAAAATGTAAAAAAATACGGTGCCTTTTTTATTATCTGGCTTAAGAAAAACATTTGTCAGCCTATAAGGGAACTTTGGGGAGACAAGGAAAGGATACTAGTTTTTCAAAATAACTTACATCTACAAGGGTCACAGAGTTGTGGTTCTTGTTTTTTCTGAGACAATGAAGAAATTTTATCAAGATCCACTAAATTGGTCAAGTAGAAATGGTCCACAAGTGATGGAAACACAAAATATAGGAATAGGACTACAAGAAACGAAGCATGATAACCATCACTATGAGTAAGAACAATGGCTAATGCACAAGTTATGGTTTGTGAATACTTTTCCATAACATAGATATGGGAAGTTTGACCGTAAACGGATCAAAAGTTGTTTTTTTCTTGGCCAATTTTAGAATCACCGTTGCACATTCAAATTAATGCAAAATCTTGTGGACCACAGTGCATCAGAACTACTACTCTAATGATAACGTTGTGGACAATAGGCAATCTTGCTTGATTTCCCCCAAAATTGTTTGGTTGTAACTCATAAGTTAGTTTTTTGTGACCATTTTCATAGGTTTGAGTAATGAAAACAACCTCTTCGACTAGTTAGGTTTGGTTGAATTATAGAAGAGGACCAATCATACGATCTGTTTCTTCCATGCTTAAAAGTGATATAAGAAAGTGCCTGAATGTGCACACTAGTATTGAAAAATATCAATATCAAGCGGACCTGTCATTTTTATAATGTCAATTTTATTTTCCCTAGATCATCACAAATGGTTAATTTCTTCTGTTAATGAGTTTTTTATCACAACATGAGTTCTCTATACTTATTTTTGGTTGATCTAAGTTTTCATTGTTAAGATGTGGCAATTTGAAGGATCTAAGGTCCCGTTTGGTTTGAAGGATTGCTTGGATTTGAAATCCCACAAACATGGAATTTAGAAATCCCATGGGGGTTGTTGGAATTTCACGGGATTTTAGGATTTGTGTAATAATGTTTTAAAATATGTTGAAAACATTTGCTTTATAATAATCAATTAATAAAAAAGTAATTTATTTTTTTTATAATTATTTATAATTTGTTTTTATAAATTATTTGTAAAAATTGGAATTCAATTCCATTCCAAATCCTACAAAGCAAACACATCAAAGATTCCAAATCCAAATCTCTCCAATTTCAAATCCTTCGACGAAATCCAAATCCCTCAAAACCATTCCATCTAACCCCCCCCCCCCCCCCCCCCAAGTGTCTTTTGTCAAAGTACTGAACATCCCACCATTTGCTTGACGGGAAGTATGTTAACTTCATAGAAGCAATTTGCAGTCAGCTATCTAAATCGAAATAGATTTTTGGAGTCAGCTTGTATCTTGGGATTCTGGTGGTTATATGATAGGTTACAACCTATAGTTTCATCAATACATTGGAATGTTTCCCCCCTAAATAAGTTCTAAGGAAAAAGGGTCAATTCTCTATTTACAGGGAATTAACAAACCAGCAGGATTATGCAAGTAATTTCTTGAGAATATTGTCTTAGTGCTAGGATTTGGGGAGAAACAGCCAACTGTTCCATTTTGTTTTATGGTCATTTAGTTCAATAATGGTGCTGGGTTCTGTCACCTTTCTGCTTAGAAATTTTGCAATCATACAGCAGTTGTGTATAAAAGATTGAAAGTGATAGAATGTTACAAAAGCAGCCAAGTTTGTGCTCATGCTAATGGCAAGAAGTGAATAATAATACAGCTTTTTTCTATACCACAGGATCGGTTTTGTTACATAATCACAGGCGACTGAACGTACATTATGTCCGCCAAATTCTTTGATCTTTCTTTTGATTGGGAAACTAACTGCCCTGATAGTTAAAATCCAATACTTTACCATATGATTTGCAATTATTATACCAACTGTAGCATTCAAACTGTCAAAAGTGACTCAGTGTTGCAATATTGTTTAGTTTCTGGTGATGCCAATGGCAAAAACTGAGCAATGTTACAACTTGTTTATGTACCAACAGCTTTGTTTTGCTAGATAAAGACATATTTGTGGTTATGTAGAGAAAATGAATCTCAGTTAAGTACATTATTTGCAAAAGTGGACTCAATTTATGGTACGGGTATAATCCATTGAGTTATCATATGTATTTTTTAGGCCTGAAACTCGATTAACAGGCAAAAGCTTTTTTTACATGATTCTGCTGTTATTCTTGTAGGATATACTTGGCCATACCCGCAAAGGGGATGTCCAGTTCCAACCATCAAACACTTTTTTTTTGGTTAGTAATGACGGGGTTTTTCCGTTGCCTTATAATTTGCAGTGGGATGGGTAGCATAACGTGTGTTCTGATTCAGTTGGTCCAAACGTTCCTCTTTGATTGTTAGAATATATAGACATAGGGATTAAGTCAGAAGCTTCAGTTTCGAACATGAAACGAGCTGATAGCACTTTGAAATCCATATGTAGTCCTAAAAGTTGCCCAGTCAGAAGTTTCACTTGGTCCAAATGTTGTGCTATGATTGTTTTAGAGGGACTTTGTATCTAACCCGTTGACTAGTTGGGTTAAAAGTGCCTGATATTGTGAAGTAAAAGCAAAAGCAAAGGACATTAGATTTTTCTACTTTTACCAAAACCATTAAGGGTCTGTTTGTTAGCAGCTTTAATGAGCTTACTGGGACTAATTCGGTCAGCTATACATGATTGTTTGGTAGTGGCTTAATGATATAAAAAGTGGCTTATTCAGTAAGCTTCTGAGGGGGGCTTTATGCAGAAAGCCAAGTCTTTCCAAACTTGCCCCCCTCAATTAAAAAAACTTGCCCCTCTCAATTAAAAAACACACTACCATTTATGAAAAAAACATTCCCGAACAAAAACCTTCCCAATCTATACTGACATATTAATCCACACAAATAACTTTATCCATACAGGACTTGATGGAAAATCAACCAAACAGCCCCTAACTGTATGACCGAAGGATAAAGTAATTATAAAGCTTTTGCTTTACGTTAGGCTCTTGGCTTTCTGTTTTAATTCTGTTTTAAAAACTTAAAAGAAACCACTGGCTTTTAGTTGTGCTCTCAATAACTTTTACTAAACCTCTGAATCCATTAGTATGGAACATCTTCTTTTCCCAAGTGAAATCCTCTAGTATATGAAAGATTCTTGCATGCCGGGGATCTTCTCGAAAACAGCCTCTCTGTCTCTTGGGACAGAGCTAAGGTCTGCCTACATCTTTACTCCCGACCTTACCTCCACGTCTAATATACCGGGTTTTTCTTTTTTTCTTTCCTGTATGTTCATTTTTATGTAACATATGTGGATACTTAAACAGGTAAGCGTTATAATCCAAGGCATTTACGATGGTTGAACAAATGGTTAGCTCTAATCTCAGCAAATACGGGCTGGGAGATTGTGCAGCCATCATGACCAGCTCTGACAACCAACCAATGAGAGACGTGCAAAATGACATAAAAAACGGACCCTTTGGCAACTCTGCATTGCAAAAAGAAGAAGCCGTTACTCGACCGTTTGAAGCCAAGAGTCCTCCGGGCAGCAATAGTAATAATAATAATAATGTCAACCGTAATCTTGTTTATGCCCGTAGAAAATCTGATGCAGAGTTGAGTAACTCACGCACCTCCGACAAGAATCGGACATCCGGATATCAACAACTAGGTGACCAAAATCACATTCCTCATACGGAAGCAAAGGTTAAGGCTAATGATAGCATACAATCTTTTTCACGTGTTCCAGTCAACTCTGCACCTACTAGAATTATAAATTGCGAAAATGAGCATTCTGCAATGGATAATTGGAATTCAAGATTTGTTCAGTTACAAAAATACTTGAAGCAATGTGACAGCTCAAATCCGGAGGTTTATCTTCAGAGTGAGTTTAATTTTGTACTTGTGCTTGCTCTTGAGTTAATACTGATTTATACGTGTTTAGTACACTAATCTGTTTGATTTCTTTTCTATTGTACTAGAGCTTCGATCGTTTTCAACTGATGAATGCAGCAGACGTGCGGTTGAACTTGAGAGGCGTGCCATTCAACTAATGCTGGAAGAAGGTAAAACACATCATAGATTTTTTCATACGAGTATTTTGTTGGACCTTTCTACTTCAATATATGTTGGAACCTACCTTCGCTCCTCAACGGCTATTTTGGAAAGTTATCTGATGGGGTTCCACATATATATCACACGGAGGACTATAAAGAGTTGGGGCCTTTTTGGTAGTAGCTTAATGAGCTTAATGACACTCACAACCTATTCGGTCAGCTATATATGACTGCTTAATGACACTTGCATCTTATTCGGTCAGCAATATTGACTGTTTGGTAGTGACTTAATAATATAGAAAGTGGCATATTCAGTAAGCTTTTAGGGGGGAACTTTATGTAGACATCCAAGTTTTTCCAAACCTGCCCCTCCAAACAAAAAAATACGCTTCTCCCATCTATGAAAAAATCATCTCAAACAAAAAATCTTTCCAATCTATACACAGATAGATTAACCCACACGACAACCTTATCCATACACGACTTAATGGAAAATCAACCAAACAACTGCCATTAGAATCATCATTATTTGGCAAACTATTATTTGTGCAACTCGATGAATAATGTTTGTGGAGTGGGTCCTACATGTTTTGTTGATTGTGTTGCAGGGAGAGAGATACAGAGGGTGAAGGATTTGAATGTATTGGGTAAATCTGCTACAAACCATCCGCTTCTTCGACCGCTGACTCCTGTATTCAAGTCAGAGAAGCTCGTGTAAGCTTGAGTCTTCCGTTCAAAAGAATGGTTAACTGCTCGTGTGATTAGAGGTTTGCTGGTTCGGACATGGCCTCCGTTGTGTAGTTTGGGACATGTCTAACGTTTTTTGTTTAAATTATCAGATTTATGTTTTGGTGTCGAGTAGAGAAATACCATGGTAATTGATTGTCCAATATTTATTGCTTTCTTGAGATATATTATGCTATTTTATTCTATGGATAACATTACAAATATTTTGTCACATTTGATTTCATTAAATGATCTATGACATCAAAGATTTTTCACAAAATGTACATTCACAGGTCGAAAATCGGGGTCAGGATGTAATGTAGCAGGATTGAGCTTTTTAAGGTTATTTTTAACCCAACCACTAAAAATGAAACACTAAAAACACCAAAAATGATGACAACAATAAAAAAAATCAACTCCACCAACACTAAAAAAAAACACTAAAAACCTTCTTTAATATTATAATAACAATAAAATAATATATGTATTTTATTTTATTTTATAAAAACTTAATATTATATAATATGTATTTATAAAAACTTAATATTATATAATATGTAATTATAAAAACTTAATATTATATTAATATATCATTTATAGTGGCAAACTTTATTGACCTCCAAATATAGAGGTCAACTTTATCTTTGATTTTTAGTCTTTTAGTGTTGGGGTGGAGAAGCAAACATCTTCATTTTTGTGTTTTTAGTGTTGGGTTGGAGATGCCATAAGAGGGAGATTCTCGTTTTATGGCTCATACGTTTCTTGACTCATTAAAACTTGCATTTATACTGTCTAAAAGGCGTTACTTAAAAAATCTATTTTCACGTGAAGGTGATAGGTCAATAAATAACCGTCACAAGAAAATAGACTTTTCAAGTCACGTTTTGTAAACTGTAAAAAACTAGTTTTAATGCCTCAAAAAAGACATGAACCATAAAACGAGAATGATCCTTACATCTGCAATAATTGTGTGTGTTAAGAGTTCAATCCTGCTATGTTACATCCACGGGACCGTGGTGCTCGACCTTTCACATGGTCAGATAAGACTATGTGAATAAGGGGTTGAGCCATGATTTAGGGGGTGTTTGGAATTTCTTATTAAAACTCCTTTTTGACTTATTAGCTTTTCCACACCGTTAATAAGCTATTTTGAGTGTTTGGGTAGGAAAAAAAAAGAAAAGGGCTTATAGCTTTTCCATACCGTTAATAAGAAGTTTTTGATAAGTTAAACTATTATGACTTATCAACTTATTTGAAACAACTTATGACTTTTTTAGTTATTTTACATGTATAAGCAATCTCAAACACCTCTAAATAACAACTTATTAACTTATTACGTTTTGGTACCACAATAAGCGAATTCAAACACTTTTTATAAAACTTCTTTTTATCATCGCATAAGTTGATAAAACACTTTAAAAAAAAAGCATAAGTTGTTTTCAATAAGCAATCCCAAACACCCCTTAGAATTAGGGGTTAGAGGGAGCACTAGGAAAGATAAATAAAATAAAAATTAATATTCTTAAAAAAGCAAATACAATGTATTATATTAATGAGATGATAAATTTAGGAATACATATAACTATTCCACTATTACAAAAGACTATAAGGGGGCGTTTGGTTCGCAGAATGATTTCTGATGGAATGGAATCTGTCAATAGAATTGAAATCTGGAAGGAATTGGAATGTAATGTTTTCAGGTTTGACCAACTGTTTGGTTGGCAGGAATGGAATGTAATCAGTCAAATGAATTGAAATATGTCTGTTTGGTTTACAAAGGAATTGAAATGGAATTCTGAAAAATGACAAAAATACCCTTTCTTTTATTTTTATTTATTTATTTATTTTTAAATGTCGAGAGAGAGAGAGAGAGGAGAGGAGAGAGAGGAGAGAGAGAGGAGAGAGAGAGAGAGAGAGGAGAGAGAGAATGGAATTCTTGTTAGAAAAGGTTTGGAGGGTATTTTTGTCTTTTTGAAAAACCATGATGGAATGGAATTCAATTCCATCCATTTTCAAATGGAATGACCAATTCCTTAATCTAAGGATTTCATGGAATTCAATTCCATTCCCTTGGCAACCAAACAGCACGACGGAATTCGGTCAATGGAATTGACCATTCCAATTCCACCAGATTCCGGCGGAATCCAGTGAACCAAACGCCCCCTAAGAGTGGAACACTAACCTTTAGAGATTTATGTGCCATTTGTTTTTTAAGAGGTCTAAAGTCTGAAGTCTTATTTCAATTATGATTAATAAGAGATGGTGTGTAAAAAAGTCTGAACGATTCAGACGTAAGAGTTATTAAGAGGTTTTTAAAAAAAAAAACAAACAACCCCTTAATGGTAACCAAGAAATAGGTTTAGAATGTAATTATTTGCTCAATAGAAAAATATCCAAATTTAATACACACCAAACAGAAAATAACCCAAGAACTAGAACCAAAATGGAAACGGTCTCATGACAATAATTGGGCCATGGCTTTTAAAGAAAAAAAAGGCTCACGAAGATGCCTATTTTGTCGAAGGAAGTTTAACAATCTTTGATTATGTTGTTTCTTTTTTATATTTCTTTGCCGAAACAAGCATTCTGCCATAGTTTGCGCAAATAGTGATCACGACAATCCCAATAGACTGAACACTCCACCAAGGACATCAACTAGCTTATCAGCTACCAGCTAGCTTATCAGTAATAAGCTAGCTTATCAGCTAGTTTGCCAAATATAACCTTAGTACTTTTGACCTTTTGTTATTGTAATTTTGTTGGAAACAACTTTGGAGTTTGGACTTTGAAACTTTGGACTTTGGCTATTCACTTATTTGTAATTGTTATTTATAACTTTGAAACTTGGTTTGGTACTTTGGTTTAACCGTTTAAATTTAATTGTTTATTTTTATACTTATATAGTTTTATAATTATGTAGTTATATGTTTATGTTGTCATTCATTGATTCAATAGAAATAAGAAATTTGGAAATGGGCTTATAAGGAATGGGCCTAAATAAGAAAATCTGGAAAAAAAAGGGCCTGACATCCGAATATCCGACCTGAGAAACCCGAGCATCCGAAAATTTCGGGTTATTCCATTATTTGGTCGGATTTCAGCGTATATACCTTTTACCCGATATCCGATCGAGTTTAGGGTTTTGGGCCTCGACCCGACTAATGCACACCCCTAATTGTGCCTACCACTGAGTTAGGAAAAGCCTTTCACCAACGAAGTCAATTCCTTGCTTCAGAACAGAGATGGATAACGAGTCAACAAGGATATGAAGTTTGAATACCTCATCTTTGAAGAAGAAAATTATTAAATGTAAACTTTCATTGTGACAACTATCAATATGTTCAATTTAAATGAAAGTTTACGTTTCTATGTGATTCCGTTATGTCTCGCCTTAGACTTATATCTTACTTTTTAGATGTATTACCCTTTATAATCCGAAGAAAAGAAAGAAAAAGAAAAGAACAAAAGAAAAAGAAAAGAGAATGGAAGAAAACAAAATGCAAAGCCAAAAGTAGAAAAAGGCAAAAAGAATCCAAAAATGGATCAACAGAATTTATGAGTTCGGATTATCTCGCTTATGAGTTTTGGTACCATTTTATTTCTAAGTATTTTGTTAAAAAATATATTTGTTTCTACTATTGACAAATAAGAGGAGATTGTTAGTCTCAACCATCAGATTTGTGAATTATACAAATAGATACCCGATCACAAAACATTTAGAAATATATTCTTGTTCTCTGTCACAAAAAGAAAGTAAATCCGATGATAAGATTCTCCATAGAATTCACTTCAAAACAAGTCCTTATCCAAAGACCTCGAAAGAATCAATCAAGTATATTCGGATTTGGACCATCAGATTCATAACCTGGAATATTTTTAATAGATCAACTTTTGATCTATATCCTTGAAATCCGATAGAAGTTTCTATCTTTTGTCGGATTCTCAAAGTACCTAAAAAATATTCCAAGTCCTTGTTATCCAATAGACTTTACTTGTAAAAGTCTTGTAACTATTTGTATTAATTAAAGTGAGAAAAGCTTCATCATAATTGAAGACTAGTTGAAGAGAGGTCAAGATAGTCACCAAAGTGGATTGGTTTGTCAAATACTAGTAGATCAATACAAGATATAGTCAACTAGTAGTATGACAAATACTACTATTGGCAAACTGAATTTTGAAGTGCAAACTTATCCAACAAGTTTGGCACCAACTCTCTCTAACTCTCATCCTAGTATGGGAACATGCAAAAGCATTTAAACCAAAGTAAGTTCTAAAGCATTATTTAATTAGTGTCATAATTCCTTTACCGTTCTCTCTGCATACAAAGGATGGGACGGATTAACAAGTGTCTACATCAACTACAAAGGCTGAAGTGAAAAGTACAAGCATGCATGAATCAACAAATCAAATGAAGACACGTATTAAAGTTGAAGGAGAGCATTTATTGCAATGGAGGCTATAAAAGGTCTTCATTGTCATTGTTTACAAGTCACCCGTTTTGAGAGAACTTCACTATAAAAGTTTCAAAGTAAATTCGACCTCTCAAGCTGAAGACTATCTTAGTCTTTTAGATCTGGAAGAGAACCTTCCTTCCTCTCTATTTCATTCTTAGTAATTTTATCACCAGTCAGGTAGTTTAGGATCACGGGTCTTACCTTCCTAGCTTCCGCAACATATCCGTATTTTATGTTTGAATAAAAAATAAAATTAAAAAGTCAAAATTTACTGTGTCTGTATTCACCCCCCCTTCTACAAACACCTTATGTGTAAGTCATAGTGGTCTAGGACCAACAACAAAGAATTATGTTTTCCATGAACGAACGAAGCATATTGAGTTGGATTGTTCCTATGTGAGCAAGCAATTACATGCTGGTGTGATCGCTCTTGAATTTTACACCTGCATCATTTCAATTGGTTGATATCCACTAAATCTCTCAGTAGTCATGGATATTCAACTACATCACACAACTTGGGATTGTTAACATAACCTAGTCATGGATATTCAGCTACATCACGCAACTTGGGATTGTTAACACAACCTCCAACTTAAGTTAGTAAGATCAATATCTATTTATTTTTTAGTTAATTGGTGTATACACATAGGCAAAGTTTGTTAGTCAGTTTGTTTATGCCGCCTCTATTTTGTGTATATATTGAGTCTGTAATACTGGTTCTGGATCATTAACGAAATAACACAAAAACATTTTCACCCAGTTTCTTTTGCTCTTTGTTTCCTCTTGATCAACTCTGACTCCATTAAGTCACGAACATCCACAGTGTTACAGACCGACATTCGTGCATTGAAAAGTCATAGATGTCTATGACCATGTAACAATTTAATCATATATAAATGAAAAGTCAAGTAGGTCCATAGTTTGTTCATGGATATGTGTTGGTTGACAATGTTGTTTCCCTTCTTAAAGTAAAAATACTAGTGGTGACAATTTTGTACCAAATTAAATCAATCAATATATATATATATATATATATATATATATATATATATATATATATATATATATATATATATATATCAACCGTACCAATGGTAGAAGTCGCAACTGTATCTAGTATGCAAACTTGGTTGGTTCAAGGTATTAGAAGTCGCGTACCATGGTAGTACCATGGTACCGACATAATTTTTTATTTATTAGTTTTTTGTATTTTTTTTATATATTGGATATTAAACATTGTAACTTTAATTATTTTATTTGAACATTTGAATGTTTGCAAATTTTATTCCTTGCAACTAAGAGCATCTCAAACAGGTTCTCAATAATTTCTCTAAAATAAGGAATCAAAATCAAAATCTCTATACAAAATTACATTTTACTCCAACAGATTCTTTATTTAGAGATTTCAACATTAATTATATTATTAAAATATTATATAGGTTTATCATACCAATACACTTTTTAAAATAAACTTTATATAAAATAATAATAATAGTTTAATCTTATCGGTAGAAATGAATAAAAAATTAATTTCTCTCACATTCCATCAAGTTTTAGAGAATTTTCTAAACTTAAAATTTTTTCTTGTTTTCACTATTTTAGAGAACAATATTAAGAATTTATTAGAACAAAATAGAGAACAAAACCTTCATTTTTTTTATTTTAGAGAATCTGTTGGAGATGCTCTAAAACCCCTCAGTTGTTATATATGTAAGTTGTGACATGAAGTTGATACAAAACGAATACCAACATGTACCACCGAAAAAAGTTGGTACCAGTTAAGTCAGGTATCAAATACAGTTGATTGATACACAATATAAGATTTTGCACACCAATTATAATTGATTGATATACAATATTGACAAAAAAAAATTAAAATTGTACCAAATCCACCTCTAATAAATGCTCATCCCATTTGTAAAACAATATCTTTTATATATAACTTCAGTTTTGAACATTTTTATTAGAGGTTTTGGAGAAAATAAGATTTTCACTTGCTATTTTTTTTGAACGACAAGTTAACGTACAGATACGTTCCAGCGGTATCGGGCCTCCATTACAGGCAATCTCACTAATCCGCTGCGACCCAGTCCAAGCTTTGGCTGAACCCGACCGGCATGGTAGAGGGTCCCATAGACTGGACCCACCCGAACCGGTCCCGGCCTCGAAGGACCAGACCCAGAGTCTGGATATCTCAGGAAAGTGTTGCTCATGTGAATCGAACCCGGATAGTGTGACTTTCACCCCCCAGGATGTTACCTATTCAACTGAGTTAACCCCCTTTGATTTCACTTGCTATTTTTTGCTCCAACATACAAAAAAAAAAATCTCCAAAGATAAAGAATTTTAAAAAATTATTGTAACGACAGAGAAATATATTTTTTATTATTTTCAACAATAAAATTTAATATAGTGTTATTAATTTTACATAAAATTTATTGAAAAGTTTCTTAAGATGTTAAATGTTGAATATTTTAATAATATAAATTAATATAAAGACTTTAAAATTATTCGAGAATTTGTTAGAATTGAATGTAAATTTATTTTTGGAAATTTTAACTTATAGAAATTATAAAAAATTCCATCCTGTTACAGTCATCAGATAGCATATTGAATACAACTTGATCATGCATTAATGATTAATGTGTATACATTGATGGTGACCAATATTCTTATTGGCATAAGAGTTAGTGATTTGTTCATATGTAAAAGTTTTACAATTTTTTTTTGTATGGTAACTTGGGCTATGTCCACACACACGCATCCGCGGTATCTAGACATCCAATTGGACAGCACCGACTAATCCGCGGCGACCCGGCCCAGCCCAAATCGACTGGAATTGAATTAAAGAGCGGTTTATTCTGTAGATTAATTAGCCTGCCCAAGTATATATATACATCATTTTATACATATATTTCCTCAAAATTTCCATATGATTTGCATTTAAGTATGAGTGTTATTTGTTTATATTTCTACAAAACAATAAACCAGCAAGTTTTCAAAACGTTTTAAAGATTTCTCGAACAAGTTTCATGGATTCACCCCGTCAATCATTGTATCGAAAACAAATAGTTCATACTGCATGCAATTTTTAAAGGTTAATTTTCGGTTAACGCATGTTGAATACTGAAAGCATATATATATCGTAAAAGTTAAAACTTGTTTCATGGAATTAATCGATCGATCAACATGAACGAAATAACGATATGTATCTAAATCAATTAAGGAGAAGAAAATTAACGAACAGAATTAAACAAATATAAATAAAGCAAATTCAAGCAGCAATATGCTTGATTATTACATGAACAATATCAATTTTTTTTGCCATATTATCTAATTAACAAATCATAAATAAATGCTATCTCCCAGAATAAAAAAATTATTTCAAGAAGGCCACACATGAATTAAAGGCCACGGAATTCAAGCAGCATCGTCGTCGTCTGGTGGTGGTGGTTGGTTAAGATCCGGCAGTTTCAATCGTTTAGGCGAACCTTGGTGTTCAATATGAACGCCACCGGAAATAAAATTGGAGGCGAGCGCTCTGGCGATATCGGTGTAGGCGGCTTGTCTCTCGGCTTGTGTGTGCCACCGTATGTGGCCGCACAACGCCTTCTCATGACACATATCTTTCTTACAAATCGGACAGATCACCGACTTTTGTTTTCTGGTTCCCGATGTCGATGGATTCTTGGTGGTGGTTATTACAGAACTACAAGTAACTGTTGTAACCATGCGCTCAGTTGACGTTGGCGGCGGTGGTGGTGGCAAGACGGTGGAAGAGGTTGATGGAGGTTTGGAGGGTGGTGGTGTTGTAGTTGCAACACGGCGAGTTCTACGTGGGGTACGGGAAGGGGATGGTGGAGGGGTGGTGGAGTTAAGGTTGGAACGGGGTGGTTCACGACGACCACCGTGTTGATCAGCCTGGTGGCGGGTGGTGTTAGCGCCGTCGTTAACCATGGTTGTGTGTGTGTGTGTAAGGCCTTGACTTGGATTGAAATGGAAGTGAGTGCGTGAAATGAAGGATGTGAAAGGGGTGTATTTATAGGTGAGAAAGGTGGCGGGCGGTTGTTTTCTCCGTTGGTGGTTACCGGAGATTGTAACGGCGTCATGGAAAGGCGCCAAACCGTTCCGATGAACATAAATGACGATTTGTTCCCGCTAAATAATAATTATTTAATCATCCATCGAAAGTTGACTTAATTATAAAAGCATTTTAAAAGGAACTATATATATAGAAAACTATTTGACGTTAATTCGGGAGAGTCAAACCGTTATATTAAAAATTAAGTTTAAGGATTCAAATCGTTAAAATCACAAAAATACATGGACCAAAAATGTAATTCACTCTCACGAGGATAATTTAAAATTAATATTTAGTGCTTATTAACTTATGGTTATTTGTAAAGTGCTTATTAACTTGTAGAAAGAAGGGGTAAATGTATAATTTGGTTAAATAAGTTAGTAAGGAGTTTCAAATAAGTAAGTTGAGAATGACTTATCAAAAACTGCTTATTAGCGAAGTGGATAAGTCATAAGCAGTTTTCAATCCAAACACTTAAAACAACTTATTTGCTGTTTGAAATTGTAATAAGTTAATAAGCACCTCAAATAAGCAATCCCAAACACCCCCTTAAAGTTATGCATATGGATAATTAACTATAATAACACTAGCTACTATACGATAAAATCCGTTTTATGAGAGTCATTTCGTGTATATACGTGTTTTAGTAGATTGTTTAATAGAACTTAAATTTATAGATCATGGTTTATAGAATGAAATAATTATTAATTTTTATATAAATGTGTTATAATAATAAGTTTATAAGATATTTTTGATATATATCCTCTCAAGTTTTTTAGGACGATTATGAAATAAAGAACGACATTAGTTTCTTTGACAATCACTTTCTTGATGGTTAGGAAACGAAGTATTTGTTATTGTCTACCTGATTTAATGCGAAAGAGGCATATATATGCAACTCAAATAATATTTTAAACACCGATTCATGTACGGATCTTTTGTTTTTCATTTAATTAGTACTATTATTAATGTGTGTTAAATCATGGTATTCGTTGTGCAATCGTAGCAGCGATATCAATTTATTTTGCATGAATGCTCATCTTTGAGTCCTTTTTATCAATGCCTTTGAGACAATATTATGGATCTTTAATTAATATTTTCGAAAATGTTTTTGTTTTTTATATTATTTGGATTTTGTTACACGGTGAATATATGTGGTGTTGTGGATGGTTTTTGTTATATTTACTTGTATATATAGAGTATAAAGATTGTGAGAAATTAGTGATATAATTCTTTTTAAGAGAACATGTATTTATACATGATCATGCAACTTTCCCATGTAATTTCACGCAATCGTGCATGACTTACAGTGGGTTTCTTTTGATGCAGTTGCAATAATATTGTTGTTTGTCCGTGAAACACCATTGTTTGTTTCGTTTTTCAACTTCATGCACACATACACTTCCAAGTTCCTTTCCCCTTTTCACCCTTGGTTCATTTTTTTTTGAAAGAACGCCCTTGGTTCAACTTAAAAACTAACATACGACTAAATCCTTATCATATTCCAATGCACAAGATGTAAAGCTTCCATCAATCTCATGTTCACAACATAAGGATCGATATATAAGTATACAATATACATGGATTTACAATAAATCATCACCAATGAACATATATACTCAAATCAATTCCATACATTTCCAACAAATTTAGCATGTTAATAATATTCAAGACTTAAATTGAAGTATATACAAGAAATTCGAAAATAGTTTACATAATGAACTATAAATACTTCATAAGCAAAACATGGCTTAAAAGCCATTGAGTTTGACCACCACCACCATGAAGGTGGCGTTGAAAACCAAAACCAAAACCTAACCAAATTGATACGTACTATTTTAAATGAAAATCGATACCCGTGTTATATGTTGTATACAGTTGGTTTATGTTACATGATTAATTAATGAGCTAAAAATGTTTAATTTTGAGCTTAAATTTGACGAAGTATGACTTGAAATTCGTGGTTTCTGAATTGAGGAGATTCATGCAGAATAAGTTAAAAACTAATTAAATACAACTATAAATATATTTTAAAAGTTTTAGATTTAATTAACATATGATTGTTATATATGATTGGTTTTTCCTAATGGCGGTAAAAGAAACTCAAAAACTTTACCACTATCTAGCTAGATTGATTAACATATTTTATTCATTTATATATGAAATGAAAAATGCTCGTGTTTTCCGATTTTATTTAGATTCGTGCTCTTAAAAGTTGAACCGAACAACATAAATATTTACTTTATAAAATAAATATGTAATAATGATGTAAAAAACCGTTGACCAGTTAACTAAACCGAAAACAACTAACCACAGTTTATTTGATTGTGATTTATATTCTTGTTAAACTGATAAGAAATCGAGTTATTAGATTAACCTATTGAAACTTGATTAGAAAAAAGCTACTTTCTACATGGGTCGTGTAGATTCGATGATTTTTGCTTCATAGTTTCATTTGAATCAAAGATACTTGATATAAAACTAAGAATAAATTATGGATTTGATCCTAAAATATGGGGATGTTTACCGAATTGGTCTCTTGAATTTGTTTATTACATGGATAACCTGGTTTATGCACTTTTTCACGAATTTAATCTTTTAGCAAATGGCCGTTAAATGGAGGGGCATTTCCATCTTTTTGACATTTCCACCATTTTAATATTAATTGTTTTGTCCTTTTTATCTTTTTATATTCTCTATCTACTATATTTTAATATTATATTACATCTAAGTTATAATTAATATTATCTATACTATATTATAAAAACGGTATAAAAAACTCTTAATTACAACATTTTAAGCACAAATTATAACTAATTAAAGCCAATTACTTAATTTACAATTTCTTAATGCTTTGGTACAACCTTTCCAAGCACAGTATCTCACATAATCATCTATTTGTGGAATGAATACTCATTTATTAATATAATTTGTTTTTTTGGTGGAGGATTTTATAAAATAGATTTTATATTAGCATAATCTATTTTAAATGTAGATTTTACATTTAAATCTATATTAATGAAATGTAATATAAAATCTTTTTTCTTCCGTATTTTTTATATTACATCTCATAACGATTTTTCCATATTTTATTTTATAAAATATTTTTTCATATTTTATTTTATAAAATCTTTTTACATAATGAGATGTAATATAAACTCTTTTTTCTTCCGTATTTTTTTGCTGATATAAAATCTACACGTATTTTATATTATCATAATATAAAATCTACACGAATTTTTTTTATAATATAAAATCTACATGTATTTTTTTTTCACGAGCATTAAAAGAAGAAAAAAGAAGGTTGATATGAATTAAAAATAAAAAATAACGAGATACACTAATAAATTATCGTATTTTTTAAAATAAAAATATTAAAATATTTCCAAATTAATCAAGTGTAAAGAAAATAAAATAGAAACGATGTAATTATAAAAATATTCTTCCATATTTTTAATATATTTACATTTAAATGTAAAATCGAAAATGAAAATAAAAGATTTTAAAATATTCTCTACATTAACTATAAATATATATATAGCTTCTCTATGTATCATTCGAGTACAAAAAGAAGACGAACGGTTGGGTGTCAATGGCGGAACCTGCAACTGAACAAAAGATATTCCACTATATTTTTGTTTTTTGAAAAACTACTTTTTTATATTTTATTTTATTTTATGACGATTTGTTTATATTTTTCAAAACCCACAATCATATTTTTCGAAGTAGGGAAATAAGATATATATACATATATTTATTTTTATTGATTAATACTATGAGGTCTTGAAGTCAATAGTCAGATAAATATATATATGCAAGTTAACCACTTATGAAAATACATTCGTTTTTCACATTGTATTTCATTAACTGTTAACAGAGAAATTACGTTTTATTTTAACTCGGTTCAATATTACAACAAAAAATTTATCCTCCCGTACAATGCACGGGCCCAACACTAGTATATATATATATATATATATATATATATATATATATATATATATAGGAGTTGTTTAATTTACAACCCTTAAAAAGGTTGCAAACCTTGCAACCCACATCTTAACCGTCGGATTCATGATCGACGGTTACAATAGATATGAGACCCAATATTTTTAATTAAAAAAAAAGAAAAAATAAAAATAAAATAACCGTCGATCATGAATCCAACGGTTAAGATGTGAGTTGCAAAGGTTGCAACCTTTTTAAGGGTTGCAAAATATCCTTCCACTATATATATATATATATATATATATATATATATAGGGTCTTCATTTAAAAAAATCATAAAATTGTTGATAATCCTGAGAATCGGTGCATTATGTATTATTCTACATGATTTTTTTTCATCTATGACTTGGATTTAATATATTAATTAATTAGCATATATTTGTTTTACAATGTGAACATTTTTTATGTGTTTGTAAAACAAAAAAAACAACTAAAAAATGTCACAATGCAAACCGAATATATATGAAACAAACATATTGTGAAATAAATATATGTTAACTAATATATTAAATTCTAGTCTTAGATAAAAAAAAATTTATGTAAAACAATACTTTACAATAATAGTTCTCACAGTTATCACAATTTTATGGATTCTCAAATAATTAAACTTTTATATTATATATTATAAACTTCTTGTCTCAAAGCTTAAAAATAAATTATTAAGGAATAATGATTATTACACATGCATTACTTAAAATATTAAAATTATAATAAATTTTTGAATAAAACAAGATATACAAAAGAAAAAGAAGATTTTTTTGAACTTTTAATTTGACACTAATATTGATATAAATTTTTCGAGTTAGTACTGGGTCTTCAAATTAGGAAGACATATTCAACGACTTGTAAATTTATCTTATTCAAATATAAATTTATAACTTTTTTAAGGAGAAAGTGTATTAATTTTTTATTCTTCTTTGAAAATAAAATATTACATCCCGCTACATCATATAGATGTATGATAAATACTTTGAGAACTGTAAAATAAGTGAGATTCGTGATATACATCATAAACCACCTCATTTTAATTAAATTATTTTATGATTTAATTAAAAATATAAGGTGAAATAGTAATTTTACAATTGGGTGACAATTCATCCATTTAATATGTTAAGACTATGTTTGATAAATTAGTCATGTTTGTCAAAAACTAGCTAATAAATACCATTAAATGGAAAACTTTTACCTATGAAATTTTCTCTCAAAAAATTTGTTGCTAAAGGGATGATTTGTCACAAAACCGTCAGAAGTTTTTTTTTTTTTGGAAAGGGTATCCTGGGCCTATAGCCCAGACTAATCATTTGGGCCTTTGGCCCAGCTGCTAAAGCGTGCAGCCCTGAGTTTATCTTCAGTGGCCACAAGTGCTGCTAGTGGGGCTCGAACCCGGGTTAAGCGCTATGAACTCCCCAAGCCTTTACCACCACACCACAACCCTTGTGGTTAACCGTCAAAAGTTGGTGGTAAATTTTTGGTGGAAAACTCAAATCAGTGACAGATTACCCAGGTTGTAATTTTTTATTTCCTTAAAAAAACATTGGATTCTACCGAAACCATTGGTATTTTGTGGGTGATCTGTCGGTAATCACCGACGAAAATTTCTCTGAGTAATTCTTATGGATAAAAGTCATTTATTTTATAGTGAAACTAATTTTAAAAAAATAAAAAAAAAACCATAAAAAGACATGATAAAAAGTTACTTAACTATTACATTATATTACATAATAAAATAAACAACTATTAAATATGTTTTTGAAATCATTATTCATTTTTTTATTTATGAAATAGAAAAATATAATTTTAATCTTTATATAAAACAAAAACATATTTAAAAGTTATTTTATTTGGTTTTCTCTCACTAATTTATTGAATAAAATAAAAATAACTAATAACAATTCATATGACTAAAGATGTTTCGAAATAATAAATAAACAATATTTAATAAAAGAATTAATATAATATGTCTAATAATAATAAATAATCAAATAGTTATAAGATTTATCATATTAATAATTAATATTTATAAATTAATAATCGAATAGTAATTAATGAGATAAACTAATAATTAAATAAAAAATTTATCTAATATATATATTTGGTAAAATATTAAAAAGTATGACTGAAAAAGGTAGAAAAAATCTCCTTGAGCTTTTAATAAACTAGTTTTGTAGGTTAAACGGGAATTGTGTAATAAGCTCAAAAATAAGTTAACTTATTATTGGTCATGGTTGAGTAATGACTAACATAAAGTGTTTGTAGAATGGTGGTTGAATACAAGCACAACATATTTTTCACTTTTTTAATTATGTATATTATACAAAAAACAAAGAATTACATATTTGTTGCAGAAACTATTAAAGAATGTCCTATCTTAAACGATCTAGTTGATAACAAATTTCCTCACAAGGAGATACTGAAAGGGTAGAAAAAGGTACTTGTCGGTTTCAACCATTTGATTCGATGATCACACATACATCTGAGTTATCTAAAATTCGAAAAACAAATTAAGGATAAGATAAAATCTTATCTAGGTCTGTAAATAAATAGGATCTGAAATGTATCAAGAATCGAAATGTATCACGATCCGAAATGCATTCAAGATCCAAATCCATGGGATCCGAAAAATATCATGACCCGAATTTGTTGAGGATCCGACTCATATCATCATGAGAATTTGAAACATGTTTTTGGGATCCAAAATATTTTAAGAATCAAATTTTATGCAATCTTGCTGAATCTGAAAATATATCTTATGTTTCGGGGGAAAAAAAAAGATCAAATAGGATTTCAGTTGTTTAAAAAATTTTATTCTTGTAATCATTATTGGTCCAAAGCAAAAATGTATTCAACAAAATCGAAGGCTAGTTGAAATGAAACCAAGATCGACAGCAAAGTGGATTGCATTGTCATTTAGCCAATTGAAGACCAGTACCAGATAATTCAGACAAATACTGTTTTGTCAAGCCGATTTTGGAGTGCAAACTTAACAGCAAGTTTGGTTCACCAACTCCCACCAACCTACATCCTTAGTATAGGAACATGCTCAACATGTTAGCCAAAGTAATTTCTAAATTATTATTATACTAGCACCATTCTTTCTTTACTATTCTCCCTGAATACAAAAAGATGGATTGGGGCAACGAATGTCTAGATCATATCTTTAAGATATCCAAATGCTGAAATGAAGAGTATAATCATGAGAGTACAATCATGCACTAATCAACAAATCAGATGAAGACATGTGTTAAAGTTGGCATGCAACATTAATGCATTGATCGCTATAAATGTGATCTTTAACAATGTTGCAAATCACACGTTTGACAAAAATTATGAGTGATAGTTTCTTAGGCAAATCGGTATGATAAATATCTAAGGACTATCTCAGTTCTTTAAAACTGAAAGAGTACCTTCTTCTACTGTTTCAGTATTTTCTTAAGAGCAGATTTCTCACCAGCCAAATTTTTGGTCTTACTATGAGACACCACATTTGTTGGAGAGGGGAACGAAAGTTGCCTTGTAAGGGGATGAATATCTTCTATATCAGATGCATTTTAAAACAATGAGTCTAGGTGTGGATAAAGCGAAAATATCTTGTACGATTAGTGTACGATGTTACAAATGGTATTAGAGTCGGGAATGAGGAAATCGGGCTTCCAAGGGGGTGGATTATGAGACCTAACATCAGTTGGAAAGGGGAATTAAGGTTTCCTTATAAGGGACTAGTACCTTCTACATCAGACGTGTTTTGAAACCGTTATTCTAGGTGTGGAGAAAGCATACAATATTTGGTACGGTTAGTCGGCGATGTTATAGTTACCGACCTAGTTTCTGAAACAAATTTGTAATTCTTTAGTTTTTATTTTACATAATTAAAAAGTGTAAATTCGATGTGTATGTACTCAAACCCCCTTCTACAAACACTTTATGTGTTGGTCATTACCCAATTAGGACCAAAGTACTCTATCCGATCTAATGAATTTAGATAGTATTTAGATATTGACGCCGATTTTCCTAAGAAACTAACACTCAATATTTTTGTCAAACGAGTGATTTGCAACATTGGCAAGGGTCACCTTTTACTGCCACCAATGTATTAAATGTTCCGTACGAACTTTAACATGTGTCTTCATCTGATTTGCTAGTCAGTGCATGCTTGTACTCTTCATTTCAGTCTCTAGATATCTTTAAGATATGAGGTAGACGTTTGTTGCCTCAACCCATACTTTTGTATGTAGAGTAAACAACAAAGGAAGCATGCTACTATTAAAATAGTACTTTAGTACTTACTTTGACTGACGTGCAGAGCATGTTCCCATACTAGGACGTGGGTTGGTGGGAGTTGGTGAGCTAAACTTGTTGATTAAGTTTGCACTCTAAATCGGATTTGCCAAAGTAGTATTTGTCAAACTGTATGACTTATCTGTACTGATCTTCAATCGGCTAGAAGACAATCTTTTCCACTTTGGTGTCGATCTTGGCTTTACTGCAACGAATCTTTGATTTTGCTGAAAGCATTTTTCTTGGACTAATATTGAATACAAGAGCAAGACTTTTAATTCTGAAATCTCACCTGGTCTTTTGTCCAAAACAAGGATATATTTTGGATTCCAGTGAGATCATATTACAAAGAATCAGATCCATTGAAATGGATCGTAAGACAAAACTTGGAACCTTAAATATTATGGATTCTAAGAATATATTGGATCCTCAAGAGTTTGGGAATCTTTATAATCTTCTGGATACCATATATTGCTGATCCTTGTGAAATTTAGGATCCTAATGCCTTTTGGGTCCATCCTTATAAAAATCCGGATTTGATAAAATTTTATCCTTTGTATTTCAGATTTTAGAAAAAAAATCCTAAAATGTTTATTGGATGTATTTGTTTAATCATCAAATCAAATGGTTGAGACATGACCAAAATATGATCATTTTCTCCATTTTTAATATTTAAAAACCCTAAACTATCATCTCCCTCTCCCCCTCATCAAACCCCCTCCCACAAAACTAGTAGCCACCCACCCCATCTTCATTTCTGACAACCACCCACCAACCACATATTCATCTCAAGACCGAAAAAACATGAACAACATACAAGAATCTCTGGAAGTCGAAGTTTCCTGACCATCACTACCTAAAACGCCCTCCAGAACGGTCGTTGACCAACCCATCATCACTTCTTTTCGTGAGAACGTCGTGCAAAATTGCATGTGACTATGGGTGTTCACAATGTGTTCACAAGGCTTTAAAAGGGTTCACAAGTGGTGGTTTAGTTTTTTCTTTGTTGTGTTATTTGTGTTCACAAATGTATGCACAGTTCTTATGGTTTTTATTGTGGAGATGTTCACAATTGTTCACCCCCTACGTTTCATAAGGTTGTTGCAATGTAAATCTAAAACATTTTCCCTTGGTATTCTTCAACGTGTTCATAAATATTCAAACAAGTTTATAATGTAAAGATGGAAAAACAACTATTCACCAGATTTGCAAAAAATAAGTGCTTACTGGATAAATGAAAGAGGAGACAAAGGAAAGAAGGATATTGTAAAAATCCACCTATCAACTTTTTGGTTCCGTTGCCGGGGAACTTGTTTTGTGTTGATATCACTACCAACTATAGAGATTACTATATTAGACATTTCTTTATGCGTTTGGTTCATTTTAAGGAATGAGAATGAAAATGAAAATGGGAATGAAGTAGAATGGGAATGGGAATGAGCATTGCATTGATGTTGTTTGGTTAAACCAATATAATCAATAAAATATTGTTTTATATAATATTTTTAATACAAATATGTGCCGTCCAACATGAAAATAAAAAAATATGTTTCATTCAACATCGAGAGATGAAGGACGTATGGGAAAAGGTGATTGAGCGGGAATATGATTTCCATTCCCCCCAATTTAGTCAGGAATGAAAATTAATGGGTTTGGGGTAATGGACCCATTATATTATGTCAAACCAAACATCATTTTTCATTATCACTCCCATTCCCGACCCCTCAATACCTCCAACCAAACGCCCACTCTACCATTTCTGGATTTAAAAGTTCGTGTGTTTTGTAATGCAGGTTACTCTTTGGTTTATGCCAAGGAGGAGGCTCTTTAGAGACCTCGAGCCTATTGATCCGGAGATAGACAGAACCGCATGCTAACTACGAAGAGAAGCCAGAACCCGAAACGCGCGGAGAATGGCCGAAAACAAAGTAAATGGCGAGCAACCGGGTATAACCCACCACCACCACCACCGGGTCGAGTACCAATGAGAAATTTTGCCACTCCGACTATGGCAGAAACTCAAAGAGAAATGCAAGCACCAACTGTGGCTGCGAACATTTTCGAAATAAGACAAAACACAATCCAACTCGTCCAAGCCAACTAATTCGGAGGGTTGGCATCGGAGGATCCTCACAGTCACCTCCGTTCATTCGAAAAAATTTGTAATACATTCAAAATGAACGGAGTACCAGATGATGCAATCAAGCTGAGACTGTTTTCCTTTCTCCCTTAGAGACCGGGCTGCCACTTGGGAAGAGAATTTGACAGCGGGTCAAATTAACACTTGGGACGAGATGGTGACAGTGTTCCTAAATAAATTTTTTCCTCCGGTCCGAACAATTCAACGCTTGGATGAAATCACTCACTTCGCTCAATGGGACTAAAAGTCGTTATATGAGGCTTGGGAGAGATATAAAGCAATGTTGAAGAAATGCCCGCATCACGGATTACATGGATAAATAGTTATTCAGACGTTCTTTGGAGGGTTACACCCTCAATTTAAGAATGATATTACTGTTGTTGCTGGTGAGGCTCTCATGAACAAGACGTATGAGGAAGCTTGGGAGCTCATTGAGAACTTATCGGAACACAACTACCCCACTCCACTCTCATCTGTTAGAAGAGTAGCTAGTGTTCATGAGTCGGACGAATTGAAGCAGATTAAGGCACAGTTGGCCGCCATTACCAATCAATTGAAAGGTACCTCTATGCAGACATCAATGCCCAATGATGGGATGTCGGATCAGTACTCGCAGTTTGAACCATCAGAACAAGTCAACTTCCTCCAGAACCGTAACCGACCACGAAATGACCCCTTCTCTAATACATATAATGAAGGATGGAAGAGACACCCAAATTTCCCATTGAGCCAACCGCAAAATGGTCCAAAAGAGACCATGGGACAACAACAACAACAATTTGGTAATAATTCTAACTTTTCATCTTCTTCCAATTTTAATAATGTTTATCGTCCTCCAGGTTACAACCAAAGGAGGCATGAGGAAGGGCAAGCTTCAGAGAAAAAGTCGGGGTTGGAAGAAATGATGATGAAGTTCGTTTCGAAGATGTATACAACTGTGGAGGGGATCACGTCTTCCGTGAGCACATTAACCAACACAGTTGGCACAGTGAAGGCGGATATCGATCAAAACACCGCGTCTATTCAAATCCTAGAGAGGCAAGTGGATCAAATCGCGGAAGCATTGCAATCCTGAATCCAAGGGCAATTTCCTAGCCAAACGGAAAGGAAACCAAGGGAGGATTGCAACGCCATTCAATTGAGAAGTGGAAAAGAGCTTCTAAGGGATCCAACTAGAGAGCCGATGATAGAAGAAAGGAAAGAGACTGAAGTGATGGTGGAAGAAGAGGACGATGAAAGAATAAACGAGAAAATCGAGATGGAAAGACCGGAAGTAAAAGATAAGGGAAAGGAGCACGAAGGCGCTACCATAAGATATCCAACAAAGCATATCGTTCCGAAAGTGCCATATCCTAAGAGGCTTAAAGCCCACAAGAACGATGTTGATTTTGCTAAGTTTCTTGAAGTATTTAAAAAATTGCATATTAACATTCCTTGTGCAGATGCCTTGGCACAAATGCCATCTTATGTGAAGTTTTTAAAGGATATCCTCTCTAACAAGAGGAAGATCGAGGAGCAAGCAACTGTTGCAAATTAACCATGGAATCCCACACTCCAAAATACTTGAATGAACTCCAACACAATTTTAGTTGGGACAAAAAGGTTTTCCAAATAGATTTATACTCTTTATCCTTTCAAAACGTCCCACAACACAAAATTAAACCTTTTACCCAAACAACTCTAAAAATGCCCTGTTAATCAAATAATCTCATTTATTCAATAAATTACCAAACACACACATTTATGACTCATTTATCAAAATGCCCAAAAATCCTCAATATGGGTGTTTTACAAGGTTTATAAAACTAAACTTCTCAATTAACCAAAACTCATCAAGTAATTCCACAAATGACAATTTCATGTTAAACACATAAATACTTTAAAATAAACATTTTGGCATGTACAACGTTTTCACAAATCAACTTGAACTCACCTTGCTAGATTTAGGCTAAAATCTAGATCCCCCCCCCCCCCCCCCCAACTAGAGCTCATTTGAAGAATACTTGGATCCTCAAGCCAAAAACATCCAAAAACCTAAATCCATACATATCCAACCATAAATAATCATAATCAACCACAAAGAATCGTTCCCCAAACTTTATACATGAATACCTCAACTGATACCGAAACCCTAACTTCCATAACTGAAGAGAATAGAAGATTACCTTAACCCAAGCTTGAATCCACCAACCAAAACACCTCTAGTTCACCAAAATGGTTACAAACCTCCAATCTACGAAAGGAAGAACAAGGGTGGATGAAACCCTAGAAAACTTGATGAAGAAGAAGAAGATAAAGATGGAGGGATGATGGTTCTAGTTCCCAACCTGATAGATGAAGAAGAAACACTTAGATTTAGGAGGAAACTCTCCAAAATGAGTTAGGGTTTGATTTTGGGGTTTGGGGGTCAGTTTGGGAGAGAAATGGGGGAAGGATTTGAGGTTAGGGTTTGGGGCCGATTTTTCCCGTTTTTTGTGCACCCCGCGGCTCCGCGCTGCTGGTGGCGCGGGTCCACCCACGCGGAGCACTGCCGCCCAAAATTCTTGCCCGAACACTGTTTTGGTCATAACTTCTTCGTTTTAGCTCCGATTTTGCTCCGGAAAGAACCGTTTGACTCGTAATTGAATCATTCATCTACCAAGACTATAAAATATAGGATTCAAGTCCAAAATCCTTTATCTTATTTTTCCCTAATTTATCGGTTTCGGTATTAACTTGAAATGATACCTTTCGAAAATCGGGGTGTTACAGTAACGACCTCAAAACACAAAAAAACTCCCTCTTCAACTGAATTGAGTCGATCCAAGAAATCCAATCCGAATAAGAATGGAGATTCGGAATATCCATACGCCACCAATGACCAATGAAAAACCACAAGTCTTTAGCGACAGGACATGAAAAAAACAGATGACTGCAATCCTCCACTCCTATATCACAATTAAGACATAAAAGAGACGAAACATCGATACCTCTTTTATCCAAATTTATCCTAGTAGGGAGCCGATTGAGATGTAACCGTAACGCGAACACATTAACTTTGATGGGAACAAGTTTATTCCATCTAGTAGGACGAGAATCCACCTCCAACTCCAAATGACTAGAATCAATTAAATGCCTAGCTGAAGCCACTGAAAAATCACCCGACCTTTCTAACAACCACACCCATCTATCCTTTTGACAGGAGGGCACAAAGGTAGACAAAATTTGTTGTAGTTCACTAAATTGGACAACCTCAACCCCACCTCTTGGCGCCCTTCGAAGACACACACCCTAACATCCTAACTCCAAACGAGACTTGACATTCGCCGATTTATTCAATTCTAAAGCGTAAACTATAGGAAATTGAATTTTAAAAGGAGAATCCCCAAGCCAAATATCATCCTAAACCGCGGTCAACACACCATCACCTACCTTTTTCTTACAGAAAGAAAAAAGATCAATACCTTTGTCCTTTAGAGAGTTGACCTATTTTATAATAAAAACCCATGTTGAGTTTGAAATTTGCCTAGGCAAATTCGAACCAATTAGGCCCTTCTCGCCATAGATGGATCTAATAATTTTAACCCAAAGTGCCTCATCCTCCAACCAAAACCGCCGAATCCACTTGAAAAGCAAAGCACGGTTAAACGCCATAATGCTACCAATACCAAGTCCTCCGAATTTGAGGCTAGCCATAACTTTTTTCCACTTGACCGAAGGCATTTTCTTTTCCTCCACATCAACACCAATAAAGAATCTATTTCGGATAGATTCTAAGCCTTGATCAACCAACCTTGGGATTTTGTAAATAGACATGAAGTAAGTAGGAAGGCTCCCCAAAACGGACTTTAAAAGGGTAATTCGACCACCAGTCGAAAGAGTTTTAACTTTCCAATTGGAAAGTTTGAACAAGAATTTATCGAACACCACCTTCCAACCCTCCTTTTTCGACATATTACCCCCAAGAGGTAAACCTAAATACGAAAATGGAAGCTTCAATCCATCACACTCAACACAAGAGGCCAAACACTCGATTTCTTGCGAATCCACCCCCACACCAAAAGGTTTGTTTTTATGAAGATTCATTTTGAGACCCGAGATAAGGAAAAAACATCTAAGAATACGAATAATATACCTAGCATTCGATAAAAACCATTCACCCAGAAAAATCGCATCATCTGCGTAGAAAATGTGGGAAAGAGGGTACCATTATTACCAATAGCAGCACCCAGGAAGAGATTTTTTAAAACCTCATCTTGAATAATGCATGTAATCTTTCCATGGCTAAGATGAAAAGGAAAGGGGAGAGAGGGTCTCCTTGCCTTAATCCACGACGAATGCAAAATTCCTTAGTTGGAGAGCCATTAACGAGGACCGACCCCATCGAATCCTCAAGGCATCCGCAAATCCACCCACGCCAATCTATGCCAAATCCCAATTTCGCTAGAATTAAATCCATGTAATCCCACCTTAAACAATCGTACGCTTTCTCAAAATCAACTTTAAGAATCAAAAGCTTAGACCGAATTTTTTTTATACCAATCCATAGCTTCATTCAAAAACTAAAAGACCATCAAGAATCTGATGTCCTTTTATGAAAGCGAATTGCTCGCTACTAACGATATCCTCAATAACCATACTAAAGCCGATTACTTTGTCAGTCCAAACAAAAAAAAGAGAAAAAAAAGACGAAATTTTATAACTTCATATAGGTTCAAATGAATTTCTTTTAACGAATCTCATACAAATTTCTTTTAACTTTATTTTCAACTTTCCTTTAATAATATTAATTAACTGGCAGGGAGATTAAGGTAATTTGAACCATTTGATTCCTGTCTGTCGATACATACAACAAGTTCTCCGAGATCTAAACAATTCATGGTGCTATGCTGTTCTATTAACAACCGACGTGCTGCCATCGCCATTTCTGTTTTCTTGGAGTTTATGCCGCTGTTCTTCACTCTATCCCCTTTCTTATTCCTCTTCACCAATTTTCCTGCTAACAAACCCAACCCAATTTATTTCCATAAATTTCAATTCAGCTGAAATTGATAGTAGGGATCGGAGGAAAACAAAAATGTTGGCGAAAGCAGATCCTTCTCAGAAACTGTATACGCGTATGCGATTATGGGAAACTCTTGATCAATACGTTGTGGAGCCTAGTGATGGTTCTTCTGGATCTTGTTTGGCAATCAGTCGTCTCGATGGCACCATGACTCTCCTTGGTTTGTTCTCAATTTCTCTTCGATTTATGATTTACTACTATTTAGATATGCTACTATACCAGACTATAATAAAAGCATCTTACCTTAATTGCTATAAGCCACGAGATTTGATCACCCTACCTACCTCTGCGCTAGTTTCAAGTATGGATGCTAAAAGACCATATGCACTTAGTAATATATCTTCCTAATCCATGTACAACGTCCTATTCTGTTAGATTAGAATGTTTTCCATCCTTTCCATCGAAAAATTGCCACAATTTTCATTTTAGGATGCCTCTTAGAATTCCATCATTGCCTCTTCTGAAAATTGTTCAAACTAAAACAACCTAATTTATCAATTGTCATTGTTAAACAGAATTGATGGGGTGTTTTAGTCAGTTAACTACATGTATAGTCAAATGCTGCAATTTTTATTTGACATGTGGATGTAGAATAGAAGTAGGAGGTAGTATTTGAAGTCTAGGAGCTCAGACAAGGTTGTAATGTTTGTAATTACTTCTTCTGCTACCCATGTGATTAATAGTACAAACTTCGATTTTAGTAGAAGCTTGTGGTTCTGGTTGGTCTTACTATTGCTACAATAGTATATATATATATTTAAATCTTAGCTAATGTATTTGTTACTGTTTCATTTTGTGTAGATGAAATTCCAAACTCTGGCGGCCGCACTCCAAAAATTCAGACCATTTTTGGTGTTGTTGGGATATTAAAGCTTTTGGCAGGTCAGATGATGAAAGTATTACTTATTTGTAGATCTGTGTAGTGCATACTTGCTTTTGGATGCTGTTTGTAATGTCTATGCATACAGCATACATGACTATAATGTATAATGCCACATGCTTGATCAAGAATACACAGATATCTACATGATTCACTGATCCAAAATTCGAACCATAGCATGTTTAAGAACAATTATAGTTTTTTCTTTTTGTTTTTTGAGTTGAAATTTTTCTTAGTTATGTGGCGGAGAGGCTTAAATAGGTATATAGATTAGCAGAACACGTAGTTAACGCCACCTAGACTTGTATAATTTAGCTGGGTAAAGTATAACATTGACTGCCCATATCTATCCAGTGAGTCATAACTATGTTAGGAAACCACAAATAAATTCTTTTTCTGACTTCCGAAAGCACGAGTCTTGGCATGTTTAAGTTTGTTGAGAATAAAGGTTAATTCTCTTTTAGGCATCTCAAGTTACATATTCATTCAGAAATTCAATTATGATCAGAAAAAAGAGCTGTAGGAATTGGATTTATTGGCCTTCACTAATTTAGAGAAGGAAATGGAAAACCAATCTTTTAGATGCAATGGTATAAGGAAAACCCATGAACATGGACTTCTCAATCAAGGGTTCGTTTGCAGATCGATAAGCATGTACCATCTTTCCACTTATGATTTCAGCTTGCAGTTCATTCTCAGTTATGAATACTTTTGTAACAAATGGTTAAGAACAATTGGAATCCTCACTTCCTGGTTTCATAAAGTGTCAAATGCATTGAAAAGTCAGAGAATGGATTCCCACACACCATATGAATTTTTTTGGGTGATAAATGGTGTACAAAGGTTAATTTGGCATATGTAAAAGAAGACTTGTTGCTTTTTTCATATACGATAAACAAGTAATCAAGTACTATGAACCAATGCCATTAACATTTAGATAAAAGTTGAGATGCTTCAGTTACTTTAACTGACATTCTTGCATGCACTTCTTTGAGTCCAAATTGTTTGACAAAAGTTATTATTGAAAACGATAAGAAACTGATTCAATGACAATTTTGAGCAACTAATGCCTTGTTTTTTAGAAGATACCACTCAAGGTATGACCACTAGAGTTAACTGGTTCTCAGGGTTGGATGCTTTTCATACATGCATACCCAAGTTTATGTACATATCTGTTTTCCTTCTGTTTTTGGAAAAGCAGAATATTGATGGACAAACAAAAACGAAGAGGAAAAGAAATTCTAAGAACTGATATTATGCAGATGCTATTTTAGTTGTAATGCTTCATTCATTGACTTTTCAACTGTTTTTCTCTGCCTACAGGATCATATCTATTCGTTATAACTGAACGAGATTGTGCTGGATCTTACTTGGGTCATCCCATTTTCAAAGTTTCAAAATTGAAAGTCTTTCCCTGTGATTATTCTTTGAAAAACTCTCCCGAGGAACAGGTGAAATTAATGGAGGTTGCTGTTTTTATTTTTGGTCTGTTTTTACTGGTTACAGTATTATGTAATATGTTACAATCCATTTCTGGCAGAAAAAGATGGAGTCTGAGTTTTCTGCCATGTTAAAAGTTGCAGAGAAGACTCCTGGCCTCTACTTTTCATATGATGTTAACATAACATTAAGGTCCATATTTTTCTCTAAATTATTAAGTGATAATTTTTTCATTGAGAATTGATAATCTTTATTGTGAGCTCTGTTGTTCTTTGTTTGGTGTTTTATGTTCTCTTTGTCTCCATCCATATCAAAATGTCTCTTTGATGTGCATATTTGGATATTAGTATATTACTTTTCATATTACATGAAATGAATATTTCATTAATATTGGAATATGTTTTTGGCATAAAAGATACAAGAAAATTGCAGGGGTACAAACAAGCATATCATACACATAACTTCATTTCCACTTCCATAAATAGAAAAACAAAAGAAACTAATTGATGTAAAACAAAAATGGCATAAGCTTCCTTGAGTAGCATTTAACATATTGTTTTCTTTGTTTTTGAGTTTTAATTTGATTAAATACAAAACAATAGAAAGACAATGTTCCATTGAGAAAACATAATTGGTTTATAAAATTCTGTAAATGTAAGATATAGATTGCATTATATATCA
Organism: Arctium lappa; assembly: GCA_023525745.1. Taxonomy (NCBI): domain Eukaryota; kingdom Viridiplantae; phylum Streptophyta; class Magnoliopsida; order Asterales; family Asteraceae; genus Arctium; species Arctium lappa. The sequence goes on along the minus strand of CM042062.1, from coordinate 736,943 downwards.
TGTAAACATAATCGGTTTATAAATCATAATTAGTTTTACGAAAAGGACTTGTAAAAAAGACTAGGGTGGTAAACCTTTTTTGTGCCATTTTTTTCTTGCAGTGCACAACGATTGAATGACTTGGGTGATGAATCGAGGCTTCTTCCTCTTTGGAGGCAGGCAAGTATTGTCTTAAAGTGAAGTCTTTGATGTTTTTTTTAATTTATCTACGCTAAAGTCAATTTCTTAAGTCTGCATGTATAAAAGATGGTGGTTTCTGGCATATAAAACACCAATTCAACTTTTTCATACACTCTCCTCACCTTTGGTGTGGTTTGAACCCTGACCTCCTGGGAGGCCAAAGGTCCAGATTACAGCTAGACCAAAGGCCCTTTGGTTATTTATATATTTGTAATACACATGGAATTTCCTTGCCACAGGCAGAGCCTCGGTTTGTTTGGAACAACTTTATGTTGGAAGTCCTCATTGATAACAAGGTTAGTTTTTCATGAAATTTGGAACATAGCTAAATCAATCGCTTCACTTTTCATAAAACTGACTTGCTGAATTTACCATCACCTTGCAGCTTGACCAGTACATGCTTCCTGTTATCCAAGGGTGTATCCTTTTTTCAATGTGGGCATGTGATATCAGTAGTCACTGCATCAGCAGTCGCATGAGTGATGAGTATGTTTTGTCCGGCAACGATGCCCAGTGGTAGCACAAAAAAGATCAGAGTGGTTGCACCTTTAAGGGTTGAAAATGTTTTACACTATGATGAAATATATTAGTGATAGCCTAGCATGTGCCACCACTTGGTTAGAAGTAGATCCCCCCATGAGTGTGAGTTTGTGTGTCCCGTGACTGCTGCAGTTTTTCCTTCTCTCAACTACGTTTGCTTTCAAACGTTTTGTAATGAGGAATATTGCTTTTATAATTAAAATTTTTGTTTGTCCTCAACTTATGACCAGCTTTTCAGAACTTCCAATCAGCTATCGGGAAAGATACAATAGACGTCACCCTGATTGCACGAAGGTGCACTAGGAGAACTGGTATGCTTCTGAACACTGGCTAATATTTAAGTTTCTCCTTGTAAGATATTTGGAAAGAGAATTCAGCACATCATAAGATAGATATTATTCCCTTCTTTCAAGAAAAGAGAAGTTAGAAGGAGCAGTATCGGGAAAACACTAGTAGGTTATTCTTATGTAATTGTGAAAAGCAATGAAAAGATTAGCATTTCTGCTTTCTGGAGCAGATAACTCCTGTGAGAATATGTTATCAGATGAATGTTTGCCGATTTGACAATATAAATGCCAAACCACTTCTAGGCACCCAGCCATCTTCGACGAACTATAATGGCCTGATTGATCTACTGCTTTCAAGCTTGCTACTATATTTACTTTGAATAAGTTTTAGTTCTTGAGCATTTGATAATTATGATATCCACTGAAGTTGTTTTTGGCTTTTTGCTTACATGTCATGCTCTTCTAGGTAGACATGTTATCCTCCTTTCTTCTCCCTTTTATTACATTTTGGGGCACATTGCAATAAATAGCAACATGCTTTCACTTTACTTTTCAAAATTGATTATTTTAGGTTATTTTGATTGGCCTGTAAAATGTTGGTGTTGGCGTGGCTGAATGGTTTTGTAACGGTTTTCAAAAGTTGGATGATTTTAGTAACAATATAAAAACCCACGGACCAAATTAGAAACGAAGTGGAAGTGCATTGCTATTTATTGCAATTTACCTTTTGTTTTTCATACGTAAATTCACGCTCCCTCGTTATATATGTCAAGTCCTTTGTTTTATTCTGTCACCCATGGTATATTATCATTGTAAGAAATGCCTGTAGTTTCATCAAGTGACTTAGCAATGGTGTAACTATGGTCTTAGCGTATCCTCTCTTTTGGAGTTTTATGAACTTGTATTAGCAGCAAAAAAAATTCTAATGTAATGGATCTTAAGGCCAGTTGCATTGTGGCATCTTTTAATTACATATTATATCACCAGAGCACTGAGCTTCTTATTCGTTTATTAAATTAGGAGAATAGATGTATAGGATCACCTGTCTGTTTTGGTTAAGCGTAAGTTGTAAATCTGGGCAGGGACAAGGATGTGGAGAAGAGGAGCTGATTCTGATGGCTACGTAGCAAATTTTGTCGAAAGTGAACAAATTGTACACTTAAATGGGTATACTGCATCATTTGTGCAGGTACACTTCCATATACCTATGTTTTTCGTCCTATTGTATGTATCCTTTATGTTTTAAACAGTGTTTACCTCTTGTATAAGCTGGTAAACAACCTTAGACCTTCCTATTTGAATTAAAGTTTTAATACTATGTCAAAAAAGAAGGCCCATGTATGACATTAAGTGCAAAATAGGTTGCATTTAATTCAAACGCTAATAACAATTATATCTGTGTTGTAGATTAAAAAAAGGTATTATTACATCAGAATAAAACAACTTATTATGGCTATAATATATATTAAAACCAAGATGCTAAAAACATCCATGCTTTTTTAAATATGAGAAGCATAAGGTTACAATTCCCGAAATAAAAAAGCGGATTCTTTTATCTGACAGCAGGAGAGTGCTATGCATAAAACATCTATAAACTGCCCTAGATTATAGCTAGTAACAGGAAAACCCTGTTTATATCCCAATCAAATCAAAACATAAACAAAAATCAAAACAAAACTGCAAAGTAGTCTTTACATCTAGATTTGAAATCCTTGTCACTAGCATGTTCAGTCATTGCACTTTTTCCTAAGCTACATAATTTTGCAGAGCAGTTTGATTCCCCTCCTCATCGTGTGCCCTTCAAGTAGATCTTTGCTCTCAATGAATAAGAATACATATTAAGCCTATTCAACAATTAAGATTTCCTACCCCTCTGAGATACACAGTGGTTGTTTATTGTTCTCTCCCATCTCAACAAAATGCAGTGTTTGACTTGGCACACAGTTTAATAAAAATTGACAAATGTTCAAATACCTAAAATACTTCTTATTAAGAAAAATGTGAAAACTTATGACCAATATCTTCTAACGGTTGTAATGGTCAAATAGGTAAACTTGGTAAGGGATCTTTCAAGAAAAGGAAACATTGAAACTTTTTGGGACTACCCAAAGTAGAAAGTGTTGCATAGTTTTGGGATGGAAGAGTATTTCTTATTGTCTTGTCTGTATTCAGTAATAGTTTCCATGCCTACAATCATGGCACATGCTACTTTAATGGACACATGTCCTTTCATTTTAACCCAAAGGGTAAACAATAGTCACAATATAGGTTTTAATGTAGCTTTTTCTGTAAGACGAGTCTGTTTGGATGACAGTTTCAGATACAACAGTTAGAAATTTAGGGGTAGTGTCCTTGAAAGAAACGAAACTTGATCAATAATAAGGGATCAAAAGTCAACTGCATCCTGTCTCTTACATTTTATTAGGTTGCTGTTATCGGGAATCTCTCTATGTTCAACGTGCACTGAAGAGGTTCAAGGGAACTAGGGAAGGTACCATTCAGGAAAATACGAATACGGCATCTATAAACAGTTGAACTCAATTGAATGAATTAATTGTTGAAGATTAATGGATAAATAATAAGTGGAAACTGTGTAACAGAAACCATCACCAAATTTGTGTTGGTAGGCTGTCAGTTACAGATACTCTAAAAAGAAAGAATTTGAACCGCTAGTTTATTGCAATATATGAAAAAAAATAAAAGAGTTGATATTTTGGTGTAGAGAACAAAATTATACATAACAAAATTTACTATGTAAAATGTTCTTACAATCATGGATGTGGTGCAAAACTGAGTAGATTTCATGTAAGTAGGTTAGAACAAAGACACACATGTACATACACACTTACAATACAGTTTTTTCAATTTTTTTATGCTATATATGTGTGTTATACATTGAATAGGATCCTTGGTAGCCTCATATGTATGACAATATTGTTTTATGCATATTATTTTTATTAAATCACCTAATTACACATATTACTGTTTATATTGTTTGTTTTGTAGGTCCGAGGATCAATGCCATTTCTCTGGGAACAAATTGTTGATCTGACATATAAACCTAAATTTGAGATTGTGAAACCAGAGGAAGCAGTGAGTATATTATGCATATAAATCTTTTTGCACTAATTACAATACTCTTGAGTTGCCTCTATTTCTAACATCCTTCATTTCATATGATCTCTGCAGCCTCGAGTTGTTGAGAGGCATTTTCTGGATTTAAGGAAGAAATATGGAAATGTTTTAGCTGTTGATCTTGTCAATAAGGTATATGATTTCTCTGTCATGATGGATTTGGTGCTTGTAATGCATGAATATCAGGTTAACCTAGCTTTAACGTTTTTCTAGCATGGTGGTGAGGGGCGCTTGAGTGAAAAATTCGCGTCTGCAGTACAGAATATTCTTAGTGATGATGTGAGGTAGAATGTTTTTTCATATTCGTGGTCTGAATCATATGTGACTCTATATATTCTATGCTATATGCTAAATCTGCAGACGTTTGTAGATACGTGCACTTCGACTTTCATCGCATCTGTGGACATATTCATTTTGAGCGCCTATCCATCCTTTACGATCAAATAGAGGATTTCCTGGTTAAAAATAGGTACGTTTTATTTGGATAAATTATTACGATGGTCTTAGGGTCCTATGTTCTTCAAAATGTAATGTTTTTTAGGAAAAAAAGAATGGGATGGAAGTTATTCTATCCAATATAGGGTGTTGCATAATTATGTGAATTATTCACTAGATTAATGGGAGTTGCTCAAGTGATTTTACTGTTCATTGGACTTTTTCTTATGGAAGAAGGCAATTTCCAATAATAATGACCATAACTGCTCATCCTTCGAGGATCTATGTGCCCAAATCTAAACAATTCATACACAATCAGAGTATCAGGGAACGCCAGAACTTATGAGGCATGGTGCAACACCTCCAAGTGACTCGGATCTTGAGAATTGCAAATAAAATTCAAACAACACTTTATCTTGCAGACTTAGCAACCATATGGTGGCACCAATGCCATATGGTTTCAGTGTCTTAAGAAATCAGGTATGATGATCCATGGGTGTATTAGAGAATTACTCATCTAACTCGCGAAAATTGTAACATGACAGAAATTGATTTTTTCTTCTACTTCATGGACAGTAATCTCTGACCCATATTAAGATTAAGAGGCAAGGGGTGCAAGGCTTTTCTCTTCTGTAGCCCAAGCAGTCTTTTACTAATCTTGATTAGATGAGAGACATATTGAAAAAGGATATAAACCATGATGCCTGAGCATGCTGTGATAATGGTTGGAGTGAGAAATAGTATAAGTCTTGTCTTGACACGAGTAAATAAACCTAGGATGGATACATGACCCCTACCTTGTAAATGCCTTGTGTACGACACGTTGATTTATGGACTGATAGAAGAAGAGAAAAAATGTTTACCTCCCATGCTTGCTATGTTCCACGAGGAGGAACATCCTCAAAACAGCAACAAAATCCACCATAAATTGTTGCAATCTGTCTTTGCACCATCAATTCCTAACATGAAAAATCCAAGACAAAGGATCTCATGTTCTTGGAGCTCAGTAAGCTTTGGATCAACCAAAAGGCATCCCACAACTTCATCACGAAGGATGAAGGAAATTAAGCTAGCATGGGGGTACCCTCACAAATGTTAACATCATAAAAGGAGTACCCGTTTGAGTTGAACCATGGAAGGATTCCTCTCAATGACTATAAAATAGTCTGAGTTGGAGTTCTTTGACAAGACAAATGCAGTTCCTTACCATTCGGGAATTCCTTGTGACATCATGTAAAATGGGGCTATAATCATTGTAAGTATAGAGAGTCAAACACAATATCCTCGATACAATTCTATGATGGAGGAGCATGACCATCCAAAAACAGATCACAGCGAGGATTCTACAAACACAAAGTTGGAGTGTAATGGACTGTCTAACAAGCATTCTCCAAGCAGACACATGGCCATCGTAAAATTCTCAAGGGAAGTATAGTGTTCCTTGAGATGTTTTAGGCTTCTTGTCTATCATGTACCTCTAGAACTACCTTGATATTCAAATTAAGTTTAAATATTTGAAGTAGACCCTACGAACATCATGAAACTAGAATGCTCATAGTTTTAGAGAATTCTTGTAAATATAATAGTAATCCTTGTAGAGGTGCTGACTCCTATAAATCAGAAGCTTAGTGTCAAACATAAGAACATAACACCTCTCCCCAACCATAAGGGTTGTGGCGTACTGATTAAGGCCCTGGGGATGTGGTGGAATATCCCATCTACTCAGGGTTCGAATCCAGGCGTGCACAACAATTGTGGCCACTGAGGTTTAACCATGGCTGATGTCTTACAGTCATAATTTGCCAAGGGAGTAGTCTAGGCATAGCCTAGGACACCCTTTCAAAAAAAAAAAAAAAAACTCTCCCACAGTCACATCAGAGACTGATATATTGTCACGAGATGGTTTTAAGGCTTAAATTTTGAGAACACTCTTGCATTAATGACTTGCACATCGTACAGAAAAAGCTACACATTGTTTTGATTCAGGTAATTTCAACTTGGGAAAGGGAAAAATGTAATAAGTAAACACTTAGAAACTATGGTTGCTCCATTGAATATCAAGAGGAAGAAAGAAGAACAAAAACGGGAAGAAAAGATAAAATAGAAAATCAATGAGGAACAAGAAATGACTTACCGATGAGACAAGTGACAACTCATGTGTTGAAGAAAAAGTTTTACTCTGGTTCTAGTATGTCTAATTTTGATTGTCTTCAGTTTTAGGGATTCAATATGGTTTTACTATAAAAGGTAAATTTTGTCCATATAAATACCCATTTTTGGGCTATATTTCTTGATGATGCTCTAAGATGTCATTCAAGGTGACTGGACTCACTCCAGTCACTAGCCCTGCCTTTGGCATCCCCCTCCTTGCAGCTGTGCAAATTGGTCACCGCCTGGATGGTTTTAGCCAGTCCTGTAAATGTATATTCTGTCATTCAAAATACAAACAATCAATGGTTCCAATTGCATTCCGATGATCAAAAGGTTGAGGTTTGTATCATGTTTATGTTTTCCTTTAAAGGTTGGAACAGCTGTAATCTACACTGACACAGATGAAAAGCCAGGATTTCAGTAATATTGTACTCGAAACACCATGCACCACTATTAGTATGTCTGCCAATTTACACTACCCGCTTCCCAAAATTTTATTTAATCTTGATGGAACAGTTATTAGGCCATCATCGTTGTGTATTAATACTTGGATAGCTGTCTTTTATATTGAAGTTCAAATTTGCAATGTCACTTCTTATGGACATTTGACAAGTGTTTGGTTTATATTATCATTCTAGATATTGTAAAATTCAAGAGTAAAATTTTGAACCGGGGTAGCAAACAAAGACACACAGGTGCATGTCTAATTATGTGATTTATATCCGTTCGTTTGTTTGAAAGCTGGTATTTTTCAAATCATAGGTATTACTTGCTAAACGATAAGGGTGAAAAGGTTGAGGCGCAAATTGGAATTGTGCGGACCAATTGTATTGATTGCTTAGACCGCACAAATGTCACACAGGTACGTTTAACTTAGAAAGTTTATATCCTCAGCACGTTTCAAGTACACTTCTTGTCAGTATCACTGTTAATACGTGAGAGGATGTAATTGGTCAACAGTCTCATTTACAAGGCCATAGAGACGTAGATAAAAGAACTTGTGGACCATGTAAAACACTTTACTGGGGCCTTGCTCATTTTTAGTTTCAATCTCTCTCCTCCTAGAAAAGAATGCTTAAACAACCTTCATCTTTTTGGTTGTACATTCTATTAACACTACGTTATTTCTGCAGAGCATGATTGGGCGTAAAATGCTGGAACTCCAACTTCAAAGGCTTGGTGTTTTTGATGCTAACCAAACTATTAGCTCCTATCCTAATTTTGATGACTGCTTCAAAATATGTACATACATATTGGAATTTCTCTACCCTGCCTTCTTTTAATTGTGGATTCTTAGTTTCCGTATGAAATGTGTAATATGTATATCTTCGTATGTCATAATTTTCAGTATGGGCAACTCAAGGGGATGATATAAGCATTCAGTATTCTGGCACGCCTGCTTTGAAAGGAGATTTTGTCAGGTGCTTTACATGAACTTCCACTTTGTTTCACTTGAATATATGCATTTGTTCTCAGGTTTATGCTTGTGGTAAGATGGTGTTAGTTAAATGTAATTACTTTGTCATTTTCTACTTTAATTTTTTAATCAATTTACTAACTTTTTCAATTTTCTTCTAGTACTTTTATATATATATATATATAGGCTTCAATCAAGTTCATTTTGTTGTTTAGTGCTGTAGGTGCACGACTCACAATCTTCACTGCGACTTACACAAACAACATGCAAAGAAATTCTACTTCTTATATAAGATCATTTAGTAGTGTAGATCGTGGTTTCTTTAATCTCTAATAATCAGTTTACTCTATCGCTCTAGTAAGTATAGTTATTTCTCTTATTGTCCTTGGTTTTAATTTTTTGTGTTCGGATGAAGTTCATTTTTTGTTTAGTGCTGTAGATACACGGCCCACAATCTTTGCTGCAACTTATATGCACTAAATGCAAAAAAATTACATTTTATATAGGTTCATTAATTTAGGGTGTGCATCATTGTTCTTTTATTCTCTAATATCTTGGAGATCACTATGAAAGTAGTATTTAGTTATCTACAACATTGCATTTTGTTAAGCTTTCTATGAGTCGTGTCAATGAGGTTATGGTCTTATGGTAAGATATTAACTTTTAATTTCCTGGAAGGCCGTGTCATACTCAGAATATTAAGCAATCTTGGATGTCATTCGATATAAGAATGGAGTTCGCTATTAAAAGATCTTGTAAAGAGAAATCTGAGAAAAACTTAGGTGGACATCAGTTCCAGAAGCTTTGGAAGCAAAACTTGAGAAAATATAGAGTGAGCACTTAGAATTCTAGGAAAATTATTATATTTCTCGTTATAATCGTCAATTCTGCTAATCCTGCTTGTGGTTTCCTACCACGTTAGTGGTGACAATTGAATTAAAATATTGTTTTCTGTTCAAGTCTGATGACAATTTATCAGAAAGACTTGTAGAAGCTTAAGTGTAAGGTTGAAAAATAACTTATAATTTGTCTTTTTGGCTACTTCTAGATATGGCAAGAGGACCAGCCAAGGGATTCTTAAGGATGGTTGGAATGCCCTAATGCGCTATTACCTAAATAATTTCGTTGATGGTACAAAACAGGTCAGTATGACAATCTTTTTACGGTTGTTTGAAATATTTATAGCCTGACTTGCTTAGAAGTTTGCAACAACGACTTTTCTCAATTAGATTGGGTTTACAAGTCTTTAGTAGTGAAGTAACTTCACCTATAAACTTACTTTCATCCAATCCACATTTTTGTTTTTATCGATACATTGTCGTTGTACCAGAATCACTCCCTATATTTGTCATGTTTCAATTGGCACTAATTTTTACTTAATTATTTATTTATTTAATGTGACATATATATAGGATGCAATTGATCTACTCCAAGGACATTACATTGTTTCCGTTTCTCGAGATATGGCTCCCAAGAGGCCCACAGGAAAGGTTGAGGCCATTGCGGTAAGTATAATTTAAGGAAAGAGAACTTTGTGCATATAATATTGGGACCCCTCTAGTTTCTTGGTCGTATAGAATATATGCATAATGTAAGAAGCTAAATGTTTTCTTCATCAAATGAGTTTTCTTCCTTTTTTGAAACCTATGCATTTGTAATGTTGGGTTAACATGTGATCCACATCGTCACTATCAAAATAAGTAGTTGAGGAATGTTGCATCTTCCTAGTAAGAAAGAGTGATTGTTCTATGTACATGAACAGACAGCAATTCAGAGCATCAACCAAATTCATAGCCCATAAATAAACTACATATAATTATAACATCTTCCATGAGATAAAAACTAGAATTAATCTAGGCCTTTAATAATTTAAAGACTAAACGATTATCATTAGATAGGTAAGAAACTTGTCCATGTGGCTCCTCCAGTCAGTAGGTCATATTTGGGTTGGTTGTCTTTTATCTTTCCTGCTCTCTATATCTGCTGCCTTTCATCATATATGAAAGAAGACAATTCAAGATTGGGTTGGTGTTAAGTTTACATGATATATATATATATATATATATATATATATATATATATATATATACAGACAGAGAGAGAGAGAGAGAGAAATGCTTGTATGATGATTTCTAATGGGTTGATATTGATTTTCTGCAGTCGTTCCGTGTTGCTTTAGTATTGATAGCAATGGGGTTCTTTTTCACAATGATGTCACTCAAGCGAGGTGAGAAAACCATATAGTTATATTTTTGTGGAACCATATATATATATAGTTATTATTTCAGTTGTTGGTGCTAAATTGATTGAATCTGGGGGATTATGCAGCTCCGTATGATGTTTGGCATTTAGGCTTTTCCCTTTTGTGGGCGGGATTAAGTTTAGGGATAGCAGCATTCGTGAAAGCCAATGGGCGAGTTTTCTGTAATCGACCGCGTCTACACAAACCCCGTTGCTGATGGATGATTTTGGCAATTTCAGGTACTATTCATTCTTTCTTTCTTTCTTTCTTTCTTTCAAGAGCAATATATAATACTGTGTGTTTGGGTTATTTGTATCAGCACACAACCTTTCCACTTCCTTCCTTCAGTTTCTGTAATTCAAGTTCTTATATCCTGTAATATCATTTGTTTGTTTTGACTAAAAAGGTCAACCGTGTTATTTTTGAATGAAACAATCTTTTCAAATCACACATCCATCCCTTGTTTATTCAAAATAATCACAGAAATAGCCTCCACCACGAAAGTGGGTAGAGGTAAGCTTTGATATCACCACTCCCTACTTTTAAATATCATATTCATATGAAGAAGAAATATGAACAATATTACTTTTCATTATCACCTCGAACATATTCATATGAAGAAATATGAACATTATTACTTTTAAATGTCACCTCGAACATGTGTGTATGCACTTACATACGAACCGCCTTAACTGAATATCCTCCATCCATATTATGTGTTTCCCGTATCGACACGATTCCACCAATCGCACTACTATCGATGTCATTATATATGATTGAATTCATAACATTTGATGTCGTTGTTGCGTTCATTCCAGGTATGTTCATGTGTTATATGATTTAAGAAAAATAGCGGAATTTTTTTTGGAAAACAATGACTATACGATTTTATCAAACAAATGAACCGGAAAAACTATAATAATTATGGTTTGATTTCAAAATTTTGATGAAAATGGACAAAATTCTACAATCGTAACCTACAATAAAATTATGGAAACTTGAATCTTGTAACTCCCCAATAAAATTAATGAAAATTGGTTATTTAGAAAATGACTTTTGTACCCTTCCACATTAAATATCAAAATAAATTAAACATCATCCAATCTTGCAATCCTATTGGTTGAGTAAGGTTTATAAAGTTAACAAGAAATGTATGGTTAACAAATGATCCTCTCTCTCTCTCTCTCTCTCTCTCTCTATATATATATATATATATATATATCTTGTAAGCCAAGTAAATCGTATAAACTATGAAACCCAATCCTATCCGTTGATCTTAGAAATGGACGGCAATGATGAAATCAATAAAAAAATGGAAAGGACGTGGTGGCTTTTTTGGTAATTTAATACGAAACAGGGGCACGATGGGAAGGACCGAAAATAAGAAAGGGTAAATGGGGAATTTTGGTTTTGTCGTTTAGATTAGGAAAGAAAGAAGAGGGCGAAAACTCAGGGATCTTCCATAAACGAGAAGATTAAGGTCCGTGAAGCAAGGAGGTAAAATCAAATTCGGTTTCTAAGAAATTCAACAATCAAGTTACGAAATCAGTTTCATAATACAGATTGTTTCATATGGAATACATAAAATAACACAACACACACCAAAGATCACAACAACAGTTTCATATGGTTGATCTATTCCATTGATTTAGTTTCATAATACATAATTTCACATATGGAATACATAATAAATAGCACAACACACAACAAATATCACTAATAATAGTTTCATAATACATAATTGCTCATAGGGGATACATAAAAATAACACAAATAGGGTGACTAATACAAGTTTCATAAGGTTGATCCATGGTAATGACTTAGTTTCATAACACAGAATTTCTAATATGGAAATACAAGTACAAGTTTCATAAAATAACATAGCAAACAACGAGGCTCACAAATACAAGTTTCATATGATTCTTCCATGCTATTGATTTGATTTCATATAACACAATCAATGGAAAAACCAAATTTCTACTATAGAAATACAAGTACAAGTTTCATATGATTCTTCCATGCTATTGATTTGATCCATGGTAATGACTCAGTTTCATAAGTTTCGTCCATATTGCATAGGAACGCATAAACAATCAATGGAAAAAACGAAAAAAGGAAAGCAATAAAATAGAATTTTGTAATTAGCATATTAAAACGGCAGTTACAAATAGAATGCTTATCTTTTCCTAAAATAACGGCCAACTGTGAAAAATAGAATAATTAAAAAAAAAGAATAATGACTATAATACCCTTCACGCAATTAAATTCATAAAACAAAATCAAGGGATGAGATTAGTTTATAAAGTTGACATTTTAAGGTTGGTTTACAAAAGAAGGTGGGTCTATATAGAGTGAAAATCAAATAAAACCATGAATATGTTACAAATCCATGAAAACCAGTCCAAACCATTTGATGAGTTTGATATTAAATTAATAATTCATATTGTTTAGGATGTTTCTTTCTTGTGTGTGCACGTATGTGTTTCACATATGAAATGTATTTTCGTGTTTTTTTACACTTAAAATGATTCCGAATGTTTCACACATGAAACAACCTTATATGAATTATGTGAGGGCCCACAAAAATTTGGGGTCCAATATTTTTTTTATATATGGTAGTAGTCCAAAACAATTTTGTAGATTAAAGAGGCTTAAATATTTTTAGTATATAATAATAACCCAAAATTAATTCAGTATTAACAAGGATCCAAAATGTATTAATGAATTACATTAGAGAAGAAAATATATAAAAATTAAATGATCATCTGTTTTCTACTAGAGTTTATTGTTTCTTTAAGTTTTTATCTTGTACCAAAGTCCAAGATTATTGGTTATTGATATTGTTGTATACAATTCATTAGACAACAACTTTAAATTGTAACCTTTAAGCTCGTGAGTTTGCTATTACTAGCATATCATAGAGGTCTCATTCGTTATTTTTTTTCTTCTTATTATTGAATCATCTTTTCTCTCACATTCCCACTTGTCATCATTTTCCCTTCTTGCCTAAAAAACCTTGATCTATTTTCCATCGTTCATCTCCTATTGGCTCTCTCAATTACCTCATCCATGTGAGTTTTCTTTTTGTAATCAGAATAAAGCAGTTTTCTTATTATGATGTAAGGAAATTCTTACCTTTTAAAAATCATACATTATTAATTTTTAGTTACGTAATATAGAGTGGGAATCTTAAATACACCCATATCTATATAGAACAAGAATAAGATTTGAAGCTATATCTGATGTGTGCTTTTGATTTTGAAATTGATGGTTGTAACACTGACAAACAAATTAACCCTAAAAGTTTAAAAACAACGATGAAAAAGACATTAGCATGGGGTGAGATAGAAATCCAAATGATTTATATTGTTTCACATAAAATGTTACTCCGAACAATACATATTGTGATCCAAATGATGTCATGTATCATATAATGTCTTTGACCCGTAAAAGAGAATGTTAGAGAATATTGGTTATAAACTATTTTGATTGATTTTACGTTAAAAAAATACTCGAAAAAATAGTTTAATATGAATAGTTAGCATTTTTGTCATATTCAAATTTGTTTTTGGTAATAAAACTAGTGATTGAAGATTTATTTTTGTACTTTTTTATATACGTCTTGGGCCAATAAAATATCATGAACATGTCCGAACATTGCATGTTTTGCATGAAAACAAATTTATAAGTTTGTAAGATATTTACGGTTTTCACTTGATTTACCTTCTATGTATATATGTGTGTGTGTATATATATATATATATATATATATATATATATATATATATATATAACATTACGTATATACAGATGTTGGCATGCATACAAGCACATATCTATACTATATTATAAAGAATACATAAAAAATTCTTAAAAACAAGTCTTAAAGCTTAATATACCGCAATTTAATGCTAATTACTTAAAAAACAACCATTAAAGCTATATGTACTACATTAATGTTATTTATTAATTTTCAATCATTATTTATAACCATTTTAACTCCCCTAAAATCATTTCTCACTTTAACTTCCCTAAAATAACTCTCAACATAATTAAATATAGAATAAAAATCGAATTTTATATATAAAAAATATAAAATATAATTAAAAAAATCTAACATAATATTTTATAAAAAAAATTATATTATGAAACCAAAATAAATTACATTATATTATTAAGTCTAAATTAAACAAATTTATACAAAAAAAAAACATTATCACTCTCTCACAACCATCCAAAATCGTAATGTAAATAAATAAAAAACAGAAAATAAAATGAAACATTAAAATCGTGATGTATCTTGCTGCATTACGCGAGTACACTTCTAGTAACATTTAATAGCAAAACAATATTCGTCTTATTTTTGGTCAAGAAAAATGGATTCAACTTATAGCTGAAAAACAAGATGATAAAATTTAAAAAATGTTGCAAATTTTATACAAGGGTATATTACATCAAAATGAAACAAACTTTGAGTTCATTTATATTTAGGGGAACCAATCTTCAAAACTTTTAAAAGAAACTTTGCAGGTAATTAATGGTTTACATGACACCTGTTAGCACTTGTCTCTTTATTATTATGAATCATAGATGATTGAAACTATTCTTCTAGGGATACCCTATCCCCCCCCCCCCCCCCTCTTTGATACCTTCTCCATTAAAATTGCATCATATGTATTCGGTCTTAGAACAACTAATTCATAGGCTGAGTTACATGTTAATAATGGCTGGAAAAATAACAATCTAGTTGTCTTTTGTGAATGTTACAAGCATGACAAGATAACAAGTTTTATACTTTCATTATTTGAAATCAAAACAAGTAATGAAAGATGGAATAGATGATGACAATTAACCTAAGTAGAGCTCGTATGCTAAATTAATTATTGAGATTAAATGTTCAGTAAATTAGACTAAACTTTATGAATAGTTTTCCCACAAATAGACGAAATGGTAAGAATTTTATCAAACAAGAATTATCTTTAACAAATGGATTGTGAATATTGACCTATTTCAGATTCCCTGAAAAGGTCATTGCTACGAAATTTGATACCTTGAAGGGTATCTACTAAAAGTTCACTACAAAAACAAAGGCTTTCGCCAACAGAAAAATCCGTCAAGGTCGGAAAAGACAAGCATCGACGTTGTTCCGATGGCCCAATTTTACAGACGGATTTCCAAAAGCCACTTATGACTGACGAATTTCCGAGGAACCAAAAAAATGTAAATGTTTGGTGTCCATTTTAGCAAAATAGAAACTTTGGTGGCCAAAATATTTTCAAATATCAAACGTATACATATCTATATATATCCCCTTATCCATCTCCGCCCTCCTCCTCCTCCTCCTCCTCCTCTTCGGTGACGGAGCTGCATTCGCATCAATGGCCGCCGCCCTGCTAAGAACAACCTTCCTCATCGCTAAACCTAACTACAAAGTTCCAATCACTCCCCTATTTCAATCCCAATCCAAACGAACTTTCTACCACCATAACCGCCGGCATTATCAATTCATCCGGAAATTCTCCTCTTCACAATCATCTCCCCGGAATCGCTCTAACGTCGTCGAAATTCTCGAAGAAAGAGGCTTACTCGAATCCTTTACCAGCGAAAACCTCCGTTCACTTTGCTCAGATTCATCTCTTCGAGTATATTGCGGTTTCGACCCCACCGCCGAAACTCTCCACCTCGGCAACCTTATAGGAATCATCGTCCTTTCCTGGTTCCTCCGCTGCGGTCACTCCGCCGTCGTTCTCGTCGGCGGCGCCACCGGTCGCATCGGCGATCCCTCCGGTAAGTCTCTCGAACGCCCCGAGCTTGATATCCAAACCCTAAATCGAAACATTGCCGGTATCTCCGATACAATCCTCGATATTCTTAACATCGATAACGATTCCGATTCAATTAGGGTTTTGAACAATTACGATTGGTGGAAAGATGTCAAATTTCTTGATTTCTTGAAAGATGTTGGAAGATTTGCCAGGGTTAATACAATGATGGCTAAAGAAAGTGTGAAAAGAAGATTAGAAGCATCTGATCAGGGTTTAAGTTACACAGAATTCACTTACCAGCTTCTACAAGGCTACGATTTCGTTCATTTGTTTAAATCCGAAAATGTTAGGGTTCAAATCGGGGGATCGGATCAATGGGGAAACATTACAGCTGGAACCGAGTTGATTCGAAAGCTTCATCAATCTGATGATGCTGCATATGGACTCACATTCCCCTTGTTACTAAAATCCGATGGCACGAAATTCGGAAAATCCGAAGAGGGTGCGATCTGGCTTTCGCCAGCGATGTTGTCTCCTTACAAGTTTTATCAGTATTTCTTCTCGATTCCTGATGATGATGTGGTGAGGTTTTTAAAGATTCTTACTTTTATGAGTTTAGAGGAGATAGGGGAGATAGAAATGGAGATGAAGAGTGACGGGTATTTGCCGAATACGGCGCAACGGCGGTTGGCGGAGGAGGTTACGCGATTTGTTCACGGGGAAGATGGTTTGGCGGAGGCGATTAAGGCCACTGAGGCTTTACGGCCGGGGTCTGATACGAGGTTGGATTGGAAGACGATTGAAGGGATTTCAGAGGATGTTCCTTCGTGTTGTTTGGGTTATGATGAGGTTGTGAACGTTCGTGTTGTTGATATTTCGGTTTCCACGGGTTTGATTGAGAGTAAGTCGGCTGCGCGGAGGCTATTGAAGCAAGGGGGGTTGTATTTGAATAATGGGAGAGTTGATGATGAAGGAAAAAAGATTGATTCCGATGATATTGTGGATGGGAAAGTCTTGCTATTATCTGCTGGAAAGAAGAACAAGATGGTTGTAAGAATAGCATGATTCATACCCTTTTTTCTTTATGTTTTTGGATTGACAATATACTTAATTTGTAGTTACATTTTTTTCATTATTGTGCAATGGCCCAAGAGGATTTTGAATAAAATGAAGGTGGATGCTTCTTATTTATCATGTATTTTAACCTTACCTTGTAGTAAATGCAAATCAAACCAAACCAAACCAAAAAAAAAACATAATAGTAGTAGTGACCACTTTTTGCATCAAATCATTCAACATCTACCATATCAGTTGGAGGTAGGATGTATGTAGACTTCACTGATATAAGTCACGAAATGATGGACCAAAATCTGTCTCTCGGCTCGTCTTCAACCTCCTCTGGCGTTTCCATACATGGAAGTCGTAATGGGTACGTTTTATTATCCCTTTATATTGCTTAGTTGGTGATGAGTGTGGGAAATTACATATATATATAGAGAGAGAGAGGGGAAGGATCATGGGAGAAGTTAACATTTTGCGAGAAGGCGAGAAGTGTTTAATCATATATGATTACACGGCCGGTGGTCGTGTTTTAATCATATATGATTAAGTTTGTGTATCATATATGATATTACACTTCTCGCAAAATGATTAGCTTCTCGTTTGAACCTGCCCCTATATATATATATAATATGTCGGGGAAGTGGTTAGTTTGTAGGTTTTTCAGATTCTTTGTGAGATGACTTGACTCTATTTAGTATTTGAGGCAAATCCTGTTCTACATCTCTTTTGCAATTTAGTAAAATATTGATGCATCAAATTTGTTTTGTAGTACTGAAATGGAAGTAGTTTGTTTGTATTGCATATATACGAAGTCAATAATGAAGCTTTGTTTGGTGAAGTTGATATAATATATATATATATATATATAAGAATATAAGATGTTGAAATTGGTTTATTATCCTTATCCTAGACACAATGAATGCCATTCTGAAGGTGAGCCTTTAATACCTGAAATGTGAGCATCTATCTATATGCACTGTGTCAAAAGGGGTCGTTTAATAAACGCTTACCAGTATCATTTACCTTATTGATTGAGCATAGCGAGAACCAAGAAGAATTAATTGGATAGAAAATGGTAGGCAGCCGATGGTGAGCTTGTTTGTTGTATTTATTGAAAGATTGATTGTAGATGAACTTGAAAAGGTACTTGTTGCTCTTTTCTTCATCTTTTATGTCAAGAAAATCAACTCAACTTTGATATGATTAATCTTTCTTGTTAAAAATTAAGGTGGTGGCTTTTCAGTCACCAAGCAAATAGTATATATGTTGTTCAAGTTTTCGATGTAAATTTACAAGTTACATGTTGTGCATTGATTAAGGCTATCCATATGTAATTTGTTGTATGTATGTATGTATGTATGTATAAAGAAGGCATAGAAGGTAGGTATTTTACAGTTTGTTGTTTTACATATAAATGCATTCAGGAAGAAGATACCCTTCTTTTTCTTTCTCTGTGTTGCTTAAGAAGAATGATTGTTGGTGCAGTCACGGTGGATACCTAGGATCTGAATAAGAAAATGATTGATTGAACCACATGTGATTTTACTCTAAAATCACATTTGATGTATGCATCACGCCCACACACCCTTACGTTGACCATTAGGTGGCGTTTGGTTTGCAGATTTTAATGGAATATGATGGAATTGAAATGTTGAATTCCATTCACCAAATTCCATTTCTTTGTTTGGTTCATTCTTTTTCACGGAAGAAATCTCTAAATTCCACAAAAAAGGGAATCTAACATTCCTTAGCAACTACAAGGTATTTTGATGGAATGAAATTCCATTTTTTCATAATACCACATATGCTCTCAATCCAATATAATCATGCCTCAATCGGTTCCTTCTCTAAACCATTGCCGATCTAAACCACTGCCGACCACTGCTGACCACCACTGACCACCGTCGTAATGGAACCGGCATCGATCACTGTCGATTTGAACCACCACTGACCACCGTCATTCTGAACCACCACCGACCATCGCCGACAACTGCCGTTCAGAACCATCGCCATTTTAAACCATCGCCGACCACCGCCGATCTAAACCACCGTCGACCACCGATAACCGCCGATCTGAACCACCGTCGGCCAACGCCGACCACCGCCATTCTCAACCACTGTCGACCACCATCGTTCTTAACCACTGCCAACCACCGTTGTTCTCAACCACAACCGACCACCGCCGATCTAAACCATCGCCGACCACCGACCACTGTCCATCTGAACCACCGCCGACCATCACTGACCACCTCCGACCACCGTCATTCTGAACCACCGCCGATCACTGTCGTTATGAACCAGCACCGACCATCGATATAGGATTTATGTTTCTTTTCTTCCCCTTTTGTCATCTATTATTTGTGTCCCTAGCTTCATTATCAATATAGGATTTATGTTAACCTTAAAATATAACTTTTTGATGTGTGATTTATTTGGGTGTATTCAATACAAATTGATAGGATAGGGTTTATGTGAACATTAATAAATCTTTTTAATATGTGGATATATAAGTTAAACCATATTTTTGGTTTTCTTTCTTCCTTCTTTCCTTTTTGTTTATTTATTGAAATATATAATATTTATATACAACTAGAAGTGTATTTGCGCAATACCGCTAGATACATCACGATTTTAATGTTTCATTTTATTTTTTATTTTTTTGTCGATTTACATTACGATTTTGGTTGGTTGTGAGAGAGTGATAATGATTTATTTAATTTAGACTTAATAATATAATGTAATTTATTTTGGTTTAATAATATAATTTTTTTATAAAATATTTTGTTAGATTTTTTTAATTATATTTTATAATTTTATATTTAAAATTTGATTTTTATTATATATTTAATTATGCGGAGAATTATTTTAGGGGAGTTAAATTGGGAAATGATTTTAGGAGAGTTAAAATGGTTAGAGATAATGATTGAAAATTAATAAATAACATTAAATGTAGTACATACAACTTTAATGGTTGTTTTTTAAGTAATTAGCATTAAATAACAGTACATTAAGCTTTAAGACTTGTTTTTAAGAGTTTTTTATGTCATCTTTATAATATAGTATAGATAAATGTAACAAACAAACATGGACGCAACGTAGGTTTGTGGAATGATCGACAAACGTCTATACCCTTTTGATAACGAGATTACGAAACGTAAAACTCGAGAACTCAAGAGAATATATACTCTCTAAAAGATTAACTTTATTGAATAATTGAATTGGTTAACAATGAAACTTAACAAGCCTATTTATAATCTAGATTAGGAAAAAGATAGATAAATCTAATCCTATTCTAACTAGAAATGATAATTATTGAATCTAATTAATTTAAATCTAAAGATAATTAAAATAAATAAAAGATAATTAAGATAAGGAATGGTGGTGTGGTCACGTGGCTTAACGATTGACAAAGGAGGCAAGGATTCTCACCGATGCTTGGATAACCACAAAGTGCCCGACGTGAGTTTCATGTGGGTTATGTCACTTGCAAGTCGCTTCGATTTCTGTAGTGAGTTTCATGTGGATTACATGCAACTAAATTTGTTTCTTTTTCGATGTCAAATTTCGAGCCTCTTTCGAGTTCGTTTTCCTCTTTTTCCAATTATTTTCGAAAATCCTTATTAATTCTCGAATTCTCCATGTATCAAACATATACCTTCTCCTCATCTCTGATGAGGTTTGAACCCTTCACCTCCAGAGATGCCAACGGCTCGCTACCGCAGCTAAAGACCTCTGGTCCTTTCTTTAATTTTCTTCCCACTGTTTTAGCTAACATTTTTGCACAAGTTGGGGTATTTAATTTTCTAAAACAGTCGCGTTATCTTTTGAGAAGATATCAAGTATGCATACATCACACCCTCCCTAGACCATGCTCTTGAGCTAGTGTTGTCTGTGCATGTTTGTGTTTAACCTCATGCTGCCTGAAGTTGCCAAAAAAACCATAGGTAACTCCAACTAGTAACCAAATCAAAGTCTAACACACCAAACTAATTAGTAGTGATTTATTCAATTCATATATATATATGATCAGTTGATGTTTATTAATAATAATTAGTAGTAGATATATGTAATTCCAACCTAATTAATCAAGCCTGCTTCTTGTTCTTCTCCAAATAGTAATAGTTCCTCTGATACTTGAAGATCCCCCAAATGACATGCCGTAATCCCATCTCCGGCCACAATGCTTTCGGTGAATACAACAAACTGCTGCCCGTTTGCCACAGTAAAAAGTTGCTCAGCCTCGTCTCACCGGAGCTCCTCACCAGGATATCAGGATCAGGAACCACCCCCATATACATGTTCTTCTCCAAATCCACCACTTTTATCATCCTCATCCCATCATCATCATCTCCGCCCTCGTTATTTGATGCACGAGCTTGACAAGCTTCGTAAATCGCACGTGGGATTTCATGGGACGAAGTATACGCCACACAAACTAACAGATAAGTGTTGGTGTTTCTAGATGTGGCTTCCATTGCTCTCTCCGCAGCAACCCTTACTGGTTCTTGTAGTCGATTCAGATCGCCAATGAACAGCACCCTGATCCCATATCGGTTGACCATATTCAGTTCTTTCAGAAACCCTTCGATCTTTTCGTGCATTAGATCCATCACGTATTGGACTTCATCCGGGCGCCTATTGAAGTTATCAAGGCTGAATGCATACACGGTTACATACTTAACTCCTGCTTCGTAGCAGTATTTTAAGACGGACATGAGTGCTAAGAATCCGGCTTTGTGGCCTGCACCTTCTTCCAGCTTCCATTTCTTGGCAAATCTTCGGTTTCCGTCCATGATGAAGGCGATGTGTTGTGGGATCGGTCCGGCGGACATGAAATCGAAAAGGAACCTTCTCATTCTACTGTTTAAGCTTCCTAAGAACCTGCCAATCACACCAGATGTTCTTTCTTCTGCCATTTCTTCTGTGAATATTGTTACCAAAAAGGTTAGTTATATATATATATATATATATGATATATCAATTGTGATCAAGATTCATGTAGGATTTTAGCTTTTTGTCTCTTGGGTATTTCATCGAACACCTGTGGTGTGATGATTGATCAAAAACTGAAAAACACAACTTATAATTTATCTTCACGATCGACCATTAATTAAATTAAAGTCTTGATGCAATATAAAGAATCGAAAACGAATCCTATAAATAAATCAACACTTGTTTAATTTCAACAGATTACAAAAATCTAATTGAACTTACAGTGAAATTATTCTCTCGATGGAAATCAGCTGTAACCCCCACTTGATAAAAACCAATCAAAAGCATTCAAATTCATGAAACATATCCTATCCATCTCAAACAGACATTAATTAGTGAAGGAATTTGTACGTACCTTGGTTTGTGTTCAAGAACATTCCTTTCCTTATATATATATATATATGTATATATACGTGGAGAGATGGATAGAGAAGTGAGACATCTTATTCCCTGCCTTCCATTTCATTCCTCACAAAAACATATAATATAAAGTATTTTATGAGAGTTTGATACAATTTTTGAATCACATATTTATAATTCAAATTTTACAAGCACGTTTTTTATTTGAAGTCGAACTCGTTTATTAATTAATTCAACCCCAATAATTTCTATATAAAATGATTGGGTTTGCTAATTAATTACTCCCTCCGTCCCAAAATAAATGTCTATATTTCTATTTATGTTTGTTCTAAAATAAGTGTCTACTTTCAAAAAGTAGATAGCTAAATTTTCACATTTACCCTTAATTAATGCGCAAATACATAAGAGTTGTGAAGAAAAAGAAACATTAAATAAGGATAAAGATGTCATTTGATACCAAAAAGGGGTAATAATTATGCATGTTTAAAACTGTATGTAAAGTTAATTGTGGACACTTATTTTGGGATGGAGGAAGTAGTATTTAAAAAGAAAAGAAAAAGTAATGCCAATTCATAATTAATGCATTTTCAGGTGTCATTTAAAGTGAATGACAAAACAACCTTTTACCCGGCCTTACCATATATCATTGATTATGCATTTTCTTGATTTTTAAATATATATATATATATATATATATATATATATATATATAATACTAAACTAATAATTTTCTACTAATTATATTTTTATAATTACATATATATTCAAATAACTTATGTATAATAGATTATCTACTATATATAAATATTAATTAATGCTATATATATATATATGAGATTGTTAATACCATCTTTAATTATCGAATTGTTCTTTCACTTGTTTCTTTAATTAATTGTATATGTTGATTTATTTGATTAAAAATAATTTAGTTGACACTAATAATTTCTTATTAAAATATTGATCAAAAATGGTATATTTAATCAAATAAATAATTAAG
This sequence comes from Arctium lappa, assembly GCA_023525745.1. Classification (NCBI taxonomy): domain Eukaryota; kingdom Viridiplantae; phylum Streptophyta; class Magnoliopsida; order Asterales; family Asteraceae; genus Arctium; species Arctium lappa. The sequence continues at coordinate 713,380 of CM042062.1, read as the reverse complement.
GTCAAAACACAATAACATGAACATATTTTTATTTTATTTTTGATTTGATCATTAGAATTTAAAATTCGTTACTAAAATTTTTCAACTTATGAAAGTTGATATATAAATAAATACTTTCAAGAAATGTTGTAGTAATAACCAATCAAGGGCAGAGTAAGGGTTATTATACGGATTATCATTTTCCATAATTTATACGGGGTCATTTACCAAATACTTTATCATGTAACATTCTCGACCATTAAAATGGATTGTTGGTGGATAATTATATTTTTGGTTTTTATCATGCTCGTTGGTTAAGATAAGTGACATCAAGTAAGCGTTAAAGATCATAACAGCCAGAATCAATTTTAAACAAAATAATATATGAACATTTCATTTTCGCTCAATATATATAATAAAACATTTAAAATGACATGCAAATTACTTTTATTGAATATGCATGCACAAAATTAATGTCTCATGAAAATTCCCTAAATATATAGTAATAAATTTAACAAATTAATAAAATACGAAATATGTTACTTTATTTCTTAAACTTTATATTTTGAGAGTAATTTCGCATATAATTAATACAGATATGTTGGATAAGTACATTAATTAAGCTGGCCAAATTAATTAACATTGTGTGAAACTATTTCATACAAGTTATAATTATTATTATTATTAAAATGATTCAACTTCATCAACATTTTATGTCAATCATCAACTTTGAAAAAGTAAAATGATTTTAATTTTCCTGTGCTTTTGGTAATACATTGTTTGGAAATTAAGATGTTGTGTGAAAAACATCAGAAAAATTATTAATATTTATACGCCTCATTGATCATGTCGAGTATCCAATCAGCACGCTATATATATATATGTCGTGAATGAAGAAGGATAATTAAACATCCGAAAACCAAATAGTTGTGACGGAGTTTGATTAATAATCAGAAAAGTAAATTCATAGACTGAAACATCCAACAAGGCTATATATCTTGCAACATTTACTTAATTATTAATACTAAATAAATGTTGTTGGACTTTATACCCTTTTCAATGCATCAATCAAAGCTGAGTGACTTGTTTCAAATTGGGTATAAACAATATCAATTACCTCTCCAGATTTGATTTGTGTTATTCAGCGAAACCCACAGCTGTATGTAATCAATCATTTACAACTGCTGTAACAAAATATCATCACATATGATTCAAACAAACAAATGAAAGGCAACTTGTTTCTGTTTGGAAATCTCTTACAAGACTTAATAACAACCATGAATCATCTTATTAATTCCTAGCCATACTTGGATGGATGTCCAAAACGTCGCTTAGCAGCAATGACAGACAATGAGAAGAAGAAATCTACTACTTACGAAGGAATCACATACAGACCTCCAACTCGTCTACCAATGCAAATCGTCTTCTTGGACTAGATTTCTTGAATAAGCGCCTGACCAGATCCCAACTGTACCTCTAACTCTCCAGAAGCTGTTAATTCACATACAGATACCAAGTTCACTCGATATTCAGGGACGTATAAAACATTTTTAAGAGTAGGAATCCCATGCAAATCAACATATGCAGGTAACGTATCACCATTTGGTAAGGTAAGTGCAAATCCTTGGACGCATCGAACATTCTTGAGAAGGTCAATATCATGGCATACATGATGCTCAGCCCTTGTAGATATCACCCAATCGTCATGTTGAAAGGAATACCAATTGCCTTTATTATCACCATTGCTATCGCTGCCGACCATATTCACTTTTGAACCTTGGTTATCATCCATGGCAAAAATCAGCTGTTGACACCTACCAGAAGACAAACCATTCTCATTCACCACAAAAACCTTGATTCACTTTTGGACCACACAGACCGATTTACCTCTATTGAGCTGTTTAGTGTTTCTTTTAATACCAAATAGTCAATCTAAATTAAAATTAACAAAACAACAAACAATCATGTATCAACAAAACTACGAGCATTGCAAGTATATGTTCTAAAATCGTAGCAGTACACAACATACTTACTTGGATGGATTCCTGTTTAGGAACACTAGCCAACAAAGGAAGAATAATCGATTTCAGTAAAGCCCTGTGATTGGAAGGAACATCACCTTCGATTTCAAAGAAAAAACAAATTGTTCACAATAATCAATTTCAGTAAACCAGTATTCAAATTGCACTAATTCCTTTTGAACAAATTCTCAGAGACTTAAACGCTATCAGAGTTTTTGTTGCTAACAGAGATCTAATCTATTTATGCTAGGAGAAAGATGAGAATGTAGACAGAAATCAAAAATCAGAGAAGAAAACCTAAGATGTAAGGTTTAAGGAGAAAACAGCAAGAAGAATCGATTACCTGTCGAAGAAGTCGATTCCAGAATTAATTAGGGTTTAATGGATTTCAGACTTGGATTTTATTATAGAGGGTGTTTGGGAAATATATATATATATATATATATATATGTTTTTAAATGTTTATCAATTATAAAAAGTGTTTGGATTAGTTCTGTATGGTATCAAAACGTAATGACCTAATAAGTTATTATTTAGGGGTGTTTGGAATTACTTATACAGGTAAAAAAATCATAAATTGTTTCAAATAAATTGATAAGTCATAATGTTTTAACTTATTAAAAACTCTTTATTAACGGTGTGGAAAAACTAAGCACTTATTTTTTTTTTTTTCAACCCAAACACTAAAAATAACTTATTAACAAGAGGAAAAGCTACAAGTCAATAAATATTAGTAGCATAGAAGAGAAGAGCGGATTTGTTCCACTTACTTAGGAGGGAATTAACAACAAAATCCAACATATTTCCATATAAAATCATTAAACATTTTAGAATAAATAAATTCTTGTATTTACTAAAACCGAACAAAGTAATTCTCCTTCTACTGTATAAAAATGCCGATTGTTTTATTGATTCATTGCACCTTGCTATCGATTTATTAAAACATAAGGTATATTCAAGATATATTCATCATGATAAGTGTGTCATCGTCTAAACAATATGATAGAGATAAATATATCAAAGTTACATTATAACTTAAATATCTCATAGTTATCTACTTCTAAGTTGTAACTCATTCTTATTTAAAGGGCTTATGATTGATGAGAATTAAAGATTTCATTTTCTCTATTTACCGTTTTTTTTCTTTTTTCTTTAACACATTATCAACACGTAAGCTCGATATTTATTGTTTGTCACCGCTAAACGCTTATTCTGTCCGTTTCCCGACACTATTGAATGGTTTGCTTCCCACCACTTCAATTCAAGTAAGTATATGTATGTTTTCTTCATTATATATAAGTATTCTAAGATCATGTTAGAAGTTAAATATATTGCTTTATCCTTTGCTAAACCACCCTTCTACCTTCTTCCCCTCTCTCTAGTCTATTATTGATTGAATCACAAAACATCTACTATTCATTAATGAATACATATATAATCCATTCACAAGAATACATATACAAAAAGAAACAAGTTCCAAAACCGATATCGACAATAAAATCAAGCAAAAACGAGATGGTTTTCATAGCCCGAAACTCATGTTGCATAGTTTTGCATTTGCAGCAGCAGCAGCACCCCTCCTAGAATAAATAATAAAAAAGAATTCTATGAGGTAAGTCGAATTTAGGCTGTTCCTTTGGTTTTGACCTTCATAGCGTTTATCTGCTCGAGAACCTCAACCACTTCTTTCATGGCCGGACGTTTTCGGGGTTCTGATTCAAGGCAATGAAGGACGAGTTGAGCGAATAGCATTGCAGCCTTACTTGTATATTGCCCTTCTATTCTGCCATCCATTATCGTCTTTAGCTTCTTCCTGTTTGGGAGCATCGGCTTTGACCACTCCACCAGGTTGTGCTGTGCCCCTGGCCGTTTCGTGTCCAGTGCCCGTAAACCCGTCATCATCTCCAGCAGCACCACTCCAAATCCATACACATCGCTCTTCACATATAGATGCCCTGTACAAAATATAACGACATGCTCCAAACCTCATCATTTATCTTTTTTCGGAAAGTGGTTTGGGCCCACCGCCACACGGCAAAGCCCTAGCTCCCTATGGGAGGTTGCAATGGCTACAAGGGTTTTTGCAGCATGTGAGAAGTTGAGGTTAGCGTGAGAAGTGGATATGTTGATCACTTTTAATCTCATTCCCTCCCATGAATTGCGCCTTAGAAAGGAATTGATCTGGTGCATCTTATCTCGGTGCATATCTTCCTAATGTGCGTCCATTTCTCATCTAACGGTTGATAACCACTTCTCACGTTAACTTCAACTTCTCACCGAAACCCAACCCTTTGCGGCCAATGGGAATCAAACTTTTACCTTCTAAGCTTACTTATCATCATAACATTAAACATGAAGATTTATAATGCAAACAGAAGCCATATGAACCATGTTTGTGTAGAGTAGTATTATAAATGTATCTTTACGGGACCCATAAGTCGATTTATACAGTTGATGACTTTGCAATTAATGTAAATGGTAGACTTTGACTCTCTCAAGTCAAATGGGTTTACTTTTGAAGTTGAACCTAATCCACCAATGCTTCTTTGACTTTGACTTCCAAAGGCTGATGAAGTGTTTGAAATGCAAGGTTACTACGTTTGAAAATCGTTCTAAAAAGCCCTTATAGACAAGCAGAGTTTCCAACATATATACATGTTTGATGGACCGTGTCTAGCCGACTCCAACACGCCCCCTCAAACAGAGGCAAGATGGTGCCCCCACGAACAGACACGAAAGAGTGTGTCAAGTCCCTAGGGGGTGCTAGACGTAGGCTTTGATACCCTATGGGGATATGTGTGGAACCCCTTTTCAATCTCTCTCTAAAAAGATCCCTTATAAAGAATGGGAGATTCCAGTGTATGTGTATATATATAGAGGTTTGATGGACCGTATCAGCCAATGTGGGACTCCAACAATTACCCTTTTCCTAAAGAGCTTGTTTCCATTTACTCGAGCCTATGACCTTTGGGTCACCCTACAAAATTACCTAAAATATACTTAATTTGAAAATGAGTGAGAGGTGACCTGTAGCAATGTACTCTGGAGCAGCATAACCGTATGTCCCCATGACCCTTGTTGTTACATGTGACATTCCACCCGAAGGTCCCAATTTCGCCAACCCAAAATCTGATATTTTTGCATTGTAGTTCTACAAATAGTCAAAGATAAAGATCAAGAAAGAAAGATAAATCATCGATCATAAGCCAAAACAGAAATAAACTAGGCATTATACCCACCCCATCAAGCAAGATATTTGAGGCCTTGAGATCTCTGTAAATAACGTTATCATCCGAACTGTGTAAGAAAGCTAGTCCACGAGCTGCACCTATTGCTATTTTGAGCCGTAGATCCCAAGAAAGCGGTTGAACTGAGGCAGAACTTCCTGCATGCACAATGGAACAAGTGTTTTTCAGTTTCGATATCATAGTCTGTGTATTTCATTCATTGTATTTTGTTAATGTGTTTTTCAGTTTCACAATGGAACAAGTGTTTTCCATTCATTGTATTTTGTTTGTCCTTTGCTTGCTTAGTTGCTGCTTACGTCTAAAGAGATGGTTTTCTAAGCTTCCCTTCTGAAGGAACTCATATACAAGAAGAAGGTCTTTATCCTCCCTACAGTACCCAAGAAGCTTCACCAAGTTAGGATGAGAAAGCCGTCCCAAGAAGTTCACTTCCGACTGCAACAAACAAACAAACCCATTATTCAGATCAACCCGAGTAAAGTAAACCTCTTTCTTCTTATGAAGAAAAAAGAAAGCCATAAATGTCTCATCTTTTTTTTTTAGAGTAATCAATCTGAAATGTATGTATATAGACAGACAGAAAGAGTTTATGTGAATAATAAATGCATGTATGTATTATTTGTGGGAGAAGGGCATTTTCATTTTTATAAAAGGAAACTTATATAGTAGTATGTATGCTCTTGATGCTTACAAACCCAATATTCAACCAACCTTGCTAACTAAATAGAGAGATTAAATCACTAATAATAATAAATAAATAAATAGTTATAAAGAAAGTAAAATAGATAAAAGGAAACCTACCTGCCATTCTTGAAAGCCTTGAACACTTTCTTGATTCAATTTCTTGATGGCGACCATGGATCCAGTACCCTGCTTGGAGGGTAACATTGTCTTTTCATCCACCCAACCCTTGTAAACAGTCCCAAAACCTCCCACACCCAAAACCATATCGGACTTGAAATTTCTAGTCGCAATCTTCAAATCTGAATAGCTATAAACCTTCAAATCAGCAGCCGGCAACACCTCCCCGTTGCCGTAAATATCATCCCCAAACTGACTATGGCTATGGCTATGGCCGGCACTACTACTGGTGGCTGAAGTCCCAACACCATTACTGGTATTGGTTGATATCCCTACAATCAATAATCATCACAAAAACTCAAGATTAAATTAAACTATTTGTGTTCCCAAATTTAGAAATTCCCAAATTGGTCTAAATTCCAACCGCAATAATAAATAAATACATATCATAATTTTACACAAACATCAAAATTGAATGAAGCTACCTGTAGTTGAAGAAGGTCTGGTATTGACGGATATGGTAGAATTGGCATTAACAGGAGCAGCAGCTTGCATACAATTTCCCATCCTCGACTCGATAGATCAAAACTTAATCCACTTGCTATCTTTCCATATTATGATGTGATTTAGTATTGAATTTGGAGAAAGAAGCAATCAGTAATTTTGATTTGAATGTTTGATCGTAAATAGCTAGGGTATTATGTATGATTTTGGTTGGACTTTTGAATGAAAGAGATATAAATAAATAAACAAATAGTTATATAAATATGGTGCGAGTATTTTCCAAGAAAACCGGTTCGTTGTTTCTTGGTGTGTGTGTGTGTGTCAAAGGCATAGTAGTCACTTCTTATACGCCACTCATCATCACAAAATCAAAATGTGTACAAATATTCATTTTTACCCCTCAATTTATTTTACGGAATTTAACACAAATACCCAAAATACACAATCGATTACACCTCCTAGCCATTTCTCCCTGGTTTTTGTACATTTAGCCTTGGACCTGCATGATTGATCAGTTGTGCGTAAGTAGGGTTTGCTCACGTGATGCCACGTGTCGGGTATATTGCGGAGGTGGGTCACCCGACCCATTGCGGACCTGTCGCAATCCGTGATATTTTTTTGTCAATTAGTGAGTACATTACGGACCTACAGGTCCGCCATTGCGGACCTATGGCTAAATTTGCAAAAGCAGAAGAGAAATGGCTAGAAGATGCAATCGATTGTGTACTTTGGCTATTTGTGTCAATTTCCCTTTATTTTATGGCCCTTTCTTAATTGATTGAAATAGCTAACATTTCGTAAATAGTACTTTAGTAAATTGTGAAATCCACTTTTTATTAATATAATATCAAGGTTCTAAATGTCGTAAGACGTGACATGGCAGCGAGACCAAGCCTCGATTCTTAGGAGTCACAGCGAAGTCATGGCGTTTTCAAAGCGTGATTTATGGCATCAAATTTCTAATTCATATATAATATTATATATAAAAACGTATGTTTTGTAGTGTTACACAATGAGTCAATAGTAATAAGCAAGTTAAATTAGGTTATATATTAAAAACTTGCAAATAAAGCATTAAAAACGTAAACAAAAATCAAATATCTCATTACGATAACTATGCATTAGGCCGTGGCGTGACATGTGCATATATAACGTGGCGTGACACACAAACCTTGGTGTCATGGCGGGCTATGGCTGTTGTGCTACGAATTTTTTAGAACAATGTATAATATTCATAAAATAGCAATTTCATAAGTTGTTAAGGTGATACTTGTGAAATGTTGTATATGATATGAGATCAAACCTCAAGCTTTAAAAGTTGTATATGATATGAGACATAGCGGTATCGTGATAGCAAACCTTAAGCATTAAAAGTTAAGACGAGATTATAACCATTTTTAAGATGTGACTTTAGGCGGTATGTGTGTGTATGTATACATACATACATATATATATAAGGAGGATCAAACGAGAACAATAATTATTTAAAAGAACACGAGAACTAACAAAATCATTAGTGATTTTACATTAACGCGCAAAAAAGCCACGTGGACCTGAAGTCGCGACCAAAGTACTTTTTTCGTGTGTTAATATAAATCACTAATGATCTTGTCAGTTCTCGTGTTCTTTTAAATAGATATTGTTCTCGTTTGAACCCGACTATATATGTATATATATAGTATAACAACCCATCCAAGACAAAAGATATTAATTAAATCATAATAACTGCAATAATAATCCATGCCAAAACGGTCCCAAACTTACAATTTAATTCAAGGTTTGCAACGGCAACCTATACACAACTGAGATAATAAAAAGAATAAACTAAGGTGACGGTCTTCTATGCACTCCCGCTACACCTTCTCTTTACCCTTATCTGTTATTCCTAGTTCTCGCCTGCCTGTAAAAGGTTTTTAAAATTTGAAAGAGCGAGGGTTAAACCAAAGGTCTAGTGAGTCCCCTCCACGAAATAAGCAACAAATGCAAACATCAACTTTTAATCAAAACAGATTTAAAAGCAACATATGAGTAATCCACACTACTGACCACACTACAGTCGAAGACGGTGTGTCTAACTCACACTGCCTTAATTTTGGGACACACCCCCAATGGCATAAACGGGCCACACTCCCCGGTACGAGCAGACGGGCCACACTCCCCGACTTAGGTCACTGCCTCCATAAATAATGTATGCATATATTTAAATATCAATAATTTATAAACACGCTTAAATAAATTCATCATGAACAAGCCAACGTCATAAAACAAAGTTTTAAATAAAACTTTCATAAGCTTTCGTTAATAAAAACTTAGTTCAGAAAAACTCACCTGGTGTTCTTTGCTTAAATCCTTGCGTCTACTTTTACGGTCCAAAACGGTAACCTACAAGAAAAGATATTGGCCGGTAAACTCCCGATTCTTTCTAAATTTTAATAGAAAGTGACCTTACCATTCTATAACCTCGAGCAGTTGGACCAATTTAATCTAATAGAACCCGGCCCACTAAAAACTTATCAGCCCAAAACATACCAACAGAAGTACAATTGGGCCTGCTAACTAATTGCCCAAAGCCCACAAAGTAACAGACCATGGACTGCGGCCCAACTTCACATTGCCCAGACCGGGCCCGGACTAGACCATCGACCGGACTTGAGTCGACCGGGACTCTCCACGATTTCGACCGGGGTCTGACCGAATGGTCGCCCGGATGCTTGCCTACGACCCCCCCGGTGTCGATCGGAACTTAAATCCCCAGTATCGACCGGGACATCTTCCCCCGGTGTCAACCGGGGTTATGCCTCCCGGGGTTGCCCGACACTTCAGTGCTCGGGTCCCCCAACCCAGGGTTCGGTCAATCGACAACGGGTCTCTTGACTAGGAGAGGTCTTCGACTCCCCTACTCGACTAAAATCGGGAATCGATTACAATCCTAAATCCCCTTCCTTGATTTGGTTACTTAATCACCAATGCTAGATTAAGCCTTCATCCCCAACTCGATACCCAGATGACAAAAACCCCAAACTCCCATTCAAGAAAGCATCAGATTACAACCTCATTTCCCAATAATCAACTTAAAAAGACAAGGAATACTATTAGATTAATCCTCCAAGACCCAAAGTATTACCGAGTAAAAGAGCTTACCTTGAAGAATGTCACATTGTGCTTGAATGAGTTGAATCGATCTCCCTCTCTTGCTTCTTCCCAATGTTAACATGTTTAAAATATTTATTTCAACTCACATTAAAAAGGTTTATTTAAAATACAAAATAAAATTGAAATCAAATTCATTGTCCAATATACTAAAATTGTGTACATTTTAATAAAGAGTGATAACATTAAACGAAAATAGATACAAAGCCTTCATGAACCAATTATTATCGTGAAAAAAAAGTTTTTTAAAATAAAATTTGTTAAGTAAATTATATATATTTTTTTATAATTTCATCATTTTACGTTTTTTTATTTAATTTTGATCAAAATAAATAATATTTATTTATCTGAATTGATTATTTATTTATATTAGTTTAATTGAAACTATAAACGAGTTATTTTGGTAATACATTTTCAAAAGCTATATTTTGCTTTATAAAATACGAAATCTCAAATGAAAAAAGGTTTAATATATATAAAGGTTTTTTTTATAAAGTTATCATATATTCATCATATTTTGCTATTATAATATAATTTTAAATTCTATCAAATACATCATATGTTTAATAAAATAAAGTTTTTAAAATTAAAATAAAAAGTGTTTAATTCTAATACAATTCGGGAATGCTAATGGCACCCCATTTAATATCCAAATCAAGTTAATTTATGTATTAAAAATTGATGTTAACATGTGTGAGAAGAAAGTCGATACAAGATGCATTTAGCTCATCCCTACATTTTATACGAAGCTATTTTATTAATATATAAAATTTAATTTAATTAAAAAGTTCTCAAATTCCGTCATGAAGAAGTATGAAGTCACGTGAACGTTTTTTGACTTAAAATTCCATTTCATATGATGCTTCACATCGACGTGACATAAATTCTATTAAAATTATCTTTTTTTTTATATATTTAAAATTGCTATATTTAGGGGTTGTTTTTTTTTTTTAAAAACCTCTTAATAATCACTCAAATCTTTTTACACACCACCTCTTATTAATCATAACTAAAATAAGAATTCAGACTTTAAACCTCTTAAAAAACAAACGACACCTTAATTTGATGTTTAGTGTCTTTGAAATTGTATTATTAATTTAAAAAAAAATATGTGATTGTTTTTAGTATAAATTGGAATTAAAATAATGGTTATGGAAGTATAAAACAAGTTATTAAAAATAGGGCACGTTTGTCACAATGATAAAGAATAGAATAAATTATATTATTTTATTTTATCAAAAAAATAATAAATAATATATTACATTTTTGGTCCTTGTAATTACCATTCACTATTAAGTTTGGTTCTTATTTTAAACTAATTACAATTTTAGTTACGTTAGTTGTCATTTTGTTTCACTTTTTGTCTCTCACTAACTCCAGTTAAAAAATTTAGTTAACTTAAAGAAATTTTGGTTGTATTTAATATTTATATAATTTATTTAAGTATTAAAAAATAAAACATTGTTTTTTAAGTTTTACCATAAAAATGTAATATTTAATATTTTGTTTAAATCTTTAAGTTAATATTTTAATCAATTGCAAAAGTTGGTATTTTGAGTTTAGTTATTATTTTATTTATTTTAAAGTGACATTTTAAATATCTAATCAATATGTGTCAACCATTTAAAAATCTACGGTGTCGTTTGTTTTTTAAGAGGTATAAAGTCTGAAATCTTATTTTAGTTATGATTAATAAGAAGTAGTGTGTAAAAAAATCTGAATGATTCAGACTTAAGAGTCATTAAGAGATTAAAAAAAACGACCCCTACATGTTTATTAAAAATAGAGAAATTGGTATGTTTTATTTTATGAGTAACAAAATAAAAAGATAAAACTAATAAATATATTTATAATGAAATATACATCATATAAATTGAAAGTCGTGAGAAAGTATAGTGACTAAGTAAGTGTGTTGAAATCAATGTTTTAAAAAAAGTGTTATAACGATAGTTGTTGTTTAGGGTCTTTACACAAATGCATAAGGTATATACATAAAGTAATAGGTTGTTTGGCAGTTGCTGAATGGTTTAGTGCAGAATGATTAAGAGGTTTTTATGATATAGGTGCCGTTTGTTTTTTAATATGTCTGAAGTCTTATTTTAATTATAATTAATAAGAGGTGGTGTATAAAAAGATTTGAACAATTCAGACTTAAGAGCCATTAAGAGATTTAAAAAAAAAACAACCACCCCATAGTGTAAAATGAAATATGGTTGTTTGCTAATTGCTCATAATGAAATCAAGGCTCTTAATGGTTAAGGGAGGGTCAAGATACAAAATCAGATTTTGGAACCATTAAGAGGCAACACTTTTTTTTGTCAAACAAGGTTTACCTCTTAATGAAACCATTAAGATGTAAACAAACATCCCCTAAGCTAAAACAAAAATATGGTTAAAAGTGAAGTTATTGTAGAATTGAGTATTTTGATTAATTTCCATAGGTAGGTAAAGTTGTAAGTTTATTATTTATATCTCAAGGTGTAAAAAATAAAAAAAAGATATAAATAATTAAAAAGAAAACTGGCATCAGCAAAGCCAACAACTCTTTTGTGGGCTGTAAAGTCAAATGGGGAATTTGAAGATGAGCCGTCTTTGTGGACACGTGTCACTTTTTAATGTGCACTGATCGACATGGCCAAATAGCGGGTCATAACCAATCGAGTATTTATTATTTTTTTTTTAACTAAATAACACTTTGACATTAATAATACAAACTTTCTCCATTTCACAATTAAGGATAAATGGGAAAATGAACACTTATAATTATTCATTACTATTTTAATTTGTTTCAAATAAATGTTTATTTTTAAAAGTAAATGTCTACTTTCTCATTTTAGGGTAAAATGAAGAAAATGTCAAGGGTAAAATTGTCCCTAAAAAATAATTAAGCATTATGGTTATTAATTCTGAGATTTAAAATTATGCTATGGATGTAAGTATTTATTTATTATATAGGCTCATTTGGGGAGATGCATTAAATGCTTTACATGCATTTGGTCAAATACCAAAATTAATGTCAGTGGTCGATCGTTATATTATTATTACTGTTGACTAAAATATAGTCGAGTCCACCCAAGAAAAAAACGTAGAATTTGAGAAGCAAAGGGTGAAAATGACAATTTATATAAATCTTGAATGGACTTTGACCTATGTATGCCCAAACACCAATAAAAGTTAAATCTCACTCAATACTACATACATACATACATACATACATACATATTCTTCTAAACAGATTAGATTAGATTAGATTAGAGTCCAAGCTTCAAATAAATAAATAAACATGGGAGGGTAATTTACTAAAATATGACACACCTCTCTCTTCATCATATATTCCTCCTGTGTTTTCCCATATATCACAACCCTTTGATTATCACCTTCCTATTAATTACACGAAAAACGGTTTTTATGGACGTAAAAAATAAAAAAAGTTAAAACGAAGAACGTAACTCATTAACATCACAACATTCTCAAATCATATAAATATGACCCAAAATGTAAAACAAGCTATGCCAATAACTAAGTGTTCGCTTAATTGGACAAGTCCAACTAACAACAGAACATGGAATTCAAACAAGAGCAGAAACACAAAATCTTGTATTCTTAAGAAAATAATATTAATTTTCTAAAGCAAAGGGGAAGTGCAAACCTGCAAAATTAAGTTGTAGCCTCCTTATTTTTCTCTTCCTCGAGCTGCTGAAGTTGTGCAAGTCGTTCAGCCCAGGCTCTATCTCTGGCTACTGCAGCCATCTTTCGTTCTATCCTCTGAATTCTCTTCTTCCTGTTGGCTTCCTGCAACTCAGCCTTACGTTTCTTCTTTTCCGACTGTACACCCAATTCACAATCAACACTAAATTCAATTTTCAACCACCAATTACGATTAATACTCAACTAGTGCTGAAATGTAAAAAAAGATGTAGAGGAGTTGTAAAGAATCTTGATGAAACCAGGTTTCTAAAAATATTCAAAAACATGACTGCTCACTTGTTTACCCATTCTCAATTTTATGGGTAGCATCTTATTTCTCTAAATCCACGCTCACAATCACATGTGCATTTTTCCTATCATATAAATTGCGTCTTCAAAATGAGAAGAAAACTAAGTTTATGAAGTAGCTATAACCCAAACAGAAGCTTGTGACAGATTTAGTCAACTAGTTTATCCTTGAGAAACAGGCAACCTGATGGCGAAAGAAATTATGGTCTAGCTTCTCAGCTGATAATTTACAGAAGCCTAATATAAGAAATTGAGCTGTTGCTTCGGACCTAAAGGTATTGGGCTTGTCATTTGACCGATGAACGAGTCTTTTCATACGGTATTTTGAGTTCAATAACAGTAAATACATCAAGCGGTCGTGATGCAATCCTGCTTGTCACAGATTCATGCATCTGCTATCACACAAATAAAAGAGGCTCTCAACTATTTTGTAAATTTCGGCACACTTCTCTACACATATGGCATACAATTAGAAGAGGTTCCAAACAGTAATTGGTGCTCTATAACAGGATAGAGTGAATAAAATGCTTAAGATGCTTCTTTTTGAATAAAAATATATTGTCCCCAAATCCCCTGTCCCACCAACCACGTAAATACACATTATTTTATTTAAGTTATCTTTTTTATTCTCTCCTTGCCAAAATGATGACGTGCCTTCCGGTGATTGGTGGACAGGGAACTTGGGGACATCAGATTTCTATTCCTTTTTTTTGTTACTATGTTTTTAGGTTATCATCTTAGTACTTGAGTGGGTGTGTTGTTGTGGTCATAAAAGAGAGAGCTATAGGTTTCAGGGAGATTTTTATAGCTAAAACCATGGAGTGGAGTAAGATTCTGTCACTGGTAGTATATCCTATTCTCTTCCAACACATCATTAACATTCTGTTGCGACTGCAATTCGGTGCAAAAGAACTGGGTTACCATGTTTACGTAAGGAAAAGGTGCAACACGTTGATGATCATTCCAGGAAGGTGTGCTCTAAATCAATTAACGACACTAGAGAATCAAAGGGTTAAACGTACAAATGGCACATTATTAAGGGCCTTTTGCATCAACTAATACCTTCTATTGCACATACATTAGAATATAAAAACAAAAATGTCTACTCCCAAAATATAAATAACAATTTGAAAAAAAAATACATATGAATGAGAGAGAAAGAGAGGAAGAAGGGAGAAAGAAATTAAATTATAAATATAATAGAGATTTTTTGGTACAGACGAAAAAGTGGTGACAGACTGATGCAGTAGTTTGAATGAGCTATAAGTTTTACCAGTTGCAAATTGAAAAAGAATGTGATAATTGGTATAAAACACCCATGATAAGATGTTACTTTGTGTGCATCTAACCCAGAGGCAAAAGAGGCAGTAAAAAAGCCCCTATTTTACTTGGATCCTATGATCTCAATCACAGAGATGATGTGTTGACTGCTCATTTGGAAGGCTTATGTAGAACAGTCATTCCAAGGTTAGTTAAAGATGATCATTGCGCAATGGTGCCTATGTTCCAAAGGCAGGTGAAACAGCATACCAGAAACAAGGTGATGTTGTAGAGAAACTAAAAACATCCTGAAAGTTTTGTTTCAGCATTAACTGGGAAATGCAAAATTTGTTTACAAATATTTGAAGTGAAGGAGAAATTCCTCAAATAGATAAAGTTGTCTATAAGGATTAAATGAAATTGTTGTTTGTTTGTTGTGCCGAATAAACTGTCCGAATGATGAAAATGACCATTTACCCCCACTGTTGTTTTTTCTATTAATCTTACTCCTCAAACCTCTATGAAAAGAAATATGATTTTTCTAATGTGATACCTGGTACAATAACGCATACACTTTCGAATTTCGATTTAAATTGATTAATGGGGCGTGAGCAATGATGAGATCGGCCAACAACGAGGAGATCAACAGCATTAGCAGCTGCAGAGGAATGAGATTGAGAAGTAGCAAAGATGACTCAATGAGATAGAGCAGTAAACCAAGCAACCAGGAGAGCAGAAGGGAAGGGTTTGTTTTTAACAGGGGTAGTTAGTGGGGTCAAAAAACTGGCTGAAATAAATATATGTTAATTAATACATTTAGTTATAGCATACGATGAAAAATCATGTGAAACAATAGCTTAAAATACAAGTTCTCACGGTTACCACAATATTTGAAATTCTCATTTGATTATGCCCCTATATATATATATATATAGAGAGAGAGAGAGAGAGAGAGGAAAAAAAGGAAGAATGAAGTCCGTCCTTGAGCATAAATTTTAACTTACCTACTTACTTATATGAAACAGAGCAACGATTCAGTGAATGTTGTGCAACCTTGTGTGTTACTTCCATCAAGTGTATGTCATGTCTCTTATAATCATTAATATGCTTAAAAACTGTACCCTACATTCCTACAACGTAAACTCATTTATGCAAGTGTAGAAATATATATTGGAAAGAAGTAATAGCCCGTTATTTTCCCCATGGAGCACAAGGCATTGGATACTTTATTCATAGAGCTATCTGTAACATCAATAGTTAGAAACTCAATGCATGGAGGAGACATCCATCTAGCAACTCTAATAAATTTGTAATGTGCTGTCTGATTGTATTTCAAGTGAGCATGAATGTAGATGCAGAATATATACTCTCACGCAACTAATCGACTCATCACTGATTTTATCAGAACTTAAGGATTAGAGATCAGTTCTGAGCACACTCCTTCCTGGCATGGTCAATTCAAAAAAAAAAAAAAAAAAAAAAGCCTCAATGGAATCATTATCAATCATGTTGCACCATTCCTTCCTTGGTCTTAACATGAAAAAAACTCCAAACTGTAAAAGAAACATGTGCCTAATGTTGAGGCTCCTATATATCATTCAAGACACAATCAACTATTTCTGTGCACTACAAAATTAGGTTAATCTGCATATCATGGTTTGATTTCCCAACTGCTTTATCACATAATCACGTGACTTTATACATCATTTATGGGTTTATATAAATCTGTAATATATGACTACATGGTAATGCTATAAAGGACAAGCCAACAGACTCATACCAGTATGAAGGCTCGCCGCTGTCTTATCCTCTTTTTCTCGTTTCTATGTTTGACACTTCCCTCATTTGGTTGACTTGCAGGTATTGGTTCACCAGGAACATGCTTAACCCAAGCATAAGGCCCTGCATTACCATAAACAGTCACATTGCATTTACCTCATATACAGCAAACGTGCACAAGATTTCCATGGTAAATATTAGCAATTGAAACTCCCTCACTTTCAATTTCCCAATTTGAAAAATGAACAATGGTATGTTTGGGAACTCCAATAAAATGAAGCAGAAAACAATTCAATTTGGATTTCACCCTCAATTCCCATGTCCAACACTTCAACTCCCAAACACTACCCTAATGTTTTCAAATATAACTATATAAGGACCATTTTGTGTTAGCAGAAGAACGTCCGGATAGCGTGGGCCAGTCAGTGCACCTTAAATAGGGCCTCGAACCAGTCATCAAGCAACAGCATTTGGTTTCCACACACACCCAGTCTACAACCTCCATATCCCATAAAAGTGATGCATCTTTCTACTGTACAATTACCCTATGCATTAAAAGTGAATTTTGCTATCAAACATCCATTCTTCTCAAACATTACCTTATGCAAAGGAATGTTATAGTTTACTTTTCCATTCTCCTAAACGTAAAAAATAATAAATGGGTGACAAATGGAATTAAGCAACTACTAAATCAGATTCAAAATAACATGAAGAACATTAAATTCCCAAATGCAGCACGAAAAATAAAATCCTAAAAGTTCGGAAAATTGAGCCCTAACCTGAAGGCTTCAAGCTAGCCCTTTTCCTACGAGGCTTATCAACAGGCCTTCTCTTCGGGAATCGGGTATCCGTTAGGCTGTGCATAGCCCTTATGGATGACAAAACCCAAAATTGGTAGTTCCTTTGAGCATGTATCTCGTTGTTGTAGGTAGCAGAAATCAATGGCTTAGAGAAAGAGGATGATGTGGTTGTGGTAGAACGAGATAGAATTAGGGTTCTCGACACGGGTCGGATTATGGATCTTATCGCCCCGAAAAGCATGATTGATCACCAATCAGCTCTGTGATGTATCAGGAAAAGCCTGTTTGATAAAACCGGATGAATAAGTGATGAATGAATAAAAGGTCATAGTGTTGCTATAAATCTCTATCAAAGAAGACTGCTATAGTAATGCTTTAACCATTGCTAATATACAAAAAAAAGAGAAATTAGATCTAGTAGGAGGCTAGGAGTCCAACTGTGAAGCATCAGATCTTACAGGTCTAATATGTAGCATCCGCCATGAATAGAGCACTGAAATCAAGTAATCAACTGCTTTAAAATTATACTTTTGGTTGATTTTACATCTCTGAGTCTGGTCTCTAATTTCGTTTCAGCTCAATAAACCAACTGAAGTTTTCATTTAACTTTACCAATAAAGTCTTGAAAATTCTAAGAGTATGAGTTGGGAGACAATACTGTGCGAATTTGGTTATAGTTTCAAAAAGAAAAAAACTTTTTCAATTAAATAGCACTTCTAACCACCATACTTGACAAGTTAACTATCTACTCTCTTCAAACTAGTATTTAGACTTCAATATGCTAGTTCAAAGATCACGACACATTCTCGATATTTTCACTGGATGTTCAAAGAGTACACTGTCCATGTAATTAGGTTTGCAGCAATGGATGTTTAAAAGAAATGCATTTTCTTAATACTTACCAATCGAACATGAAATATCAATAGGATTAATACGAATGAAACCTTTCAAGATAACATGGTAGTAATTATATAAACACACATAGAAATAGGCAGGAAGACTATTTTATTAGATTGATCAATTGACACTCAAAAACTGAAATAGGCAGGAAGACTATTTTACTTGCGATTTCTTTCTTGTTTTCTGTTCAAAATTCCAAACAGAAGAAAAGCTTGGCATGAATAATTTTTAGGGTTTAAACACTCTCTGTGTTGGGAAGTATTTAGTCCTTGACTAAGTCTTAGGTTGTTTTCTCTATTCCTGTTAATAATCCCTGACTTGTAGAGAATTTATTTTGACCTTTTCTTTAGCCACGTTGTTAGGCTTTCTTGTTTTGTATGGCTATATATTAGCCCTTTTAGCTATTCAATAAAGCAAGCTTTAAGAGCTACCAAACTCTGCGTTTCTCACGTTTGTAACAGTGGTATCAAAGCCATAAAAGGCCTGGTTGTGAGAGAACATAAAGAACATACGAGAGAAAGAGATGGCCGACGGAAGTAACGGGAAGTACGCAACTCCTAGCATTCCCATGTTCGATGGCTACTACGAACATTGGGCGAAGCTAATGGAGAACTTCTTGCGTTCTAAGGAGTACTGAAGTGTTGTGGAGAACGGCGTTCCTGCGGCGGCTGAAGAAGCAAACCAGGGGCAGAATAATGAGCAGAAGTTGAAGGATTTGAAGATCAAAAACTATCTCCCTCGTGAAATTCTGGAAACGATCGTAGAAGATGATACGTCCAAACAAATATGAGATGCAATGAAACAGAAGTATCAAGGGTCGTCAAAGGTTCGACAGGCACAACTTCAAGCGTTGAAAAGAGAGTACGAAATGTTGAGCATGAAGGATGGTGAAAAGGTCGACAGCTATATGTCAAGAACTCTAGCTATAGTGAACAAGATGAAGATTAATGATGAGCAAATGGAACCAAAAGCAGTAGTTGGAAAAATTCTGAGATCAATGACGGCGAAGTTCAACTATGTCATTTGTTCGATCGAAGAATCGCATGATTTAAGCACTTTAAGCATTAATGAGCTTCATGGAAGTTTACTTGTCCACGAACAGAGGATGCAAGGGCAAGAAGAGGAGGAACAAGCCTTGAAAATAGTTACGACGGGTGAGCGATCCGGAGGACAAGAGGAGTTCAAATTTGGTGCAAGAGGTCGAGGTCGAGGTCGCAGAAGTTTTAGAGGAAGAGGCCGAGGAACAACATTCAACAAAGCCATTGTTGAGTGCTACAACTGCCACAAGTTAGGACATTACCAATATGAATGTCCTAACTATGTTAATTATGTCCAAGACGAGTTTGATGTTGATCAAGAAATGTTGCTTATGTCATTCGTTGAGATACAAGACTCCAACAGAAAACGGTGTGGTTCTTAGATTCAGGTTGCAGCAACCACATGAGTGGAGACAAATGGTGGTTCATTGAGCTTGATCGATCGTTCAGACAGTCGGTAAAGCTTGGAAATGACTCAAAGATGGTTGTCATGGGTAAAGGAAGCATTAGAATGTAGCTTGAAGGTCAGACTCATACGATTACTGAGGTATTTTACGTTCCCGAGTTAACAAATAATTTACTTAGCCTTGGACAGCTTCAAGAAAAAAATAGTCGTTTTGATTCAAGATGATGCTTGCAAAATCTACCACCCAATTAATGGACTGATTATGCAAACAAGCATGTCCGTAAATCGAATGTTTGTACTTCGTGCTACCATACCGACCGGTGCTTCAAAACCTTGCTGCCTCCACACATCATCAAGTGACTCAACGACAAACCTTTGGCACAAAAGGTTTGGTCATCTTAACATGAAAGGATTGCGAATGTTGGCATATAGAAAGATGGTTATAGGCCTACCAATTCTGAAAGCTAGCTCGAAGTTGTGTACCGGGTGTGTTGTGGGAAAGCAACACCATGACTGCTTTCCAAAGGCAAGTTCGTGGAGAGCTCGTAAGCCTTTGCAGCTTCTACATGCAGACATTTGTGGTCCAATTACTCCAAAATCGAACAATAACAAGAGGTATGTAATTACGTTTATCGATGATTATGGTCGTAAAATGTGGACATATCTCTTACATGCTAAGCCAGAAGCGTTCTTAATATTTAAAAGGTTTAAGAACATGGTTGAAAAGGAGATAGGAGATTATATTTGTTGCCTTCGAACTGACCGAGGTGGGGAGTTCACCTCATCTGCATTTACCGAGTTTTGTAGTTCAAACGGGATAAGTAGGCAACTCACTGCAGCCTACTAGGCACTAGCCTCAACAAAATGGAGTTGCCGAGAGGCGAAACCGAACTCTAATGAACATGGTTCGGTGTATGCTCAATGATAAAGAAATCCCATCGGAGTTATGGCCCGAAGCGGTAAATTGGGCAGTCCATGTCCTAAACCGATGTCCTACATCGGCAATACAAGATAAGACACTAGAAGAAGCGTGGAGTGGAATGAAGCCTTCGGTGGAGCATTTCAAAATATTTGGTTGCATTGGACATGTTCACATACCCGATGTAAGGCGTAAGAAACTAGACAACAAGAGTTTCAAATACATGTTCATGGGAATGAGCCAAGAGTCTAAAGCTTACAGAATGTTTGATCCAGAACTGAAGAAGATAGTTGTTAGCCGTGATGTATTGTTTGACAAGGAAGGAAAGTGGAGTTGGGAGAAAAATAAACCAAAGTGTGGCGTCCTCAAATGGGAAGACGATATAGAAGAAGACACTAATATTGAAGAAAGTGTGATGGCAAATGATGGGTCAAACACCCATGACGAGTCAAGCACCTCTCCATCCAACGAGACAGTACATGAAGAGGTGACTACTCCAGAAAATGACCTAAGTACCTCAAGCCAGTTCAAGGGAGGAATAGAAGACAACCGGCTTATTTGGAAGACTTTGTAAGTGGCGAGGGTCTATCCAAAGAAGAGGAAATGCAACAACCAATCATGTTTATGCATGCAGACGATCCAACCAACTTTGAAGAAGCATCCAAGTATCCCAAATGGAGAGCTGCGATGGATTCGGAAATACAAGCTATCGAAAGGAACAAAACTTGGGAGCTCTCAGAACTACCAAAAGGAGCTAAAACAATTGGGGTCAAGTGGATTTTCAAGACGAAGCTAAACGAGAAGGGAGAAGTCGACAAATGTAAAGCTCAATTGGTTGCAAAAGGGTACACGCAGCAAGTTGGAATTGATTATACCGAGGTGTTCGCTCCAGTTGCTCGGTGGGATACGATCGGACCAATTCTTGCACTTGCAGCTTGCAGGAACCGAAAGGTTTATCAGCTTGATGTAAAAAGTGCGTTCTTGCACGGAGAAATTAATGAAGAAGTTTATGTCGAGCAGCCTCGAGGTTACGAAATAAAAGGAGCTGAAGATAAAGTGTATCGCTTGAAGAAAGCATTATACGAACTAAAACAGGCTCGCGTACATGGTTCAACAAAATAGAAGGTTACTTCATCAGAGAAGGGTTCGAAAGGTGTCCGAGCGAGCCTACTTTGTTCGTAAAAGACAACAAGAATGGAGGAATGGAGGTATGCTTATTGTTAGCATTTACTTTGATGATCTTATCTTCACAGGTAACAATGATGACATGTTTAAGGACTTCAAAAGTTCAATGAAGCAAGAATTCGAGATGTCTGATCTTGGCTTAATGAAGTATTTTCTGGGGGTAGAGGTGATTCAAAACACTTCATGCATCTTCATAAGTCAGAAGAAATATGTTCAAGAGGTACTTGAAAGATATGGAATGAACCGATGCAATCCAGTCAAAAATCTGATTATGCCCGGTTGCAATCTTACGAAAGATGAAAGTGGCGTGAAGGTAAATTCTACGGTCTACAAGCAGATGGTGGGAAGCTTAATGTATTTGACTGCCACAAGACCCGATGTTATGTATGCAATGAGCTTACTAAGTCGATTCATGGAGTCACCTACAGAGCTACATCAAAATGCAATGAAAAGAGTGCTTTGTTACTTAAAAGGAACAACCGAGATGGGAATTCTGTATAAAAAGGGAGGGGAAGAAGAACTGTTTGGCTTCTCTGACTCCGACTATGCGAGGGACTTGCATGATGGAAAGAGTATGTCAGGCTACATCTTCAAATTTGGTTCTGGAGCAGTAGCATGGAGTTCCAAAAAACAGCCCGTTGTGAGTTTATCTACAACCGAGGCCGAATTCATTGCAGCCGCATCTTGTGCGTGCCAAAGTGTATGGATGATGAGAATTCTCGGCAAACTTGGGCTCAATCAAAGTAAGTGCATTATTTATTGCGACAACAGTTCAACCATTAAGCTGTCAAGAAATCCTATTATGCATGGGAGAAGTAAGCATATTCATATTCATATTCATTTTCATTTCCTTCGAGAGTTGGTTAAAGATGATGTGATTAGTCTAGAGTATTGTGGTACAAAAGATCAATTAGCAAACGGTGTGACAAAACCTTTGAAGCTGGAGTTGTTTTTGAAGATAAGAGACCTACTTGGAGTTTGTTGCAGTCATGAGTAAACTATCTGCACAAGTCCTTGTGTAGGTTAGTTTAAGGGAGGATTTGTTGGGAAGTATTTAGTCCTTGACTAAGTCTTAGGTTGTTTTCCCTATTCCTGTTAATAATCCCTGACTTGTAGGGAATTTATTTTGACCTTTTCTTTAGCCACGTTGTTAGGCTTTCTTGTTTTGTATGGCTATATATTAGCCCTTTTAGCTATTCAATAATAAAGCAAGCTTTGAGAGCTACCAAATCCCTGTGTTTCTCACGTTTGTAACACTCTGATCGTGTAGTGTGGCACATTGGATTTTTGAGCATCCCGCAAAAAACACGCACCCTCTTTATTGGATCGAGGAGCCAGAGGTCAGTATCTTTCATTTTCTAGCTGATTATTTGTTTCGATTTTAGACCTAGTGCGTGTAAAATTTGTACTTTATTTGTTGTAGTCATGAATAAACTAACTGCACAAGGTTAGTATAAGGGAGGATTTGTTGGGAAGTATTTAGTCCTTGACTAAGTCTTAGGTTGTTTTCCCTATTCCTGTTAATAATCCCTGACTTGTAGGGAATTTATTTTGACCTTTTCTTTAGCCACGTTGTTAGGCTTTCTTGTTTTGTATGGCAATATATTAGCCCTTTTAGCTATTCAATAAAGCAAGCTTTGAGCGCTACCAAACCCTGTGTTACTCATGTTTGTAACACTCTGGTCGTGTAGTGTGGCACATTGGATTTTTGAGCATCCCGCAAAAACCACGCATCCTCTTTCTTGGATAGAGGAGCCAGAGGTCAGTATCTTTCATTTTCTAGCTGATTATTTGTTTCGATTTTAGACCTAGTGTGTGTAAAATTTGTACTTTATTGATGGATATGCACTAATTTTGTTCATAAGAAACAGACTATGCACTATGCATTGGCAGGTTATAACCAATGTTGTTTATGGTATCCCCTCTTTGTTTGATTAGTTTGTAGTTAGTTACCAAAGTAAGTATGCATATATACATTTACACAATGCTTATTAGATTTGATGCTTCACAGAGTTGATCTTCTATATGAGCTAATTTCTTTGTTTTTTTGTGTGTGAATTTGATGGACTTGATGCTTCAATATACAATTTTTTTACTAGTTTCCGTTTTTGAGTTTCAATTGTTCAATCCAATGAAATTGTCTTCCTGTTTAGGGATCCTATTTCTATATGTGTTTAAACAACGACTACCATGATAGCTTGAAAGGTTTCATTTGTATCAATCCTATTCATATTTTATGTTCGATTGGTAAGTATTAAGAAAACGCATCTCTTTTAAACACCATTGCTACGAACCTAATTACATGGACAGTCTACTCATTAAACATCCCGTGAAAAATCACAGAATTGTACCAAGAATCATGAACCTGTGTGGGGAAGAAATCGAACAATCAGAAATCGAAAAATCATGAATCTGTGTCGGCCGATTACCTGTGTGGGGTGGGGTGTGTGGGGGAAGAAATCGATGGTCGATTTAACGATGAGAAATTGTGAACCTGTGGAAGAAATCGACAGAAGCAGTGGAAAAATCAAGAACCAGCAATCGATGGTGGAGAAGACGAGTTAGGAATCCAGAAGAACCTGGTGGAGAGGACGATCAGGTCTGATGCATGGAGAAGACGATGAGATATGGAGGCGTCGATAGAGTAATTTTTTAGGTTTTAGGTTTTTTTTGAAAGGGTATTTTGGGGAATAAGGCAATGTTTTAAAGCCCGGTTTTTTGGTTGACCCGGTGTGGTGACCGGGTCACAGATCAACCGGTTTAACCATCGGGTCAACCAAATACATTGAAAAAACACACATAACTGACATAAGCATAAGTTTTTCATCAATCCAAATACATCAACAGGTTCAACCGGTTTTTTGATAAAAACCGGCCGGTTCACTCCAGGCCATAAATTGCCATAAACCTGGTCGCAATTGACCCGCCCCTCTTCCCCGGGTCCCGGTTCAACCAACCGGGTCGACCCGGTTTTTAAAACATTGGAATAAGGCTGTTGTTCTCTCTTGTTCCAAGGGGGTGGGGAGGGGGTGGGAAGGACACAGTTGTCCAAGAGTTGTTCCATTTAGTTCTAATGTGTCCCATATATGGTCACACCATACATGGGACAAACTTCTTCTGTCATGTTCTACCCTATTCTACATACCAACTCACCCTTAGCCTTCTTTTTATCATGAACATTACTTTTTCATCCAAATAATGTAATTTTTAATAAAAAGCGAGAACTCGGTTTCTAATATCAATATTAGCTTTTTACTTTAGATTATTTTAAGTATGATTTTTACATTAAATTTATTAATAAAAATTGTGAATGAACAATTTTACACAGTATTTGATATCTATTTATTTAAAACAGTGAAGTGGTACACAATATTTGATATCGGAGAAAAATGGTGGACAAATGGGTTTGACGTTAAATGTAATAGATGATATTCGATACTTGGTTAACGTTTATCTTTGTTGTAGATGGATTACTATTGTTATAGATGGATTACTATTGTTATAGATAGATTAAGATGGTTACTGATATTGTGGAAAGTTAGTTATAGTTTATGTATATATACTCTATATTGAAATTAATGAAGCAAGCTCCTTTTTCAACACTTTATGGTATCAGAGCTGATAAGCCTAACAACACTTCCTCTTCCTATTTTCCATTAAACTTATCTTCAATTTTTTTCCTCTCCTCCTATATTTGATCTCATCTTTTTTTTACCCACTCCATCTATTACTTCTCTTTCCCAACAATGACTAACCCGGATGCCAATAAGACTACTCAACTACCATTCCTCTCGACAACAAGTCATTGGTTGTCTTGAATTCTAACTCTGTCAAACTTTCTGGTGCAAATTTTCCAACTTGGAAGGTCCAGATGACTTCTCTCTTAATCGGCTATGCACTCCAGGGATACACGGATGGTTCTTTCCCATGCCCTCTACAATCGGATTCAAGTTATGTCCATTGGGTCCGCCATGATCAATTGATAATTAATGGTAGTATCTCCTCCATTGTTGATACACTTGTATCTTTACTTGGATTAGTCACTTCCTCAAAACAAGCATGCAAGACTCTTGTTAAGGCTTTTGCCAACAAGTCGATCGAGATCGAGAATTCTTATTTTAAAATAAAGGCTTACTGGAATCCAAAAGGGTGATAAATCTGCTTCGATTTTCTTACAACAGGTTTGAAGTATTGGCAATGAGTTGGCAATTATTGGAAGTCCTTTAGACGAAACTGATATCGTCATTCATGTCATGAATGGACTTGGACTAGAATACAAAGAGTTGGTTGCTGCAATATGGGCTAGAGAGTCTGATATCTCCTTCGACGATCTTTATGACAAGGTAATCGATCATAAAACCTATCTAAAGAAGACGTTACAGACTGATGCCACTATACCAACAACCTTGATAACTCATAGAGGTCGATGGAACAAACTGCTCCACGTTACATCGCACAACCAATATCAGCAACAAGGCCTCCTACCAAGCCTGGTTGGGGTGCGTTTACTCAGACCACCAGGTTTATCTCAATCACACAGTCAAGGTCATTTTCAAGCGATCATTTGTCAATATTGTGAGAGACCGAGACATACGACTCGTAAGTTCTACGAACTCCATGGACGGCTAACGAACCAAAATTCGACTGTCATTTTTTCTCAAAGAAACCCTACCACCGATTCAGATGTGTGGATTGTCGATTCGGGAGCGTCACACCATATTACTAATAATATTCACAACCTGTCGCTTGCAACTCCATATGAAGGTTATGATAAATTGGTTAATGGATCGCGTTTACCAATTATTAATACTGTTACAACTACACTCTCCACTTGCCATAAACCATATCATTATGTTGAAATTTTATGTTAATAGCCAGGGGCGGAACACAAGCCTTCCACCAGCAGGGCCGGTCTTCATACGGCTTTTATCGATGTGTAATCTTTTTACCAAAGTTTAATATCTCCCTTTGTGTTTTTAGCCTGACTCCACCGTTTCGATGGATTTTTAAATTTTTTTTTTTTTTTTTTGCTTGATTTCAAGGATTTTTAAGGTTTTATTCATCGATTTCGAGAGATTTTTTCGGTTTTTTTGTTAGAGTTCTTTTTGGTTTTTTTGGTTGATTTCAAATAGTTTTTTTGTTTTTTTTGTTTGATTACGGTTGCACTTCTAAAATAACATGGTTGCAACTTCTAAAACGATACGGTTGCACCTTTCACAAACCTAAATTTTTTTACCTTATGGCGGAGCACCACTGTAGGTCCGTCCATGTTTAGAGGTTGGAGGATTTAGAGGCTGTTGGAGGATTATATGATGAAACTTTGAAGACCACCTAACCATTCCTTCACATATCCCATTAGCATATTGAATTCATATTGACTTTGTCAAACTAAATGTGATAATCAAACTGAATGTAAATTAACAGAAAGCAAGGAGTAATAGGAGCATGGATGGTGATCAAGGAATGGAAACAGTAATATGATAATAAATTAACAAGTGGTGGAAAGCAAGATAAGTAATTGGAGATGATAAGTAACTAGGCATCATCTATAGCCATGTGTATGGACCTCTCTTGATGAATATAACCTTGAAAGCTTTGTCCACTGTAACCAAAAGCAGGGGATGAAGACATCAAAAACAACATACATTGCTGTAAATCGATTAAAGTTCACTCACTTCACTGACCTAATCGGCTACATAAAGTCATAAACATAACATACACATCTGATTAAAGTTCAATGACCTAATCCCCTACAAAAACATAACATACACATCCGATTAAAGTTCACTGACCTAATCACCTAAATCGAATAATCAAACAACAAAACATACATATCTGATATTAGGGTTTACCAGATGCAGATAGGCATCCACATTTAAAGTTTAATCAAATTGATTATCATTTATCAGACTAGAACTAGAGTAATTTTATTGCTGTAAATCGAACAATAAACAAACACAAACCGCCGTACCAGGTGATTGGGTGAATGAGCTGACGACGGACGGACGGAGGCAGCGGCAAATCGGCAATCGCAGCAGCAGCAGCAGCCAGACAGGTACGTAGGCGGTGATCGATTTTTGAGTTTTGATTAATGAGGTTGAGGCGTAATCGAAGAAACCGATGATGGACTCATGGACCAGGCGAGTAGACGACCACGACCAGACTTCTCACGCTTTCAAGCTTCATTTTTTTTTTGGGCTTCTCCTTCTCTTAATTTGTGGACCGGAGTAATTGAGTACTACCTTACTGGACTAACATATCACTTGTGATGGGCCCAAATAAATTTTTTATTTTTTATACACTACAGATTTGTGGCCTCTTGTGGCAGAATTTTAAAGCCCCGGTCCCTGTTAATAACAAAACTAAGAATTAAAGAAAGTTCTTTTATTAATAAAGATCACATATTTATTGATAAAGGTTACAACTTTATTAATAAAGATGAAGACTTTATTAATGAAGATCGTTAAACAGTGATTGTTTATTAGAGAATTTAAATCCCGAACCAAATAACCAACATATTCTATCATTCGCGATAGAAACGTTTAAGAAAGGGGTAGAAGACATAATGTTCACTCGGTGAAGAAAAATAAATTGCACGACAATAAATGTAAAACC
Organism: Arctium lappa; assembly: GCA_023525745.1. Lineage (NCBI taxonomy): Eukaryota > Viridiplantae > Streptophyta > Magnoliopsida > Asterales > Asteraceae > Arctium > Arctium lappa. The sequence goes on along the minus strand of CM042062.1, from coordinate 684,783 downwards.
AACCTGGAAATAGATGATGAATTCAACCGTGTAGATTGCACGGAACTGTTTCCTGTTCTTAAAGGTTTTGGCGACACTCTAGAAAGTTGTGAGTCTACTATCGCTTAACCCAGGATTTGATGCAATATTAATCAAACACTAACAACTATAGTGTTTAACTGTTCAATGAAGTTTTGACAGAAATTAGTAGAAACCGTAAACACAGACCTCTCTCTCGAGAGCATATCGTGAGAGAGAGAAGATCAATTTGGGAGGAGAAGGTTTTAATTTATAGTTGAAGAGATCAGGTATCAACCTGATCTCTCCCCACGTTTTTCTCCTCAAAATCAGAGATCATGGATAGAGTTGGAGACTAAGTCTCCAACTGAATTTACAGCTAATTAATCACGTTTTTAATAAGCTGAAAAAACGAAATTATCTGCTCAAACTTATCTGCTTAAAATTAATTAATTAATTTAACACAGGTTCATTAATGAATTAATTTTACAACTCTACAACTCGAGATCTAAAAAGAAAGCGTGTGAAGTGCAAAGTGTGTGACTCTTTGCGAGAACCGCTCCCTCGGCCTCGGCCTCGACCACGACCACGCGCGCGCTCGTGCGTTGCACTTCTTTGATACCCCCACCATAAGCCCACCATTTTACTCAAGACCCACTTGAGACTCTAGGCTTATAAACTAGAGCTTCTTTTGTATTTCCACCAATGTGAGATGAAAACATTCCAACCTCACACTCAAATTTCCAACACATTATCCAGCGTCCTACATGCTCCTGCAATCAAACATAACTTACTTTATGTTAGGATCAAGCGTTTACCACTATGCCAAAATCAATTGCTGATGGAGAAGGCGCAACTTTATTTCCTTATAGCGTAGCAGCCAGCTTCACGTTTCGATTTAGGAAGATGTTGTTCAATGACCCAACAATCCCCCCCCCCAGCATCTGCCAGCACTAACAAGATCTTCGCTAGAAGTCAATGGCTGCACAACATGCCTTTGGCATTTAAATGCACTCCATGGGATTTAAACCTGTGACCTGCTCTGATACCACAAGTTAGGATCAAGCGCTTACCACTACGCCAAAAGCAATTGCTGATGGAGAAGGCGTAACTTTATTTCCTTATAGCGTAACATCCAGCGCCACGTTTCAATTTAGGAAGATGTTGGTCAATGACCCAACACTTTATGTCTCTCAACTGTGTATGACAAATTTTGTTTCGATTGAATTCTTTTCTACCCATTTTCAAGTGAAGGATGTCGTGTTGAGGGAAGTTCTGATGCAGGGCAAATGCACCAATGATCTGCATTACATCTCATTTCCAAAGCATGTTCCACTTTTGCTGCTACTTCATCACGTAACTGGCACCACAATCTCGGCCATCCCTCCAGCTCAATGTTCCGCTATTTAGATAAATCTTTTTCACTTCAAATAAAGACAAGTGTGTCTAGTCCTTGCGTCTCTTGTGCGTATGCTAAAAGCCACAAATTATTTTTTTCCGGTAAATATCTTGTTAGTAGTCGACCATTTCAACTAGTTTTTATTGATGTTTAGACCTAGCTCCAGTTAGCTCTATTGACGGTTTTCGTATTTATGTCGTATTTGTTGATCAATTCTCCAAGTATTTTAAGGATGTTGGACACGTCGATGATGATCTTACATTACCAGGAGGGTGATGTGTCTCTAACAGGTGCGATGGAGAGTGGGGTTGTTCCTGGGGAGGTTCAACCTATGAAAATGGGGGCTTTGCCGCCTTTGATGACTTCGGTTGATGGTGAGATGTATAGCAACCTGTTGAGAGCACTAGATATGATAACGAAAGTGGTTAGTCGGCTGGTGATATTAGTGCACCTCATGCTTCGAGTAGTGATAACGTGACAAGTTTAGTGTAACACCCTAAAAATAGGGATAACAAAAACTTTCCCAAAAAGGAGAAATGGTATATAAATTGCCTTAGCAAGAGCCTCCCAAAAATGGGGAAATAAATAAACTTGTTTAATCACAATTGTAATTGAACGGACAAAAAATAACAACCAAGTAATCTAGTTTCTACAACTAGAAAAGAGATTACAAAAAAGGTGTCATCTATAAACCCAATGCCTTCTCCAAAATATATGTCCAAGTGCAATTTCCCCAAGCTCTCACCCCAAGCAACTACGCCTGCTTAGACACGGCGCCACTAGAACCTGAGATACACATCGACACCAAATAAGTGTTAGGCCAAAAAGCCTAGTGAGTTGAACAAGAAAATAGCATGTTAAAGCATTTACAATTCTTATCAGCAGTTAACCAAATTTCATTAAATGTGGAGTCAACGGGGGATACCCATAGCACCAATCAAGTTCCACCTAAAGAGTCGATATACTTTGATGCCAACTACTACGAGTAACATCCGAAAGGCCCGACACATCCGAGGACTACAACCATGACATTACCCCGAATAGCGGAGGTCTAGGCACATACCCACACAGTGGCACCCAAGACTACATCCTCCTAGTGTCTACTGACTTCGTTCGTCCAACATAATTTATTAATAGGCCTCAAGGCACAATATGACCAAGAATATTATACATACCAACCATGGGTACAATATTACAAGCCATTTAATATGAAGTCCATAACAAGACCAATATAACCACAAATTTAACCATGTAGTTTTGACCCATAAAATGAAGTCCCAAACAATATATCATTTCCATAACAAGATACTCATATACATATCCCAATATCTCCAAGCATGACATAAACGAATATGGGCTCATAAAGAAATCCCCCAAATACTTGAATATATACAATGAACATTGCAAGTAGGATGTAAGATGATAACAAGTGGTAGATTATGATGTATATCTAGTTTTAACAAAAGATTAGTAAACTCACAATCTAGGTTTTTGACCAAAACCTAGAAAAGATGAAACCCTAGATGAAGATGAGACTTGAAGGTGGATGGTAGCACTTGAGAACCCTAGGAAAAGCTTCCTTAAGGATAATAAATGCAAGAAGCCAATATCCAACCACTAAGGGATGAAGTATTTATAAGGGTTAGGGTTTTGGTGAGCAAAGAAACTGATTTGGGAGCTCTAAAAATCGCCAAGGGAGAGAGATGTGAGAATTATGAGAGAAAAATTGGAAAAAAAAGGTTTTAGAGACCAGCAGGTCGCCCCGCGACTTGCACCCACGGTATAAGTCGCCCGTTTCCACTGAGAAATGCACTCTAGTGGGTTACTCGGCTTATGCCGCGACTTAAACCCACAGCGCAAGTCGCGTAACTCCCTGTTTACAAAGGGTGGCTCTAAAACTTCCAAACCACACCAATAACAACATTTACGCAAAAATAGCAATTAAGCATATAAGTTTTACTTTGCTAAACACCAAATAAATGATTAACGAAACTTTATACTTACCTGAAATTACGGATGTTACAATCCTCCCCACCTAATTAGGATTTCGTCCCCGAAATCACATTTATACGAACAAATGAGGATAACGCTTCTTCAAGTCCTCTTCAGACTCCCAAGTGACATTAGCACCGCGATGGTGCTTCCATTAGACCTTGACTATGACTACGTCCTTATGTCGCAACTTCTTCACCTTCGATTCCAAAATCGCTTCCGGTTCTTCCACATAACGGTTTCCATTATCTATTCGAATTTCCGTTAAGGGTATCACACTTTCCTCTTTGGCTAGGCACTTCCGCTAATAACAAACATGAAAGGTAGGATGTATCCCATCCATCTCCGGTGGTAAGTCCAACCGATAAGCTTGTAGACCAATCTTTTCCAAAATAACAAAGGGTCCAAGGAAACGAGGACTAAGCTTCCCGCGCTTCCCGAACCGAATAATCCCCTTTCATGAAGATACTTTCAACATCACCCGGTCGCCCACTTGGAATTCGACCGGTCTCCTCTTCTTATCCGTGTAACTTTTCTGTCGGTCTTGCGCCGCCTTCAATCGTTCTCAAATTTCTTTCACTTTGTATGCCGTCTCTTGAACGATTTCCGGTCCGACGAATTGCTTCTCGCTCGCCTCAAGCCAACAAACTAGGGTTCGACACTTTCGTTCGTATAATGCCTCGAACGGTGCCATTCCGATACTAGAATAATAACTGTTATTATATGCAAACTCCACCAGAGGTAGGTGTGAGTCCCAACTCCCGCCAAAATCTATGACACACGATCTCAACATATCTTCAAGCGTCTGAATTGTTCTCTCGCTTTAACCATATGTTTGAGGATGGTAGGTCGTTCTCAAATGTAATCTAGTGCCCAATTCTTTCTGCAAGCTAGCCCAAAAATTTGAGGTGAACCGATTGTCCCGATCCGACACGATAAATTGCGGAACTCCGTGCCTCGACACCACCTCATCGATATAAAGCTTAGCCAATTTCTCCATTGGCAAGGTCTCTCGCATAGCAAGAAAATGCGCACTCTTGGTCAACGATCCACGACCACCCATATAGTATCATGATCTTGTAAGGTCTTCGGTAGCTTTGTCACAAAATCCATGGTGATGTTGTCCCACTTCCACTCGGGAATGGACAACGATTGCAAGCTCCTGTACGGTCTTTGGTGTTCCGCCTTGAATTTAAGACACGTGACACACCTCTCCACATAATTTGCCACGTCCAACTTCATCACCGACCACCAATAGTTCAACTTTAAATCCCTATACATCTTGGTGTTACCGGGATGTATAGAATATTTCGACTTATGCGCTTCTTCGAGAAGTAACTCCCGATTTCCACCAAACTTTGGCACCTAAATTCGCCCTTGGAAGAGTTTAAGTCATCGACCATCTTCCGTCAAAAGTCCACTTTGCTTCACCATGACTTCAGATTTGAGATTTCCTTCTTTGAGTGCTTCCATCTGACTCGCCTTGATGTTTTCCAAGAGACTCGATACTACATCGATTTTCATGAGGGAGATCTTAACACCACCTTCATGACTCCTTCGACTCAACGCATCTGCCACCACGTTAGCTTTACCGGGATGGTAGAGCAAATCACAATCATAGTCCTTTAGCAACTCAAGACACCTCCTTTGTCCCATATTGAGTTCCTTTTGATCGAAGATGTACTTAAGACTCTTGTGATTGATAAAAAGTGTACATTTGGTTCCGTACAAATAGTGTCGCCACAACTTCAAAGCAAAGACATAGCCGCTAATTCCAAGTCATGAGTCGGATAGTTTTTCTCGTGGTCCTTTAGTTGTCGTGATGCATAAGCTATCACATTTCCCCGTTGCATCAACACACACCCGAGACCCATCTTGGAAGCATCACTATATACAACGAAGTCATCCGATCCATCGGGCAAGGATAGAATAGGAGTTTCACATAATCTCTTCTTGAGTGTCTGGAAGGCTTGCTCCTACACGTCAGTCCAAAGAAAGTTGACATTATTTCTTGTAAGGGATGTGAGTGGCGAAGCTATCTTAGAGAAATCTTGAATAAAGCGTTGATAGTAGCCCGCCAAACCCAAGAAACTCCGGATTTTCGTCGGACTCGTTGGCGGTTCCCAACTCATCATCGCCTCTATCTTTACTGGGTCCACCTTCACCCCGTCTTCAGATACTACATGGCCCAAGAATTGAACTTCTTTGAGCCAAAACTCGCACTTTGAGAACTTCGCATACAGTTTCTCTTTTCGGAGAACTTCTAGCACCTCACGCAAGTGTTTCTCATGCTTAACCTCGTCCTTTGAGTAGATCAGGATGTCGTCGATAAAAACAATCACGAATTTGTCCAAGAATGGGCGACACACGCGGTTCATTAAATCCATGAATATGGTCGGAGCATTGGTCAAGCCAAAGGGCATCACCAAAAACTCGTAATGACCATATCTCGTTCGAAAAGTCGTCTTCGGTATATCTTCCTTCTTCACTCTGATTTGGTGGTAACCGGATCTAAGATCGATCTTTGAAAAGCATCCTGCGCCTTGCAATTGATCGAAGAGATCATCGATGCATGGTAGAGGATACTTGTTCTTCACCGTGACTTTATTCAATTCCCGATAATCGATGCACATCCACATGGACCCATCCTTCTTCTTTACAAATAAAACCGGAGCTCCCCAAGGCGACGAGCTCGGTCGAATGAATCCTTTCTCGAGCAGCTCTTGAAGTTGCGTCATCATCTCCCGCATTTCTGTCGGAGCCAAACGGTAGGGTGCATGAGCTATCGGAGCCGCTCCCGGAGTGAGGTCGATTTGGAACTCCACTTGGCGTTCTGGCGGTAACCCGGGTAAATCTTCCAGGAAGACATCCGGGAAGTCTTGCACGATCTTCACGTCCCCTACAGACTTCATTTCCTTCTTCACGTCCACTACGTAAGCCAGATACGAAAGGCAACCTTTCACTAGTAACTTACGAGCCTTAAGGGAGGAGATGATAGGGTTACTTCTCTTCCCTTTTTCCCCGTAGATGGTGACTACACCGCTTCCCGACAAAGGCACTTGGATCATCTTTTTGGAGCAAAAGATGTCATCTTTATGCCTCGTCAACCAATCCATGCCTATGACTACGTCGAACCCACCTATTGCCATAGGTAGTAAGTCTACTTCAAAAGGGTTCCCATCAATCTCTAGGGTGCAGTCACAATAACGATCTCGAATGATCACTTGATCTCCATTAGCTACCTCTACTACTAGTGCATCGGGACGTACACTAGTAGGGATGAAAAATTGATTACAGAAATTTACCGATACGAAAGAACACGTAGCACCTGAATCAAACAACACACGAGCGGGCAAGGAGTTTACTATAAACGTACCCGAAACAACATCGAAGGTCTCCTTTGCCGCCTCGGTAGTCATTCGGAATGCTCGGCTTGGCGCTCTCGATGGTTGCTCGACCCGCGCCGATGACCCAAAAGAATGTCATCGGTTTTCGTCCACAAGCTTTGGGCAATCCTTCTTCATGTGTCCCGGTTCCCGACACTCAAAACAAACCGGCCCTTGAATAGGGCAATCCCGAATCGCATGGACCTTCTTGCCGCACTTGGCACACTCAACAGAACCCGAGTGAGATTTTGGGTCGCATGGGCCAGAGTGCTTGGCTTTGCACTTATGGCACCACCGTGCCTCACGACGATCATCACTAACTCTTCCACCCGCGAATGACTTAGATTGACGAATGGGCCCAGACGACCCTTCCCACTTCCTCTTCTCTCCCACTGTAATTCTCTCATCTTTCTCTGCCTCAAAATCGTCTTCTATTAGTAAAGACTCCTCAATCACATCCTGAAGGGTCAATCCTCTAGCATTCCTCACTGTCGTCTTCATCCTGGTCGGCAACCCATGCTGGTATGCTTTGATCTTAGTTCTCTCATCAGGGAAAAGATGTCCCACCAAGTTCAACTTCTCCAGGAAAAGCTTGGAGTAGTCGGTAATGGACAGAGCCCCCTTCTTCAGGTTCTTAAACTCTTCTTCCAGCTTGTCCAACGACCGTTCGCTGCAGTACTTATCCATGATCTTTCGTTTGAAAACCGACCAAGTTAACTTGGCCAAAACTTCGGGAGTGAGGGCGGACTGTGTGAGATTCCACCAGATCAAGGTCTCACCCCTCAGAAGTTGAGAAGCGAACTTCACCCGCTGCGAGACATCGCATTCACTAGATTCGAAAGCCATCTCAACTTCCTTCAACCAATACATACAAACGACTGGATTTGCTGAGCCCGAAAACTCCTTTGGGTTGCACCCCAGAAAAGTTTTGTAGGTGCATCCTTTGACCTTCCCCTTACTTTCGTTCTCGGTTTTCTCCTCAGTTAACACAACGGCTAGTCCACCACCCGATCCCATAACGATATTCTTAGCCATCATCTCGGGTTGGCGGTTACTGGCATCTCGATCTTCCAGAAGCTTCATGAAGAATTCTTGTTGTTGAGCCATGGCCGAGTTCATGGCCAACATCATGCTATCTCTAATTCTGGTCTCCATCGTCACCTCCTCCATGATAGCATTGTTAGCCACAATATTCGTGCGTGGGATCTATTCGGGTCCTCCTCCCAATAGATTGGGCATGGGAGGTACCACGGAGGTATCGACCACATGAGGTTGGTCAGCGGTAGATTCTATCTCCACGCGCCTCTCTAGCATGCTCGGTAACCTGCTCCGAGTGTTTACCATCACTATCTGCCAACCATGAACGAGAAAGAGATTGAGAAAAGACTAAGTGAGTTGAACTCAAAGTACGTACTAATACACATTTCAATCATCATAATAATGGCATTTGAAAGCATACTTACATAACAATATATTCATAATACCAGTAGCTAAGTGAAATTATGAACAAATCATACACAAGGATTCTTGTTATCACAATTATGACTCTTAATTTGCATAATTCCGTAAGTCCTAACGCTCTCCCCACCTAGGATATCTACCCCAAGTGGACAGTGAAGCAGTAAAGTCTAACGCTTAAGTCTAGATATGCTAAAACAATACCTAGTTCACTTAAACTAAAATTCTGATACCAACTTGTAACACCCTAAAAATAGGGATAACAAAAACTTTCTCAAAAAGGAGAAATGGTATATAAATTGCCTTAGCAAGAGCCTCCCAAATATGGGGAAATAAATAAACCTATTTAATCACAATTGTAATTGAACAGACAAAAAATAACAACCAACTAATCTAATTTCTACAACTAGAAAAGAGATTACAAAAAAGGTGTCATCTATAAACCCAACGCCTTCTCCAAATTATATGTCCAAGTGCAATTTCCCCAAGCTCTCACCTTAAGCAACTACGCCTGCTTAGACACGGCGCCACTAGAACCTGAGATACACATCGACACCAAACAAGTGTTAGGCCAAAAAGCCTAGTGAGTTGAACAAGAAAATAACATGTTAAAGCATTTACAATTCTTATCAGCAGTTAACCAAATTTCATTAAATGTGAAGTCAACGAGGGATACCCATAGCACCAATCAAGTTCCACCTAAAGAGTCGATATACCTTGATGCCAACTACTACGAGTGACATCCGAAAGGCCCGACACATCCGAGGACTACAACCATGGCATTACCCCGAATGACGGAGGTCTAGGCACATACCCACACGGTGGCACCCAAGACTACATCCTCCTAGTGTCTACTGACTTCGTTCGTCCAACATAATTTATTAATAGGCCTCAAGGCACAATATGACCAAGAATATTATCCATACCAACCATGGGTACAATATTACAAGCCATTTAATATGAAGTCCATAACAAGACCAATATAACCACAAATTTAACCATGTAGTTTTGACCCAAAAAATGGAGTCCCAAACAATATATCATTTTCATAACAAGATGCTCATATACATATCCCAATATCTCCAAGCATGACATAAATGAATATTGGCTCATAAAGAAACCCCCCCAAATACTTGAGTATATACAATGAACATTGCAAGTAGGATGCAAGATGATAACAAGTGGTAGGTTATGATATATATCCAGTTTTAACAAAAGATTAGTAAACTCACAATCTAGGTTTTTGACCAAAACCTAGAAAAGATGAAACCCTAGATGAAGATGAGACTTGAAGGTGGATGGTAGCACTTGAGAACCCTAGAAAAAGCTTCCTTAAGGATAATAAATGCAAGAAGCCAAGATCCAGCCACTAAGGGATGAAGTATTTATGAGGGTTAGGGTTTTGGTGAGGAAAGAAACTGATTTGGGAGCTCTAAAAATCGCCAAGGGAGAGAGATGTGAGAATTATGAGAGAAAAATCGGAAAAAGGGGTTTTGGAGACCAGCAGGTCGCCCCGCGACTTGCACCCGCGGTATAAGTCGCCCGTTTCCACTGAGAGATGCACTCCAGTGGGTTACACGGCTTATGCCGCGACTTAAACCCACAGCGTAAGTCGCGTAACTCCCTGTTTACAAAGGGCGGCTCTAAAACTTCCAAACCACACCAATAACAACATTTACACAAAAATAGCAATTAAGCATATAAGTTCTACTTTGCTAAACACCAAATAAATGATTAACGAAGCTTTATACTTACTTGAAATTCCAGATGTTACATTTAGTGTGCAACACAAACGTTTTTTGGCAGCCATTATTACAGGATATGAACCTAAGTCCCATAAAGAGGATGTGAAGGACCCGGGTTGGCGTCAAGCTATGAAGGAAGAGATAGATGCTCTTGAGCGGAATAAAACTTGGATTCTAGAAGAACTACCTCCCGACAAGAAGGCAATTGATTGTAAATGGGTTTACAAGGTGAAATATCGTTCTGATGGTACCACTGAGCATTTGAAAGGGCGTTTGGTTGTATATGGGAGTCTACAAGTTGCAGGTGTTGACTTTAATGAAACTTTTTCCCCGGTTGCTAAAATGGTCATTATTCACACACTTTTAGCAATAACGTGTCAGAGTCGGTGGTAGTTACAAAATCGTATTTCAAATGATTTACGGTCCCAAAGTGATAACAATAAATCACGTGCAACTGAGCCAATACAACAAATGCGGAATAACGAGATCTAAATATTGTATATTTTGGTCTAATGAATCATACTGATCCACAAACGTAAATATATAGCAGTTACCGAATATATGATAAAATATGGCAAAATAACATATAAATCGAGACAACAAGATTTAACGTGGTTCCATTATCAGTATGATAATGTACATCCACGGGGAGAGAGATCTTTATATTACCAACCGGGAGAAATTATAACATATTTACGAGATTCTTTGATCAACAAATCAGTTACCCAAATGTTCCTCTAAAATCAAGATATATAAATATATATATCAATGATGAGGGAACCTCTTTGGTAAACCCGTTTAATCTTATAAACTATGTAAACCAATCTAGGCCATCCATTATTTTGATCGACGGTTGAGAAATTTTCAGATTTAAATTTATTAAAAAAATAGGAAAAGGGAGGGAAAGGGTAGATCGGGAATAGGTTTTAAATAATTTAAATTTTAAATTTTGAATTAATAACTAATTTGAATTTATCTAATTTTGATTATTTCATCTCCTTAATTTTCTCAATTATCTCCATATCTCCTTCCTTCTCTCTCATAAAATTCCGGGGACCACCCACCCCCGAATTCCGACGATTTCCTCTCATGATCCATCCTCTCCATCCAATTCCGGCATCCTCCTCCCACTCCGGCTACCTCCCCCAATTCCGGCGAGTTTTATAAACCGTTTTTTTCGAAATTTTCAAGTTTTTTTCGAAATTTGTAAGTTTTTTAAGTTTCATAAACTGTTTTTTTTCGAAATTTTCAAGTTTTTTAAGTTTCATAAACTGTTTTTTCGAAAATTTCAAATTTCATAAACGGATTCATAATATGTTTGTTGGATTTTGAAGTTTCATATATTTTCTCTCATATGAATAATCAGAAATTTTCGAAATAATCATGTATTTTCGAAATTTCATTTATTTTATACCATATGAATAATCAGCTTTTTAAGTTTCATATATTTTTCTCATATTAATAATCAGATTATGAAACGTGAAATTTTCGAAAAAACAGTTTATGAAAGTTAAAAAACTTGAAAAATTCAAAAAAATAGCTTATGAAAAAACAGTTTATGAAATTCGCCAGAATTGGAGGGAAGTTAACGGAGTCGGAGGACGTTGCCGAGAACTGGATGGTGATGGTGGATCATGAGAGAGAGATCGAGATAAGTGAGAAAATTAAGGAAGGTGGTTGTTCCTAAAAATATTAATTATTCCTAAAATTATGAATTTGAGAAAAAAAGACCTAAATACCCTTGGTTTATAAGTTCACAAGATAAAGTGGGTTTACAAAATAAGTGGACTCTATCAATTATATATATATATATATATATATATATATATATATATATATATATATATATATATATCTCAACAAGAGGAACAAGGAAGAAGAAGAAAACTAGAAAGAAGTCTTCTAATTTTTCTCATGGTACATGTTCTACTTTGGCATGCATTTATACAGGGACGAAGGATTTAGATTAGACAAAAAACAAAGTAGACTTCTAACAAAAATGCAAAGCTAGGATGGGTTGCAGAAAAGAATACGGATGGCATGCATTTTTCAATATTTCTCATGCAAATTGTCTACCCATTCTCAAGCATATATTATGTCTTATAATAAGACAAAGAGCAAAGTCTTCCAAAGATGTGTGGTCCAAAATAATCCACACATCCATGCACCAAGCACTTGTGAAAATCCTAGTGCGTTGAAAGTTGTATAACGTATTTATAGAGTTTAATTGTTTTATTATTTATCGCGTTATAAAAACCTTTTATTGTTAATGTGCTTGTTTGGTTGTAATGGGCCTTGGGACCTTTAGGGTTTTATCCCTAGTATTTAATGGTTGTTTAGTTGAGAATTAGGGTTAGAGGTTAATGGTCATAAGTTAGGTTTACTAATCTTTATCAGAAATTCTCTCTGTAAACCTAAACTCTTTACTGATATATCTAATCATATGACCAGAAGTTGTGGTTCAATCATTGCATATTATTGATTATTTACTTGTGATTGCATTGAATCTGAGATCTACAATTGGTATCAGAGCTAAGAGATAAGAATTTTGATCCAAAAAGGTTTGTCTAAAACCCTTTAATCGCTTATTTTGGTTAAATCGATATCTTTTTGCGATTGAGTGTTGATTTGAGTTCTCTGAAGTAGTGTTGATTTGCTTATTCTATGAGTTTTTTCTCTGTGATCGAAATATCGATCTTGGTTTATATCTGCATTATCGATTTTCTGCATATCGACTTTCTGGGTTCTTAGTCTGCTATATCAATTTTTTTCTGGGTTTAATAAGTTTTTGAGCTCTTTGCTATATCGATTTTTCTGGGTTCATCAAGTTTTTGAGGTCGGTCTGTCATATGTTCTTATCTGCAAATCGACTTTCTACATATCGACTTTCTGCATATCGATTTTCTGAAATCGTCAAATCTGAGTTCTGAAATTAAAGTTCTTCAAATTTGTGAGATTTAGGAATCGATTTTGGTTGATTAATCTGTTTCAAGTAATATGTTTAAACCCTAATCTGATTAATCTGGTTATCGCCGTTTTCATCGAAGAACAAGACCTGGACCCTGCCTTACCCGGGTTGCCTTACTCCCGGACTCAATCACCCGGGTCGTTGTTGACCGGACTGTCTTACACCCGGTTGTTGTTGCCCGGGTTGTGCCTTCCCCGGGTTCTTGTCGCCCGGGTTGTCCCATCTCCCGGTTCTAGTCGACCGACTTGTTGTCTACCGGGCTCTTGCATTCCCGGACCACATCTCGCGGACTAACTCCCGGGTCCTTGTCGCCCGGTTCTCGTCTCCCGGGTCCTTGTCTCCCGGGTCCGTGTTTAAATTTATCTAATCTCTCTTTGGATCAAATAGTTTGTCTCACGATCACTACAGTGCATTAAAAGATGAATTCGAGGGACGCGCGAGCCATTGGTTCGGATCAAAAACCTTTGGTGCTCTATCGAGGAGAATACCCACAATGGCACGATCGATTCATGGATTTTATCGAAGCAAAATCCGACTATGACGAGATAATGTTGTGTCTGAAAGAGGGGCCACCAGTCTGGCCGATGAAAGTCCTTCCTGGAGACCAAACTTAAGGTCAACAAGACCGCCAACTCCAAAAATCAATCAGTGAGTTTACCCCTCAAGAAAGGAGCCGGCATGACACGGAAAAGCATGTGAAGACCTACATTCTACAAAGCCTGCCTAACGACATATATGCCTGCATCGGCAGCTACAAGGCCACTGCGAAAGGAATGTGGGACCAGATTGAGAAGATGATGATGGGTAGCCGAATAAACACTCAGTTGAAGATCACCAATTACATTTCCCGATATGAAAACTTCAAAGTAAAAAAGGGCGAGACGCTCACGGAAACATATGAACGGTTCAACCAACTTCTGAACGATCTGCATAAAAGCCACATCATGAAGACCAACACCGAGAACAACATCAAGTTCATGAACAACCTTCAGCCGGAATGGAGGACGTTTGTCTCTCATATCCGTCATACTCAAAGCCTGGAAAAAATTCCTCTGCACGAACTATATGAAATGCTTCTACGGGACGAAGAGGAAGTTCTTGAGTTGATGGGAAATCAAAAAGCAGACGAAAAGCCGTTGGTTGACCCATTAGCGCTCGTCTCAGATAAAAGAGGTCGATCTGTCAGTCGCACCCCTGAAAAGGAACCTGTGAAAAGTGATTCTGAACCCGAAGACCCTGATAGTGATTCGGATCCAGAATACACTCAGATTAAAGAAGTCGTGATGTTATTAACTCAAGCATTCTAGAAAAAGAAGTTATTCAACAAGTCATCATCAAATAATCAAAGATACTTCGCTACTCCTCTCAAACGACATGCTCATAAGGAGAAGTATGAAGGGAAGAGACTTTTTGATGAAGAAAAAAAGACTGAGAAAAAGCATGATGAGAAAGCCAAAGACGAGTCGATCAAATGTTATAACTGTGGTCGTTTGGGTCACTTTGCCAAAGAATGCCGAAAGCCAGTCGTGCGCAACTCAGAATACTACAAGGCCAAGATGTTGTTGGCCAAAGAAAAGGAAGCAGGTAAGGCTCTCATGGCAGAAGATGACCATTGGCTTAATCTATCTGTTGAAGAAGAAGATGATGCAGAAGCACACATGTGTTTCATGGGCAATCACTCAACATAGTCCGATACTGACGACGATGATCGTGATTCCTCATGTCAGGTATGTGCTCCTTACCATAAAGCCTTAATTGATCAGCTGTAAATCAATGTGCACAAATTAGACTCCTACAAGCAAACCAAGAGAGAAAATGAGCAACTCATCTCCTCTCTAGAAACTCGTGTGTCATCACAGTCTGAAAAGCTTGAAAAACAAAGCATAGAAATTGTTGCCAACCTGTGCCAAATTTCTAATCTAAAGGAAGAGTGTGAGAGTCTTTCAAAAGAATCAAAAGAGTTAAAGACCAAAGTAGATGATATTACTTACAAGCTTCGTATGTCAGAAAAATGAGAAAATTGATATTGTGAGTAAAAATGTGTCTTTTAAAAATGAAAATAAAAGGTTAACTGACCAGTTAAAGGATCTCGAACTGAAACTTTACAAAATCGGTCAATCTAAACAAACGATGCATCTGAATGCACCCAAAGAATACAAATATTCAGAGACGGGTCTCGGTTACGATAACCCACATTATCTGAAAAAGGCCTTGACCAAAGTTCCCACGTTATATGCTTTTGAATTTTTGGGATTGGACAAGACCTACCAGAGTACAAAATCAGATGGACCAAACCACTTGTTGATGAGGATCTGGAACTGGAAACATTGAGAAGAAAAAATACTCTCACGATGCAACTTCCTTTTGTTTATGACTCATTGAATGCGTCATACAACACCGAAAAACCCTAGTTTTTGTCAAATGACTATTTTCGAAGCTATTCTTAGGCTGAACTTGATTCAAAAACATTTGAAACTGAGGAGGAACCAATGAACCTCAAAATCTATGTTCCACCTCTGATTTTAGAAAAGAAAATTGTTCAGCTAGAAGAGTTTTTTGAACAGGAAATAATCAATTTTCAAAAGGAAAAACAGGAGTTGTTATCCAAACTTGAGTGCGTCAATTCCATTCAAAAGGAATATGGATCTAGGGAGGATAAAGAATACTTTCTGACAGAGGTAAACAAACTCACTTCTCAACTGTCTGCCTTGGCAGCAGATCTACTGAAAGAACAACTTCACAAAGTTGAGCTTCAAGTTAAGCTTGACTCACTCCAAGGGGAGAAAATTAATCTGTCAGAACATTCTTCTTCACCCTCAAATACCTCTTCCTGTAAACTTTTCTGGGTGATTCTTCACCAAATTCTTCTGATAAAGGAAAAAAGCCTCAGTTGGAGTGTTTCAAAAAGGATTGTCGTTCTGATTTTCACAATGCTTCCGCAAATGATCCTTTGAAAAACACAAATCCATCCAGTTTTCTGACTCCCACAAATAATAATGTCACATCTAATGAGGAAAAGGAATTCTCAACGTTCTTGAATTCAGAGGTATGTTCAGACAGAAAGTTAGACCAGTTTGATTTCGATCCAAAACTCCCAAGTCATGTTGATTTTTTGGATTCAACTGGTGAGCCACCGGTCAAATTTTATAAAGGCGAATGTTCAACATCTGCCTCTCAAAAGGTTTCTATGAACAAATCTTCAAAGCAAAAATCTAAAAGACGTTCACAGAAACAAAGAAAGATTGGTACCTCTAACAAAAGACATACTTACTACTCCAGTTCTTCTGATTGCGAGCTTAATGATTCTTCAAATAATCATTTCTCTCAAAAAGTAAAGATGATTTGGAGAAAGAAACCAACTACAGAAGATAGTGAAGGAAACAAGTCTCGTGATTCTCTTGTAGTTGATACAAAGTCATCTATTTCCAAGATTGATTCACCTACTTATGTTTATTCTATAGGAAAGTTGATCAGTCTAAACCGAGCAAAGATTTGTTGCACTCACTATGGAAATAGTGACTTTGTGGATTTAAGGTATGTTAATAAGTGGTATGGTACTTATAGCATCCCCAATCCTCAGTTTAATAACTTAAAAGCTAAGACAACTAACCATCAAGGATCCATCACAGCATGGATACCAAAACCAAAATCTTCTTAATCTGTTTTTTAGGAATGTCATGTGTGATTTACTTCAGATTATTCGTATCACATGACTACAATCAAGGGTTAGGCCATCTTTTGAGGGGGAGTACCATGTTGTTTATTATTCATATTGACTTATGAACACTTCAGTTCAGGACTCGTTCTTAAATGTTTTTGACTTCTGATAATCTCAAATCAAAAAGTTTACTTCAATGTTCTATATTGGTGAGTTAAAGGAGTGTTAGGGCTTTTAATGTTTCTATGGTCAATCCAGAACCGGAAGGAGCTACCCAAGAAACACATCCCATTCATATATATCAGTGAGGGGTCTAGATTGATAGATGAGTTCAGAGTGGAAAAAAAATGGTGAGGATGTGATAGGACTTAAAAGAATTATTGGTCCTTACCAAACCGAGTCATTTATCCGGGTTGTCACATAATCTATTCATTCTTGTTCTTTAGAGATGGATATTGAAACAGACATGGACCCAGTGTCGATAACTCGTGTCACCCTACCCAACCACTCAAGTATCTCTCAAAAGATACTTGTTTCATATATGCATGGAGATTTAGCACATAATCTATCTATTCCTCACTCGGAGGTCTTAGATATTGAAAAAGGAAGACATCTGCTCTGGTCTCCGAACTTCATATTCATCTCACTGTGTCTATTGATTTCTAACCTGTGTTCCAGGTTGAATCAATCTTTGAGCCTAATCGACATTATTATACTTATTTCACACACGCGCGAATCTTTGTGATTCCCCATGCATATCTTTGTGATATTGCCAGGACAGTTTGAGAAGTAATTTTTAATATTTTACTTCGGTGATAACCGGAAGTCCTATCAGAGATACATCGATTCCAACTCTGAAAATAGGTCACACAATTATTTCAATTGTTGTGATAACAATTACTATTGTGTTTTTGTGTTAGCTGTTACCCTTGGTTACTAATCGTTTTATCTGATATTTTGCTACTCATCCGGTTAGTCTTTGAAGATTCATGATGTTCAGGATTATCCTAATCATCATGAGGGGGAGAATGTCACACAATTCAAAGACACAGATTATCGTGTTGAGGGGGAGTTAGCAAAATCTGAGGGGGAGTTACAAAATTTTATTATATGAGGTTGAAAAGCCTTTGGATTCAAAGATTACAGTTGAGCAAAAAAGATTTTATTAGTTCTTCTATTCCTATCATGTGGTGTCTGCTACAAGTTTGTTCCTTCTACGAGCTGATTGAAACAAGTTCTTAAGCTGAAAGCATATTCAACTCGCAGTTCAAAGACAGATTCTTTGTTTTTAAACTGAAGTTGCACCGTGGAATGTCACGTAACTCGCACATTATCTTTCTCGTGTGTTGACCCGATGTGTTGAGTTTCTACAGTTGAAAGTTGTTTGATAGTGCGTTCAGTCGAGGCTATTGTACATTGAATCTGGTTATAAAGTTGAAACTATGAAGACCAAGAGCTTTATTCAAGGGGGGGGTTGGAAAGACATGAAGACATGCAACACCAAAGTTTTTCAGAGATTCAAGAGGGAAAGAAGATAATGGCTTGAAGATTTCAAGATGATAAATGCCTTATACAACTTTAGGGGGAGATTGTTATGACTGAAAGTCCTAGTGCGTTGAAAGTTGTATAACGCATTTATAGAGTTTAATTTTTTTTATTATTTATCGCGTTATAAAAGCCTTTTTATTGTTAATGGGCTTGTTTGGTTGTAATGGGCCTTGGGCCCTTTAGGGTTTTATCTCTAGTATTTAATGGTTTTTAGTTGAGAATTAGGGTTTGAGGTTAATGGTCATAAGTTAGGTTTACTAATCCTTATCAGAAATTCTCTTTGTAAACCTAAACCCTTTACTGATATATCTAATCATATGACCAGAAGTTATGGTTCAATCATTGCATATTATTGATTATTTACTTGTGATTGCATTGAATCTGGGATCTACAACTTGTACATTGTGCTTGGTGAATTGCACAACAACAATAAAAAAAACTTATCTGATTTAAAACATAATGGTAGCTTGAAAATGGGAATTGCACCAAATGGACATGCACAATGCCTTTCTTCAAGGTGATCTTGATGAAGTGTACATGCAATAGCCTCCTAGTTTTACTTCTTCTGCTCCAAGTATATATACACACACTCCATGGACCATGATTCAAAAACTAGGAGAGGTTTAGGACGATGTAACGAATACGATAAAGTTAGGTGGCTAATTAAAGTAGAGGGTCGTTACAATACGTTGTGCGATAAAAAAAAAAGATAAAAAGGTCCTGCCAAACTAAAGGCTCATGAGATGGATAAATTGAGAGATGAAAGATTTTTAGGTATCATGAAAAAATTTAGACCTTCATGCTATATATATATATATATATATATATATATATATATAGAGAGAGAGAGAGAGAGAGAGAGAGAGAGAGAGAGAGAGGTGGTTTCATTTGCAAACCACCCTTATGTAGCAAACTATGAAACCCTTGTTTTTACCATAGATTGAATTCATCAACGGTTAAGATACAATTGTTGTAATTATTGTAATAATTAAATTATTTTGATTTTATTAATGGAAAAAGAATTAATGAAAGGGCAAACTTGTCAATTGACATTCCATCTCAATTTAGAAATTCGGATGAAAGACTATTTTTATATGGAAGCATTTTTATTTAAGATAACACTAAATCATAACCCTTTTACATGGAAACATATTTTTTGTTTTTTTCAATAATAAACGCATATATTATTGTTTATTATGGTAATTTTTTTTTTGGATATATACTAAATCTTAACCGTTTTTATATGTAGGATCAATTTTCAATTTTTTTTTTCAAAATTAAAGGACGTTTTCATTGTTCTCGATCGAGTAAAATCCATACTGATTGACATTTGACACAAAACAGGTTGTAAACGAAGTGAAATACCGATGAAAACCGAGATGAATGAAGATGAAATAAAGATGAACGACGATGAATGGAGATGAACGAAGATGAAATAAAGTTGAACGACGATGAATGGAGATGAAAACGGATATGAAACTGAGATGAAACGGAGATGAACGACGATGAACAGAGATGAAACCGAGATGACACAGAAATGAACGGAGATGAAACTGAGATGACACGGAGAACGACGATGAACGGAGATGAAACCGAGAACAGAGATGAAACCGAGATAAAAAACGTTGAACAAAAAAAATTGCAACACTAAAATGAAACAAAATTAAAAAACGTTGAGGAACAAAAAAAAAGATGCAACATTAAAAAATTGCAACAAAATAAAAAAATGTTGAAGAAAAAAGAAAAAATTGCAACATTATAATTAAGGCTCATTAATGACAGTATATAATTCCAAAATTAAAATAAAAGGATAAATACCTAAGATAAAATATTTTACTCCAAAATGACATATAAGCCCTTCATAATAAATAAATAAAAGAAAAAACTAGAAATTCAATGATTGGTTTAAAATAGTTTGCAAAGTTTGTTACGTAAGGTTGGTTTTCATATGATCGCATACCAAAAAGGGGGGTATGGCGGATTTTTAGGGTTTCCGTTAAACTACTTAAAGTAAAAATAAAGACATAAAATGAAAAGAAGAGGAGAAGAAAATAAAGAAATAAAGAAGAAAACAACATAAACATAAACTAAGAACATGAAAAACTTACAGAAATGAGAGTGGAATCACCAGAGTTTATGTACGATGGTGGCCGAATTATAAGGAATAGTACAATTTTTTTTATAAGGTAAGGGATATAATATGAAGAACTTTTAAAAAGAGATGGAGGATTGAAGGATCAAACTAAGAAGATTGGAGGAGAAGTGTTTAGCAACTCATAAGTTTATTATGGATGCTTTGGATGGCAAAATGGTTTTTTGGTGCCTTACAATGAACTAGATGAAGGTTTATATAGGCCTTCATTAGTGAGCTACACTATTACAAATTTGAAAATGGAAATGAAAAGTGGCAACTCTAGGTGCCACATACCTAGTCTAGGTCTATCCTATCTAAATAAAAAATTATTTTGTACAATACACGTATTAGAAATGACAAAAGTACAAAATACAAAAGTCAAAAGTTATACAGTAAATTGTCGGGATAAAACGTCATCCCATACGTCAGCTGTGAATTATTGTTGTGAAAATGTCATCTCTTGCGTCATCTTGTCTTCTAGAGATCTCTATGGGTACTGTTAATTGATGGTGGTGATTCAGGTTCTTCGTCTGAATCGGTTTCTGGGAAGTCACT
Organism: Arctium lappa; assembly: GCA_023525745.1. NCBI lineage: Eukaryota > Viridiplantae > Streptophyta > Magnoliopsida > Asterales > Asteraceae > Arctium > Arctium lappa. The sequence goes on along the minus strand of CM042062.1, from coordinate 663,943 downwards.
ATTGATAATATCAATAGGACTAAGTAGTTCACTTTCTCCTATGAAGGGGAGAAGCATGTCCCAGTTTTTATGAGTCCATATCCGGATGTAATGTTCTTCTGCAATTAATTTATAATTTGTCCATTTGAAGAGATATGGGAGCCCTGGTGTTTCTTTTCCTTGTGTAATCCATTGTTTAATAATATTTGTGTGACTGTAATCAAAGTATAGAGCTGTTGAACACGCCAAGTTCTTAAGATATGTCTGTTCCGCCTTTCTATGACTTAGAAAAATCCTTTTTCTTGAAGGTCGATATGTGTATCGATCTGCTTCTGGAAAGGATTCAAAGATTTTACATCCTATTGTGGATGCATCTGAAAAGGATGCCATGTTTCCTGGTGTTAAAAGGAACTTTTCACCGAACTTGTTTAGAAGATCCTCTGTTTTAGAGTTCAAATTGAACTCTAGATAATCAATCAAACCATTATGGTAAAAATTGAGAATCTGATTTGTTGTAAGCTTTGTAGTCTATAAGTCAATCTGGAGTAGGAATGTGTTACGACAAGGTTGATCATGATATGATCTTTGCACCATTGTTACACCTTTATGATTATCCTCATTGAAAGCCATATCGATGATTTGTTGTTGTAATTCATACAGATGTATAGGAAATTATGTACAAATTTTTTCAGAAATGATGTTTTCCAATTCAGGAATTTTGTCCAAAATTGGTTGCATAATGTTTTTCCAAGGAAGATCTAAAAGTCTTGCCTTGAAGCTGTTATAATCTCTGTAAAAAACTGTAGATGTATTCGATTCTTTTTTCTCGAGCTGTTGTTGTAATTGTAAAATTTTTTCTTCGAGAATTGCATTCTTTTGTTTGAGAATCGAATTATCAATCTGGATCTGTGTGTTCTGTTGACCCTTTCCAGATTGAAGAAGATGGTTTTGTAAATTAGCAATAACAGTTTATTGAGCTTTGATCAACTGCTCAGGATTTGTTTTTGCTATTTCTGAAAAAGTTTTCACTTCTTCGGGTTCGATGTAAAATTGGTTAACCCCGAAGGCTTCTCTTGTTGCGCTTAAAGCTTCAGAGAAGGTGTAAAATCCTTTATACATGGGTTTATAACATTGTGTGTAATTGTCTACACTTTCCCATTTGTTAAAAACTCCTGTTTTCGTTCCTCTGAAAATTACATAGTAAGAAAATTTCTTACTTTGTTTTTCAGGGGATTTTTGGCTCTGTTCTTGAAAATATGTACTCAGAGCATTGAGAATGTGAACTTTGTTACTAGATGATTCCAGCAAAGTTTTCAGATGCCAGAGATTATCTAATAAGCATTGTTGTTTTTCTGTCAAAACGATTCCCTTCATAGGTCGAAATTTTTTATGAATATCATAACATTTCTGTAGTTGATGCTATCCAAATGTAATGATATGATCTGTAGGAATCTGTGACTTCTGTGATATTTTTGATGAACCAGTTTGGCTAGGCCTGGGTATAAACCCCTGGTGCGACTGTAATTGCAAAAACTGTTGAACTGTGATATTTTCAAGACCTTGTAAATAATTGTGAGAATTATTGGTCTTGGAGCTGATTGCGGATTGCATCAACTTTTTTGTAGAAGCTGTAGGAATATCTGTAGAGGCTGTAATAGTTGTTCTTTCTTCATTTGAAGAAATACTCATTGAAGATGAGCTCTTTTTTATCTGTGAAGGCTGTATGAGCTTATATATATAACCTTAGGTTCATTTGAGAAATGGTAAATATATGAGAAATAGATAAGTAATCCTAGCCATTCATATGGTCAAGATCGAATTTGACTGGTCAAATATTGCGGCTTTGACTGGTCAAAAGTTGCGGCTATTCCAAAAATAGGACACTTTCGTAATTTTTACAAAATACACGAGCTGTGTTCATATATGAACATGTATAATTCACATATGAACTATATGTTCATATATGAATCATTGTAATTTACATCTGAACTCTTTTAACTGATTCATATATGAACCTTTGTGATTCATATATGAACTAATTAACTGATTCATATATGAACTAATTAACTGTAAGTTCATATATGAATCAGTTGAACTAATTAACAGATTCATATATGAACTAATTAACTGATTCCCATATGAACAAATTAACTGATTCTCATATGAACAAATTAACTGATTCACATATGAACAAATTAACTGATTCACATATGAACAAATTAACTGATTCATATATGAACGTATAGTTCATATGTGAATTATATAGATTCATATATGAACTCATCCCGCGTATTTTACAAAACTACCCCTCTACCTTCTATAGACCATGCAAGGAATTATCCGGTGCTTCGCGGTCAAAGCCGCAAATGTTGACCAGATAAATGGCTAAGATTATTTCTCTATTTCTCATACATTTACCATTTCTCAAATGAACCTCTCCCTATATATATATATATATAGGGTTGGGTTTCGGTGAGAAGTTGAGTTAACGGTGAGAAGCGTGAGAAGTGGTTATCAACCGTTGGATGAGACATGGACACACATTAGGATGGGATGCACCAGATCAATTATCTTCTAAGTCGCAATTCTGTTAAAATGTAAGCTAGTACTCTCCTGTTTGTTAAGATTGGCAGTTATGTTAGTTTAACCACCATTCATTGAAGAGTCACAATTGTTGGTGTATATATATATATGGGCCTAATCATATGAGACCCTAGTATTTTGTAGTAACTATGAGATCCAATATCGTCCATCCATCTAATCTAATTATTTTTTTATTAATTAATAAGGAAGGCTATTTTAGTCATTTGATAAATTAAGTAATATAAAAACAAATTTGTAACAGAAAATATCAATCATTTATCAATTAAATATACTGTTTCCTTGAATATCTCAACAAACTGATTTTGAGATATTCTGGGTTTGAACTTTGATCGTATGAAATATTCAATCTTGTAGCCGAAATCTGCATCCTTTCTGGTTCTACATTGTCTTTTTTTACAGAAGCATGCAACACAACTTTTGAAAGACGATCATACCGTAACACCTTTTTTTCAAGATGATCATAATGTAACACACTTTGGTGCACGACGATCATAATATAACACGTTTTTTGAAATATGATCATAATGTAACACACGTTTTTGCAAGCAGATCATAATGTACCACATCACAAACAAATAGGTTAAGGGTTCAACGATTCATAATCACTAACGTAACACGTATTTTTGAAAAACGATCATACCGTAACACCATTTTTCAAGATGATCATAATGTAACACACTTTGGTGCACGACGATCATAATGTAACACGTTTTTTGCAATATGATCATAATGTAACACATGTTTTTGCAAGCAGATCATAATGTACCAAATCGCAAATGGATTGATATCTTTCAATGTTTGGAGGTTATCACATCTGATTCACTGCCTAAATTATCGGTTGGCGCCTAAATGAGATAACACTAAATTTCAATATTTTTTTTGACAATTTTACCCCTTTTTCCTAATTTAGTGGCATAAAATTCCTTTTTTAAGTAATATTTTTATTATTTATTTTAGACCCATGATTAATTAAATGGATGGATGAGATTGGATCTCATAGTTACCACAAAATACTAGGGTCTCCCATGAAAGACCCCCTATATATATTTGTAATATCTCTCTATACAAATGAATAAAGAAACGTATGTAAATATGTGCAACTTACTATGATCTCTCCAACATATTGGTATCAGAGCCAATGGCTTCAAACAGTAACAATGGGTTACAACCACAACTTCCAAAATTGACAGGATGAAACTACCATCAGTGGAACATCCAAATGAGGGTGTTATATGAATCACAACCTTTGGAATCTAGTTGAAAATGGATATACCGAATTAACACCAGTGAAAGGGACAACACAACAGCAGATTATCGAAGACAAAGAAAATAGAAAGAAAGAACCGAAGCCTTTTCAAAATGGCTAGAAGTATGCTTAAAAGTAAAAGACTACCAAATATGTTTTGGGCCGAAGCGATTGCATGTGCTGCATACTTGATGAATAGAGATTCTACCAAAGCCTTAGCAAATATCATACCTCAAGAAGCCTGGTGTGGGTACAAACCTGGAGTAAACCGCCTTAGAATTTTTGGATGTTTGGCATATTCCCATATTCCTGAACAACGAAGAACTAAATTGGAAGACATGTTAGAAAAGGTGATATTTGTGGGATACAGTGAACATTCCAAAGCATACAAATTATATAACCCTTCCACCAAAAAGGTAGTAGTAAGTCGTGATGTTATATTTGTCGAAGAAAAGACTTGGGATGGCCCTATTGAAGATAGTAGTGGAACACAGGTTGAGATAATTGAAGATAATCCTCAAGGGATTACAAATGAAGATCAAGAAAACGAAACATATTCACCGATCAACGAGGTTCAAGAACATGAAACATCTTCACCAGGGACACAGATCACCTCTGATTCTCATCACAACACCCTACCATCAACATCTGAATCATCTCCAAAATTCAGAAGCCTAAGAAATATTTATGAGAACACTCAAAGGTTAGAACTCGATGAAATTTCATATTTTGTACTATTTGCTTATGCATACCCCATAAACTACGAAGAAACATGCATGGATGACAAGTGGAGAAAAGCTATGGATGAGGAAATGAAAGAAATAGAAAAAACGACACAGGGAAACTGGTGGAATTACCTAAGGGGCACCGATAGGAGTAAAGTGGATATACAAAACTAAATTAAATGAAGAAGGGAAAGTTGATAAATACAAGGCAAGGTTGGTAGTTAAAGGATACAAGCAAAGGCATGGAATTGATTATCAAGACGTCTTTGCCCCTGTGATACGAATGGACACTATAAGACTTGTGTTAGCAGTAGCCGCTTATAAGGGATGGATGGTCCATCAAATGGACGTTAAATCGGCTTTTTTGAATAGAATTCTTAAAGAAAACGTATTTATAGACCAGCCTCCTGGTTACATTAAGAAAGGTGACGAAAACAAAGTATGCCATCTGAAGAAAGCTTTGTATGGGTTGAGAGAAGCCCCTCGTACATGGTATAGTGGAATTGAAGGATATTTTCTGAAGAATGGATTCATGAAGTGTAGCTATGAGCACACTTTGTTTATCAAAGATCACGATAATATGCAGCTCATCGTATGTATTTACGTTAATGACTTGGTGTTTACCGGCAATTCTCACGAGATGATAGAAGCATTCAAAAGTTCTATGAAATATGAATACTGATTTTGAAATGACATATTTAGGATTACTACACTACTTCTTGGGAATCGAGGTAAAACATGAAGAAGAAGGTATTATAATCTCACAACAGAATTATGCACAGGACCTTCTCAACAAAATTAATATGACTGAATCTGGTTCCTCTGTAACTCCTACGGAGTTTGGTTTAAAGTTATCAAAGAATTCTTCAGAAGACTCTGTGGACTCTAACCTGTATCGAAGCATGGTAGGAAACCTTATGTACTTAACCGCAACCCGTCCTGATATAATGTTCCATGTCAGTGTGATCAGAAGGTATCTGGAGAATCCTAAAAGAAGTCATTGGGAGGCAGCCAAGCGTATATTACGCTTTATAAAAGGAACCACTAGCCATAGGATCTTGTATACTAAAGTTCGAGATGCAAGTCTGAAGGGTTTTTGTGACAACGACTATGGTAGTTGTAACACCCCGAATTTTGGGTGAGAAAATATACCTTTAATCTATACACCGCTCGTAGTGTAGTTTTAACTCTTGGTTTTATTTGGAGTTTTGGTTCAAGTGATATTGAGCATTTTTGTCCAAAAGGAAACTTTTGCCTCCAGTGGTTCACGTGACCCTCCGCGCGGGTTGCACTACGCCAGCGTCCGCGTGAGACTCTGTCTTTGCACGACTCCAGTGCTCCGCGCGACCACCCGCACGCAACCCCTGCACTTATTAAAAAGGGGAAAAATCAGCCCCAACCTCATTTATTCCAATTCTTCTTGGTGTTGGGCGATTTCTCTTTGAAGGGAAGGTAAGAACTCTTTTCTCTTCATTAAATCCTCTTAAGGGAAGGCATTGAATGATATTTTATGGTTGGTTTAGGTTGGTTGTGATTCAGAGAATCCAAGTGATTAAAGATACAAGTTCATCTCCTCTTCTTCAGGTTCTCATCAAATAGGGTTTGTTCATATTTTTCTAATAAGGTGAGTACATACATGTTTTACACTTTATACATGGTAATATCCTAGTATTTGAACTCCTACATACTTGCAACAATGAGGTTTTGGGATTTTAGCAAACTCTTGAGATAAATTTGATTTTAAGAGATTTTAGGGTTTTGGGTGTGGATTGAAAGTGCTTGGAAATGTATTTGACTTATGATTTAAGGATGTTGAATGTATTTACATGTTCCATCATCATTATCTTCGTTTTGTGAAATCTTGAATAAATCCAAGTAAAACTAGGGTTTGGAAAGGTTTGGACTTTGATTCAAAGATATGAGATGTGGCTTGATTATTTGAGATAAGCCTTATATCAACATATGGTGAAATTGATTATGTGGTTTCCTTACATCATGTTAATAAATTGTTTATGAATGTTTATTGGTATGGGATTGATATGCATGAACCAATGTTGTGGTTCCAGGTTGTGTTAGTCTTAGTTGAGTGCAATGGATCAATAGGCACAATGTCCTTAATGTCCCGTTTTGGATATTAAGTTCACCACTTTGGCACTGAATAAGCATAAGGTCATCATGGTAAGTAAGGTGTGGACCTATATGGTCGGGCAACGTCCCATGGGTAGTAAGATGTAATTCCATTGTGCATGAGTTCCCGTTTTGGAACTCTCAAGAATAGACCTAGAGGGGTTGACTTGATGTTTTCGAGCAATAGGCATAGAGGAGTTGAGCTCACTAAGTGATTGGTGTTTATTTGTATCGTAACATGATCACTAATGGGTTACTTGTTTGCTTGGGTTTAGCTCTCAGATATATTCAACCGTGCAACTACAAATGGGTTATGGTTTCCATTTCTAAATTATTTGCTCTCACTAGGCTTTAGCCTAACACTTGTTTATTTGGTTGTCATGTACGACAGGTTATCATAGCGGCGGGGCTCGACGGGATTAATTGGACGACTGGGTGGTCGAGAGTGATCTTTATGGGAGAATTATTAACCGGCACATACGATTTTGAGGACACACATTTTGGAAGGATAGCAACACCCGACTATAATCTATTTGACAAATTAGATTATTAGGTTGTTGATTTTATTCTTCATTCTAGTTGGGTTTGTAAATGTCATACATTGTTCCCCGTTTTGGGATGATAGTTGAAAATGCCATCGCCGTATTATTCAGGCTTTAATTGACCCCGATTTTAGGGCATTACAGGTTTCCTCCAATTATAGACGTCATATTGCCGAATTTTCGAATTTTAAATTTACTCTAAATTTTAGGATGTTACAGTAGTAATATATGTTAGTGTATATATATGTATAAGGCCCATGTCCATGGGCCCATATAGTCTCTGTATATAAATCCCTTGTATCTTCTAGTCTAGGTTAACTTTTCTCATTATTATTTGTCGTATTGTACGTTTATTCTCTCAATCAATATATCGAAGTCTCAAGCCTTCAGCATATTCATCGTCTCTTTCAATCATCATCATCTTCTAACATGGTATCAGAGCTGTAGGTTTGCTTTCTTCCTCACTCTGAGCTGTAGGTTTGCTTTCTTCCTCACTCTGACCGTCACCATTCTTCTCTCGTCGTCGCCGCCGACAACCGAAACCCTAGTCGCAGATAAACATCGCACGGGTACGTCCTACAACCGAAACCCTAGAAGCAGGGTACCTCAGATAAAACCTCGCCTTCACTGCCCTATCTGTCTCTCATCGCCGTCGCCGCCCTCTCTGCCTTTCATCGAACGGGAACATCGCACCAGTCGTCTGATCGGGTTCTTCAATCAGGTTCGTCTGTGAAGAACACCGGTCGTTATTCAAGCAGTCCGGTCCCGGTCGAGACACCGGTCAGAGACACCGGTCGCAAAACACCATACCGGTCGATACCAATCACTACACCATACAGGTCGATACCGGTCACTTTGGTCCATACCGGTCAGGTTCGGTCCATTTCAACTTCGGTCGCCGGATACCGGTCGAGCAAGACACCGGTCACCAGTCACTTTCTGAACTGTTTCTCGTCACATCCATGGCTGCCAATCTCAGTCACTCAAATCCCTTTTCGGTTGTTTTCAATGGTAGCAACTATATCATGTGGCATCATTATATGACAATTCTGCTAAAATCCCATGGGCTTTACACCTATGTTACTGGTGCATCTAAACTTCCAGTTCAGGCAACAACTGAGAATGTTGTTGATTTTGCAAAACGCATGAATGAGTGGGACATCAATAATGCTCGTATTCTGGGTTTCATTAATGTCTCCAATACTCCTGAGATCAACCAACAGTTTCTTGGCTATGTCACCGCCAAAAGTCTCTGGGATTTTCTCGCCAAGCGGTACACGTCATCGGGCCTATCTCATCAGTATCAACTGTGGACCACCTTTCAGAACAAACATCAGCTTCCTGATTAATCTGTAAACTCTTATATCTCTGAAATGCAGTCTCTCAGAGATCATATAAGTCTTGGAGCACCACAAATATTTGATGAAACAACTCAACAATTCACAACCTACTTCAACCAACTACATTTGATCACCATTCTGATGGGTCTTACTGATAAATTTGAGAATGTTCGTGTCTCCCTTCTTCATAGGCAGCCACTACCTACTCTTGAAGAAGCCATATCAGAATTGTTAAGTGAAGAAATCCGTCTTCACATGCGCTCACCGATGTCCACTACTGATAGCGTTCTTTATACGTCTCATCCCAAGTCCAAAGGTAAATGGACCAACAACAACCATTCCAAATCTGTGGGAAAGACGAACACATCTGAGTGTGCCTTTTGTCATTATACTGCTCATCTTCTCCTTGATTGTCCTATTCGCAAGTGTCGTCGATGTGGCATCACTCATCCACGCCATAATGAGTCTGACTGCCCTAAGAACTCAAAGAACACTGGCCCTCAGAACCGTACTCACGCTGTTGCTGGGTCTACTCTAGCTGATAACGAGGTTTCTCCAGTCTCCTCACCTGACCTCATGGAACTGATGCGTCGCAATCAGGAGCTCATGGAGCAGATCATGTCTGGTGCTATAGGTATGAATTCTCAACACTCAACTGCATCAGGTAACTCATGGCTTTTTGACTCTGGGTGTTGCAATCATATGACTCCCTGCACTGATGGTTTTGTTTCTAAGAAATCACCTCAGCATTTTACGTCAGTACGAACTGCTGACAACACTGGCCTACCGGTATCTTTTAGTGGAAATGTCTCCACTCCTCATATACAATTACCGGATGTTCTAAATGTTCCGAAACTATCTCTGAGCTTAGTTTCGATTGTGCAACTTCTAGAATCTAATTTGATCATTTTATTTCATTCTTCTGGTTGTGTTGTACAGGATCCAAAGACCAAGCAGATCCTTGGACTCAGCCGTAAAGTTGGACGGATGATTGAAATGGTCTACCTTCGTCTTCCATTACCCTCTTCAAGTCTTGTTGTCTCAGTTTCCAACACTTCTTCCTTTGACTTGTGACATGCCCGACCAGGTCACTTATCTCTAGCCAGAATAAAATCATTAGCTAGTTTAGGGGTGTTAGGAAATTGTGTATCAATTGACAATATTTCTTGTTTATCATGCAAACTTGGCAAACATCATGCTTTATCTTTTGAAACAAATGAGTTTAATTCTACCTCTCCTTTTGATCTTATTCATTCTGATGTATGAGGACCAACACCACATCCATCCATGGGGGGTGCTCGATATTTTGTTATTTTTATTGATGATCATACACGTTTCACATGGATATATCTCATGAAACATCGTTCGGAGCTACCTAAAATTTATATTATGTTTGCTCGGATGATTCACACCCAATTCTCAAAATCTATAAAGATTCTTAGGGCTGACAATGCTATGGAATACAAAGATTCCTCTCTTCTCTCCTTTCTTCAATCTCAGGGGACTCTCTCTCAGTACTCCAGTCCTGGCACATCTCCTCAAAATGGCCGTGCCGAACGCAAACACCGTCATATTCTTGATACGATTCGCACTCTTCTCATTTCTGCAAAATGTCCAGAACGTTTTTGGGGTGAAGCTGCTTTCACTGCAGTTTATACTATCAATCGTCATCCTACTCCCATCCTTAATAATAAGTCTCCTTATGAGGCTCTTCATGAGATCATCCCTGCCTATGAACTTCTAAAAGTTTGGGGTAGTGCTTGTTTTGTTCAGTTACAGCCTCATGAAAATACCAAACTTGAACCTCACTCCAGACTTTGTTGCTTCCTTGGATATGGTATTAAGCATAAGGGTTATCGCTGTTGGGATCCTATCTCCCAGCGTCTTCGTATATCTCGTCACATTACCTTCTGGGAACATGTTCCTTTTTCTTCTATATCCAAGTTTCGTGTGTCCCCTACCTTCACCGCTCCATTCTTTACTGATGCTTCCGTCTCATTGGACTCACTCCAATCCGACATCACTTTGTCTCCGCCTATTGTCCAAACACCTTCCGAATTCGCCTCTCCTTCAGAGTCTCCTGCCCTACACAACCTACCTCTCCTAGTTTTCCTGATCAACATCAATCATCTGCTCCGTCCGCACAGCCAACATCTGAGCTGCCTGCTGAGTCTTTGGCTCCTGGAACGTCTCAATCTCAGAATGTTAGACGATCAGATCGGGTAAGACAAGTTCCCTCTCATCTTCGTGATTATCATGTTTATGCTACTCTGTTGTCCAATCATGAGCCTACTTCCTACAAGGAAGCCTCCTCTAATCCTGATTGGCAAAAAGCTATGGCTGAGGAACTTCAGGCTCTTGACAAAGCTCAAACATGGGAATCTGTCCCTCTTCCACCGGGAAAGTCATCCATTGGTTCCAAATGGGTGTTCAAAATCAAGACAAAATTTGATGGCTCTATTGATCGGTACAAAGCTCGCCTTGTAGCCAAGGGCTTCAATCAAGAGTACGACATTGATTATGAGGAAACATTTGCACCTGTTGCTCGAGTCACTTCTGTTCGCAGTCTTCTATCCATCGCAGCTACCAAATAATGGCCTCTCTTTCAAATGGATGTTAAGAATGCCTTCTTGAACGGTGACTTATCTGAGGAAGTCTACATGACAACTCCTCCAGGCGTTCGACTTCCACAAGGTCATGTTTGTCGTCTTCGGAAGGCTCTTTATGGACTCAAGCAAGCTCCGCGAGCTTGGTTTGAGAAGTTCAGTTCCATTGTCACCTCTCTGGGTTTCTCACCCAGCCACTACGATTCTGGACTGTTTACTCGGACCACTGAGGCTGGCACAAGCTTACTTCTTTTGTATGTGGATGATATGATTATTACTGGCAGTGACTCTACAGGCATAACTCATCTCAAGACATCTCTCAGCTCCTGTTTTGAGATGAAGGACCTTGGCTCTTTACACTATTTTCTTGGTCTTGAGGTGCTCTCAGATCCATCGGGAATTTATCTTTGTCAAGCCAAATACACCTCAGATCTCTTGTCAAAAACTGAGCTTACTTACAACAAAATTGCATCAACTCCTCTTGAGCACAACCTTTATTTAGCTTCGAATGCTGAACCTCCTCTACATGATCCTACTTTGTATCGACAGTTAGTGGGGTCACTTGTTTACCTGACAGTGACTCGCCCTGACATTGCCTATGCTATTCATACAGTCAGTCAGTTCATGTCTGTACCCTGTTCCGATCACTATGCTGTTGTCCTGCGCATCCTTCGATATTTAAAAGGGACCATGTTTCACGGTCTTCATTTTACATCCGCATCATCATTGACTTTGCGAGGATTTTCTGATGTTTATTGGGACAGTGATATGACTGATCGTCGCTCCACTACCGGCTACTGTTTCTTTCTTGGAGACTCACTCATATCTTGGAGGAGCAAGAAACAATCTCTCACAACTCGATCCAGTAATGAAGCTGAATATCGAGCATTAGCTGACACGGCTCAAGAACTTGTGTGGTTACGTTGGCTACTCTCTGACATGGGGGCTCCTTAACATTCTCCAACTCCATTGTGGTGCGACAACAACAGTGCGATTCAGATCGCTCACAATGATGTCTTTCATGAGCGAACGAAACATATTGAAATTGACTGTCACTTTGTTCGTCAACACGTGACTCGTCAGACTATCTAGATTCTTCCTATTTCAACTATTGATCAACTGGCTGACATTTTCACTAAAGCTCATCTACCAGGACGGTTTCGTGATCTAGTTTCTAAACTCCATCTGGCTCATTCTTCTCCCGATTGAGTTTGAGGGGGATGTTAGTGTATATATGTGTATAAGGCCCATGTCCATGGGCCCATATAGTCTCTGTATATAAATCCCTTGTATCTTCTAATCTAGGTTAACTTTTCTCATTATTATTTGTCGTATTGTACGTTTATTCTCTCAATCAATATATCGAAGTCTCAAGCCTTCAACATATTCATCGTCTCTTTCAATCATCATCATCTTCTAACAATATAGATGATAGTAAGAGCACAACAAGTTACATCTTTAACCTTTGGTCCGGGGTTATATCTTGGCAGTCCAAGAAAGAGAAAGTTGTTGCCTTGTCTTCAGCAGAGGCAGAATATATATCACTTTCAATGGCGGGTTGTCAAGCATTATGGTTAAGGGTATCATGAAGGATTTAAAGATGGAACAACACATTACAACTAAGATTTTATGCGACAATAAGTCAACAATTGCATTGACTAGGGGTGCTCACGGGTTGGGTTGATCGGGATGAAGGCTTTTTAACAACTCAACCCAATATAGGCGGTTTGAAAATTTTACAACCCAACCCAATCAAAAGTACAACCCAACCCAAACCGTTCGGGTTGATCGGGTTGGTCGGGTTGTGTTTAAACAAGATGAAATCAAATTTAGAAATATAAACATAAAGAAAATATTTCTTTGAAATACAACCGAATGACCGATAATTCATGAGAGTATGTAAGTTCATAAAAAATATTACGCTATTACATATAAAAATGTCTAAACCAAATGATAATATGTCAATCAACAACAATCGTTTTAGACGTCTCCAACCCCGATGTTTTCGCTTTCTTGGCCTTGAGGTTGGTCATGATCATCAACCATTTGGTACAACTTAGTTAATTTTTTAGTTTGCACACACACATACATATATATACATATATATATATGTGTGTGTGTGTGTGTGTTTACATTTATTAAACATATATACAAAGGAGTTATATAGAGATGAATAATAGATTGAGAATATATGTAAATAAGAGGGTACGTAATAGTGTAGTTGTCTAATTTACATATTAATAGAGACTTAATAATCATATTAAATCCACAAAATAAAAGGATCGGGTTCATCGAGTTGGGTTGGGTTCAAATAAAAGTAACCCGATATCAACCCAATACCTACAGTTTGAAGATTTTACAACTCGATTAGACATCGGGTTGCTTCGGTTTGAGTTATTTCACGTTGGGTTGGGTTGATCGGGTTTTTGAGCACCCCTAGCATTGACCAAAAATCCGATTTTTCATGGAAGGAGTAAACCCATCCGGATCAAATACCATTTTATACGAGAACTGGTTCATGACAAAGAAGTTGAAGTTGAATTTTGTGGAACTAAGGATCATGTTGCTGATATTCTCACAAAGGTGTTGCAACGTTTAAAAGGGAAGCTCGGTATGATTAGTATCTAGCTGCTTACGGGGGAATGTTAAAATGTAAGCTAGTACTCTCCTGTTTGTTAAGATTGCAGTTATGTTAGACAGTTATGTTAATTTAACCACCTTTCATTGAAGAGTCACAATGGTTGGTGTTATATATATATATATATATATATATATATATATATATATTCGTAATATCTCTCTGTACAAGATGATGACTGAATGAATAAAGAAATGTATGTAATTATGTGCAACTTACTGTGATCTCTCCAAAAAATTCATGGGAAGACTTGAAATTAAAAGAGATCAACGGTTCAGATCAACTTCTCACGCTTCTCACCGTTAACTCAACTTCTCACACGACCTATCGCCTATATATATATATATATATATATAGACGGAGGTTCAGGGGAAAACGTCAAAAAAACGAAAAACTGTAGAACACTCTGGTAACCTTTCATCTGGATGGTATGCACTTGTGCATACAGGTAAATTATGTTGTTTTTTGGTTTTTATGCACAAGTGCATATGCACAAATGCATGTTACAAATTACCTGTGCATACCGTCCAGATGAAGAGCTACCAGGGTGTTCCTCAGTTTTTTGTTTTTTTGAGGTTTTCCCCTGAACCGGACCCTGACAACAGAGAAATTGATAACACCACTTGACAATATTCTTTGTTTTTTCTTTCTTAATTTGTGTATAGCAATTACCATGCATGCGTTTCTTAATTTCATGATGATTAATTGACATGTAATCTTTCAAAAATAATCATTAAGTTTGGATGAGGTTAATTAATTAATTCTTACAGTCAACATGCAGTACTTGTATTTTTTTTTTTTTTTTTGAAAGGCAAGACAATATTATTACCAACCCAAGAGAAAACCAAAACAACAAGGCTCGAATCGAACATACAAATAGTACCAACGACAAAACGACCGTAATAGTACCAACATGCAGTACTTGTATTTGTAGAGCTAGCTTTCAATTAATTAGTTTGATCAATCAGTGGATTGATCATTTCATATATAGGTTTTTGGAATCTTATTATTGTGCTAATTGGTGTTTTAATCAAGAACCGAGTCACAATTCTACATATATATGAATGACTTCTCATACAAATTAGTTGCCACGACTTATATCTTTCATGATATATATATATATATATATATTTATGGCAAATGTGAAATTAAGAAAAATGCATGAAGAAACAAACTTGAAGTGTAATATTGTAACCTTACATATATAAAGTTGATATTATAATTATATATCTCATGAAATGTAATGTTGGTCTACATCTTGCACAAGGCTTATTATATAATTTATTACAAGCTAGTCTTGTTTCCACAGACAAGTACTAGTTTGTATATATGCAACATCCTATGAATCCATGCATGCATTCCATGATCCTCCTTAAATTCTTCTTCTTACTTCTTCACAGCCTACACAACCACAACAAAAAAGTAAGTAAGATTCTTGTGTGATTAATTAACTATATATTGGAAATTTAATGGAAGAATATATATATATATATATATATATATATATATTGGTGATTGATGATTGATGATGTATACATACTGTTGGTAAGAAATTTTGATTCCTCCGGCCTTGGGATCAGCAATGGCGGAAAAGGATTCGTGGGACAAGTCAAGGTCGCCCTTGCAACCAGGAGGTGGACAGAAGTCGGTGATGACAACGGTGACGGTGGGGGTGGATGTACAAGGGTGTGGTGTACCTAAATTGGTTCCACCGGTGCAACTCACCTGGAAATACTTACCACAAGCCGCACCACCTTCCCATAATGCTTCATTTGCAGCCGCTATCATCACTCCCATATCTTTGTACCCATAACAAGCTGAAGCTGCAACATTACATTACATTACATTACATACAAATTCAAATATCATGTATATATAGATATGTATATTTTGTAGTTGAACAATTAATATGTATAGGATATATATATATATATATATATACGTACGGACGTATGGGGGATCATTGATGGTTCCGATCCCATCATTAGCCGATGCAGCCTGAAACCCAAAACTGATGACAATTATGATGGTGATGGTCGAGTGTTTCCTAATTATTGGTGCCATTGATGTATGTATCTAATAACCTAGATGTAAAGGAATAGAAATGATGTATATATAATTTGAGTGAAAGAGATGATATGTGGATGGTTATTTATACTATAAGTTTCCAATGAATATATATAGTTGCCGCATGCAGAGTTAAATATTATTATTCGAATATATGATCGAAATCAAGAATAATATAATTAATTAACCACTAGTTGATTAATTACATTGTGATTGGAGAAGATATTCTTTGGAATGCATATATGAATGATTCAAGAAGTGGAAACAAACAAAACAAAACAAAACAAAAATGAGATAAAAACAATAAAATCACTTGACACAAATTCTTCTTGGATCCACTACTGGCTTTGGCCGTCTCACTAATATTAATTCTTTTCTCCATATATATCCCATGAAAACTTCATGCATACAAAAAAAATACACATATATTTATATACATAAAAGTTTAATTGCAAACATTTTTTACATTATAATTAAACCGGGAAACAAAGAAGAAGAGCATGATACGTATCTCCGATTGTCCACGTTATTCATGAATAATAAACATAAAAAAATGCAAATGATTGTCCACATTAATCATGTTTTTTGTTTAACAAGCCTTCTGGGCCTGGATACTATGGCCAACAAGCATTTACAATAGATGGATTTTAAAATTGGAAAAAAGTTGGGGGGAAGAAATGTGCATTTTTGCATAATATGGGAACCGATTGCACATCTTTCTATAATGTTGCACAAAAATCATGAGATGATTTGTTGAATGAGGCACAAGATATACGTAATGTGTATGATAAATTTACAACAGAAGAACGTGAGAAGAATAGAAAGAGATTGATGGCTTGTATTTATTCAGCTCGTTGGTGTGCATTTCAAGCCATTGCATTGAGAGGTCATAATGAAAAACCAAATTCCATCAACAAAGAAAATTTTCTTGTAATGTTGGAGGCAATTGGTAATTAATTTTAGCACCGAAATTAAAGAATTGTTTCATAATGCTCCTAGATAC
Organism: Arctium lappa; assembly: GCA_023525745.1. Taxonomy (NCBI): domain Eukaryota; kingdom Viridiplantae; phylum Streptophyta; class Magnoliopsida; order Asterales; family Asteraceae; genus Arctium; species Arctium lappa. Next base: position 647,066 of record CM042062.1, on the reverse strand, counting down.
GCATCTTATACATCACCGGTGATTCAAAAATAAATTTTGAACCTTATTTCAAATAAGGTAAAACGAATGATTTGTGAGGAGATTGGTGGTGGGAAGTTTTGTTTACTTGTTGATGAAGCACAAGATGAGTCTCACAAAGAACAAATGGCCGTTGTTTTGAGATTTGTTAATAAAGAGGGCTTTATTATAGAGCGTTTCTTTGGTCTTGTTAATGTTCCCGACACTACGACACAGACTCTCAAGAATGGGATTTATTCTTTATTGTCACATTACAACCTTGATATCAAGTCCGTTCGTGGACAAGGGTATGATGGTGCAAGCAACATGCGAGGTCAATTTAAGGGTTTGCAAGCATTGATTTTAAATGATTCTCAATATGTATATTATGTTCATTGTTTTGCTCATCGATTGCAATTGGCATTAACAGCTGCCTCACAAGGAATTATTGCATTGCGAAAGTTTTTTACTTAATTGTCTTTTGTTGTCAATGTTGTTGGTGCTTCTTCCTAGCGAACCGACCAACTAAAAAATGCACAAGCCAAAGAAATTGCATACCTAATTTCTGTTGATGAGCTAGAGACTGGTAGAGGCCTAAATCAAATTGGTACATTGCAACGAGCTGGAGATACTAGATGGAGTTTTCACCTCAAATCAGTTTCTAGTTTAATTAAAATGTTTAGCCCAACGTGTGAGGTTTTGCTTAAAATTATTGAAGAGGGCACTGGTTCGATTAAAGGAGATGCGGATTCAACATATGAGACTATTACGATATTTGAGTTTGTTTTTGTTTTGCATCTTGAGAAGGAAATTATGGAGATCGCTAATTTTCTATGTCAAGCTTTACAAAGGCGAGAACAAGATATACTCAATGCATTGAGGCTGGTTGCATCCACTAAAGTGTTATTACAAAAAATGAAGGATGAAAGATGGGATGATTTGCTTAGTATTGTTAAATCATTTTGCCAGGTACGCAACATTGATATCCCAAACTTGTCTTCTTCCTATTTCAGTAGGGGGGCTCGAGCTCGTAATGAGCATAGTGATCATACACTTGAACATCACTACCGAGTGGATATTTTTTGTGAAGTAATTAATTGTCAATTGATGGAATTAGATCATCGTTTTAGTGATAGTTCGGTGGAGTTGCTTCGCCTTTCATCAACTTTAGATCCTAAAAGTGTTGACGAGCTTTTCCGAAGTGTTGATATATGTCAACTAGTAGAGATATTTTATCCAGAAGATTTTAGTGACCATGAGAAACTAATTCTGAAGATGCAACTTCAACATTATGAGGTCGATGTTGTTCAACATGCAAATTACAAACAATTGACATCTATTTCTGAATTGTGTCAATGGTCGGTAAAGACTAGAAGAACGACCACTTTTGATCTTATTTATCGGGTAGTCACTCTCATACTTACTCTGCCAGTTTCTACTGCAACAACAGAGAGGTCATTTTCTACAATGAGTATTGTGAAAACAAAGCTACGGAATAAAATGGAAGATGAGTTCTTGAATGACTCTTTGGTCTTGTTTATTGAAAGGGAAGTTGCAGAAAATATTAGCTTGGAGGAAATTGTGGAGGATTTTAAAGTTGCAAAAGATCGTCGAGTTCCACTTTGATGAAAAAGGTACAAAATAATCACGTTTTTGGTCTTTTTTAGAGTTTTAATATGTTTGAACTTTAATTAGTGTTTGTTTTGTGATTTCTAAAATATATATCAATTGTATTGAAACATATTAAATTTGTTTATGTTATACATTTGTATGAAAGATTAGGCTTGGCCCCTCGGCTTCTAAAGCCTGTGTTCCGTGTTCCGCCACTGGATATACATGATATAACAAAAAAAATCTAGGAATGTACCATATTACACCCATATATAGTCGCATATGACTCGTTTCTTTTTTTTTTAATTATTTTCTTAATATTTTACTCATTTGATCCGTTATCAACAAAAACTAGCTCATTTTGGTTGAATGGACCCTTCTAACGGAAGGTTATACGACGGTTGTAATAGACAAACAAACTCCATCAATCAAAAGGACTAATTACATAAAAGATCAAAATAGAAGGGGCGGAATGGAGTTTTAGCTATTAAATGGTGAAGAAAATAAAAGAAAACAACATAAAACCTAGTATTCGTTAAGAAAAATCCAAGAGCCACTGTATAACAGAAAACTGAATGATCGAAATCCCAAAAAGAAGAAAAGATAAATAATTTGGTCAAATTCAAATATGAGTTATTGGTCAATTTATAATAAAACAATGTGGAAATGTAGTTAAAAATAGTATAGTAAATAATATAATAAAAAAATTAAGTGCATATTTAATTTTTTTTGCACAGGGCCTCCAAAATATCAGGAACGGCACTGAGGAGGCTTTATTTTTGTAACCCCCAAATAATTAAATGAAATATAAAATATTTGCTAATTAATAATTGACATTTCTACCCTTTAGCATTAAATACTAAAACAAAGAAAACAACAATCAAAGATGGATTTTTATTGGTTGGAAATGGTTCATAAAATTAACAACAAATGGTTGGTTAACAAATGATCCTTGCTCTCTTTCTCTCTCTCTCTCTCTCTCTCTATATATATATATATATAGAGAGAGAGAGAGAGAGAGGTGAAGAATCGTGGGAAGAAGTTTAGTTTAACGTGATAAGCATGAGAAGTGGATCATCACTTTTGATCAAATGACCTGCCATAAATTACGTGTTAGAAGTGAATTGATCTAATGCATCTCAATGCATATTTAAAATAGAGAGAGACTTTAAAATAACACGAGAACCAACAAAATCACATATGAGTTTACATTAACACGCGAAAAAAGCCACACAGACGACTTTGGCCGCAACTTTAGGTCCACGTGGTTTTTTCGCGCATTAATGTAAAATCATATATGATTTTGTTGGTTCTCGTGTTTTTTTTAATAGATATTGTTCTCATTTGATTCTCACTATATATAGGGTCATGTTTAGAGAAAAACTGCAAAAAAAAAAAAATGAAAATTTGAGGAATATTTGGTAACCGTTCATTCGGATGGTATGCACATGTGAATATAAGTAATTTGTAAGCAATTTGTCCAGTATGCATAACATGCCCACATGCTTAAAAACAAAAACAACTTTAATTACTTATATGCACAGATTTTCCTTAGTTTTTATTTTTGTGAGGTTTAATTAGCCCGCACCTCCCTCTATATAATGATAAATTATAGTTAGTTTGTTACATTGTGTTTAAAGGAGATATTCTATGGTAACAAACGGGAAAAAAGATACTGCTGGCCAATCAATTAAATTATATTGATGTATATATGTAGATAGATATATAAAATATATAACACACAATGTCTCCTTCCAGTGGCCGTCCCAATAAATTCCATATTCCTTGAGAAAATGTAGTTTTCCAACATATAGATGGGTTGCATTTGAACACCTCTCTCTCTCTCTCTCTCTCTCTCTCTCTCTATATATATATATATATATATATATATATATATATATATAGTGTTTGGTTCATTTGAGAAATGGTAAATATATGAGAAATAGAGAAGTAATTCTAGCCATTCATATGGTCAAGATCGGATTTGACTAATCAAATATTGCGGCTTTGACCGGTCAAAAGTTACGACTTTGACCGGTCAAAAGTTGGGTTATCCCAAAAATAGAAGAACAATTTCGTAAATTTTACAAAACACACGAGATGTGTTCATATATGAACATGTATAATTCACATATGAACTATATGTTCATATATGAACCAGTGCAATTCTGCAATTCACAACTGAACTCTTTTAACTGATTCATATATGAATCTTTGTGATTTATATATGAATAAGTTGAACTAACTAACAGATTCATATATGAATATGTATGAATCACAAAGATTCATATATGAATCAGTTGAACTAATTAACAGATTCATATATGAATCTTTGTGATTCATACAGATTCATATATGAACTCATCCCGTGTATTTTACGAAATTACCCCTCTACCTTCTATATACCACACAAGGAATTATCCGGTGCTTCGCGGTCAAAGCCGCAAATGTTAATCAGATGGATGACTAAGATTACTTCTCTATTTCTCATATATTTATCATTTCTCAAATGAACCTCTCCATATATATATATATATATATATATATATATATATATGGTGGTTTCATTTGTAAACCATGTTTATTTTACAAACTTTGCAACCCACCTACATACTATAGATATTATCAATCAACGGTCAAGATTTAAATTGTGTTATTTTAGGTAATAAAAGTTAAAAACTATTTTCTTAAAATGATAAAATTGTATTAGAAGGGCAAAAATGGAAAATACATCGTGAAAGCCTAATATTGGAAAAAGCATTAAATCGTGCTATTTTAGGGAGGTTATCAAAACCATGAAGAATATTTGATAATAATGAGAAGATTTTTTTTAATATATTATAAATTTACTACTAATATATTACTGAAACAATAGTAAAACATAATTAAACCTTATTAAAAATATAGTGAAGTATAATGAAACCTTATTTCATTATTGACATGGTGAAATAATAGAGAAACCATAGTGAAGCCGTAGTGAAACTTTATTGAAATCATAGTGAAACCTTATTAAAATCATAGTGAAATATATTGAAACAGTTTCACTCCCATACAAAGCTCTAAAACATATTTCATCATCTAGATGAAATTTTATTGCAACCATAATGAAACCTTATTAAAACCATGATAAACATAATAAAACTTTATTTAAAACAAAATAAAACCGTAATTAAAAGAAAAAAAAATTGTTTAGAAATAATTAAAAAAATAAAATTGTAATTAAAAAATATAGAGAATAAAACCATAATTAGATTAAAAAAAATTATAAAAACAAGAATTTAATTTTCTTGGATACAATGATTTTGATAAAGTTAAAAATAAAATACTTCCATAAACATAACCGTCTATAATTATAGATAAATTCAAAAATAAAATATTTCCATAAATATAACCATGTAATGTGGATTGTCAATTATACCCTCCAAATTGAAATTATATAAAAGTTAAATGAAAAAATCTGATTGGTTGATTTTAGCTTGTAGAGTTTGTAAAATAAATGTGGTTTGCAAAAGATCGCTCCCATATATATATATATATATATGGAGGATCAAACGAGAACAATAACTATTTAAAAGAACACGAGAACTAACAAAATCATTAGTGATTTTACATTAATGCACAAAAAAGCCACGTGGACCTGAAACCGTGACCAAAGTCCATTTTTCGTGTGTTAATGTAAAATCACTAATGATTTGTTAGTTCTCATATTCTTTTAAATAGGTATTGTTCTCGTTTGAACCCGACTCTCTCTCTCTCTCTATATATATATATATATCCAAAAAAGAATATGATCAAGGTCTACAACTTGTAGCTTTAGAAAACGTAACAATTTTTTATTTAATATATAAACTTGTTTGGAACATCATTATTTTATTTAATATACATTTATTCAATATATCACTATATTCTCTTTTACAGGGAGGGTGCATGGATCAAAAAGAAAGATAATTTTTATTCAAGTACGTATATCTGAGAAAAGATCGGATGTGTCTAGAAAAAAATGCTTCCAAAGCTATGGACAACCAACATAAGTTGAAATGCAACTTGAAGAAACGTGATGCTTAAAAAAAACCCTAGTATTGAGCCGCTCATAGAAATGGAGGAAGAAACAAAGCAAGATAGGTGCAATTTTGATGGTAATTGTTGTTGGAAAATTTGGTCACACCGTTTCCCGGTAACTTGCACAATGAACACCGACAGATGACACCATAAAAACTTACGTGGAAAACTTTAAAAAGGAAAAAAAAACATGGGCCTCCAGAGAGAAATTTGTTACAATCACAAAATTTTATCTCTGAAGCCTCCTCCATTTACAACTACACTCTCAAAGATTCATCACAGACATTTCTACACTCAAGAAAAGGAAAACAAGAAAAAAAATATGTATTAAGGGCCCCGTTAGTCTACAGGATTTGTAATTGCATTCTATTCAATTGAAATCCTGTTAAGGCTGGATTTAAAGATCCGATATGCTAATAGGTATTTCATGGGATTTTAATAAGATTTGTTTGTAATAATGCTTTACAATGTTTTGTGATAATCAATTAATGGAAGGTAATTTAATTTTATAATTTGTTTTTTGGGCAAAAAGTTGATACCAACGACCTCAACCAACCCCACACGGAACCTGCCTTCAAGGACACCAATATGAGGTGGCAATTTTTGGCTCACTTTGCAGCTGAGGCAAGCGGCGGGGGGTTGGGGGGGAGGGCGAGATTGAACCCGGGACTTGTCTTATAATTTATTTTTATAAATTGTCTATAAATAATGGAATTTCGTTTCATTCCAAATATGTTACATAAACCTCCTACAAACCAAACACACCAATTTGATCACTGACGGATTGTAAAGATTAAATAAAAAAGTAAAAATTAATACTTTTATTAATCCCCTTGGTGATCATCAACGGATACTTTTAAAATTAATTTTAATTATTATTTATTTACAGTTATCGGTAATCGGTCGGTGATATTTAAAGTTACCGACTGATTTTCATGTCGTTGTCAAAAACATATTTCCTTTGGTGATCCATCAGAAATCACTGATGGATTTAAGTCGTCACTGATTTTCGTTGGTGATACCCAATCTCCTAGTAATGCAATGATTTCGATCCTTCCCATTTCAAACTCTTCCTTGAAATACAGATCCCTCAAAAACATTCCGCTAAACCAATATATATATTTTATAGGCATGGAGTCTCCTCCACCTTTCCAAGCTTTTCTCCTAATTTAACCTAACAATTCTCAAGAGATGTATATCAAGCACATGATGATGATGATTTGTGCTTTGGAGTAAACTTGAATGGATGCTGAGCTTATGCGATGGAGGCTTAAGAAATGAAAGATTTTGCCCCCACTCTTACAAATCATGACATGGGCTTGACCACTTAGGCCGACCTTAGACAGGTACCCCTCCCAAGTGTAATGGAGATCGTCAATCTAGAACGTGAGCCTTGTTGATCACCCATTGATCTTCATACAAGTAATTAAGTGAGTTTAAAATTGTACAACCACCTTCTTAAATGGGATTAAACGTGGCTGCAATTTTTATTATCTGTTTACGTTCATTAAAAACATAAACATAAATTATAAACTAAAACATTAGCTTTCGGTCATGTTTTTGCTGATAACATAAACTCTCCTCAAAGTGTTAATGCTTTGAAATTGAACACATTCTTGGATTATAACCAAATCAATTACAACTACTTTAGAACAAGCAATCCTGCCATAAATTATTTTGACGATTTTAAGCAAATGTTTTCTTGGCAAGTAATTATTAACGAATCTATTTTGTGAAGAAACAAATGTGTGTCATTACATATAAAAACGATAACATCACGATATATATATATATATATATATATATATATATGTGTGTGTGTGTGTGTGTGTGTGTATAATAGTATAATCCAACCCGACTGTGTAAGAAGTACCTGAGAGTTTATATATATATATATGCATGTACACGTGACGTCTACTTTTATTATTATCGTATTAGTAACTTGAATCTTTTTAGAAGGCTACAAAATAAGAGGCATAGAATAACCAAAAAATGAATTAAAAACCTCTCCCCCCTTCGTGAACAAAGGTTTTGTTAAGCCAACTTCAAGATTTTCTTAACTAAATATCTGCCAACTTTGTTAGATAATATCAACCAAGGGACAATGCCAATCTGCAATCAAAGTTGCACTAACCTGCATTAGTTGTTATCTTTCATTCAACGATATGGATAACAAATAAACTTACAGGTTCATCTAATGAAGTTCAATATGATCTAAAACCAAACCTAAATCATTGTTATCTTAGGAGAAAACAACTGCTTGTAATTGACAAAAAAGGTTAAGTTGGGTGGCTAATTTGTAACTTTTCCACAGTTTAATATGCAACTTTGAAATTTAAGGAGGTTTATTGTAATCTCCAAAAGTTCATGAATAGCTCTTTAACCTTACAGTTTTCATGGTATGTTCAATAATTAGAAGGTTTAGGGTCTTTACATCATCCCTCTTTTCTTTGAAGTAGTATTGGCAACTCGAAGACAATTGCTGTTCTTGAAATCCAAATACAAGATCACAGTAACAGCCAATGCTCAAAAAGCTAATTAAGGCTCAGCTCCTATGTGGTCATATATGCTCGCCTCTTGACTACGCTTATGGATCATTCATAGAGAATTACAAGGGAACCTTAACTAAGAAGTTACAACTGATCAAAGTCCCCAAAAAGGACGAGACTATATAGTAGACCAGGAGATGTAAATAACATTGTACAGGCTTGGTGGGCTCAGCTCAAACAAGATTACCTAGCTAGCTAACCTATTGAAACCAAGCCAACCGCTCACCTCTGCTAGCACTCCAAGATTTTTAATGGGCCGCTTTATTTCATCTCAAAAGTCAAAGGTCTGCAGGTTTTTCTAAAGACCATCCTTAATTAGAACATTGCAGTTTAGAGTACATGCTCTCACAGGAGGTGGGTTAGTTAGTTACTGCTTCAATTTCCAAAATGAAGCTTTATATATATAGAGGGAGGATCAAGCAAACTAATTTACGAGAAGGAATAGAATATGGGTCACATAATCCATTAGTTAAAAATTATCATAAATAAAAAATAGAAAATAATTTTAAAAAATAGGATAATTATCATTTGAATTGGATAAATCCTAAAAGTTCTCATTATATCTTTTAGATTTATTTATCTTTTAATTTCTATTAATTCGTAATATTTTTATTAAGTTTTATATAAATATTTTTTCTAGATACATATCAAATATCACATATGATATCACTATGTGAATTTTTCTACATATCATATGTGATTATGTATATTCATATATATTTATAGATCTTTTTGTGAGATAAATATTATCATATGTGATTATGCGTCACTAATTATATTCAAACCTATATTATCATAGGTGATACGTACACAAATTCACATAGTAACCACTTGGGTTGTGGCGCACTGGTAAAACCTTTGGGGGATGTAGTGAAAGATCTCATCTACCCAGGGTTCAAATCCAGGCGCTGTCAAAGCTCTTGTGGCCATGGAGGTTCACCTGCGATGACTCCAGGCCATTCGTGGTCGCCCGGGGATTAGTCGGTGCGCGTAAGCTGGCCCGGAAACCCACGGTTACAAAAAAAAACACATAGTAAATCATATGTGATACATAATAGATCATATGAAAAACTAAGTTAATCACATATGATTCAAAACGTGGATCCACAAAATAGAGAAAAAATGGTGAAAAAAATAATGAATTGGTTGTGGATATCACATGTGATATTTGATGAAAATCATGATTTTTTTTATCAAAATTGAATCTGGAAAAAAATTATATCAAACTTGATAAAAAAAATTATGAATTTATTAAAATTAAAAAATAAATAAATTTAAAAGATATAATGAGATTTTTAAGGATTTATCCGATTCAAAATGGTAATTATCCTAATTTTTAAAATTATTTTTAATTAATGGATTATGTGACTCATATTCCTTCTCGTCTTCTCGCAAATTAACTGCCTTCTCGTTTGAACCTGCCCCTATATATATACATATGTAGATATGTATCATAATCTATGTATGTAACTTCTTTCATGTATTTGCATAGACATTTCCAACCTAACTGTCTACTCCCTCCAAAACTAGCCCTTATTTAAGATTAACCAAGGAGCTAACAAATAGTAATATATGCTTAGTCTGCTATCTCATTGCATGGTTTATATGGATATGAATAAACCATGAAGTCAAAGCGGGTATACCATAACATTGTCACTGAAAGAACCTCCAGCTGTCCAAGATAAAAACCACCCTGCATTGAAAAGGCGATCAAGTGAATCAACAAAAATTTTATTTCTAATACAGTTTGTGGCAAGTTGTATGCTAAAAAAAGACAAAAAATAGGTAACGGGAAAGATATTGGCGACTAAAGTCAGCAGTAAAGGTAAATATGGATGGATGGTTTATCTAATGCAACTAATTATCTTAACAAGGACAAGAATGGATTACCAAACGGCTGCACAAGTTCTTTGGATATGGCAGCAACAGGAGCATGCCAATGCCACATGGTAAGTGCAAGAAATACAACAATCTGTTAGACAAAGATGTCAATATTTCTTGCAAACTCAGTCTGGCAAACACAGTATTGTTAACAATGAAGACGAAAAATATCAGGATCACCTTCGCAATCATTAGAATTCTCTCATATAACCCAAATGACGTTTTCATCTCCCTGGTCAGTAGCTCTTGACCTACATGAAGTTTATTGTAATTGTCAGTTACGTCTGAAAAGAAAGATTAAAATTTGTAAATTTTAGTAAAAAGCAAAGTAAAACATCTGAAATCCCAAAGAGCTATTTATGATGGTTCAAATACTGAAAGACCCAAATGTAAACTGGTGAGTCATTGTGGAATGCATTACATTATAAGTAGGCCATTCTAGGATTAGTCTCATAACAATGAAATACAAATTAAAGCACGGTTCAAATTAAACCCTAAAAGTGTGGCTAGTAACATGGTTCAGAAGTAAATCATAAAGCACGCCTCCTCTTTGCAAGAATCAACTTTCATTGCTAAAAGATAGGATTACAAACTAATATTGTATCTAACAGAGAATAGATGAAACCCCTACAAGCAGATATAGCTATTGCTTAGGTGATGAGGCACAAATAACACAATAGGCCAATCCATATATGGAACTGAGGGAACACGGGAAGCACGATGGAAAATGTGCCAACTTCAAACGGGCATAACTGTTGATCCAAGTGGAGTTATGGGGCCTGCGACCAGTCAATGGAATGATCTCGATGACATTGAAACTAAAACTTGATGAATTCTAATTTACTTGATACAAGCAAGTATTCCTTGTGTCAATTATTGAAACTAAAACTTGATGCACCATGATACAATCCAGAAAATACAGAAATGTACCATTGCCAGATAGAGATGAAGGAAAAGAATAAAAGGACAGATAAGAAATCAGCATTTCAGATCACAATATTCCCTTGGCTTAGTGCAGCCAATGATTGGATTTCTAATTTGAGTTTACCGATATTTATCTAGGTAGTTTATGTTGTTCTAGAATAGTCCTTAAGCTAGTATTTATATAGTGTATGTATTCTCATTTGAGGTATCAATGAATGGAGAAAAGCTGCTCTTTATTTCACTTCTTAAGATTAATCTTTTCTATAGGCATGAAGGATGATCTAATGCAATGCAAAAAAACAAATTCCTGGCATCTCTTTAATATCACATGTGCGAATGAATAGGAAGGATGATGAAAGATAAATGTAAAAACAACTTCTTTATAAGCCATTTAAAGAAAGTAGCAAACAAAATCATACTTTTTGCAAGTTCTTTCTCCTTGGCTGCTGCTGTTCTCCTAAGTTTTGCAGCTTGAGCAAACGTTGAAGGCCTGGATTAAATGATGGGAAAGGTATATTCCATGTTAGACTATTATGCATACATTCAACAATTAAAGTTGTGTGAAGTATATCTAATTCTAAATTTCCTAGAGCTGACTATCGAAATAGGTGTAGTACAAAAGGTTCACATAATAGTAACATAAAAGTTGTTATTCCTATAATTAATAATGAGATGAACAAAAAATAGGTGGTATGGTTTATGGTAAGCATATTTTTAGTACATGACATAATTTCCAAAATATGCATCAAGTGAAATGAATATTGGATAGAAGCAATGCCATCTTCTAGGCATTTGCTTTAGTTAAAGAGCGAAATCTGGAGTTCAGCTGCTTTCTCCCCTTGAATAATAAATAAGAGCTTTGACAATTTATAAATACAACCATGAATCAGAGACTCGTAAAGGATTTTTAAGGTGATCTTCATCACGAGTGCTCAAAGTTCCTACTAAAACAAGTGAATAACAGAAAATTGTGATCCTACGTAATACTGTCAAGGAAAACAAATAGAAGATAGTTGAGATTACTGACTGCGACAAAACCGCTGCCTCTTTCAACAGTCTTTTGATCTCAGCACGCAATTTCAGATCCTTCTCACTCATTGATGCTTTCTGTGACAAACAATGTGATACTGACCTATAAAAGCACATAGTATGTACAAATACTCTCCATCCCAAGATAAAATATATAGATTTTTGCTCAAAATGCAAAATCTGGAAAACTCTTTTTATGGGAACTGAAAATTTCATTTTTTTCAGAAAACATCTAAAAGATATCATGTTTGGATAAGAAAATTGAGCTATTACCAACAAGATTCAATCTGAAACTTATTTTGAACAGCAATTGTATGATAATCTAAAATTGATGATTATGAGAGGAAGTTTATAAAGAAAAAAGTGTAGATTCAGCTGCCTTTTTATTTAACTAACAAGAAATAAAAACAAAGAAAATACTACACAAGTATTGATTGTGTTAATAATATCATCATTTTGAACCGGGAAGAACAGAGGATCAGGATCTTATAACTAAAACCTTCTTCCAAAGTTACTTTCGTCAAGTAGTTTGGAATCTGGAGGCCTCACTGAACAAAAATCCACTTGACCAATATGAATATCATATTTTTCAACTCGACAACTGAGACTTCCCCAATAATTATGCAACCTAATAAGATACTTCAAAATTTAGCGACTACAAAACAAAAACTCGAAATGATTGTCGATTCCATTGTAGCAAATCCATAGACATCAATCTCTAATACACGATTAATCGCATTAGGCAACAAAAAAAAAACGATTGAATAGCAGCATATAAAATTGAAAATTATGCATGGAATTTTACCCTCTTCTTGAGTGCTAAGGATCTATCAATGTACTGAATAGCCGCCATGAAGCAGAATATGTATATAGCTGTCAATGATCTGGCATGATCTTCTAGGGTTTCTTCCATCGTTCCCAAATCTGATTTGGGATTTCGATCATTCAGTTTTCTGTTATACAGTGGCTCTTGGATTTTTCTTAACGAATACTAGTTTTTATGTCGTTTTCTTTTATTTTCTTCACCATTTAAAAGCTAAAACTCCATTTCGCCCCTTCTATTTTGATCTTTTATGTAATTAGTCCTTTTGATTCATGGAGTTTGTTTGTTTGTCTATTATAACCGCCGTATAACCTTCCGTTACAAGGGTCTATTCAACCAAAATGAGCTAGTTTTTGTTGATAACGTATCAAATGAGTAAAATATTAAGAAAATAATTAAAAAAATAAACGAGTCATATAAGACTATATATGGGTGTAATATAGTACATTCCTATATTTTTTTGTTATATCGAGGTCAAAAAGAATTTGAGTCTGCCACTGTATGAATGCACTTGCATGATTAGTATATTGACTTAAAACATATGATGATATTATTGCTCTACGACTATGGACTTAGTATTGTATCATGTTCAACTCTTATAGTTATAGTTACTTGCATCACTTGGCAAGTTCTCGCATATCAAATCCATGTGCATGTTTTGTGTAGGCATCATTGCACTTACTAGTGCTTTGGTTTTGACCTATGCCTCTTCTTAAGCCTCTATTTTCCTAAGCAACTGTAACATTGTCATTCCCTAATTGACTCTAAATTATGTTGATTATTACATTCAAAAGACTTTTGTTATTGTTGGACATATACATGCTTATTCCTATCTTTCATCTAATTCTGGAGGTGATAAAAAAAACTGTCACAAATTTAAAGCTAGGCATCATAGTTTCGTATGACATGATGAAGAAGAAAAGCCACATCATTTGCTATTGGTCTGTTATCTGACCATCCTTTGATCAGTTGTAAGTAACATCTAACCATTTTCCCCATCTTAGTTGTCTAAAATTTCATCCATGCATAAACGGTCTCTGAATCTTACCATAAAGGATGAGTTTGTTATAGCCAACCCTCTTATAACAAATCTTCTAAATGTGGTACATATTGGAGTGATAAGTTAGGGAATTTCTTCAAATCTTCTAAATATACTATTGTCTCTTGATGACACCATGTTTGTAGAAATACCAAGACAGGATCTTCAAGTAATATTTCTTCATTAGAGGAGTAATCCCTTTCAAAACGTTGAAGTGTCATCCGAAACTAATGTGGCAACAACCCAACTACATGTCGTCCCACCAAACATAAGTTGGCCTTGTGCGTCCTGAGTACCAATCCAAGATTTATGTAACACCCTGAATATTTTTTTTCTAGCCATTAACTTTACATATCATTCGAGTAGCAATGAAAAATATTTTGCTTCTAAGAAGAATACTTTACGTATCGGTGAGCAAGTCCAACCAGTAGTTGTCGATGAGTGTCGATTGCAAAGGGCAGGGGGCGATAGTTGTGATAGTGATAAGGGCGAGAGACAATTGAGAGCTTTTATTTTTCATTTTAGGCGAGTTCGCTAAGTGTGAAGGATGCGTTTAGGTTGTAATTATTTTTCTTTTTAAAAATCTAAGGGTGGGCCTTGTATCCTCGATACACATTCACCCTTAGCCCAAAGAGCAATTACATTTTAGGAATAGAAAAAATTAAACCCTGTAGCAACTACAAATCTTGTTTATAGCCTAGATATATTTTTTCCCTTCTTTTCTAAACAAAAAATATATATATAATTTTAAATTAACTCTTTAGCAACGATAAAAATATATTTTTTTAATAAACATTGTAATAAATTAGACAAAAATAATAATTTAAACTCCATAGTGATCGACATGTTGTTTTTGTAAGTAAAAAGTATTTTTTTCCAATAAAAGTAAATCAAAAATAAATAATAATATAAACTCTTTAGTGACGAAACTTATCAAAATAAACTTATCTATTGCGATGATATGTTGTAGCTATAGCTACTAAAAAGATGTCATTGCTATAGAGTATGTCGTTATAGGTGCATTTTCTTGTAGTGAATTGACTCCAACGTACGTGTTCCAATCATTTGCATTTTTTTATGTTTATTATTCATGAATAACGTGGACAATCGGAGATACGTATCATGCTCTTCTTCTTTGTTTCCCGGTTTAATTATAATGTAAAAAATGTTTGCAATTAAACTTTTATGTATATAAATATATGTGTATTTTTTTTGTATGCATGAAGTTTTCATGGGATATATATGGAGAAAAGAATTAATATTAGTGAGACGGCCAAAGCCAGTAGTGGATCCAAGAAGAATTTGTGTCAAGTGATTTTATTGTTTTTATCTCATTTTTGTTTTGTTTTGTTTTGTTTGTTTCCACTTCTTGAATCATTCATATATGCATTCCAAAGAATATCTTCTCCAATCACAATGTAATTAATCAACTAGTGGTTAATTAATTATATTATTCTTGATTTCGATCATATATTCGAATAATAATATTTAACTCTGCATGCGGCAACTATATATATTCATTGGAAACTTATAGTATAAATAACCATCCACATATCATCTCTTTCACTCAAATTATATATACATCATTTCTATTCCTTTACATCTAGGTTATTAGATACATACATCAATGGCACCAATAATTAGGAAACACTCGACCATCACCATCATAATTGTCATCAGTTTTGGGTTTCAGGCTGCATCGGCTAATGATGGGATCGGAACCATCAATGATCCCCCATACGTCCGTACGTATATATATATATATATATATATCCTATACATATTAATTGTTCAACTACAAAATATACATATCTATATATACATGATATTTGAATTTGTATGTAATGTAATGTAATGTAATGTTGCAGCTTCAGCTTGTTATGGGTACAAAGATATGGGAGTGATGATAGCGGCTGCAAATGAAGCATTATGGGAAGGTGGTGCGGCTTGTGGTAAGTATTTCCAGGTGAGTTGCACCGGTGGAACCAATTTAGGTACACCACACCCTTGTACATCCACCCCCACCGTCACCGTTGTCATCACCGACTTCTGTCCACCTCCTGGTTGCAAGGGCGACCTTGACTTGTCCCACGAATCCTTTTCCGCCATTGCTGATCCCAAGGCCGGAGGAATCAAAATTTCTTACCAACAGTATGTATACATCATCAATCATCAATCACCAATATATATATATATATATATATATATATATATATTCTTCCATTAAATTTCCAATATATAGTTAATTAATCACACAAGAATCTTACTTACTTTTTTGTTGTGGTTGTGTAGGCTGTGAAGAAGTAAGAAGAAGAATTTAAGGAGGATCATGGAATGCATGCATGGATTCATAGGATGTTGCATATATACAAACTAGTACTTGTCTGTGGAAACAAGACTAGCTTGTAATAAATTATATAATAAGCCTTGTGCAAGATGTAGACCAACATTACATTTCATGAGATATATAATTATAATATCAACTTTATATATGTAAGGTTACAATATTACACTTCAAGTTTGTTTCTTCATGCATTTTTCTTAATTTCACATTTGCCATAAATATATATCATGAAATATACTAAAATCGTACTCGCATAATGAAGCGATATACATCATGATTTTAATGTTTTCTTATTTTTTGTCGATTTACGATACGATTTTGGATGGTTTCGAGATAGTGATGATACTTTTTTTATATAAATTTGTTTATTTTAGGCTTGATAATATAATGTTTTTTATATAAAAAAAATTAAGTATTTTGTTAGAATTCAATGATTATCTTATATATTTTAAATTTTTTATATTTAAATTGAGATGTTTATCTTGTTTTGATTATGTTTATTAGTTAGTTATGAATTCAAACATATAACTCACGTCTACCATATTTGACTTTTTATTTTCTTTTTTAATTAAAAATGTTTACCCAATTAAAGTTTAAAATAAAGTATCTTAAAAATTACTAATATTTTAATCAAACAAATTACATCAAGAAAATGAGAATTTCGTGCTCTTCGATATGGCATCCATCTCGATATAGTTTTTTTGTTGTTTTAACCGTTTTTTACGTGAAATATTATATATATATGTTATACTATTCATTATGAATATTTATGTACGTTCATGTCTGTACAACACCTCGACACCGTAAATATGTAACTCGACATCACCTTCTTCAACACTTTCTTCAACGTCGTAAGGCATCGCGTTTTTTCAGTACCGTAACCCAACACCCATCCAGACGAATCGAGAACCTATCGAGTAATTCTGTTGTGAACCGCGGAACAAAAGAGAGTGTGTCATGTCTCCACATCTTCACGAGTCATTCATGTATTATTCATCATTAATAATGTATCATTAAGGATGAATAATATAACATTTAGGGTGAATAATTCACGATTCATTATTCGTGTATTATTCATCATGAATGTTGTGTAATTTATCCTAAATACTGTGTTATTCATCATGAATAATGAATGAACGTTCACATTTGTTATTCATACTGAATGTGGGACATTCGGGGATGAACATACATATTCATAATGAATTAAAATGAATTTCGGTTGTGAATTGGGAAAAAAAGAGAGTGTCATGTGTCTACACTTTCACGGGTCATTCATATATTATTCATTATGAATAATGTATCATTAAGGATGAATAATACTGTATTCAGGGTGAATAATACACGATTTATGATAAATAATACATGAATTATGAATTCGTGTATTATTCATCCTGAATGTTGTATTATTCAACATGAATAGTGAATGAACGTTGACCTTTGTTATTCATACTGAATGTGGACATCCGGGGATGTGCATGCATATTCATAATTAATATAACACATATATAGAATTTCACGTAAAAAGCGGTTAAAACGAGAAAAAAAACTATATCGAGATAGATGTTATATCGAAGATCACAAAATTCTCGTTTTTTTGTGTAATTTGTTTGATTAAAATATTATTAATTTTTAAGATAATTTATTTTAAAGTTTAAAGGGGTAATTTTTTAATAAAAATAAAACAAAAGGTCAAACAAGGTAGGCGCTGATTGAAATTTCCAATTTTGTTCTTAATCACTTCTCAATTAACCTTATTATGTATTAACCATTGATTAGTTTTCTAAGTTTTGATCAATGGTTAAAATTTGTTCTCATGTACACAATGAAAGATGAGTTTTCATTTGAACTCACCCCTATATATATATATATATATGTATATATATATATATATATATAGAGAGAGAGAGAGAGAGAGAGAGAGAGCATGAAGGTCTAAATTTTCTCATGATACTTAAAAATCTTTCATTTACAATTTATCCATCTCATTTGGCACGACCTTTTTATATTTTTTATCGCACAACATACTGTAACGACCCTCTACTTTAACTAGCCACCCAACTTTATCGTATTCGTTACATCGTCCTAAACCTCTTCCCGGTTTTTGAATCATGGAGTGTGTATATATATATACTTGAAGCAGAAGAAGTAAAACAAGAGGCAATTGCATGTATACTTCTTCATCAAGATCACCGTGAAGAAAGGCGTTGTGCATGTCCATTTGGTGCAATTCCCATTTTCAAGCTACCGTTATTGCTAAAAGTGTGTGAATAGTGACCATTTTAGCAATCGGGGTAAAAGTTTCATTAAAGGTAGAGAGGAAGGAAACCAATCCGGTGAGAAGCGAAAATGGGAAGGTTCGACCGGGCCCGCACGATCTTCCAAACCCTTCACCCAGTGAAGGAACATGGAACCCCGGTGTAAGGCTAGGTGGTGCCTCAAGTGTAGGAGTAAGTATTTCGGGCCTTGTAATCCGAGACCTTTCTCCAACACTACCGAGTGCTTCAAGTGCGGAAGGAAGGACCACGTGAGTTGAGATTGCCCCTCCCGGGGGCCAGTTTGTTTTGTGCCGGGAGCCGGGCACATAAAGAAAGAGTGTCCCAATCTAGTGGGGGGACACCGAGGGGCTTCAAGGGGGATGGTGTCGAAGAAGGAGATTCCACCACAGGGGCCAAGTCGAGCCTTCCAAATGACAGCGGAGGAAGCACGGGTGACGGCTGATATTGTGTCGGGCATGTTTCTAGTAAACTCTCTAACTGCCCGTGTTTTGTTTGATTCCGGTGTGAACCTTTCATTTGTGGCTACCACCTTTTGCAAGAACTTCACTACTTCTATTAGTTTGTTGCCCGATGCACTAGTAGTAGAAGTAGCTAATGGGAACCATATGTTGGTCCGGGAGCGTTTCGATGAGTGTACCATAGACTTAGATGGGGAGTTCTTTGGGTGGACCTACTACCGGCGAATATTAGAGGATTTGATGTGATTGTAGGGATGGATTAGCTAGCTAAGCACAACGCCGATATATTTTGCTCCACGAAGATGGTTAAAGTACCCTTGCCAAAGGGAGGAGAAGTGATAGTCTACGGGTAGAAGAATCGAAAGGCCAACACAATCATCTCGTCACTCAAAGCGCGCAAGAGCCTAGCCAAGGGGTGTACTTCATACTTGGCTTACGTCATCGACGCAAAACTTGAAAAGAAGAAGATTGGATATGTGGACGTGGTGCACGACCACCCGGACGTCTTTCCAGAAGATTTGTCGGGACTACCACTGGAACACCAAGTGGAGTTCCACATTGACCTTACTCCGGGTGCCGCCCCAATCGCCCGCGCTTCTTATCGTCTAGCCCCGACGGAGATGCAAGAAATGATGACCCAACTACAGGAACTCCTTGAGAAAGGTTTCATACGACTGAGCTCGTCACCGTGGGGAGCTCCATTTTTATTTGTGAAGAAGAAAGACGGGACCATGTGGATGTGCATCGACTACCGCGAGCTAAACAAAGTCACCATGAAGAACAAGTATCCACTTCCCCCAATCGATGACCTCTTCGATCAATTGCAAGGAGCGGGGTGTTTCTCCAAAATAGACTTGCGATCCAGTTACCATCAAGTGAGGGTGAAGAAGAGCGACATTCCGAAGACAGCGTTTCGGACAAGATACGACCACTATGAATTTCTAGTTATGCCATTCGGGTTAACTAACGCTCCGGCCGTATTTATGGATTTGATGAACCGAGTGTGCCGACCTTTCTTGGACAAGTCGGTGATAGTTTTCATCGACGACATCTTGATTTATTCGCGAGACGAAACCGTGCATAGTCAACATTTAAGAGAGGTGCTAGAGATTCTCCGAAAAGAGAAATTATTCGCAAAGTTCTCCAAGTGAGAATTTTGGTTGCAAGAAGTCCAATTCTTGGGCCATGTAGTGTCTAAGGATGGGGTGAAAGTAGACCCAACAAAGATTGAAGCGATGATGAATTAGAAGCCATCGACGAGTCCAACAGAGATAAGAAGCTTTTTGGGTTTGGCCGGCTACTACCGACGGTTTATTCAAGACTTTTCGAAGATCACCTCTTCACTCACATCGTTGACAAGGAAGAACGTCAAGTTCCTATGGACTGAGACACAAGAGCAAGCCTTCCGGACCCACCTTCAAAAGAAGTTATGTGAGGCGCCAATTCTATCCTTACCTGAAGAATCATACGACTTTGTGGTTTATAGTGACGCCTCCAAATTGGGTATTGGGTGTGTTTTAATGCAAAGGGGGAAGGTGATAGCGTATGTGTAGCGACAACTCAAGGACCACGAGAAGAACTACCACACTCACGACTTGGAACTAGCGGCGGTGGTGTTTGCATTGAAGCTATAGCGACACTACCTTTACGGGACGAAGTGTACACTCTCCACCGACCATAAAAGCTTGAAGTACATATTTGATCAAAAGGACCTCAACATGCGACAAATAAGGTGGTTAGAACTTTTGAAGGACTATGATTGATAGTTGCTTTACCACCCCGGTAAAACCAACGTGGTGGCGGATGCCTTGAGTCGAAAGAACTATGGGAGTGAAGTCAAAGTAACCCTTTCTAGAATCGACGTGATATCAAGTCTGGTGGAGGACATCAAAACAAGTCAAGTCGAGGCACTTCGTGAAGAGAACCTCAAAGCTGAAATCATGGTGAAGCAACGAGAGCTACTAATGGAAGATAGTCGCGGCCTCAAGCTATTTCAAGGAAGGATTTGAGTACAGAAAATTGGAGGGATTCGTGAGTTGCTCCTAGCAGAAACTCATAAATCCAAATACTCTATACACCCCGATAGCACCAAGATGTACAGAGATTTGAAGTTACACTATTGGTGGCCGGTAATGAAGCTCGATGTGGCCAACTATGTGGAAAGATGTATCGCTTGCCTCCAAGTCAAAGCAGAACATCAAAAGTCTTATGGGAGTTTGCAACCATTGGCCATTACGGAATAAAAATATAGTTTACTCTATATTTGAAGTCATCCAGTTGGACCAGTTTTTACATATTAGCTAGATACGGTAATTTCATATCATTTATAGTATACTACACCTTTCGTGATCCGTCTATGTCGTTAGGTGTTTTTAATGGACTTTTTTTTTTGGAATTTATATTTGTGGTTGCATTTTTAACAAGTTACATCTATGTGGTTGTATCTTTTTAATTAGTTGGGTCAATGTGGTTGCAATTTTTTAATGAGTTCAGTCCCTAAAATAAATCAAGTATATGGGTCCCTATGTTGTTGCATTAAGAACCCAGTTCGTTGTAAAAATGCAAATACAGGAACATGATATGTTAAATTTTCAAAAAAAGGACAAGAACCATTAAAAACATATAACCACCATCATTTATTTTAAAAGAATCGAAAGATAACTAAAACACCTTAATTTAACAGAATTAAGATAATGAATCTGAATCAGATTCGCAACAAAATGAAAACTATGACGAACCTTAGTATTGAAATTTTAATAATCTATGAAATTCAAAAAAAGAAGGAAAAAAAAAAAAAAAACATGGTAAGAACTTCAACCCAATCTTTCCAATCCAGTGAAATTAACCACCAATAATTATGGAATCTAGAGAAAAATTAAAAGGTTAGTTATTATGCCTTTTGTGTTGAAAAGATTTCCATTTTGATTTCAAACATTTAGCATAAAAGTGTCTTTGCAGGAAAGATAGATGCTCCAATGTTTTTGCATACAATTTCTTCTTTTAGTTGAGACAGAACCATTCCGCTCACAAATTATAAAATAAAAATAAAAATCAATAACAAAAAACAGCTTAAAATCTTTATTTTGAAAGAATGCTTCAAAATTTCTTGTTAAACGAAATGAACTTTGATTTCATTTTTGTTTTAAAAACATATATAAATCTAACTGTTGATATATAGACTCGCAAAGTATTGAATCCGAGTTTTCAATCAAAATAACTATTATTTATTATAATAAAACCAACAAAATAGAATCAGTTGGCGATGATCCAATGGAATTTGGAAACACACTCATAAAATTCAAACATACTTCATTTACATAATAAAGTGAGACAAGGCTAATACTCCATATATATATATATATATATATATATATATAAGCTGCTGCTGCTAGAATTACCGTTATGTGAACACACACACACACACACACTTACTTTCTTTTCTTCCCTAGTCATCATCCTCATCCTGCAAAAACAAAATATCTTCTCAATATCTCATATTTATTTTTAGATTTTTCTTTCCATACAAATGGTGGGACTCAACTAATTTGAAGATTCATGCATCCATTCACACATAAATAAATAAGTAGTAACATCGATCAATTCCGAGATGCAAATTTCAATTAATGATTCATATATCTTTCCTTCTTTTTAGCCTTGTAGACAGATATGCTTTTTATAAATAAATAAAAAACTATATGGCCGTTGAGACTGCAAATGAACCTATCGAGCCTTAATTGAGTTTGATCTGGAAAGTTGGAATATTGAACCACAACTATTTTAAATTTCTGAGACAAGTTTTGAGCT
This sequence comes from Arctium lappa, assembly GCA_023525745.1. Classification (NCBI taxonomy): domain Eukaryota; kingdom Viridiplantae; phylum Streptophyta; class Magnoliopsida; order Asterales; family Asteraceae; genus Arctium; species Arctium lappa. Next base: position 624,272 of record CM042062.1, on the reverse strand, counting down.
AATTTTTGTACACAGAATCGATCAAGTTGAAATTGGGTTTGAGGTCGAACTACTACTAGATATATAAGAAAGAATTCAGACTAATTGTTTTCTACATGAGCTAGCTAGCTAGCTAAAGAAGGTTCAATATATATATATATATAGGCTATTTTCCTTGATTTTAAATATAAATTAGATAACTGGAGTTACCTCTTCACTCTCATCGTCATCATGGACCTCCGACTTTGACTTGTCAGACTCATCCTCCTCTTCCTCTTCATCAGCATCCTTTGCCTCGGCCTACAATTAATTAATTTTACTCCTTCATTTGTATCGGTAGACTGACTGTTGAAATACTAATAAATTTCAAAAATTAATTGTTGTATATATATATTTACCAATTTGTTGTTGTACGCCAGGAGGCTTTTGTCGTAATCGGACTTCCTCGTCTCTGCCTTAGCAACGTATGGAGCTTTCTCCTGAATCAATCAACACAACAGATGATCATATTAATAAGAATTTTTTTTTTATGTTAAAAACTTTGGTTGAATTTTTTACTCACAGCTGCAGTCAATGATTTCCATTTGTCACCACCAGCTTTACCGACCTACCACATAGGAAGAAAAAAGTCAAAATAGATCCATCGAAGAAAAAAGTCAAACGGAAAATACTAGTACTCACAACCGACACAGATTTGTTGTTTGGGTGTTTTTCTTTGTACTGCTTCCTGAAATCCTCCCTGTACGATTAAACTCTCTAAAATTAACGAAGAGTTTTAAGTTTTGAACTTAACGGATTCGAACGAATTCTGAAACATCGATCCATAGATCTCGCTCACAATAATATTTGAGGTTAGAGAAACATACATAAAAACGAAGAAAGCACTAGCAGGCCTTTTAGGCTTGCTAGGATCCTTGTCGGCGGCCTTGGTCTTCTTCGGTGCAGGCGCTTTTCTCTCAGCCGGCGCTCCTCTCTTTTTCACGGAAAGCCTGTAACAGCGGATCATAATCAGTAAAACCGTAACTCAAAAAACAAACAATAGCAGATGAATTAAGAATTTTGAAGCAAAAGTTGAGATGGAGGTGAAAACATTTACCTGCTATCGGGTTTTTTGGATTCAGACTTGGATTTAGCTCCTTTCATGGCGAAAAAGGATGGAACTCGGTTAAGATTGAAGTGAACTCAGTGAGTTAGCGCAGCCGAGATAGATAAGGCAAGGCAAGGCAAGGCAAAGAGAAGAGAAGGGAGAAGAGTAAGTAATATAGAGATAGATAGAGGGATATGCTTTGCGTTGGTTTGGTTTGGTTCGGTGTAGTCGAGTGTAGCGTGTCTTCTCTGTATGTGAAAAGAAATAAAACGGAAACAACCAACGAATTGAAGTCCGGTTTTTTTAGGCGGGATTTCAAAATATCTATTTTACTCTTTTGCTTTCATTCTAATTTTAGGAAAACAATTAGTATTATAGATTTTGTATGTTATGGTTTATGATAAAGACAAGAGATCGTATGAGAACAAGAGCTAAATGGAGAAATGTAAGAAGCAATTTGGACTATTGATAAAGTTTAATCTTGAAATAACCTATAAATTGTGTTTTAGATCAAAATTGATCTTGTATAACTTATTAGGGGAAGGCTAATTACATCAAAACTTTTGCTAGTTGCACCTTAATTATTGCATATCATGATTGTATTTTTTTTTTGTTTTTGTTGTCTTTTTATTATTATTATTATATATTTTTATCAATTTTATGGGAATTTAATTAAAATACTCGTATTTCAATCATATATTACCAAAATACCCTAAATCTCTCTATTTTTATCGAAATACCCATTAAGGCCGGGATTGTGGGCCGGAATTTGAGATATCCCGGAGTTGCCAATTTTTTTGAGAAATAGCGGGGTTACCCCGGGATTTAGGGTGATATCCCGAGGTTAGGCTAAAAAATTTAATTAAATTTTCAATGTACCGGATAGAGGCCGGGATGGGCCAAGTGGGTAGATTTTATATGATTTTATTATATATATTTACACTTTATACTCCTAAAGTTATTTAGTTAGTTTATTTTATACCTTTTATTTTTCTATTTTTATTTTTATATTTTCATCATATTAACACATATAATTGTATATTAACTAAAATATGTTAAAAATACGTTTTAATGTTAACAAGTTACATCATTATAACCGTCTCTTCGATATCTTTGAAATAAGTCCAATATTGAATATTTTTGGATTTAATTATTTTATTATATATCATATATATATACCACATAAGTAATATTTTTGAATATCATTAAACCACTACCAAAAATCATGTAAAATTAACAAATAAGGTGGGACTCCCATTAAGAATATTAAGATGCTAACAAACATGTCTTAAATTTGGTCAATCATTTCACCTTATGTTTTTACCTGATTTTTTTTCTACCGTTGACCCATTAAACATAAAAATAAAATTCAAATATCCTAATTTTAAAAATAAATGTATTGAAATTGTCGTCTCTATATAATCGATAATTCTTAAAAGTTTTTACAATAATAATGATATTAAAACTAAACCAGATATAATATATAATAAAATTCAAATTCAAATATCCTCATTTTAAAAATAAATGTATTGAAATTGTCATCTTTGTATAATCGATAATTTTTAAAAGTTTTTACAATAATAATGATATTAAAACTAAACCAGATATAATATATAATAAATAATTAAATCCAAAAATATTCAATATTTGGCTCATTTCGAAGGTATCGAAGAGACGGTTATAATGGTGTAATTTGTTAACATTAAAACGTATTTTTAACGTATTTTAGTTAATATACGGTTATATGTGTTAATATGATGAAAGTATAAAATGAAAAATAGAAAAATAAAAGGTATAAAGTAAACTAACTAAATAATTTTAGGAGTATAAAATGTAAATATATATAATAAAATCATATAGAATCTACCCACTTGGCCCATCCCGGGCCTCTATCCCGTACATTGAAAATTTAATTAAATTTTTTACCCTAACCCCGGGGTAACCCCGCTATTTCTCAAAAAAATTGACAACTCTGGGATATCTTAATTCCCGGCTCACAATCCCGGCCTTAATGGGTATTTCGGCAAAAATGGAGATATTTTGGGCATTTTGGTGAAATACAATTGAAATACGGGTATTTTAATTAAATTCCCTATTTTTATTTATTTGTATTATATAGTTTTAAAAGGTTTTTTTTTACTTTTTGGTTTGATTTAAAAAGAAATAAATATTTATAAATATAAATAAGGAAATTAATTAAAGTAGTGATTTGAGAAAATCGGGTTTACCTCCTAGTCATTCTCTCCCTTATTTTATCGAAATATAATCATTAGGTTTGTGAAAGGAGTTCGTATATACGAACACCTCCTTTGAAGTCAAAAATTTGATCCATGTGCGTAATGTGTTTGTATATTACGAATATAACTTAAAAACTCATAAAAAAACATAAGTTCGTAAAATGGTTCGTGGAAAATGCAAGGAGTTAAAAAAAATTACATTTTAATTTTTTTCACGAACACAATCACGAAGTGGGCCCAAAACTATAAAATTTTAATTTATTTTGCTATGATGAGGGGCCAAAATTGTAATTATTTCATTTTTCAAATCATATGTTCGTATATCATGAACAACTTCCATGAACTTGGGACAAAAACATAAATATCTTTGATATATGTTCCAAAGATGAGGGACCATAATTGTAACTTACTTATTTTTTAACTCAATTTATTAAAAAAAATAAGCAAGTTACAATTATCTATACTATATTATAAAGATGACATAAAAAACTCTTAATTACAACTCAATAAGTTTTATGTACTATCATTTAAAGCTATCTACTTAAAATCTCTTAAAATAACTACTAAAGCCTAATGTACTACATGTAAAGCTTTTAATCCTAATTAATATATTTCGTTCTTATCACCCAAAATCCTTATCTCTAATCCCTAAACCCTAAAATTATGAAATTTGAATTATGATAAACATAATCAAAACAGGATAAACATCTCAATTTAAATATAAAAAATACAAAATATATAAGATAATTAATGAATTTTAACAAACTACTTAATTTTTTTATATAAAAAACATTATATTGTTAAGCTTAAATTAAACAAATTTATATATAAAAAACCATTATCACTCAATAAAAACCATCCAAAATCGCACTGTAAATCAATAAAAAAACAAAAAATAAAACTAAACATTAAAATCGTGATGTATTAAGCATTATGTACTATTATTTAATGTTAATCTACTTAAAATCTTTTAAAAAACAATTAATGAAGCAATATGTACTACTTTTTAATGTTTTTAACCCTAATTAATAAATTTCATCCTTATCCCCCCAAAATCCTTATCTCTAATCCTCAAATCCTAAAATTATGAAATTTGAATTCTGATAAGCATAATCAAAACAGGATAAACATCTCAATTTAAATATAAAAAATTTAAAATATATAAGATAATTAATGAATTTTAACAAACTACTTAATTTTTTTTATATAAAAAATATTATATTGTTAAGCCTAAATTAAACAAATTTATATATATAAAAACCATTATCACTCAATAAAAATTATCCAAAATCGTACTGTAAATCAATAAAAAACAAAAAATAAAAATAAACATTAAAATCGTGATGTATCTCGCTGCATTGCGCGAGTACGCTTCTAGTATAATTATAAAAATAAAACATAAATATTGCAATTTAACATATAAATAGAACATAAAAATAATTTATATTACATTAGATTATTCTAAAATAACATTATCCGTAGTACAATTAACACGTAAAAGTTGCATGTAATTATGTCTTCGCTCTAAATACGGGGTAGCCCATCCAGCAACACACGGATAACTGTAATAGAAAAAATGTCCTACAATTTGTGGAAACGGGTATCCTTCTGTCATATCTAATTTCACATAATGGTTACCATTAACGTACCCAATTGTAAAAACAACATGTTCAGACCACGTTGGCGGAGTGGACATAAGCGGCAAGTACGTCTCACTGCCGGTCATACTTATAACATGTAATATCACTTTTTTATACTATTTTATCATATTGTATATGTAACAACCCGGTTTATAAAGCCGCCGTACTTTTTTATATTATTTTATCATATTGTATATATGTAACAACCCGGTTTAACTACACTAACTTACCATCTTAAATAACTTAAGAATGAGTTTATACCTCTAGGAAGGATTCGAAGCGTAGATTCTGAATATGTAATTGTTTCGTCGATTACTTCAACGGATTGAGAGCAAATCTAGAGAGAATTTGGAGAGATTTTTAGAGAGAGAGAGAGAGATATGAAAAAAGAAGAAGAAGACGGTGATGATTATGAACTAAGGGACGATATGTAGTAGTTTACTCTAATCATATATATATATATATATATATATATATATATATATATATATATTTATATATATATATTTACTTTACTTTTTTTTATATTTATAGCGAGTTTACTTAATTGGCGGGTTTAATCCCCTAACTATCTTTGATTGCTATTTTTAATTACGGTTCAATTCGGGTAAAAATAATTACACGTTTTTAAAACCGAGTCTTACAAGAGAATATATTGGAATGTGACTAACATAAAGAAAAATACATTTTACAAAGTTATAATAAAATCAAAAGTTACAAATTTTATAAATTTATAAAATCAAAACACACACACACACACACATATATATATATATAAAGATAATGTGTATATATATAAACAAAAATGATTATATATATATATATATATATATATATATATATATATATGTGTGTGTGTCAAATGAAATGACATATGTTTCATTAAAAATAATTGGGACGAAAAACAGTGCATTCAACACCATTCAATTTGGTGCAAATAGCATTGTCCATCTTATTAGTGTTGATCTTCAATTATGATTTATTTAATGGTGGAGATTTTTTCTTTCACTTTTCACCATAACTTTCATTTTTATCCTAACTTAACTAAAACTGTATAAACTGTTTAGAGTTTTCAATAACCTTTTAAACGAGTACTCTTTTAATGATTTGACAAAGTATTATTTATGTAAAAGTTAAGATTCCCCTGGTTCTACCTCACTAGCATCTGTTGAATTTTTCGTTATTACTTATTAGCAAAATTCAAATAAACTAATCAACTTAAAAGCTTAAAAGATAACAACAATAAAATTAACGGATTTTATAAAACATTATTGTAAAATAAAGATTGCAACTTTATTTATAAAATTATCAATTACGATTTAAAATAAGTGAACATAAAAAAAAACGATTGTATCCTTCTCGATAGAGTCGTTAGAAGAAAAGAGTAGAAGCAGATTGTTCACTCTAGTGAACGAAAACAAAATACAACGCAACAAACTTAAAACCAACCTGTTTTAGATGACTGTGAATGAAATGAAGCTGCACGGTTAGAAAACCCGTCCCTTAAAGGTTTTATACGGTCACTCTATTAGATTGTGAGTATCAGACCGCAAAGCCTCAGGATTAGATGCAGTTCAAAGTTCTGTTTACCAACAACAATGGTAACAGAAATATAGAGCAAAGTTGATGGCAGAAAACCGTGAAGCGTAGTAACAACAATGAGCAATTCGAAGAGAAAAGAGAGAGTAGAGAGCAACCAAACAATGTTTTCTGTGTGTTTCTAACAACCGGTTTAACCCGATATTTATATTGGTTAAAACCGTAACTCCCATATTAATGATATTAAATAAAATAAAATTTTATTATTAACATCATTAATCTCATTAAAAATTTAAAAATTTAAAACAAAACCGATTTGTCATTAATTAAAATTTTAAATAAAATCAAGTTTTAAATACAACCAATTTGACATAAATGTTATTTTAAATAAAACCGATTTATCACAGAATTAAGAATCGTTTCTCAGTTTTCTTTATAATTTTCTACAAATAGAAAGTTCGGTAGCTCAAGACGAGGCTGAGCGTTGCACCCCCACCATAAGCCTGTTTCTACCTATGTGAGATGGAAGAAAACTTCCAATCTTCCACAATATTTTCAACAATCCCCCACCAGGTTGGATAGTTTTTCTGACATTCACAAAAGATGGTGTTACAGTGGTGTCACTAAGATTAAACCATGTTTAATGTAAGTATACAAGAAGAGATCAATTCAATGGTATCCTTAGGATTTAAACCTTGAACCTTAAGACCGCTTCGGCTTGCTTACACACATCACCTTATTTCTTTGCTTTCTCATTGAGCGCGAATATGGTCATGCGCTAAAATCCTGTTTCATGACCTTTTAGAAGAGAAACCACAACTCTCCATTTGAGGCGGCACCACCTCTCAGTCATGTAGGCAAAATTCTATAACATCTTCATTGCTAAGATGCCTCTAAATTCTGTTAAGATATTTAATTCATCCTCGTTCTCGGCAACGACGTACTATCAAATACCTTACACGGGTCTATCTAGATTGATAATACCTTCTATCAATTGAGTGACTTATTATTACCCATTAAACTTGGGAGATAGGAGCACTAAATCCAAGTTGGGTTCCCATCACTAATCGATTATGCGTGATTTCAGACCCATGTCTCTGGTAGTTGATCCTACTAAGTCTCTCGTTAGAGGCTTAGTCAATGGATCTGCCAAGTTTCCACATAACTTGACATATACTATACTAATGGTACCATTTTCTATCAGTTGTCTCACATAATTATGTCGGAGACCTATGTGTCACGACTTCCCATTATACACATCATTGTATACTTTTGACAGTGTGGCCTCACTGTCACAATACATGGGAATCGAAGGAGTTGGATGAGGCCATACATGGATATCTGACAGCAGATCTCTAATCCATTTGGCTTCTTTTCCCGCAGCAGCTAGAGTTATGAATTCGACTTCCATAGTCGAATGAGCGATACATGTTTGTTTATTGCTCGCCCAAGAAATCACTCCACCACCAAGCGTATAAATCCACCCACTTGTGGATTTAGAATCACTTGAATGATCTATCTGTAACACCCCAAAAATGGGATAACAACAATTTCCGGGAAATGGAAATGTGGTATATAGAATGCCATAGCATGAGCCTTCTAAAAATGGGGAAACATATAAAACCTGTTTAGTTACAGTTTGTAATTTACGGAAGATAAATAACAACCATCTAATCTAATTTCTACACAGAAATAAGATTACAAAAAGGGTGTCGCCTAAAATTCCCATATAAAGTGCACCCAAATGCACTATCCCCAAGGTCTCACCAAGTCCGCCTAAACCTTCTTAGGAACGACACCAATAGAACCTGAGATACACATAAACACCAAACAAGTGTTAGGCCAAAAAGCCTAATGGGGTTTAATGACAAGTAATAAATACATATATGACAAATTATATAATTCCATCAACTTTCACAACCAAGATTGGAATCAATGGGGGAGACCCATAATCAACGTTCTAAAAAACTCGCCGCACAGCCGCCATGGCACCAAGGCTTGTGTCTCACGCCACGTTAAACCCGTGACACGCCATGGCCTAATGCACAATTTCGTAATGCAATATTTGATTTTTCTTTACGTTTTTAATGTCTTATTTGCAAGTTTTTTAATATATACCATAATTTAACTTGCTTATTACTATTGACTCATTGAGTAACACTACAAAACATATGTTTTTATATATAATGATATATATGAATTAGAAAAATAACGCCATAAGTCACGCATTGAAAACGCCCTGGCTCCTAAGGCTTGAGGCTTGGCCTCGCCGCTACGCCACAACTCATGCCATTTACAACGTTGCCCATAATACCAATCAAATCACACCCAATAGACGAGATACCTTAGTGCCCACTTCTACGAGTGTCACCACAAGGCCCGGCACACCCGAGGATACAACATAGGCATTGCCTCTAGTGGCGGAGGTCTAGGCACATACCATCGCGGTGGCGCCCAAGACTATGTCCTCCTAGTGTCCATTTGACTTGGTTCATCCACACATTTCATTTGTGACCATGTAGCATACTAGCCCACACTAAGTGTATTCGCACCATGGTTTATCATATGATCCAAATATATCAATACATCATCAACTAGGCGTATGACGTATAAATACTTATTCATTATGACCATTTATGCATATATCCATTAAAGAATTTACTTATAAAGTGAAATATCTCCCCAACACTTAAATAACAATATCATAGAGATGCCCGACGACTTTGCCCAGGGCATTATCACTGGGTCATTGTTGCTGGTGGCTATGCACCCTTTGCTTACTCTCAACGACTATGCCATGCGACTTTGCCCTTGGGCATTGTCGCTAGGCAAGGTTGCTGCCACCTTACCAGGGGCTGTTTCCCGACCGATACTTGACCAAAACTTCCCTAAATGAACCCTTAACTTTGAGGCAACATTAATAAACAAATTTTAGTCATATACTTGCAAGTAGGTAAAGGAATATAGCATAATAATTACCTTAAATAACTAGTGGTTTTCCGGGCGTTACAATCTTCCCCACCTAATTTGAGATTTCGTCCCCGAAATCCCAATCTAAGGAAACAAGTGGGTTAACGCCACTTCATGTCTTCCTCCGACTCCCAAGTCATGTTGGCACCGCGATGGTGCTTCCATTGGACTTTAACCATTGTCACCTCTTTGTGATGAAGTTTCTTCGTCTTGAAGTCTAGTATCGCCTCCGGTTCTTCCACACATCGGCTCCAGTTGTCCCCTCGAATCTCTGTCAATGGGATTATGCTTTCTTCCTTGGCTAGGCACTTGCGAAGGTAACAAACATGAAAGGTAGGATGTATTCCATCCCTTTCCGGTGGTAAATCCAACTGGTATGCTTGGAGTCCAATCTTCTCTAAGATAACAAAGGGTCCAAGGAAACGGGGGTTGAGCTTCCCGCGTTTCCCAAAACGGATTATCCATTTACATGGTGACACCTTCAACATCACTTGGTCACCTACTTGAAATTCGATCGGTCTTCTCTTTTTATCCGCGTAGATTTTCAATCGGTCTTGGGCCGCTTTTTGCCGCTCTCGGATTTCCTTCACTTTATCCGCGGTCTTTTGAACGATTTCTGGCCTAGCGAATTGTTTCTCCCCTGCTTCAAGTCAACAAGTCGGGGTCCCACATTTTCGGCCATAAAGAGCTTCAAATGGAACCATCCCGATACTCGAATGGTAGCTATTATTATAGACAAATTTCACTAACGGTACGTGTGAGTCCCAATTTCCCCCGAAATCGATGATGCACGATCTCAACATGTCCTTGAGAGTTTAAATGGTCCTCTCGCTTTGTCCATCCGTCTGAGGATGGTAGGTCGTGCTCAACTTAACCTTTGTGCCTAACTCCATTTGTAAATCGTCCCAAAATTTTGAAGTGAACCGGCTATCTCGATCTGTCACGATAGATAACGGAACACCGTGCCTTGACAAGATTTCATCAAGGTACAATTTGGCTAACTTGTCCATGGGCAATGTCTCTCGCATCGCCAGAAAGTGCGCGCTTTTGGTGAGTCGGTCCACCACTACCCAACTCGTGTCGTGACCCTTCAAAGTCTTCGGTAGTTTAGTGACGAAGTCCATCGTGATGTGTTCCCACTTCCATTCCGGAATTGACAAAGGTTGTAAACTCACGTAGGGTCTTTGGTGCTCCGCCTTGATCTATAAACAAGTGACACATCTTTCCACATAGTTGGCCACGTCGAGTTTCATCACCGACCACCAATAATTCGACTTGAGGTCTCTATACATTTTCGTGCTACCGAGGTGTATAGAATACTTTGATTTGCGAGCTTCTTCTAGGAGGAGTTCACGGTTTCCTCCCAACTTTGGTACTCATACACGACCTTGGAATAACTTCAAGTCGCGACCATCTTCCGTCAATAATTTTTGTTCCACCTTGACAACTAGCTTAGCAACAGTTTGAGTATCATATAAGGACTCAAAGCAAAACTTCAGATACTTCAACTTATACCTCGGATCAAGCACAACCGCCAAAAACAACATGGGATTGATGAGATCTGGATCACCCCAATATTTGTAATATTTACTCTTCATCTTGGTAGCCATTTTGTATAACAATGAATCATTGTTACAAGCCAAGTAACCCAATTGAGAATCAATCTCACAAAGCTCATGAAAGAAATTGTTGGAAGTTACGTGCAATGTGCCACTAAACTTCAAAGTAACTTCGTAAAAAGTGGACAAAAAATTGACAAAAATAGAAGCACACTCCCAATCACTAGAACTAGGTGGACCAACCACCTTCTTGTCGTTTTCTTTCTCCTCAAAATAACTCACAAACTTGTCATCTTCCTCCGCATACCTTTCAAATGCCTTTTCAAATTTAAGAGCTACATCCAACATCATAAAAGTAGAATTCCATCGTGTAGGAACATCTAAAACCAACCACCCCTTGTATTCAATTTTTTCCTTCTCAACGCAAGACTTGAACTTTTGCAACCGTGAAGGAGATGAACGGATATATCTAACACAATTACGAATTGCAGTCATTGAATTATGCATCTCTTTCAACCCATCATTTACAATTAGGTTTACTATGTGAGCACCACACCTTAAATTCATGTACTCACCATCAAGAACGGATCCACCCCATGCATTAACCCTTCTTTTAATGAAAGCAACGGCTACATCGTTTGCAAATGCATTATCAACAGTAATAGTATTAACACTCTCAATCCCCCACCTAAGCAAACAAGTTTCAATAACCTTACCAATCATCTCACCCTTATGATTTGAAATCTGGCAAAAGTTTATAATTCTTTTATGTAAACGCCAATCACTATCAATGTAATGTGCAGTGAGACACATATATGCCATTTGTGTGGAAGATGTCCAACAATCAGTCGTTAAGCATATTCTTTGTCCATCCTTGTTTAACTTTTTCTTCAATTTGATACTCTCATCACAAAACAACCGATAAATATATCTAGCAACGGTCACTCTACAAGGGACACCAAATTTAGGTTGTAACTCCTTAACAAGTTCCCTAAATCCTTCACCATCTACAACCCTAAAAGCTTGTTCATCCTTAACCACAAACCTTGTTGGGTCTGAAATATGCCAAGGATGGTTCAACATGGTTACTACTTCTAGTTCAACATGGTTACTACTTCTAGTTCAACATGGTTACTACTTCTAGTTCAACATGGTTAATACTTCTAGTTAATACTTCTAGTTAATGCTGCTAGAAGAAAACAGTTAATACTTCTAGTTAATACTTCTAGTTAATGCTGCTAGAAGAAAACAGTTAATACTTCTAGTTAATACTTCTAGTTAATGCTGCTAGTTGATGGTTAATGTTGCTCAACAAGATTAGTACTGCTAGTTCAAAGTTAGTACTGCTTGAAGAGATTAATGCTGCTGAGCATGGTTAGTACTGCTAGAGTTAATACTGCTCAAAGTATTAATGCTGCTGAATATTAATACTGCTTATGAGATGGAGATCTGTATGGAAAGGATGACAGCTAGATAAACTGAAGATATTCATGGAAGCTGAAGATATTCATGGAAGATATTCTGAAGATATTTTATTAATTGTAATTAGCTTTTATCTTCAGTATATATATAGTATTGTTTAGAATAGTTAGAGATAACTTTTGATAATAATTGATAGAGAGAAAATCAACCTTAAGGCACAGATCCTAATTCTAGAGAAGTAGAATTCGTATTGGTGAGTCTGTTCATCAATATTGAGGTTGAGTGTGTAATCTTGTAGCTTCAAGCATTCAATACAAGTTTACAGTTTGTTAATCATATACTGTTTTGTTTACTGTTTTATTAAATATCAAAGTGTTATTCCGCAACTTCTTTGATATTAGTTTCTGAGAACTAATTCTTGTTAAGAATTCGATCCTGACAAGTGGTATCAGAGCTAGTGTATTCTCAGAAACATTCATTCAACATCTATCAATGGCTAAAGAATCAGAATCGACAAGCACTGCCATTCCCACTGAGGTAACATCTAATCTTTGCTCTAAATCCTGTATTGAAACCGTTCAAAGGTACAGGGATCACAATCAGGGTATGTGTGATGATCTTAAAAGATTAGAGAGAGATATAAAAGACTATGTAAGAATTGTTGAGAGCTTTGAGGAACAGATTAAAGTTTTCCAAGCCAATGAACTTCAACATTCTTATGATACAAATTACTGGAAGTGGGAGAAGAATGACCTAGAACTTCAGCTGAAAAAGTCTAAAGAGGAGAATGAGAAGATAAAGAGTGAGTTTGAGAAAGCCAAGCTGGATATTGAGAAATTTTCCAATGCTTCTAAAGCAATGGACTCTTTGCTCCAAACTCAAATCCATGACAAACTTAGAAGAGGAATAGGATATAACACCACACCACCACCATACAACAACAATTACATCCCTCCTATATCAGACCTGCTAGAGACCAAGGATAGGAAGGAATTGCCTGTTGGAGCCACTAAGGTAGATCCTTTAGACAAAGTGGTGGTTGAAACAGACTCTGAAGAAGAGAACTCTAGTGAAAAGAGTAAGGAGAACACTGGGAGTGGTGAGATTCCTCTAGAAAATCACATTATCACCAATGAGGGATGTGGAAAGACTTGGGTCAAATCTAAGGACATAGAAAAGACAGAGGGAAATTCTGGTAAGGTCCACTACAAACAGACAACAGTTGTGAATCCTGTCCCTTGCAAACAGTGTTCTTGCAATAAATCTAAGCCCCAAAAACATGACAAACCAAGGAGAAATCAGAGAAATTGGAATAATCAATGGGCACAAAAACAAGGGATTGATCTGAGTAAAATCAATAGACCAAAACCTTGTTTTTATCTGTGGAAAGCTTAATCATGTTGCCAAATACTGTTATTTCAATCCTATCAACCAAAGAGTTAATTTTCAAAGACAAACTCAAAACTCCTTTGGTTATAGGAAGCAAGGAAGGAATCAAATGGCTGAGAACAGAGCACCTAAAAAGTCTCTTGCTCAAAACAAGTTTGCTAAAACTAAGAAAAATGCTCCAAATAAGCCAAGGAGTAATTTAAAGACAAAGAAAGCAAACAACTTTGTTCAAGTTTGGGTTCCAATTGTAAAGAAAACTGTTAGTACTGCTATCCCAGATAGTACTGCTAACAGAAATAGTGCTGCTGCAACCAATACTACTGCTAACAAGGATAGTGCTTCTACTAGTATTAATGTTGCAAAGCCAATAATCTTGACAAAGTATTCCAGCCATGAGATTCCTAAACAACTCATCCAGACCAAACTGACAGATTATATAAATGAGAAAGGACAACCCAAGACCACTTTGGCTTGGGTTCCATCAAAGACTAACTGATTTATCAAGTGTGCAGGGCAACCAAAAGCTCAAGAGGAAGAGCATTTGGAATGAAGATAATGGTTGCTCTAGGCACATAACAAGGAACATGGACTGCCTTCAAATTCTTTAAAAGATTTGATGGAGGACATGTTTCTTTTGATCCAACAGAAGGTAAGAAAAGTGAAAAATGTATAGTTTCAAAAGATAAAGTAACTTTTGAAAATTTTATTGTATATGGTACTACTAACCTTGTGTCTGTAAGTGTTTCAGGTTGCTAATACTGAAAGGTAGTTAGTACTTCTAGTTCAGTGAAAACTGTCAGACTGTGTTAATGCTGCTGGTATGTGTTACTACTGCCAGTCTGTGTTAATGCTGCTGATAAGTGTTACTACTGATAATGTAAGTTTTCTATACCTAAAAATGATCTTCAATGATTTAATGTCAAACTTGGATATCAATCAAAAAGCTTTTATCTGTATCCAAGGTTTGTACAAGAAGTACTTAATAAGGAATTGACGGATTAACCTCATTTTAATGAGATATATGTACCTAAACCCCCTAAAGGCAAGGTTTTCTCAAACATGAGAAGATCTGCTAGGGACTCGGAAGGAGTTGACATACCATTGTTCTCTACAATGATGGTGATGTCCCACAATCAAGAAGGTAAGGCATCAGGGTCAAAGCCCTCATTAGACCAACCCACTGATGACCTATCCACACCTTCCACTACCAAGCATAAATCTTCAGATTCCTTTTGACAAACCAACATTCCCTATTACTATATTATATAAGGAAAAGATACTGAAGGTTCCTTCCCTTCTTGTATCTTCGACCTCAAAACCTACAAGCCCTCTGATGGAGCATTTTTCATCAGAGAATATCCAAAGGGAAACCATAGGGGTGTCTCCCAACCTCAAGAAGGTGCTCAATAAGGAGATGCAAGAGCATATGGGTTGTAAGGCTCACACTACTGACTTTGCACAAAGTGCAGGACAGGACAGTGTGAACATATCTAAGACCTTCCCCATGGCAACTTTAGATGAGTAATAATCTAAAGGTCCCAGGTGCCAAGAAACCAAGGGAGTAGAAGGTGCTTCTGCTAGGCAGAAGATCTCTACTAAAAGATCCAAGGATCCTTCAAAGGTGGTAAACACACCTAAAGGAGGTGAGGACAGTTTTAACTACAAAGAATTGATGTATACACTTGGTACAATTAGTCTGAAAGTTCACAATCAAATTATGGAGATAAAAGAGATGAAAAGGAGCACAGATCATGATTATTTCAAAAAGGGGGAGACTTAAACAACTGAATTTGAGAAGACATGAGAAGGAGAATCAAGTTGATATGAAATCTTATTTTGAGGGGGAGATAAGTGAAGAAGATGAAATAAAGCATTAACTACAGCAGAAACAGAAAAGAAGATAACAGCAGAAACTGAATCAAGAAGAACTAGTAATTGCAGAAAGTTTTGAAATTATCATAAAGACCCTATGTTGAAGAACTTAACTTCTCAGTTTTGAAAAGTTAAGTTAGGGGGAGATTGTTGGGTCTGAAATATGCCAAGGATGGTTCAACATGGTTACTACTTCTAGTTCAACATGGTTACTACTTCTAGTTCAACATGGTTACTACTTCTAGTTCAACATGGTTAATACTTCTAGTTAATACTTCTAGTTAATGCTGCTAGAAGAAAACAGTTAATACTTCTAGTTAATACTTCTAGTTAATGCTGCTAGAAGAAAACAGTTAATACTTCTAGTTAATACTTCTAGTTAATGCTGCTAGAAGAAAACAGTTAATACTTATAGTTAATACTTCTAGTTAATGCTGCTAGTTGATGGTTAATGTTGCTCAACAAGATTAGTACTGCTAGTTCAAAGTTAGTACTGCTTGAAGAGATTAATGCTGCTGAGCATGGTTAGTACTGCTAGAGTTAATACTGCTCAAAGTATTAATGCTGCTGAATATTAATACTGCTTATGAGATGGAGATCTGTATGGAAAGGATGACAGCTAGATAAACTGAAGATATTCATGGAAGCTGAAGATATTCATGGAAGATATTCTGAAGATATTTTATTAATTGTAATTAGCTTTTATCTTCAGTATATATATAGTATTGTTTAGAATAGTTAGAGATAACTTTTGATAATAATTGATAGAGAGAAAATCAACCTTAAGGCACAGATCCTAATTCTAGAGAAGTAGAATTCGTATTGGTGAGTCTGTTTATCAATATTGAGGTTGAGTGTGTAATCTTGTAGCTTCAAGCATTCAATACAAGTTTACAGTTTGTTAATCATATACTGTTTTGTTTACTGTTTTATTAAATATCAAAGTGTTATTCCGCAACTTCTTTGATATTAGTTTCTGAGAACTAATTCTTGTTAAGAATTCGATCCTGACAAACCTAGCCACGACTCTTCGACGTTTCTCTTTATCAAACAACCCCTCATTATCATTGATAGGAGAAAAGCTAAGCACTTTTTGTTTTTTATCAGACAAAGTATCCAAATACTTCTTACATTGGTTTCTCAAGTGATTCCACAAAGAACTTGTACCAATTTTCTTACTATGATAAGCATAGTCTTTTCCACAATAATTACACACACATCTAGAGTTCTTTTTGGAAAATTGATCCCAAACATTTGAAGCTCTACCACTTCTTTTTTTAGCCGTATTTTGTTCATCGGTGCCTTCAATTTTTGGAGATTTAGGGGTATTTTCCATTGTTCCTATAAATATTGATAAAAACAGTAAAGTTTATCAAAAAGTTTATCAGTGAATCAATCAATCATAGAAATTTTGACTCAAACAATCTCTAAAAATGAAAACAAAAAAGTTTATCAGTGAATCAATCATTGGAATCTACCAAATTTTTTAGTATTCAGGGTATCAGTGAAGTTTATCAGACTTCAAAGTTCAAACATCGTGTGAAATTCATATAAATCAAATAAAAGTAGCTGTTGGCAGCAACAGTAGGCGGTAGTAGGTAGATCATGTAGTGTGAATCAGTGAAGAACCTGTCGTGTGAAATTGTGAATCATGTAGTGTGAATCAGTGAAGAACGGATATGTACATGTAGGCGTGTAGCAGCGGCAACAGTAGGCGGCAGTAGGTGGAACCGTGGAAGCAGTCGGCAGCGGCAGCGGTCGGCAGCGGCTTCTTGATTTCTTCGATGTTCGATCGTTCACTTCACTACTTCAGTCCCAAAACGGCAAAACCTAATTCAATTTCAAGCGACAATGAGTCATTGAGTATGAGCCATGAGGCGCATAGTAAGTTAGTAACCGATTAAGGCTTGAATTTGGGCTTAAGCTTTGGGCCTTTATTTAGTTAGCTAACATGGGCTTTATAAATTATATAACTGAAAATTATAAATTAGACTTTGTATTTAATTTATAACTTCAGTCTTGAGCTGTAAATATATATATATATATATATATATATATATATATATATATAATTTTATAAATAAAAAAATAACGGTGGGTTGGCGGGTTGGGTTGAGTTGAGTTTTCTTAACCCAATTTCAACCCTTATAATTAGCGGTTTGGCGGTTCGGGTTTAATCGGGTTGGGTTGGTCGGGTTTCGCGGGTTGGGAATTTTCTGTACACCCCTACAAGTTATCATCCAAAGACTTAGAATAAAATTAAAGACAAACAAATGTTTTCAGATGTGGCTCATTGGATTCATAACTTAAAATATCTCAATAGATCAACTTCTGATCTATGTGAGCATACCTTTGGAATCCGATAGAAAGAATTTCCTTTCCCTCATCAATCAGATTCTCAAAGTACTTATGAAATATTCTAAGTATTTGATATCCGATAAACACTTACTTCATAAATGTCTATAACTAGAAATTGATGTATAGCTTATACTTTATAATAGACAAAGATAGGATTTTTACTTGTAAAAGTCTTGCAACTATCTGTATAGATTAAAAGAGCAAAAAACCTTCAACAAAATCAAAGACTAGTTGAAGAGAGTTCAAGATTGTCACCAAAGCGGATTGGTCAATCATCTAGACGAAAAAAGATCAATACAAGATATTAGTCAACTAGCAGTCTCACAAATAACACTACTGGCATGTCGGATTTTGAAGTGCAAACTTTTCCAGCAAGTTTGGCTCACCAACTTTCTTAAACTCTCATCCTAGTATGGGTACATGCAAAAAAATGTCAGTCAAAGTCAGTTCTAAAGCACTATTTATTAGTGTCATACTTTCTTTACTGTCCCCTCTGCATACCAAAGGATGGGACGGGTTAACAAGTGTCCACATCAAATGCAAAGGTTGAAGTGAAAAAGTACAAGCATGTATGGATCAACAAATCAGATGGAGACACGTGTTAAAGTTGAAGGAAAACATTTAATGAAATGGAGGCTATAAAAGGTCTTCATTGTCATTGTTTGCAAATTACACGTTTTGAAAGAACCTCTCCATGAAAGCTTCAAAGTAAATTCAGCGTCACAATCTGAAGACTATCTTAGCTCTTCAAATCTGAAAGATAACCTTCTTTCTTCTCTTTTTTAGTGTTAGTAAATTTGTCAACGGTCAAATAATTTAGGATTACAGGTCTTACCTTCCTATCTTCCACAACATATCAGTAATTTTATGTTTTAATAAAATATAAAATTAAAAGTGAAAATTTATGGTGTTTGTATTTACCCCCCCCCCCCCCCAAAAAAAACACCTTATGTGTAAATCATTATGGTCCAGGACCAACACCATCTACGATCTCTATGCTCCAATTCAATCTACAAGAGAGATATGGAACTCTTTTGAGAACAAATACAAAACTAAGAAGCAAGGTGCAAAAAAGTTCGCTGTCTTTTCTTTCTTTAAATTTTCTATGAAAGATCAAGGGTCTATCCTTGATCAAGTATATGAGTTTCTTGTTATAGTGTCTAAGCTGAAATAACTTAATATTGAAATTTCTGAAAAGTTGGTGGTGGGAACAATGAAATCATTGCCATGTTACCCCATAATGATACGACTATTGGAAGAAATTTATGCATACCATCGAAGACTTCAATATTGAACAATTACAAAAGCTTCTAAAGATTGAAAAAGAAACGTGAATGTGTGAGAAGAATGTGAGTGGTAATTCATCAACTTCAAAAGTAAACCATGTTAATTATAAGAAGACAAATAAGAAATGGAAAGTCGAGGGTAATTTCCCTACATCCAACAAGAAAGGTAAAAGGCCCTTGACCGAATTGACATGTTATTGTTGCGGTGAAAAATGTCACGTGAAACGATCCTGCAAAAATTCCAAGAATAAATCAAATGAAAAGAAAAGAAAGGAATGAGCAAATGTGGTAAGGAATTTTGATAATGTTGAAATCATTGCAATGGTTTCTAGATTACACGTTAGCATGGTTCAAGAAATGCACATAGCAAGTGTTACCACTTCAAGCGATTGGTGGTATGATTCGGGTGCTAGTTTGCAACAATAAATCTCTTTTCAAATATTACAAGGATGTGATTGAAAGACATGAAGCAATGATGGGTGATCATCATATTTCAAAAGTACATAAAATGACAACGGTGAAATTTTTCATTAGTTCGGGAAATATAGTGGTTCTCAAAGATGTATTTCATGTTCCTAGCACTAGGAAGAACTTGGTTTCTGGTTTTAAACTTTGTAAAAATGACATTAAAGTTGTAATAGAATCGGATAAAGTGATCATTGATGGATCCATGATTTTTTCCTAGTGGGGGCACATTTTAAGGTAAATTAAATGTCCGTAAAGTTGTCAGATGTATTTTTAGCCTAAATTAACCGTTTCAAGGGATTTTTAAGTTTTTTTGTCGATTTCGATGGACTTTTTCGGGGCTTTTAGTTGATTTTGAGAGCGTTTTTTGGTTGGTTTCGATGCACTTTTTTGGTTGATGGGGTCCTAGACAAAAAATTACGGGGGGAAACTCAAGGTAAAAAGTTATATATATATATATATATATATATATATATATATATATATATATATATATGGTCCCCTTCATTTGCTAACCACCGCATTAGTGCTAACCAAATTTCGACAAATCAGAAGCTTTCATTTGTTTATGTTAATCGATTAAGGCTATTAAATATCGAATGGCATAATTGGAATTCTATAAAATCGCCCAATTTAATGCATACCATATTTTAAGGAGTTTTAAATTTGGTATTTATCTAAACAATAAATGTATTAATTCAAATTTAAAGTTTGATTTGTATGTGTTTATGAATGGAAGTTATCTTTTTCCTTAATTTTAGCATTTGATATATTTCTCATGCCATAGCCAATTTTACCAAAAAAAAAAAAATTGTTTTACTAAGATTCAAAATGAACAACTATAGACAATATACAAAAACACTGTGCACATATCCGATAGTTGTGCACATATGAATATATGATTATAGTACATGTATGAATTTCCCCAAATGTGCACATATGCATTTTCAATTACAGTGCACATATGCATGTAATATTTCATCAAACATATTTCCATATTTAAAGGAGTTTTTTAATTTGGTAGTTATCCTGATATTAAATATATCGCCCCATTTAATCTATTTCCATATTTAAAGAAGTTTTTTAATTTGGTAGTTATCCTGATATTAAATATATTAATTTAAAATTTTATTTTGATCTGCATCTTATAAATTTGGTAATAGACAGAACTATGCATATATGCATTTGAGAAATATGTCCATATTCATATCCGATAGTTGTGCACATATGCATGTATGATTATAGTACATGTATGTATTTCTCCAAATGTGCATTGTAACACCCCGAATTTTTCGTTGTGTAACCTTGCTATTCTTATGTTAAGCTTTTGTCGTTAGCTCCGTGTTTGGTTGGTTGTCGTTTTGGATTTTGTGAAGTTTGGGGAGAAACAGTGAATTACGCGAGTTACACCGCGACTAGAAGTCGCGGCACAACCCGCGTAACCCTCTGTTGGATACCAGAGGAGTATACCTCTGTTGTGAAGGTATAATCCTAGCGAAGGAGTATACCTTGGTTTTGCGCTTAGGGCTTGATCTCACGTTGTAGCACGAACTTTGTGATTCGTATCCGCGGACTCCAATTGGTTTAGCTCGTAACTCGGATTGTTGTCCTAACTTTGTGTTACGCCACGATCCTCGGTAAAATGTTTTGTTTTCGGTCCTTTTATGGCATGTTTATAACGAAAAAGCCCGATTGTGGCAAGGACCTAAATTGTAAACTTAATCTCTTTGGAAATGTTATCTTGGAACTGATGTTTTATCTTTTGAGCTTATAAACTGTATGTTCTCACCAGGCATTAAAGTCTGACACTTTTTCTCGAATGACGTGTATAACAGGTTTCCATTAGCGGTGGGTGCCGAGGGTTTTGGAGAGACGAGTTTTGAGTCTCGAGGTTTTTGGAGATATTTTAGTATTGATGCTGGACATTGTTAAGTCCCATTCTTTTGATGAAATCCTTGTATAGGATTGTATAGTCTAAAGGACTGATCCCATTTATGGGAAGTTAATGGATTTACTTTCGTCATATTTGTCAGGTTTTCCATGTTTTAATTTACTCTGATTTTTAGGGTGTTACAGGTTGGTATCAGAGCTCTAGTTTAAACGAACTAGGCATGAATGTAAGATGTCTAGACTTAGACTGAGTATATTAAGAATTGATCCGCGAGAATTGGGTAGAGCTCCTAAGTTGGGTTAGTCTTAGAGTCGACGGAAAGTACGTTTATCAGGCGTTGTAGTAGTGGTGACAAGAACCGTTATGTGTTGTATGTTCATAATTTCACTTAGCTAATGTCATTATGAGGATATTGTACGTAAGAGTGCTTGATTTGCTGTTAATATGACAATTGGTAATGTGGCAGTACGTTTCCTTTCGTGTTTTCCTATCTCTCTCTTATCTCTTTCTTTGTTCTGTGAAGCTGTTCAGTATGGTGAATACGCGTGGTAGACCGCGTACTCGTGTTGACGGTCTGGAAGCGACAGCCTCCACCGCTGATCGGTTGGAAGGAGTTGAGGTTTTCGTGAGTCCGCCAGTTCATCAGGTGCTAGGTGGGGGCCAGAGGTTATTCCTCGAGTAGACCTAGCTTCGTCCCACCCACTCATCGGGGATGCTAACCCCCAGTCAGAGTTGTTGGCCAGCGTGATGTTGGCAATGAGAGAAGAGATGGCGAAGCAGCAAGAGTTTCTGCTAAAAGCAATGGAGGATTGCGACGTAAACAATCGGAGAAGTGAGACGGTTGTGGAGAACGTCGTAGCAGGTTCTGGAGGTGATGGTATAAGGGTCACAGCGATAGAGCGAGGGATTTCTGGTGCTCCGGGGAATAGGAAGAGTTGTTCCTATAAGTCCTTTCTGAGTTGCGGACCGCCAGAATTCTTCGGTTCTGATGACCCGGTGGTATGTGTAAAGTGGATCCGAGCGGTTGAGCAAGCTTTTGGCTCTTCCGAATGTGGTGATGATCAGCGGGTGCGGTTTGGTACCCAACTGCTGAGGGACACTGCACTCATCTGGTGGAATATCATCCAATCCACTTTATCTCCTGAAGTGTTGGCTCAGTTGTCTTGGGCCGAGTTCAAGAAGAAGTTGTTAGGGGAATTCTGCAACGAGAGGACGATGGACCAAATTGAGAAAGAATTCCGGTCTTTGGTGAAGGGAAGTCTGACGGTGAGGGAGTACACCAGTCAGTTTATGGAAAAGCTTGGTCTAGTGGGGCATGCTGCCCCAACAGAGAAAGACAAGATGAAAGTTTATCTCAACGGCTTGCCAGCGGACATGCAATCGATGGTCCATAATTTCAAGGCTTCTAACCTCCGAGAGATGGTGGAGGAAGCTCAGTTCATGGAGGAAATGTTCGCGAAGAGCAAATATGAGAAGGCAGTGGTGGTGCCTAAAAAGAGAAAGTGGGAGAGCAGCTCAGTACCTCCCAAGCGGACCCGACCTTTTGTTGGAAACCGCAACTTCGGCAGTTATCAGGAAGCAAAGTGGTGCCCGAAGTGTCGGACCAAGCATCACGGTAACTGTTACAGCAATTCTCAAACTTGCTATAAGTGTGGGAAGCCTGGTCACACTGTCAGAGATTGCCCAGTCAAAGGACCCATCTGTTATGAGTGCAAGGCACCGGGGCACGTGAGAAAAGATTGCCCGAAGCTGGTGTCGGGTGGAACGCCAGCAAGGAAGGAGAACCCTCCGAAGGCTCTGGGTCGAGCATTTCAGATGACGGCCGAAGAGGCCAGAGCATCTGCTGACGTGGTATCGGGTACTTTCCTTATAAACTTTGTACCTGCTCGTATTTTGTTCGATACGGGTGCTAGTTTCTCTTTCGTATCTGAATTGTTCCGTCAGAAAATTGTTGTGCCCACTACTAGTCTTGAGGATGCGTTAGTAGTAGAAATAGCAGATGGTAGACAAGTTCTAATCCGCGAAGTTCTGAAGCAGTGTGCTCTCAGTATCGAAGGGAGAGAATTCCCGATCGATCTGCTACCGATGTCAATCGGAGGTTTTGATGTGGTAATCGGTATGGATTGGTTGTCAAACAATCAGGCCGAGTTCGTGTGTTCCAAGAAGATGATTCGACTTCCCAACCCCTCTGGCGAAGTCGTGGTCATCTATGGCGAAAAAAGAAAGGGGGAAATGGCAATAATCACAATGGCAAAGGCACGCAAGTGCTTAGTAAAAGGATGTTCGTCTTTCCTAGCCTATGTGATCGATGCCAAGTTAAATAAATCAAAGCTGGAAGATGTGAAGATCGTGCGTGAGTTTCCAGACGTCTTTCCGGACGACTTGCCCGGGTTACCACCCGATCGTCAGGTATAGTTTCGGATTGATCTTGTGTCTGGCGCTGCACCGATCGCTAAAGCACCTTATCGTTTAGCGCTATCGGAGATGCAAGAGATGGTGGCACAACTCCAAGAGCTATTGGAGAAAGGTTTCATAAGACCGAGTTCGTCACCCTGGGGAGCTCCGGTCTTATTTGTCAAGAAGAAGGATGGCACAATGAGAATGTGCATTGATTATTGTGAGTTGAACAAAGCTACAGTAAAGAACAGATATCCGCTTCCGAGAATAGACGACTTGTTCGATCAACTTCAAGGAGTGGGTTGCTTTTCTAAAATCGACTTACGTTCGGGTTATCACCAAGTGAAGGTGAGAGAAGAAGATGTTCCGAAGACAGCCTTCAGAACGCGTTACGGCCATTACGAATTCCTTGTAATGCCTTTTGGTCTAACGAATGCACCAGCTGTGTTTATGGACTTAATGAATAGAGTGTGCCGACCATTCCTCGACAAGTCGGTCATTGTATTCATTGATGACATACTCGTGTACTCCAAGAGTGAGTCAGAGCACGAGCAACATTTACGTGAAGTTCTGGAAGTTTTGAGAAAGGAAAGGTTGTACGCCAAGTTTTCAAAGTGCGACTTTTGGCTTAAAGAAGTACAGTTTCTGGGTCACGTAGTCACTCGGGTCGGAGTGAAGGTTGATCCCTCCAAGATTGAAGCTATGATGAATTGGGATCCTCCTAAGAGTCCATCCGAGATCCGAAGTTTCTTGGGTCTGGCAGGATACTACAAGAGATTTATCCAAGACTTTTCAAAGATCGCTTCTTCCTTTACAGTTCTGACTCGGAAGAACGTGAAGTTTGAATGGACCGAAACCCAAGAGAAGGCGTTCCGGATCCTTCAAAAGAAGTTGTGTGAAGCTCCGGTCTTGACGTTACCTGAAGGGTCGGAAGATTTCGTGGTATATAGCGACGCTTCAAAGATGGGACTGGGATGTGTGTTGATGCAACGAGGCAAGGTGATCGCTTATTCCTCGAGGCAGCTTAAGATACACGAGCAGAACTATCCAACCCATGATTTGGAATTAGCGGCGGTGGTGTTCGCTTTGAAGCTTTGGCGACACTACCTATACGGCACGAAGTGTACTCTTTACACGGATCACAAGAGCCTGAAGTATGTCTTTGATCAGAAAGAGCTGAATATGAGGCAAAGGCGGTGGCTCGAGTTGCTGAAAGATTACGACTGTGAATTGCTTTACCATCCAGGTAAGGCGAACGTGGTGGCCGATGCGCTAAGTCGGAAGGACTATAGCGGGAGTATTCGGGCTACCCATTCAAGAATAGAGCTTGTGTCTAGTCTTGTTGAGAAGATCAAGACATCTCAAATGGAAGCATTGTTGGAAGAGAATCTAAAAGATGAAGTCATGACTAAGCAGCGTTTGCTCTTAACGAAAGATAGCCGTGGAGTGAAACTGTTCAGCGGTCGTGTGTGGGTGCCCAAGATTGGGGGTAACCGTGATCTGTTGTTAGAATATGCACACAAGTCTAAGTATTCCATACATCCGGGAAGCACAAAGATGTACAGGGACTTGAAGCTGCACTATTGGTGGCCGGTAATGAAACTTGATGTAGCGCGTTACGTTGAGCGTTGTGTGACGTGTTCGCAAGTTAAGGCCGAACATCAGAGACCATATGGGAGTCTTCAGTCTTTAGAGATTCCCGAGTGGAAGTGGGAGCATATCACCATGGACTTCGTGATGAAGCTACCTAAAACTCTTCGAGATCACGATACCATTTGGGTGATAGTTGATAGATTGACAAAGAGCGCTCACTTCTTGGCTATGCGCGAGACTCTACCGATGGATAAGTTAGCAAAGCTTTATATCGATGAGGTGGTCTCAAGGCACGACATACCATTGTCGATCGTGTCGGATCGCGACAGTCGGTTCACTTCGAACTTCTGGGATGGATTTCAGAAAGAGCTTGGTACTCGAGTGAAGTTGAGTACGGCTTACCATCCGCAAACCGACGAGCAGAGCGAACGAACGATCCAAACCTTGGAAGACATGTTGAGGTCTTGTGTCAGCGATTTCGGGGGTAGCTGGGACACTCACCTGCCTTTGGTGGAGTTTGCTTACAACAATAGCTACCACTCGAGTATCGGAATGACACCCTTTGAGGCTTTGTATGGGCGGAAGTGTCGGACTCCCGTGTGCTGGATTGAAGCGGGAGAAAAGCAGTTCGCCGGACCCGAAATCGTGCAAGAGACTGCCGAAAAGGTCAAGTGCATTCGTGAAAGAATGAAAGCGGCTCAGGATCGTCAGAAAAGCTATGCCGATAAGAAGAGGCGGCCGATGGAATTCCAAGTGGGCGACCGTGTTATGCTTAAGGTGTCGCTGTGGAAAGGCATTATACGGTTCGGAAAACGTGGGAAGTTGAGTCCCCGTTTCCTCGGACCTTTCAAAGTGCTTAAACGGGTGAGTTTGCAAGCTTACCAGTTGGAACTGCCACCGGAGTTGAGCAGAATACACAACACGTTTCATGTTTGCTACCTCCGGAAATGTTTGGCGGTGGAAGACAGCGTCATTCCCCTTTCAGAGTTAAGGGTAGACGAAGGTAACCGTTGTGTGGAAGAACCCGACGCCATCTTAGAGAGAAAGTCTAAGAAGTTGCGTCATAAAGAAGTCACCTTGGTCAAGGTGCAGTGGAAGCATCACCGGGGAGCGAATGTGACGTGGGAAGCCGAGGAGGATATGAAGCGAAGATATCCTCATCTTTTCGAATAGTTTGGATTTCGGGGACGAAATCATTCCCAAGTTGGGGAGGATTGTAACACCCCGGATTTTTCGTTGTGTAACCTTGCTATTCTTATGTTAAGCTTTTGTCGTTAGCTCCGTGTTTGGTTGGTTGTCGTTTTGGATTTTGTGAAGTTTGGGGAGAAACAGTGAATTACGCGAGTTACACCGCGACTAGGAGTCGCGGCACAACCCGCGTAAGCCTCTGTTAGATATGGGATTTTAAGAACTACGCGAGTTATA
Source organism: Arctium lappa (assembly GCA_023525745.1). NCBI lineage: Eukaryota > Viridiplantae > Streptophyta > Magnoliopsida > Asterales > Asteraceae > Arctium > Arctium lappa. Next base: position 597,163 of record CM042062.1, on the reverse strand, counting down.
CCGCGACTAGAGGTCGCGGCACAACCCACGAAACCCACTGGATGATTAGGGTTTTTGGGACACGGGCGAGTTATGCCGCGAGTTGAAGTCGCGGCATAACCCGCGTGGTTGCTTTGACCGCCTTAAGAGGTTCAGTTTCCCAAGATTTCATTATCACAAATCTAAATATCTTTCTCTCTCTAATTCTCTCTCTCTATTTATCTTTCGATCTTCGAAGTCTCGTTTGGTTGCTAGTTTTCGGTGTTTCTAGCAAGGGATCGGTGTTTTAAGCTTCACCTCTTCGTCGTGATCATTATCTGGTTTTCTAGGTTTTATTCCAAAAACCTATCGGTGAGTTCCTACTACTATTTTACAAACTTTATACATGTCAAAACTCTTATTTGCGAAATCTAAGGTATTTCTACGGTATGATTTCATGATCTCTACATTTTGTTATAAATGAAGTTTTTGGTGATCTTCGGGGTTCCCGATCAGATTTGACCAAAATGACGGGTTCCGCCTTATTAAAGTAAAATGATGTTTTACTTGCACATTTTGTGGTCGTTTGAAAAGAATATTTCTGAACTCATTTTAATGATTTTCATTCTTACCAGAAGTTGAACTGGGAGTAGCATTTTGTTTATAAAATGTACTTATACCATATATTTATTTATGGTTGGTCACATATGTTGTTGTGACGAGTCCTTACCATTACTAGTGGATCCCTAGGTTTTGAGTAGACTGTATTGCTGGGATGATACATTCCCCAAATTTGTAGCTATGGATTCACTTGTTCCTATAGGGCAACTTGGTACGGTTATGTGAGGCCGGATACTAGCCATGGTTCATAGTGATCCTAGCGAAGGAGTATACCTTGGTTTTGCGCTTGGGGCTTGATCTCACGTTGTAGCACGGACTTTGTGATTCGTATTCGCGGACTCCAATTGGTTTAGCTCGTAACTCGGATTGTTGGCCTAACTTTGTGTTACGCCACGATCCTTGGTAAAATGTTTTGTTTTCGGTCCTTTTATGGCATGTTTATAACGAAAAAGCCCGATTGTGGCAAGGACCTAAATTGTAAACTTAATCTCTTTGGAAATGTTATCTTGGAACTGATGTTTTATCTTTTGAGCTTATAAACTGTATGTTCTCACCAGGCTTTAAAGTCTGACACTTTTTCTCAAATGACGTGTATAACAGGTTTCCATTAGCGATGGGTGTCGGGGGTTTTGGAGAGACGAGTTTTGAGTCTCGAGGTTTTTGGAGATATTTTAGTATTGATGCTGGGCATTGTTAAGTCCCATTCTTTTGATGAAATCCTTGTATAGGATTGTATAGTCTAAAGGACTGATCCCATTTATTGAAAGTTAATGGATTTACTTTCGTCATATTTGTCAGGTTTTCCATGTTTTAATTTTCTCTTATTTTTAGGGTGTTACATGCACATATACATTTTCAATTACAGTGCACATATGCATGTAATATTTCATCTATTAAACAACATATTTCTTGAATCAATCATCAAGAAGATTCAAAACTAACAAAAAAGATGCCATTTACATACAAAACTCTCTCTATGCACTTCATCTTTTATCCACCAAAAACTAACAAAAAACAAGTGAATTTTTCACAAAAAAAATTGAACTAATCAAAAACTACAACTAATACTAGCTATCAAGAGTCACCGGAAATGCCTTGTCGCCGCCACCACCATCTCATTCTCCGGCGGTGGTTTCACGTACTTTCCGATCACTTTCTGGTGAGTCCGGTTCTCGATCCTTTGAATCTTGGCTCGTGTTTTTTGCTTCTTCGTTCCTCTCTCTCTTCTTCGTTTCACGGTGGATTGGAAGTTGTAGGGATGGTCGGCGGGAAGAGTGACTGGTGGAATTTGGAAGCCGGAGTTGTAGATGTAGGAAATGGAGAATTCGTTGAAGGTAGGAGATTGAGATGGAGAAAAGATGAAAACAATGCCCATGATGCCCACGATTTTGGGGATCAAATCCCTAATTATTTGAGATTTTAATTTGGTAGGTGTATATTCCCCAAATTAAAAGGAATCGTATTTTGACCGAAATCCCCCTGTGCATACATGCATTGTATTTTTTTCAACCGTTTTTAATATTTTATTTTAATAAAAAATCAATTAATTGTGGACCATTGATCTCATTAATCTACGGTTGAGATTGGTTAACACGGTTAGCACCAATCTCACGGTTAGCAAATGAATGGACCTATATATATATATATATATATATATATATATATATATATATATGTTTTTACCTAAGAAATTTCTCTTTTTTTCTTTTAATCCCCCCCCACCCCCAATTCTTAACTAAATTTGCCCCTAAAAGTGATTATATCTAAGGTCAATGTGTTTCTAAGGATAGCCTATGTCTGTGACAACATGTTCAAACTATCTATTAATGAAACTTCTAGTCCTGCTTACTTATTGGATTTCATGTTTGCTTTTAATAGTATCACGTCCCACATAATCGTACCAAGTTGCATCCGAAGATCCAATGTCTCAACTAGTTACAAAGGAGAACAATATCTCAAAATAAGCCGACTCCTATTCCTATGGATCCAATAGTAATAGTCTAAGGCTTGTTACAATTACATTTGTGACAAAACTATAATCACATATATAGTTCATAGTAACATTTCCATAAAATGGTTTCCTTTCATAGATAACATTATATGAACTAGGGTCCCCTTCTTTTGTTAACCAAGTCATTGGTCATTAGTCGTGTTAACCAATTATCAACCAATCAGATTCATCTAGGGATGAGCAAAACGAACCGTTTTCCTGAACTGAACCGGTACCGTACCGGTACCATATATTCGGTCTGGGATTCGGTTCCAACTATTTAAGAATTTCGGTATTCGGGATTTCGGTATTCGGTACCGGGAATTTCCCGAAAATACCGAAACCGAACCGTTGATTTTATAGGTTAGATTTTTTAAATCTTCTTTGATTCTGTAATATTTTCCTAATATTATGAAGATTATCTTTTCCTAATCAAATTAAATCATCTTCTAAACAACTTAAACTTTCTCCATAAGTACCTATTATTCTCCAAATTTTTTATCACCGTCAAAAAATTGGCACCTACATTGACATAAAAAAAAAACGACGAATTCGGGATTCAGGATTCGGGATTTGGCACCTCTATGGATCAAACTCAAGTAAGTTTTTATGTTCTTCGTTAAAAAGATGTAAAAACATGTTTTTGGTTAAAGTAATCATGCATTCATATCAATTGGATTTCTTTTAATTAGATATTTGTGAACTTAGTCGTTATTTATAATGTTACTTATGATTATCGTTAAACAACATAATCCTTTATAAGCCTTGAACTAGCTTATATAAATGTGTTCAAATAAATCGTGAAATTCTGATGGCCTAATCACTATTATGTAGCAATTAGAGTTAATTGTGATGTACTAAATTTACAACATGAATTCAATTTAAATAAAATTCAAAACTTACATAGTATTCCATATAGGATTTATGCACAAATTGGGTATCAAAACATTAACTATGGTACCCAATCGATTCACATTCATGCATGCATTTTGAAAACCATATGAATGCTCAAGTCTCAACCACATCGTTAACTGCAGAGCAATCCGCTAATTATCAAAGATACAATGGTCTTCTTAATTGATTGTTTATAATTTGACCAAAAAGGTTTTAATTTTATTTCAATTATGTAAACCACTTCAATTTTTGTACCGATTCAATTTTTGGTAAGAAATTTTCACTACCAAATTGGGTTTTTTAATCACAAAATCATTACTTTAATAAAAAAAATATCACCTTTTTAAAGATGTTTTAACCAAACGTTTAATGATAAACATTTTCTTGTTAATTTGTTATTATATGTAAAACTGCATTTTGCATGATTTGGAACAACATAGCATCACATATATTATAATATATCATGTTTTATTTAATAGTATTTGAAAACGTAATGGGAAAAATAAACATATAAAATCTATTTATTTAATGTGTTTTTTTTTAGGGAGATGATTCATTTGTTGAGGAAACCCCTTATGTGGTACTCAACAATGATTCGGATGAGACACATAAAAAAGAAGATAATGTCGAATCAAATGGCAAAAGAAAACGAGCAAACAAAGGTCCTAAAGGAGGGAAGAAGAGGGCCGAGTGTTGCAAATACTTCGATATTTTGTTTATTGATGAGGATGGAGTAAAACGAAGACATGGAAAGTGCAAGTTTTGTGACACGATACTTAAAGTCGATCCGGTAAGAAATGGTATTTTTGGCCTTAAAAAGCATTATTCAAATTGTGACAAGAATCCCGAGTTTCGCATGAAAAAACAAAGTCATTTATCATTTAAAAAAGAAGCTAGTGGGGAAAGTAGTGTGCAAACTTGGAAGCATGATGAGGGTAGAATAAAAAAGGCTTTATTGAATTTGTTTGTTGTTGGTGAATTGCCTTTTAAATTTTTTGAAAATGAGGCCTTTGTTGAATACACTAGTGCTTTAAATGGAAGGTTTACTTTACCATCATGTCACAAAGTCTCTAAGGATGTTGGAAAATATTATATCGATGAAAGGAATAAGTTATTGGCTTATTTAAGTAAACCAACAAACGCCGTTCACTTGACTACGGATACTTGGACATCATCGTGCCAAAGGGTGAACTACATGGTTGTTACGGCTCATTTCATAGATGACGATTGGGTAATGCATAAACGAATTATTAACTTTAGACCCATTGATAGTCATAGGGGGGATGATGTGGGTCGTGAACTGTTAGATTGCATACATGGTTGGGGGATAAAAAATGTTATGACTATGACGGTTGATAATCCATCGAGTAATGATAAGGCGCTAGAGTATTTGGTGAAAAAGTTGCCTAATATGTATGATGGTGGGAGACATTTTCATGTTAGGTGTATGGCGCATATTCTAAACCTAATTGTGAAATATGGTTTAAAGGAGAACAATTATCATATTGATTGTGTGCAAAAGGCGGTTAGGTATATTAGACAATCGACGCAAAGAATAGCCAAATTTAAAAGGTGCATGAACGTTTGTAACATTGAATCAAAAAGGTTTTTGTGTGGTGATTGCCCTACTAGGTGGAATTCCACCTTTGAGATGTTGAAGATTGTCGTGGAGTTAAGGGAGGTATTTTTCATGTTTGAAGTTGAAGATGCTAGTTATTTTCGTGATCTTGATAGAGTGCCTGAACATTCAGATTTTGGTATGTGCAAACTAGTGGTCGAATTTCTAGAGAAATTCAAGATTAAAACGAAAATTGTATCGGCCACTTCAAAGCCCTTAGCTCATCTCTTTTTTAGAGAAATTCTAGATGTAGACAAGCATCTACGTGTGTGGGAGGAGAACCCCGATTTTTGTTTCATGGCTCAGTCAATGAGACAAAAATACGATAAGTATTTTGGGGGAAGTTTGACGAACTTAATGACTTCATGTATTTTGCCGTTATGTTGGATCCTACAATGAAATCATCTTTTATTGGACATGCGTTTAGAAAGATGATTATGTATAACATACCAAAGGACAAACCTATGTCAAAAGAATTGCTTGAGATGAATGTGGCAACTATGGTGCAAGAGCTTGAGAAAAGATTGGATGTTTTGTTTAAAATATACAAAGAAAGATTGGACACGGTTGACCTTACTTTCGCATCTCAAGAAGCGTGTAATGAAGAAGATTTGATATCATGTGATGTGGGTAATGATTTTTTGGGGGAATTTCTACATGTGGAAGAAAGTAATTCGGTTGCAATTGAAACTGAGTTAAAGAGGTACCTAAATGAGCCTAAAATTTTGTTTACTACCGGGTTTGATATACTTAGATGGTGGAAACAAAATGCTATGAGGTTCCCAATTGTATCTCGGATGGCCAAAGGTAGTTATTTAACTTTTCAAGCTTTTTTAACATTATGTTTTACATTTTATTGTTTATGAACTTTGTATTTTTTTTATAGATATTTTGGCAATACAAATTTCCACCGTGGCATCCGAGTTGGCGTTTAGTACAAGCGGTCGTGTACTAGACTCATACAGAACAAACTTGTCAACTTCCATAGTCGAGGCTTTGGTTTGCACTCAAGATTGGGTGAGAAAGTCGAGGAAACCGATTGTAGATGACATTGATGATATATTAAAGGACGATGACATTGCCAAAGGTAATAAAAATTATGTTAGCAACTTAGTATTAACTTTATTTGTTTCTTGATGGTTGTTGATATTAACTATCTTTGTTTCTTTTTGTATATATAGAGATTGAAGAGGCGATCAACGAACAAAACGGAAAAGGAAAAGCATAAAAGAATATCGAAGATTGTTGAACTTTTGCTTGGTTTTGAACTTTTAATTGTTATTTTTTTTTATTGTTGGGATTGATTTTGAAACACATTTGAATCATTATGAATATATTTTGGTTTGTGATTGGTTTTGATATATATTTGACACATTTTTTAATTTTCGGTCCTAAGTGGTACTAGTACCGATTTTCCCGTCCCGAAACCGTACCGGTACATACGGTTCGGTATTCGGTACCGTTTTTTAGTCCCAATTTTTTTCGGTACCAACCGGTACGGTACCGATCTCATCCCTAGATTCATCCTAAATTGTATGTCAATGTACACGCCTAATAATTAAGTTATCATCACTCAGTAAAACCAATAATTTTTCATTTTCCTGAATACATATATATATATATAAAAAACCAAGAATTTGATTTCCACAAGTTAAAACATTAAAAATATACATAACAACAAGTTTTACATTAATCCAAAAACTTTAAAAAAACACATAACAACAAGTTTTACATAAATCCAAAAACATTAAATAAACACACATAAACATAACGCTAAATGCCTAAATCGCTAATACGTACTGCCTATTGGACTATTGGTTTTTTAGTTTTTTTACCGGGCTAACCGGTTCATTGTGATCGGTTCAACCGATTTTTTAATAGAATCGACCGGTTCAATCCGGGTCATAAATTGGCATCAAACCGGTCGCAATTGACCCGGTCTCTTCCCCGGTTCCCGGTTCAACCGGCCGGGTCGACCCGGTTTTTAAAACATTGGTTGTTACAATATTTAATTCCTAAAAATTTGGTGGTAGATTTTTTGTTACATATGTGAACCATTGACCCCAACATAGTTCTTCCATGTGTACAGAAACCATATACCTGTTCAATACCTCATGTAGAAAAAAGAAATCAAACCTGGTTTGTAGAAATCAAACTTGGTTTGTAGAAAACAAACAACATTCCAATTCCCCTATTCAATATTTGCGTCAGTTTATATTTATTTTGAATCTTACTTTGGAACGAGAGTGGTTAGCAATTTAAGATTTTAACTGCGTTTGTAAGAGATGCATCAATTTACTTGTTGGTAATCCAAATTGCAAGAGATAGACCATAATGTTTCAGTTGCCTAGAGCCACTCACTATTTTCCATCAAACTCAGGCTTTGGTAGTATGTTGGTGTTGCAAGTTTCTTGAATCTGATTGTGTGGTTCTTTTTTCTTCTATATACCTTGTGTTGCAAATGATTATTAGCCTCTTAACACTGAATTACTTGCTACTTATGTACTAGTAATGTGATTTTCTTATCATGTTCACCTATTAATGATGATGATTCAAAGCTTGACCTCACAACCCCAACTTAACTTGGACTCAAAGCTACAAAAAGGAGGAAAAAAAATACTCATTTTAGACCAGATATAGAGATTCTAGACCCTCTCTTTATTGTTTTACTTTATTACTTATTTGTTGTTTCCAAGTATATTAGTGCATGTCCTCCCTCTCACCTACAAATTATTTTCCATTGGCTTTATGGTGTACATAATTTTTTTTGAAAGTAAAATATTTTCCACTTTGTTTATGGTATTGTGTTGAAGACACTGATGTCATGGGGAATGAACAAGAACAATGGAAATTCCATAAGATGACAGGTCAGGAGAAATATCGAGTAAAAGTAAGCGGGTTAGAGGTAAGACACGGTGTGTCAAACTATATAAAGATTTTGCAGACTTTGAATGGGTGAAACACGTTATAGAGTTTGATGACATGGGCAACTTTAAGGGGAAGTATAGATCAGAAATCTCTAGCTTTTTAGGTAACTTGGTTCGGATAGAGGTTGGGCTTACAGAATTGCGATGGAAGAAAGTGTCCAAAGAAGTGAAAGATATGATGTGGGAGGAAGTAACAGCATGTTCTACTTGTTTATTTATTCAATGTAAATATTATATTTAGTGTTTATTTGTCTATCAGTTATTTGTAACTAGAATATGATTTGATATTATGGTAGCAATTTTATGTAATCGACGTGAGGATGAAAGAGCGGATGATGCACCATCTTGCTGATGCCTTGCGCAATTTTCGATCAAAACTATACAAACGTTTTATACTGCCGAACATCGGTTGACCTTCAAAATTGAAAGTTGTCCCAAAACAATACGGGAACGTGGGGCAGGCTGATTGGGACAAATTCGTTAAACACATACTTTCAGATCAATTCAAGGTTATACAATGCTGAAATAATGTTATATTTATTGTCATCTCTATTTATTTCTTACTGTAATATTTATTTCATTTTTTTCTCGTCTAAGGTTGTATCCGAGTCAGCAAAAATATCACGTGCAAAGCACAAGTACCCACAAAGACCCAATTACCAATATATCTTATACAACTTATATGTTGGTTAAACTTGTATTCTTTTGCAGGTACCGCAAACAACTTCTGATGAACATAAAGAGAAGCAAAATAAGAAGAAAAAAAAGATCTTCACAACTGTTACTCAACTAAAGACGACAAAGCATACAAGGAGTACATTAAATAAGAAAAACATTGATTTAGATGATGCATGAGATTATTATAGGTATTTAAACTTTTTTGACACAATGAATTTGCTATTATTTGTCTTTGGAAACATTATTCATATAATTATCAGTACTAGTTTAATAGTTTCTTATATATTGATAATTATTTCCAACTTCTTTTAGTTTTTTTTTTTTTTGTCAGATATTATTAAAACCTTTCGTAATAAGTAGTCTATGACAACGAGTTTTAAAAATAGACATAACCGTACATCATATTGCGGTGATGCTTGAATAAATGACATTGTGCGTCAAGTTACAGTAACGGTTTTTAAAAAATAAACGTTATCTTTTGTCATGTTACAGTGATGGTTTTTTAAAAAGAAACGTTACCGTATGTTATATTACGGTCACGGTTTTGACAAATACACGTTAACGTATGTCATAATACGGTGACGGTTTAAAAAAATAAATGTCACTATATTTCATGCTTCAATGACGATTTTTAAAAAATAAACATCAATGTACGTCATGCTATGGTGACATTTTTGAAAAATTAATGTCACCGTACATCATGTTATGGTGACGGTTTTGAATAGTAAAGGTCATTATGTGTCATGCTACACTAACGATTTTGGCAAATAAACGTCGTCATATGTCACTTCACATTGACGGTTTTGACAAATAAACATCACCATACTTAAAAAATAAACGTCACTATATGTCATACTATAATGACGGTTTTGAAAAATAAACGTCATTTTACGTCACTCTGCAGTGACAAATTTGAAAAATAATCTCACTGTATGTTGTCTATGATGACGGTTTTGAAAAAAAACATCACTTTTAGGTTCAACTACGGTGACGATTTTGAATAATAGATGTCATTGTTTGTCACTCTAAAGTGATGGTTTTAAAAAATAAATGTCACAATATGTCTTGGTACGGTGACACTTTTGAACGATAAATGTCACATTATGTCATGGTACGCTGACGGTTTGGTTTTCAAAACAGTCACCGTAAATATTACTATGGTAACATTTTTGAAAAATAAATGTCACTATACATCCTACTACGTTAACGGATTTGAAAAACAAATGTCACTGTACGTCGTACTACAATGACGGGTCTGAAAAATAAGTGTCATTGTATGTCATGCTACGGTAACGGTTCGAATAAATAAATGTCACCATATGTCTGTTATTGTGACGATTTTAAATAATAAACGTCACCATATATCGTGTTACAATGACGGTTTTGAAAAATAAACGTTATCTTCTGTCATCCTATAGTCATGTTTCTTAAATGTAAACGTCAACGTAGGTCATGCTATGGTGACTATTTTATAAAATAAATGTCACTGTACGTCATGTTAGAGTTACGATTTTTAAATTGAAACCTCAACGTATGTCATGTTACGGTGACTATTTCGAGAATTTAACGTCACCTTACATTATGTTATGGTGACGATTTTGAATAATGAATGTCATTATATGTCATGCTATGGTAACGTTTATGACAAATAACTGTCACTGTATGTCATGCTACGGTCACAATTTAAAAAAAATAAACATCACCATATGTAATGCTACGATGATGGTTTTTAATATAAACGTCAAAGCATGTCATGCTACGATGACAATTTTAATAAAATAGTGTCACCGTATGTTACGCTATGGTGACAGCTTTTAAAAATTAATGTCATTGTATGTTATACTATGGTAACGGTTTTAGAAAAAAAAAACTTTTTTTTTTGCATATTTAAGATTACAGTTTTTAGCGTATGGTAACGATTTTTTATATAATTTGGTAAAAAAATTTAAACGAAACCAAAAGTGACGGCAGATAAGATGACGATTTGTATGTCCATGAAAACCTTTACCGAATACCTATGTTAACGTTTTTTAACCGTCACTAAAGACATTTTTTGTACTAATAGATTTTAGATTATGAAACAAAATAAAATCAAATATTTACTAGACTAAAAATTGGTTTATATGGTTTTATGAATTACATGATTTATAAAATAAACCTAAAACCTCCCCTAATTAATAAGTAATGCCTAAATAGATAAATTATAATTATGACAGAGAACCATAACTGATTATTGAATAAATAATTAAATAGTTAAATTAAAATATAGCAATTAATTTTAATTGATTGTCGTATAAATCAGAATCTTGCAAATAATTAATTAAAATTTATATACTTTTTAAAATTAAGCTTCTTTCAAACCTGTTTTTTTTCTCATTGGTTAATGAAAGGGGACGTTTGGTTCATTTTAAGGAATATGAATAAAAATGAAAACGGGAATGAAGTAGAAATGGGAATAGGAATGAGCATTGCATTGATGTTGTTTGGTTAAACCAATATAATCAATAAAAAAATATTTTATATAATATTTTTTAATACAAATATGTGTTGTCCAACACGAAAATAAAAAATATGTTTCATTAAACATCGAGAGACGAAGGTCGTATGAGAAAAGGTGACTGAACGGGAATAAGATTTTCATTCCCCCCAATTTGGTCAGGAATGAAAATTAATGGGTTTGGGGTAATAGGCTCATTATATTATGTCAAACCAAACAAAATTTTTCATTCACATTCCCATTCCAAACCCCTCAATACCTCCAATCAAACATTTTTCATTCTCATTCCCATCACTAGATGACAAGCTTGTGTTTGTAATTTATATTTTGTATTACTAATTTCTCGTTTTCTTAAAATGAAAATACTTCAAAAATAAGATGTTTAAAATTCAGTTCGTTTGAAATCTAGTTTTTTAATAAAAGAAATTATGATATTTAATAATATTCTAGAAAAAGCATGGGATAATTTTTGTAATAATACATGCCATGCCATGTCATTGATCTGTGTGTGCTTGGCCTTTGTGTTTTCTATGTGCTTCTTCAAGAGCATCGCATAGGGGACGTGTCATGATGATAGGAATAGAATAACCGCACGTGCAACCAATTTAAATCCCTTATTTGTATTAGATAATAAAAGGGAAAATTGTATCAAAATGAAACCAAACCAACTTTGGTATAATTTCTATTTTGGATAACTAACTTTTAAAATCACCATCTAAGTGTTTATAACAAAGTTTTCGTTTATTTAAGAATATGATTAATCTATTGACATGCTAATGATGACATGGACCAAAAATTTTAGGGAAATTGGCCGAAATGGACCAATCACCGAAATGGATTGGGCTCCTAGCACATCCTCTCCGGGCTTTACCAAAATGTCCAACATTACGCACCAGGAGCCCTTGGACGCACAAGGCGCCCTAGGACGCACGGTGCGCCTACGCATTGTGCGTCCGCGCACCATGCGCCCTAGGGCGCCTTGTGCGTCCAAAGGCACGTGTCAAAGCTGTAATCGTCCCTAATTAGGGTTTCTTATTAGATTTTTGTTGGTTTGCTAGTTTTTCACGTTTTTAAGCTGCTTTTTCAAGTTGATGTGTACTGTATTTTTCAAAAAATTGTGATATCAAATCAACTTTAGCAGATGAATTATTTCCCTACGGTGGTTCAAATTTCATTCCCTGAATTATTGTTATAAGAACAACAACCAATGAAGTTGTAAATCACAATTTTCATCCACAATCGATTTGCTTGTGTATCTTCCTTTTCTGTGTGTATTTTTTAAAAATATGAGTTCCAGAGAGGATAAAGTGAAGTTACATCTCCTAGCCGGTGGTTCATGGCAACAGAATTATAACGGGTGGGAGTATGTTACCGATCAACCAATAACCCGCGTGAAGGTGGCATCGAACATTACGCGTCCGAGGTTGGTTAGTTGTATTCACAGAAAACTTCTTATCGATCATGCTCTTGGTAGGATCAGAATATCGTATAAGTATGATGGTAACTTTTATGAGTTATGCAACTCAGACAATGTTTTGTCTTTTATTCAACAATTTGACGGTGAAAATAATCCGCCAACACTCTGTGTGATTGTCGATTCATCGATGTCCGGTGGAAGCGATCTCGGTGGTACTTCGAACACCGGAGGCGGTGTGGATGAATCTGATGATACCCTAGATGTTGTTCCTGAAACACAACAAGAAGAAGGAGAAGAAGAAGAACAGGAAGAAGATGACGACGACGAAGTTTATAGACATGATGAGGATTCTCATGTTTTCCACTTGGGTTTATCTGATGTTGATACTGATGGAGACGACGACGAACCAGAAAGTAGTCATATTAAATCATACGGTGGGATAAATGATTTCTTTGGTATGCCCCCTCCACTTCCATCAGCGGCCCCAGTCATCACACCCAACCTACCCCCACGTTATAATCGCAGTGGAAGAGTAAGATTGGGTCAAATATTCCCTGTGAAAAACGATCTTACACTCGCTCTCGGTTTGAAGTTTCTTGAAGAGGGTTTTGAGTTTGGAGTTCACCGTTCAAATAAAACCAGATACGATGCCAGATGTAGGCAAGCCGGATGTTCTTGGCGTATCTATGCTACCATTGTCGAAAATACCAATATGTTTCAAGTTCGTATATTGGATGACGTACACACTTGCTCGAGGACGCAGTTGCATCCCAACCACCGTCAAGCAAACAGTAGATTCTTGGGTAATTTTATTTACTCTAAAGTGAAGGATACCAGCAGGACATACCGTGGATCCGACATTGTCAACGACGTAAGATCGGATTTGAAAATAGATATTTCTTATTGGCAAGCCTGGCGCGCAAAAGCTTATGCACTGACGATGGTGCATGGTACCTAGGGCTGTAAACGAACCGAACGTTCAATGAACCGTTCGTGAACCGTTCGGCGGGAGGTTCGTTTATGTTCGTTTATTTAATAAACGAACACGAACAAGTTTTTTTGTTCGTTTAAGTTAAACGAACGAACACGAACAAAGCTCTCGTTCGTTCATTTATGTTCGTGAACGTTCATTTAAGTTCGTTTACTTATGTTCGTTTACGTTCGTTTAATTATGTTCGTTTACGTTCATTTATTAATGAATGTCTAATAAATTGTCAATTAAACATTTAAAAATTAATGAAAGAATAATAATATTTATGTTTATAATTAGTATTTAATAATTAATAATTTAATTTGATATATATATTATATATTTAATAATTAAATATTTCAAATTTCAAAATAATTAAAAAACTGGTGCTTTTCAATTACATTATTAGCTTTCTTATATAACCCTACTTCTCCTCTCCTATTGCTTAATGTTTCGATGTGGGATGCTCCATGTCTTTCTTCATCAGTTTTTAGTAGGAGAAGTGAGGATGAGAGATTTCCCCATCCCACATTGGTGGGTTATAAGAAATTCTCCTTTCATCTCCAATATATATATGCCATAGCCCCCTTGCTTTCCATTTAAGTTGATTCATAACTTGCATATGGCTTGAGCTTGTTTGTTTAAGTCGTATGGCTTAAGCCTCGGCTTGATCCAAGTAAAAACGTTTTGTTGTGGAAAGAGAAAATTTTGTTCGTTTAAGGCTAATGTAGTTTATGTTCGTTTAAGGCTGTTCGTTTATGTTCGTTCGTTTACGTTCGTTCATGTTCGTTCGTTTATGTTCGACTATCTGTTCGTTTATGTTCGATTATGTTCGTTTAGCACCTAAATGAACGAACATGAACGAACACGAACACAACCATTTCTTAAACGAACGAACACGGACACCAAAAATTTTGTTCGTTTAATGTTCGTGTTCGTTCGTTTGTTCGGTTAAGTTAAACGAACGAACATGAATAAGTCTCTGTTCGTGTTCGTTCGGTTCGTTTACAGGCCTAATGGTACCCCTGAAGAATCGTTTACCCGACTCCCCTGCTTTTTCTATAATCTGGAGCTCCGGAAACCTGGTACCGTTACCTCAATAGGGACAGATGCTCGAGGACGTTTTGAGATGTGTTTTCCTGCCCTCGGTTGCGCGGTACGTTGTTATTTTAGTAACTTTCGCATCACTGATATATTTAATAATGTTATAATATGAAAATGCCTTAAATATCCAGATTCGGTCGTTTACCACACATCTGCGTCCGGTCATTATCATCGATGTTGCTCATTTGAAGGGTACTTACTTGGGCACAATGTTCTTAGTCGTTGCTATGGACGCAAATAACCAGATTGTGCCCATCGGTTTCGGAGTGGGTAGGTCTGAGAGTGGGGATGTGTGGACTTGGTTCTTAACCATGCTGAAGCGTTGTATCGGGGAACCCGCGGGGTTGGTTTTTGTATCCGACAGGGCTGCTTCAATTCACCAAGCAATTAATACAGTGTACCCAAGCGCCCATCATGCACTTTGTTGTCGCCATCTAATGATGAACGTAAAAACCAGGGACAACAGGGTCAGATACAAGAAGAAGTTATTTTGGAGGACGTGTAAAGCATATACGGTGGAGGAGTTTGAACTGAACATGGCGGGTCTACGAGCTGCCTTACCTGTTGGAGCTCCGCTTATGGACCAGGTTGGGCCGGAGAAATGGTCAAGGGCCCATTTCCCAGGAATGCGTTACAACATAATGACATCGAATAGTGCCGAGTCGGTGAATGCATTGTCTCGTTTCGCACGGAGACTGCCTATTGTGGGCCTTATGGACTATTTTCGATGTTTTCAGCAAGAATGGTATTCGATTCGTCGGAGAAATGGAGGTTATCATCCTTGGATTTTTGATTGTTTGAATTTTATGTTTTTATTTTTGCAATACTAACGTAACAAATTTGTGTTATCGCAGAGGAAATGGTGAATCGTCTCACGACTTGGGCGGAGGCCAAAATAGAAAATAGAATCCACAAGTCCGCAATGTGGACTGTACATGAGATTGGCCGAGGTTACTGGGAAGTCCGCGATGGGGGTAGGGACGCAGAAGTTGACTTCAATAATCGTCTTTGCTCGTGCAGGAAATGGCAGCTCTCAGGAATACCATGCAGCCATGCCATCGCCGTCGCAAGAAATCAACGGTGTACAGATGTCTCCTATCTGGCGACTGGTTACTACGCGTCGGATAATTTCCGACAAACTTACGCAGAGCTCATATATCCAGTCGGTCCGGGAGAAG
This sequence comes from Arctium lappa, assembly GCA_023525745.1. Taxonomy (NCBI): domain Eukaryota; kingdom Viridiplantae; phylum Streptophyta; class Magnoliopsida; order Asterales; family Asteraceae; genus Arctium; species Arctium lappa. Next base: position 581,311 of record CM042062.1, on the reverse strand, counting down.
GATGGGTTGTTCCAGACCACCCGCTTATGACCGTTAGACCACCGGTCGTAATAAGACGGGTTGGTCGACCGAGTAACCATGACCGTATCCCATCTCAGGGTAAGGATCCCATCCCGAGAATATGTTCTCGGTGTGGACTGTGGACAACCAGGACACACTCGAGCAAACTGTCCATCTCCTGCACCAGTAAATGTGAACCGTCAAAGGGCATCCGGTAGTCGACAAACTCAAAGGGCATCTGGTAGTCGACAAACTCAAAGGGCATCCGGTAGTCGACAAACTCGACCAGTATCAACCGAAGAGAATTATGAAAGTTTTAGACATGGTACTTTTGATTTAAACGTTGATCTAAACGAGTAAACCATGTATGTAATAAACTTTTTATAAATATTATTACTGTTCTCTAAGGTTGAAGTTATTTACCTTGTGTTATTTACTAAACTAAAGTAAACGTTAAAGCATTAAACCAATATTTTATTCAAACCAAATAAAACACATGAAGTGCATCTAGCTTTGAGAAACCTACTACGGGTAGATGTCTCAGATCCTCCTAATCCAACCAGCCTTTGCCTTCATCCCGTTCTCCATGTCGGTGTAGTTTTCTTTGATGTCTACCAGTTCATCTTCTAACTTTCTAATCTCCTTCTGCTTCTCCCTAACATCGCGTTTCATCATCGCTAGGAACTCCTTCTTCTCCGCAATAATTGCCTCTTTCTCCTTCTGAAGTTCCATGTTTTGTAGCCACGTCCTGCCTAGACTTCGTATATCCGCATTTGCCTCATCACATGACCTTTTCAACCTGTCAGCCAGTACCTGAGACATTGGTATACCAGGTCCCTAGTTATATTGATACGTAGGAGGGGATTTTCCCCCATGAGCAGTGTAGTATGCCTCCCGTGCAATGTTAAACTGCTCCCACTCTTGAGGCGTGATCGGTGCATCGTAATCACTTATACCAAACTGCGCCCACTCCTCTGTTGTCTCTGGTGCATTCCAGTCAATCCTTGAAGCTCCATCATTTAATTGTTCGATGTCGACGGAGCGTGAAGTGTCAGCCCCATTCGCTGACCTTTTGCCCCTACCGCGTGAACCTCCAGCCATTACGTTGTGAAAATGTAGATATAGGATCTAAACGGTGTGAAGAGCAGAAAGCATAGATAGCAAGTTGTGAATTACTACTTCACCATATAAGCTATTTATATTCGATGAGAAGATAGGGTAAGGGCGCAAAATGCGTAAGGGCGCAAAATGCGTATGGGCGCATTGTGCGCACCATTACTCCTCTGCAAAGCCTGCCAGGATTCCCCTGCAAAGCCTGCCAGGATTCCTCTGCACAGCCTGAAACCATTATTCTGCAAGATTCCCCAGCAAATGGGTTAGTGCGCACCTTGCGCCCGTACGCAAATTGGCTATAAATACCTGGGTTATACCAAGGTTATAGTTCACACCATACATACACCACTAATAGCATAATAGTCTCCTCTTTGACCAAACACATGGCTGGAAATGCATCATCCTCAAACCCACCTTCTTCACAAATAATGCCCTCCAGACTAAAAAAGGCGATAGAGAAAAGTGAAGCGGAGATCGAACAACTAACCGAAGAGTGGAGGGAAATGATGGCCAAGAAGGATGGCCACTTGAGAAGGATCGACGCGGACAAGGAGGAGATAAGAAGGTTGAAGAGAGAGATAAAAGAGAAAGAAGACCGTATTTCCCACGACAACGTTCAAGTAAACAAGATTATGCAAGATTTTTCAATACTGCAAGCGCAGGTTACCCAGAAACAAAATTGGATTGATCAATGTAAAGCACTTTATCCTTAGATGGTGTTAACGTTTCTGGATTTTCCATGTGGCTAGTTTGTACCCGTACTTTCTATCACTTCAAATTGTTGGGTTTGTATTTTGCTTTTCTTTGTGTTGTTGGGTTTGTATTTTGGTTTTCTTCTTTGCTAATTGATAGATGTACTTTATATGTTTAAACTAATCTGAAACAAGTGTCTGTGACTATTACGCTACCAAACAACAAATGTACACACACCCCTGTCAGACTCTTCAGGCGAATCTTGAAGCTTTTTACAGGGACGCATGTGCGCCCCCCCTGTTTTTTGTGCACTACCTTTGGCTATATATACGGAACGATGGGGAGTCCTAAACCAAACAAAACAAGGTAACATGGCATCCCCAAATCTTCATGTATGAAATTTCAAATGTTTATCTCAATCGCTTCCAGTCGGTACCACCGAGTTATATGGTTAGCGTTTATGTTTATTTGGGTTTTGTTTGCGTTGAATATTGTGTAAGGCTAACCTTGTTAACCCCTTTCTTGAACAGTTGAGTATCCACAAATGTTCAGCATTAAACTCTACCATCAAGGGTACTTCATGGATCCACCTAGAAGACAGTACTTTCGTGGTCTAGAAGTGTATGTTGACATGTTAGATGTCGACGATCTTTCCATGCGACTGCTTCACCAGATTATGAAGGAGCTAGGTTACGATGAAACGAAATATTATAAGTTGTATTTTAAACATCCGAATACAGACTTATTGACTGTACTAGAACCTATGGATACCGATGAAGATGTAGCCCTTATACGTCAGTATGTTGACGGCCATACAGTCATTGAAGTGTACAGCGAGAAAGTGGAGGTAGTCACTACCAAAATGGTTTCACCAGAGCACATAAGAAGTCGATGGGGATCTCAGAAAACCAAAGCGTCGTGTAGCCGTACTTTGACATTTAAATGACCATGTTTAGTTCATATGCACTGTATTCGTTCAATGTCATTAAATGCGTGCGTTTTAATGAAATGATGTTTTAATTAAACTAAACGACTGAATTTTTAATAAAAAATTGTATACATGAAGCTAAATTTTACATTAAACTTTAAACAATTGTATATATGAAGCTAAATATACAAGCTACTAAAAGAAATCACGGATGTTGATCGGTCTGTATCATGGACCAAAAGACATCCGCCATCCGAACCCTCCAGGCTTGCGCTCGTCTCGACTCATCCTCCATTGGCGTTGGGACCTCGTTGGTCGCCAAATTTGTCAGGAACATACACTCCAAAGGACCACAATCGCCTAATGAACCCTGCTGCTGCAGTACATTATCTGCGTACACCCAAGTGAACTCGTGGTTGTACTCTGCAAGTGATGTGCATCTAGCTAGGGTAAAAAATTCATGTAGACGGTCGTGGAACGTGTCCATTATTTTTCCAAAGCTCTCCGCATATGTACCGCACCTGAAGCTATCATATATGGTCATCTGCATGAGCTCTAGGTTGAAGTCGCCAACCACCCAATGCTTCAGTTCGATGCAAATCGGAATGAACACCTGATATATTTGTTCAAAAACAAACCAACAGTAAATAACATTAAACTATACAGAGCTAGAAATAACAAGTATACTTAAAGTGAAATTCATATATGTTGAACAGACCACCATGGTACACCGTTCGGCTCCTTCGCCATGTCGCAGACGGAACTCGCACCACCACCAACGACCATGAACTGCATGAACTCGGACAACATCACCGTCCACCCTGCATTAGGCGGACGCCCCTCACGGATGAACCGAACCCATCTGTCGATGTGTTATTTAAAAAAAATGTTAGAGATATAAATAGACATTATGAAAGAGAAACTAAAAATACGTTTTATACTAACATCATTCTTGAGCCATCCCGAGCCCTTCAAGCCGAGTAATAAGCCCCACCAGTCCCTACCCACAGGATGGGTGGGTATGCACCTAAGATAATACTCCCGCAATTCATTCTTATGCCACATTGCGGAAATAGCGGATGTAGTGTAAGAGGTCGTAACATTACTGGTGGCAGCGGCAGTGGCAGTGGCAGTGGTAGTGGCAACGGCAGTGGCAGCGGTCTTACGACCAATAGGGTTCTTTGATACGCGGCGCTGCTGAGGTGGGTCTGTAGTAGGAGGCAAAGGGGTGTAAGGAGGAAGCAATTGTTTCCCAAGAGTTTTCTCCCGCCTCGGCCTTTGGGTAACATCCGTCGGCGGTACAACCTGAGGCCGGACGTACATCGAGGTCGATATGCCGGTGGTTGTACCTGCCTGTGGCGTATCCTGGAACAACGCCCCAACAAGCCCCGAAAATCCCTGTTCGCCGGTAGTCGGTCCAGGCCCATGGAGCAACGACCCGAATGTGCCATGCAAAATAAATTGGGTCCTCAAAGTTTGTTCTAACAAATAAATATCAAATGTAACAAACGAATCTCCAAACTTACAGGCTGCGAATACTGGCCCTGGGAAAAAAACGGTGAGCCGCCAGTGGACTGACCGGCCAACCCCGTGTACGCCATAGGTGTAACGTACGACGAAGGTCCGAATAGGTCATCAACGAAGGATGCTGAACTCTGCACATTAATCTAAGTCGTTGTTTTTATGTGTTATTGAAAACAAATAATGATACCATATAAAGATTGAAGTGACTAACATTATCCGTATATTGGGACGGGACTCCGAAGATCGAAGATCCGAACCCGTGCTGCAGGTCGGCGGGCTGGGAGGGCTGTCCACCCTGTTGCTGGGCTGGAATCTGTCATCAAGCATAATAAACCACATAAAGTTCCAAAAGATAACAATTAAAACCATGTCGAATAAATTAAGTAAAACACTTACCTGCATAGACCTAAACTGACTAGAAAGCCTCTCCACCTCAACAAGGCGTCTCTCAAGAGCTTCACGCTCTGCTTGCTTAGATTGCAATTTCTCCGCAAGGAGTCTCTCAAGAGCTTGATGCTCTGCGCGCTCAACTTCCCATTTCTCGGCAAGGCGTCTCTCAAGATCTTCGTGCTCTGTGCGATGAGACGTCCGATAGTCAAAGAAATCATCCTTCAACCTCGTAAACTCAGACCACCGGTCAGCATAGGGGTCAACATGCGGACTATGCTGATAGTGGCCTGCTGGACTATAATCATGGTGGAAGGATGGACTATGCCCAGTATGAAGGGGTGGCTCCTGGTAAGAGGTGGCCTCATCTGCCCGGCTGACGCCTGCATGGGACGTGTGGCCCATGTCATGATCAGGGTGGTCGTCTCCCTCAGACTCGGAACCTACGTCTATACAAACAATTAACAACATTATTATAAATATAAAATAATCTAGAACGACTTCCCTTTATAAAAAAATTACAAAATATCGGATAACTTATAATGACTTCTCACCATCGTCAACAGCCTGAGTAACTCTCGACCTCTTCGACGGTCGACGCCCCGCCGTATTACGAAACCAGCGATGGCTCTGGATAAACCATTCCTGGCTCGCCTCCCACGGCGTAGGAACCATCCTCTCACATGGGGCCCGCTCGGGCTAATATTTTGTAAAATAATCATGTTAGAAATCCACACGAGGGCCTCATCTAATACAATTTTTATTCGTTGTAGTCAATGTAACTTACTGTCGATACATCCAGGAGGGCATAGGCATTATGGGTAACAATACCGATCGCAGACCTATCCCAACGAACCGCACGTGGCTGCCTGGTGGTCATTATGTAATATATGCTGGCCATGGGGAAGGTCTCACAGATCCATATCTGTAAATTAAAATACCAACATAGTAGTAAAGATTTTGTAGAAATAGGGAATCCATGTAGATTGTAAAAGTATTAATTTGATATCAACTTACTAACCTTGAATGCAAATAAAAACCCAGTTAACGACATCCTATATCCCTTCTCCGGTCGTCTCTTGATCGCTGCATTCATCTGCTTGTAGGTCGTTTCCCATTTATAGGATCCCCAGGGAAACTCATTAAAGTCGCCCAAATCATCAATGGCGCGAAACAGATAATCGTGAAGACGATGGGATAACTGACGACCGAGAAAGAACAGCTCAACCATCATCATGAGACAAATACGAACGACATAATCGTCATCGATATGCGCCCGCACCTCGTCATCAGTGCCGATAAGATTGAATAAATCCTGTATGTGTCGCACAGTTAGCGTGCCTTGTGGGAACACCCGTCTAACAAAACCAGTAGACCTATTCTTAAGCATCTTCGGGTCCGCTCCGAAACGAAGTGCTGTGATGAGACAAAACTCCTCACGGCCGAACCGAAGAACGTGGCCACTAACATCGAAAAATATCTCATCATCCCGGGCATTGGCCGGGAATACCTGGGTCTGCAAAAATGTATGCACCAATATAGGGTCGACAGATGTATCGGTCAACTGCAACCAATGACCGAAACACGTCTGACTGAATAGTTCTAATCTTGTTTGGTTCAATCTCTGGCGAATCAGGTCGACCATCGTGATCTTACTCTTCAGGTTCAACTTTGCAGAGTAGAACTGTCTTGCCTGCATTGTAATGATATAATACTAAGGTTAAGGGACCAAAAGCGTAAATTTCTAAAGTTCAGGGACCAAATGCGTCAATTTCTAAAGTTAAAGGCCAAAAAGCGTCAATTTCTAAAGTTAAGGGACCAAAAGTGTCTATTTCTAAAGCTAAGGGACCAAAAGCGTCAATTTCTAAAGTTAAGAGACCAAAAGTGTTTATTTCTAAAGCTAAGGGACCAAAAGTGTCAACTTCTAAGGTTAAGGGACCAAAAGTGTCAATTTCTAAATTCAGGGACCAAAAGTGTCAATTTCTAAATTCAGGGACCAAAAGTGTCAATTTCTAAAGTTAAGGGTCCAAAAGCGTCAATTTCTAAATTAAGGGACCTACAATGTCAATTTCTAAAGTTAAGGGACCTAAATCTACATATTTTTGTAAATCGTGTTTTTAGGATTTTTTTTTTATAAAAAATGTCTTATTAACTATTTTATGTAACGTTATAGAAAAAAAAGTTTTATTAATATGAATGTCTTTTAAAAAGATGGGTTTATAGTACATTTTATTTATAAAATTATTAAATACTTGTTACAAATATAATATACAATAAACACGTATCAACAAAAAATATACAACAAAAAAAATACAACAAAAAAAATACAAAAAACCGATTCATAAATAGTATAAGAGTTAGAGGAGAAGTCGTACCTCAGCCATTTGTGGTCCCAATCGATTAAACAAAGGAGAAATGGTCGGTGGTGGGGCTGGAAAACGACACCGGCGGTAGAAATGGTGGTTTGTGTTCTTCAATTATTTTTAAAATGGTGGTGGGGATGATAAGTGTCGGCTGCAGTATTATAAAAGAGCCCTTGGACGCACAAGGCGCCCTAGGGCGCACGGTGCGCGAACGCACAATGCGTAGGCGCACCGTGTGCCCTAGGGTGCCTTGTGCGTCCAAGGGCTCCTGGTGCGTAATGTTGGACATTTTGGTAAAGCCCGGAGAGGATGTGCTAGGAGCCCAATCCATTTCGGTGATTGGTCCATTTCGGCCAATTTCCCAAAGTTTTATCAACTAAGATACCATGTCATAATTAAATTTATAAAATAAATCTAAAATGATGACAAGCACCCAAAATTATGACATATCATATATATTTTATTTATTTTCAAACTAAAATTCCACACATTTTACATAAAATAAAAACTAATATAAATCTTAAAAAACAATCACACAAATTTTTAGCATTAAATAAATACAAAAAATTTAAAATCTAAACAACTCTAACGCTGTGTTCTCGAGTTTTTTTTGTAAAGGAAAGGTAGAGAAAAGGGAAGAAAGTAGGAGGGAAATAAAAAATATTATGTTCTTGAGTTTTTTAAGGAGGAAAATATTGTTTATTTTCCTCCCATAACTTTCCTCCCAAATGTGGGAGGAAACGGAAGTAAGGAAAGAAAAAAATTTAGAAAAAAATAAAAATATTTATAAAATTACATATATACTCATTAGTTATATCCCACTGTTAAATAAATAAGGGTATATTGGTAAAAGTGACATATTTCCTTTTCTTTCTCTTCTATTGGAGAACATGAAAATTTATTTTCTTTTCCTTTAATCTCAAGAACACAAATACAAATATTTTTTTCTTTTCCTTCCCTTTCTTTTCTTTTCTTTTATTTCCTTCCAAAACTCGAGAACACAACATAAAACTACTACAGCCGCCTCCATCTTCATCTATGGCTTCCCTTCACCAACATCTTCATCTTCACGCCGCCCCTTCACTAGCATCTTCATCCTAGATGTTGTCCCTTCATCGTCAACTTCATCATCTATCTTTGATTCATTATATTTTATTATCTACTTAGGCATGAATCGTTGTATCAACAAAATATGTGAATATGAGTTTTTACAAATCAAACAAACATAGAGTTTTGGTTCTATGAACTCGATGATTCATTAAACAGCGAAGTAACCTTCAACATATCAACTCAATGAACTTGAAGAAGCCATCAACAGAGGCTTTTGATTTCGATGTCGACATGTTTGTGGATTGAAAACAACCCATCAACAAATTGATTCAAAACAGATGCAAGTATACACCTCTCAGAGTTCAACTACACGAGCACGATGCAAAATGTCGTAAAATAGAATTCCATAAGACTCAATAAAAATTTCCATAAAACTCAATGAAATCCAACGACACTCAAAAATCAAATGGTGCAAAAATCGTCGTTCCCAAAATCAAATAGCATGAAACAAAGTTATGACTAAAATGTTAAAATTCTAAAATTTTCCTTTTTATCGCAATGTAATATAAAATGACACTTCTCAACAAAACTCACATGAGACATAACGCACAATAAAACTCGTAAATTCGCATGCATCAAAATTAAAGCCTACATATTTCAAGGTACACTCATGCGTAGCTAAACGTCGCAAAATAATACCTCATAAATCTCAATAAAATCCACACGGAATAAAGTTTTCAATAAAATTCAAATACCAAAACATGGGAATAGTTTTTCCTCTAAAACCTTAACATATGTGGAGGAGATCAAATGTCAAGGTCATAAATTGCAGCTACTTGCCCGATACTCTAAACAAGGTTGAATCGCAAATACTACAATATCCGAAAATATCATTCGACAAAACAAGGATAAATAAAATCTCAACAAAGTCAGCAATTATATGCAATAAAACAATTTTATGCACGTTTGAACTCATGGTTTAAAATCTTGTGTGTGCTAAACCTTTTTCCCAAAATTTCGTAATTCTACTCATTTTAGGATTTGAGAACATTAGAAACAATTGATGCAAACTTATTTTAGAAATAAACTTTGTGCATGAATTTGGTCAGCACTCAACATCCCGAAATCACGTTCCTAAACTTCCCGACATGCTATTGTCATCCGGATGTTCAAACATCTTAAAGCAATCATCAACAATTTCATCGGTTCACCTTACAATTTTCTCCTCGAATAAGGTCGATTCCTCAAGTCTAAGGTTCTAAAACCAACCAATAACTCTGACCCAAAATGGTCCACTAAATGCAATCACCATGCTTACTGTCACTCCAAGTGACGGATGCTAAAATCATCAACTCCTTCTAATGGTTACCCATTGAGAAACTTCTTCACTACCCCAACGGTCATCATACCAAGGCAGTTCAAGCATACACATGTAACATGTAGATTCACCATAACACTGGCCAGATGCAATTTTGAACGTACTATACATGATCATCCTTGCTACTCTCAACGTGATTTCCATTCCCAGAAGCTCCAACGACCTCAAATCATCCCATCTTAAAGTGCCTATTGGTGCAATTTCTCTCTCAATCACCTAAAATAACGCTAGTTTGAGTCTAGACATCCAAAATCAATACCTAATTCTCTCAAACTTAAGCTCTGATACCAACTTGTAACACCCTCAAATATGGAAATAACAACTAATTTAAATTTTTCTAAATACATCGATAACTGAATCAACTACAACAACAATTTAAGGTTTAGCTTCAATAAACACAATTCGATCCCTATACATAATCTATAATAGGTACGGATGTCACTAAAACCCAATACAAGTCGCTATAAATCCGAACCCGAAAACTCACGTAAAACGCCTCTTCGAATATAAATCCGAACCCAAAACTCACGTAAAACATAACTAACATTTTAATAATCAAATATTGAAAACGTAGATAAATTCCAACTTCCAAAACATCCCAAAAACATGGATAAGATCCAATATTCAAAACCTTAGACATGGATAACCACCTGTACTCAATACGTCACCAAAACATAGATTATAAAACTCAATACCCAAATCAACACCTTTTGGTGACGGGGGAGACCCGATTACATTGTACATGACGGAACACCGAAGTGGGTCACATAGATATGTAGAAAACCAAAACGTATAGATTATACGCATAAAACCTACCGAGCTCAACTAATCCAAGTCTATTGCTCGAAAACATCAAGTCAACAACTCCAGGTCTATCCTTGAGAGTTCCAAAATAGGGGAACACAGTTCCAAAACGGGAAATTATGCACATACTGGAATTACACCTTACTGCCCATGGGATGCTGCCCGACCGTATAGGTCCACACCTTACTTACCATGGTGAACCGATGCCTATTCCGTGCCAAAGTGTGAACTTGTCCAAAACGGGACAAAAGAACACCGTGCCTATGGATCCATTCCACTAACTAAAACATTACATGACTCAAAACGAATGAACTAACGTATTCAAAACATGAACTCTCCAAAAAGATGCAGTAAATGAAAATCATAACCAAATGCTCGACATTGAGTTATTAAAGTCGGACAAGTGTCCTCAAAACCCAACAAAATCCAAACCGAGCCATAAGCTCAACAAATACAAAGACTCAACGTTGAAAATCATAAAATGAGACCAAACGTAAACAATCCGCCTTTATGCAAACCCATACTCCAATTTGGTAAAGATTTATTAATTAAATAAATTACTAAAATTTATATATTTAATCATATATATAATTTTGTATTATTTAATTATAAAAGGAGTAACTCCACATTATTAAGTTTTTTTTATTTATTATTGGGACATCTCGTGACCTTAATAATTTGACGTAAACAAATTTGGATTGGTTAATTATAAAATTTTAGTGGACAATTAGGACTATAATTAAGGGTTGACCGAGGTTAATCGTTAGTTGACTTTTAGGTTGACTTTTGGAGAAAATATAGACGCTAATTGGTATTATTGCGTCTATAATTGTAGGTTGTTATTTGGAGAGAAGTTCTAACGAATCGACATTATCAGGTGAGTCTTTGTAACATCCTAAAATTTAGGGTGAATTTAAAATTTGAAAATTCGGCTATATAACGTCTGAAAGTGGAATAAACCAGTCCACCCAAATAGGGAGACCAAACAACCTGGTATAAGTTGGATATGACGAACTAACCCAAGTGTATGTCAACCCAATACAAGGAATAAAGTATGATAATTACAAACCCAAAACAATTAAAGAATATAAATTGACAACCTAATAATCTAACTTGGACAAGTAAGATTAAGGTCGGGTGTCGCTATTCTTCCAAAAGGGTAATTTCTATACTTCAATGAATTGGTCACTATATCTTCAAAAAGACCGCTCTCCACCCCAAGGCCATCCTCTCAATCCCGACGAGCCCCACCGCTAGAATGACATGCCATACATGACCACCAAAAAACAAGAGTTAGGCTAAAGCCTAGTGAGAACAGTTAAGCGGAAATAACATTTAAATGATAAACCCATTCGAAGTCATGCGACCGATCTAGTCGTGAGTTAAATCAAAACAAACCAAATAAACCATTAGTGTTCATCATATGATACCAATAATTACAAACCACATAGCGAGCTCAACTACTCCAAGTCTATTTCCCGAAAACATCAAGTCAACCACTCCAGGTCTATTTTTGAGAGTTCCAAAACAGGGGAACTCAAGCACAAGGGGATTACACCTTACTGTCCATGGGACGTTGCCCGACTGTATAGGCCCACACCTTACTTACCATGGAGCCCGATGCCTATCCCGAGCCAAGGGTAAACCTAATGTCTAGACGAGACATAGGAATACCGTGCCTATGGATCCATTGCACTAAGACCAAATACAAAATATTTACATAATTGACATTAATCATTTGCATAAGCGTTAAACCAAATTGTTCACATACAATTTACCAATATGAAGTCTAGGCTCCCCAACTTGGAGGAGTCCCACATTCACAAATCCTTCACCATCATACCCTGAATCCCATTTCAGAGATAGATTTTCCCACAACCAAACAGTTACTTGAACTATAATCCAAACCCTAGTTTCTCTTGAAGTGTACCAAACCTTCCTAGGAATGAGGGTAAATTCTTAAATATGTGTAGAGTTGTAGAACACTATTATTCATAGTTTAAACACATATCCTAACCACTTTTGTTTAGGTCTAAAACCCCAATATTCCTAAAATTCACTTTTAGGTCAAAATACAACAAAACCCATTATATGATTAAGAGGTGTAGATGAAAGTTATAACACATTACTCAAGTAAATTTGAAGAGCAAAAAGGTTAAGAAACTCACTTAGTAGAGTTTATGAGAAACCCTAGAAAATGCAAGTAGAAGAGGGAGAGTAGTAGGAGCTTGGAGCTTGAATCCTTAAAACCCTTAATAAATGTGGTAAATCCTACACCAACCAACATAATAATTACCACAAGATTTCCCCCATTGATATTGAATAAAGAGGGAAGAAAACTTACCCTAGTATTCTCCAAAATCGGCTCCAACAAAGCAAAGATGAGTAAATGAGGAAAAGAGGTCGATTTGTGCAATTAAATGGTCTGCCCCCCGACCGCTATAGTGACTCACGATAGTGACATTGTCACAATCGCGTGTCACAATCGCCCCATGTTGGGGACTCGCGGTACAATTGCTGCGATAATGCCCCGTGATAGTGACCTCTGTCACAATCGCGAGCACTATCGCCCCAGACCCACCAAACCCGTTTTTCGCCCGAATTTGACCCGAAAACGTGCGCGACTAACATAAGGTTCGATAAATGTATTTATGAATAGGTTGAGGGCATACCAAAATCGAGGGTGTTACAATCCTCCCCAATTTGAAGGAGATTCCGTCCTCGAAATATTGACTAGGTGAAGAGGTGCGGGTATCTTCGCTTCAAGTCCTCTTCGGCCTCCCAAGTCACATTGGCACCTCGATGATGCTTCCACTGAACCTTGACCATGGTGCCTTCCTTGTGACAAAGCTTCTTCGTCTTTTTCTCCAAAATCTCTTCGGGCTCCTCAATGCAACAATTTCCCTCATCGACTCTAATCTCGGAGAGTGGGATGACGCTCTCCTCCTCTGCTAGACATTTACGGAGGTAACACACATGAAAGGTGTTATGAATTCCACTCATTTCTGGTGGGAGTTCCAATTGGTAGACTTGAAGCCCTGCTCGCTTGATCACGACAAATGGTCCAAGGAAACGGGGACTCAACTTGCCGCGCTTTCCAAATCGAATAATTCCTTTCCAAGGGGATACCTTTAACATGACGCGATCTCTCACTTAGAACTCTATCGGTCGCCTCTTCTTGTCGGCGTAACTTTCCTGCCGGTCTTGAGCCGCCTTCAAACGCTCACAAATATCTTTGACCTTGTCCGCCGTTTCTTGCACGGTCTCGGGTCCGACGAACTGTTTTTCTCTCGCTTCAAGCCAACATACGGAAGTTCGGCACTTGCGACCATATAACTCTTCAAACGGCGCCATCCCTATACTCGCATGATAACTATTGTTGTACGCGAATTCCACCAAAGGTAGGTGCGAGTCCCAACTACCCTCGAAATCAATTACACAAGATCTCAACATGTCTTTGAGTGTCTAAATCGTCCTCTCGCTTTGACCATCGGTTGGGGGATGGTAGGTCGTGCTCAATTTCACTCGCGTACCCAGTTTTTTTGCAATCCGTCCCAAAAGTGTGACGTAAACCGACTATCGCGATCCGAGACAATGGATAGCGGCACACCATGATGGGATATCACTTCATCAATATACAACTTCTCTAGCTTGTCCATAGGTAAAGTCTCACGCATGGCCAAGAAATGAGCGCTATTGGTCAAGCGGTCCACGATCACCCAGATGGTGTCGTGACCTCTCAAGGTTTTCGGCAATTTTGTCACGAAGTCCATGGTGATGTGGTCCCATTTCCATTCCGGGATTTCCAATGATTGCAAACTTTCGTAAGGTCGTTGGTGTTCGGCCTTCACTTGCAAGCAAGTCACACATCGCTCCACATAGTGCGCCACATCGAGCTTCATAACCGGTCACCAATAATGTAACTTTAAGTCCCGGTACATTTTTGTGCTTCCCGGATGGATGGAATACTTTGACTTGTGAGCATCTTCGAGAAGGAGTAGATGTTGGCGGTAAAAGTTTTACTCCCCGTCCATCTTCCGTCAAGAGTAGATGTTGTTTTGCCATGACCTCTCCCTTGAGGTTCTCTTCTAGTAAGGCTTCGGCTTGCGATGCCTTAATTCGGTCAATGAGTGTTGACGTCAACTCGATCCACGTGAAAGTAGCCTTAGAGCTTCCCTCGTAGTCCTTTCGACTGAGAGCATCGGCGACGACGTTTGCCTTACTCGGATGGTAAAACAACTCGCAATTGTAATCATTTAATAATTCCAACCACCTCAGATGCCTCATGTTTAGCTCCTTTTGATCAAATATATGCCTCAAACTCTTGTGGTCCGTATAGAGAGTGCACTTCGTGCCGTATAGGTAGTGTCGCCATAATTTTAAGGCAAACACCACCGCCGCCAATTCCAAGGCGTGGGTTGGGCAGTTGACTTCATGAACTTTGAGTTGCCTTGATTCATAGTCTATCACTTTTTCCCTTTGCATCAGAACACAACCCAAACCTATCTTCGATGCGTCGCTATAGACCACAAAGTCTTCCGTCCCGTCGGATAGAGATAAGATGGGAGCTTCACAAAGCTTCCTTTGTAGAGTTCGGAACACCTTCTCTTGCCTCTCGGTCCACACAAATTTCACGTTCTTTCGGGTTAGGGCTGTCAACGTTGAAGCTATCTTGGAAAAATCTTGGATGAATCTCCGGTAGTATCCCACCAATCCTAGAAAACTTCGGATTTCCGACGGACTCTTGGGTGGTTCCCAATTCATCATAGCCTCAATCTTCGCGGGATCCACTTTTACTCCTTCCTTCGAAACGACATGCCCCAAAAACTGCACCTCTTGAAGCCAGAAGTCGCACTTTGAAAACTTTGCGTAAAGTTTAACTCGCCTTAAAACCTCTAATACCTCTCGAAGGTGTTGCTAATGACTCTTTTCGTCTTTAGAGTATACTAAAATGTCATCGATGAACACGATTACCGACTTATCAAGGAATGGTTGGCACACTCGGTTCATCAAGTCCATGAATATAGCCGGCGCGTTGGTGAGACCAAACGGCATCACTAGGAACTCGTAGTGACCGTACCGCGTCCTAAACGCCATCTTTGGAATGTCGCCCTTTGTTACCTTCACTTGATGATACCCCGACCGAAGATCAATCTTTGAGAAGCAACCCGCGCCATGAAGTTGATCAAATAAGCCGTCGATCCTCGGAAGTGGATACTTGTTCTTCATCGTTACTTTGTTCAGTTCCCGGTAGTCGATACACATTCTCATCGAGTCGTCCTTCTTCTTGACAAACAAGATTGGAGCTCCCCAAGGTGACGAACTCGGTCGTATGAAACCCTTCTCAAGAAGGTCTTGGAGTTGAGTCATCATCTCTTGCATCTCGGTAGGAGCCAACCGATAGGGAGCTCGGGCAATCGGAGCCGCTCCCGGAATAAGATCTATCCGGAATTCTACTAGACGATCGGGTGGCAAACTGAGCAAGTCTTCCGGAAATACATCGAGAAACTCGCATACCACTCTAACATCTTCCAGTTTTCTTTTCTCGAGCTTAGTGTCAATTGCATATGCCAAGAATGATGAGCATCCTTTCGCCAAACATTTCCGTGCCTTGATTATGGAGATAATCGCCACTTCGCCCTTCCTTCTCTCACCATAAATTATTGTCGCCTCTCCGTCCACCACGGGCAGTTGAATCATCTTCTTGGAAAACAAAATCTCGGTTTGGTTTCCCGCTAACCAATCCATCCCCACTACTACATCGAACCCCCTAATATGCATAGGCATCAAGTTAATAGGGAATTTCTTCCCTTTAAACTCGAGAGTGCAACCTCTTATGACATCCCAGATTATTACTTGGCCCCCGTTAGGTATTTCTACCACTATAGCTTCCTCTAAACTACTCATAGGCATGGCAAGCTTTTGACAAAATACATCGGACACGAAAGAGAAGCTAGCACCCGAATCAAACAATACACGTGTAGGCATGAAGTTTAGGAGAAACGTACCCGACACTACATCAGTAGAGGCCTTGGCTTCCTCAGTAGTCATTTGAAAAGCATCTTCCGACAGCTCTCGGAGGATCTATCTTTTTCTCGCCATTTTCGCCGACCTTCAACTTCGGGCATTCATAAATGTATTTATGAACAGGTTGAGGGCATACCAAAATCGAGGGTGTTATAGTCTTTCACGAGATTTCACTAGGATGTATACATATGTATAAATTATTTTTACATGTATGAGGTGTGATATTTTTATATGTATGTTTTATTGAGATGTTAATTGCACGTTATTTATAATTGGTGATTTACGTGCATCTGATTTTATTTATGGTGCAAACATGAAAATTTTGTTACATTCATTTAACATAAATTTCATGCATATGGTTTGGGCTTGGGGTTAACATGGTGCGTTAATCGATGTATGGGATATCGACTCGATATGTCACATTTAGGGGAGGCACGACCCAGGATGGGCGGTTAGTTCTTTGTGAACCTACATGCCCAGGGAATGCCTGTGGCATGGCAGGTCCCTACCCAACGGAGTGGAGTTGAGAGATCTCAATAGGTTGCATAAATCTTGCATGTCACTCTTTACTTGACATTTATATAGCTAATGTGTGTGATAACATACAAACCGTAAACTCACTGAGCTATTTAGCTAACTATAGTATACATCTCAGGAGCAAGAGGTTATGGAGTCGATAAAGGTAAGGGGCTTGCCTAGAATTATATACTTTACTTGTTACAATGTAATTTATTTCATTTGGGTTGATTTAGTTACCTGGTATGTGACGGGTTAACTTTTATGGTTGTTTATTTGATGTTTAGACTTCCGCTGTAACATTTTGGATTTATATTTGGAGTATTTATTTTGTGAGGTTAATTAATGATGTATTTTTGGGAGACGTGACACTTCATTTGGCAATTTTTTTTGGGGTGTTACAGGTGTAACTTGTTAAGAAGTCGTAGGGACACGTGGGCTTTCATGTCGTGAGGTGTCATGCGATTAACGTTGCAAGAGTGACATACTTTTGTGTTCTTCCACTCTCAACAGATACGGGTCTCCCCCGTCGTCGGCTAACTGTATCTTATATGTTGACGTCGTACTTTATTATCATTGGTCTTATGTGGTTGACAGTGAATGATGACCTTAATATTGGACCTTCCTCCACGTATATTAAGGTTTGAATGAAGTATGTCATCCCCATGTTTTGATATTTGGTTTCCTTTCGCTTATGGTCGCGTGAGTATTGGGTCTAGTGTCCATGTTTTCGAACGTATATTATATGCGAATTTTGACAATGATTTATGGCTTGGGTATTTTGCCCCACCCGCGCTTGGGTGTTTTGGGGTGTAACGCTTTATCTACGTTTCTTAAATGAGAGTCAATTCATATTATCGATTCAGATAAGTTTGAGTTGCATCATTTTATATAGAATGTTTGTAATAAGGTGTCCATCTTTGAAAATGCATGATATTGGAAAAGAGTCGTTTCCACGTTTTAAAGTACATTATTTGAAAGATCATGATTTTAAGTGAAGTTCATTTTTTTGAAGATATATTTACTCATGTAAAACTCTTGAACTCGCTAGGCGTTAACCTAACCTTTTTATTTGTCGTCATGTGCAACAGGTTCCGTTTCGGGATTAGTTTTAGTGACACTGTGAAGAGATGAGTGCTAGTTGGGTGCTCGAAGAAGTAAATAGTTTGGTGAAGTCTTCCGCATCTACTTTGGATATAGCGACTGCCATTGGGTTTTAGTAACACCCGACTTTAATTAGTCTTTATGTAACACTTTATTCATTTTGTTGGCGGTAAAATATAGAATCGTATTTCTAGTATGAACTTGTAGTAAGAAGTTTTATCCTTCTTTGAGGTACTAGTGAAAGTTTTAAATTAGTCGTTTTTTCTAAATTTGAGGGTGTTACATATTGTTAGTGAAAAGACAGACGAATCCTGTTCTGATACCAACTGACGCAACGCGAAAGTGCGAAAGGATTGACAAGCGTCTAAACTCTTTGATAAACGAGAATTACGAGACGTAAAACTTAAAGAACTAAAGAACTCTCTCTCCTCAAATATGAACTTTTTTAATTGATAATTGATTAACAATGAAAACAATTAAACCCTATAATCCAGGCTAAAAGATAATCATGGGAAATTAATCTAATCTGAAGATAACCGGGAAACTAATACTATAATTAAGATAATTGTTATGGAAATAAAAAAAGGAAATATTAATGAAAAACTATGGAAACATGCTGGACAAACTTGCTGGCCGTTGTAGTAGTCTCGACTCTCGAGCGACTTTTGACGCTAGTTTAACTAGCGTGGTAGTTACTGTTGAAGGCTCGAAAACAATGGCTACGTTGACTTTCGACGCTAGTTTAATTAGAGTGGAAAGTTGAGGTGTTCTCTGTTTGCCCCTTTCCCCCGTTTGACTTGTTTCTCGATTTCGATGGCCAAGGCTGTCCCTGGAGGAGGGCGGGCCGGGCGTACGCCCAGGGCCAACGAGAAATAGGGGCCCAATTTTTTTTAACTATATAATAGTAGTAAAAAAATTAGTTAACAAAAGAGACAATTTTTTTAGTACTAATAGGAGTCAAAGAATTTCGTATTATATAAGGGTCCAAACATGTATTAACTAATTACACTCGAAATGAAAAAAATATGTGAAAAGTTAATTGGTCGTTCATTTTACAGTATTGATTATAATTTCTTTAAGTTTTTTTTTTTATATCTAGTACCAAAGTCTAAAATTACTTACCTAGAAAACCTTGATATATTATTCATCATTCATCTTCCACCGACTATTTTGATTATTCAATCCATATGAATTATATATTTCCTTAAGAATATGGTAAATTTCTTCATATTAACCAGGAGAACTCCGACTTTGTATAAAAATTTATCAATTATATCTATACATTGTTTTTTCAGACATTATTGACTATTTATTACCTAATAATCTAATATTGAGTTGATGAATCTTAAGTACTCTCATATCTCAAAAACAATAATAATATCTCAATCTATAACCAACAAGAACTTTTGATTCTAAGATTGATGATTCAAAAAAGGATTGTTTTAACCCTAAATGTTTAAAATGGTGATAGAAAAACATTAGGATGAGGTGAAATGGGAACACAACTGATTTATATTGATTTACATAGAGTTGTACTCTGAATAGTCATACCGCAAATAATGTCAATCTATATATTAAACATATATCATAAGGATGTTTTTGACGTTGAAACAAATTAATGATGCTATGGAAAAATAATATGGTAGATGATATTAATTTATAAATAATTATTGATTGATTTTGTGTCTAGGAATTTTCGGAAAAATGGTTTATATAAATTATTCGTATTTCTTAAATTCAATGTTATTTCTTATGATACAAAACGGTATATTAAATATTTTTTTTGTACGAGGGCCCTGTTTTTCATCTCGCCCAGGGCCCAAAATTTGTAAGGATCGAACCTATCGATGGCCATCCTCTCTATATCACGAAGGAAGGAAGTAACATGATGGACAAAAAGGAACAATTCTAATGTTAAAACTTCATTTTAATGTTAGTGTAATGGTAAGGAATGAATTCTTGCGTAAATGTAGTTGAAAAGAGGCCTTATGGCGACGGTATTAATAAATGATGCAATGTTCATGTTATGTTGAAATAAAAAAACTTGGTATTATTTATATATTTTATAACAAAATATTAGAAAGTTTGAGATGTTCACCACAAATTATAATTTAGATTGAAGTGATCCGTGAATACTGATTTTAAGGGCACGTTTGGTTCGCAGAATGAAATTTGATGGAATTGGAATCTATTGAAGGAATTGAAATGGAATTTAATGGTCTTTAACTACGCATTTGGTTGGTAGGAATTGGATGAAATTCAATTATTTCACCTTAGCTAAGGAATGATGAATTCCTTGATTTGTGGAATTCAAAAGATTCCATCAAGATCAATATGTGAACTAAACAAATGAATTATCCATTCCAATTTCTTCAAAATCCATGAACCAAACACCCCCTTATTTTCATACAATTTGATTTTAAATAAAACAAATAGTAAAAATAATTGGTGGTTCATTGCAACAACTTGAGTCTATGGTTCCGGTCTGATAGTCCCGGTCCAATGTACGGTGTCTATGGCCGACACGCCGCCTTTCTCATTTCTCCCTCCCTCCCTCCCTCTTCTCTTCTACGGTTTGAGAAGAGAAGAGAAGAGAGTCTTCCTCCAAAATTCATTAGAAGAGAATGGGGCTGGCTTTGCTAGCTCTTCGATCATCATCTTCATCTAGGGTTTTATCATACAGAACCATCTTCTCTGCACCTGGTATTATTATTGGCAAACTAGCTGGACCTAGGTTTCATTTTCAGGCCTCTTCGGTTGCCACCCCTCACATTGCAAGGTTTTGTTACCATGATCGGCTATCCATCTCCGGTAATTGGCCTATGCGTCTGGTCGAGGTCGACAAGTCTGCTGCTTCTAGCCTAATGGCATTACTTCCAGGTTACCACATATTTGTTAAACCTTATGTTTTCAATCCTTTACGGAGTATGTATCTACTAGTTAGGCTAAAGGTGTTAAAAGACAGCTATAAAAAACTTAGAATTCTGTAATTCAACATGGTGATTGAGTTAACAGAAATTTTGACATATTGATGCTGAGGCATGAACTTCCTTGGTTATTTATTTATTTTAAACAACACTCTTGGATAGTGGGTGTAACTTGTAGCCAGTCAGTTAAAATATATTGTCCATTAATCCATTCGAAATTGCAAATATTTCTATTTTGGATGTCACATGAAATTTGTCAATTTCTTTTTGTTGCAAGTTTTCCGGATAGATGATCTATCTGGATACATGTATTACTACAACTGATTAGTGTTACTGATTCAAGATTGTTTTACACACCTGACAGTGGAACATTTACATCAACTACATCCCTTGCATTTTTATAGGATGTTGTATGAGATATTGAGCTGTTTTTTTCTTTCTTTCTTTCTTTCTTTCTAATTAATATAAAATATTGTAGATATTGAAACTATATGCTAATATCTAGAGTTCTATTTACATTCTTCATTTTTTATTGGTTGGTGGGCCTAGGGAGAGAGGAGAATTGAAACTATATGCTAATATTTAGAGTTCTATTTACAAATGCAACACCTAATTATTGGGGTCTCCACCTCCTTAAACATCCTAAAACATGAACTCTCTAGATACCAGGATCCTTTGAGGTTTCTCTCATATATATATTATGTATATATATATATTAGACTCTCTAACACATACATCATGATGTCATATTGTATGACCATCATGAACTCATGTATAGCTAAAGCCAGGAGAGGACTCGACCGTTAATCCTTTGAGAAAATGCTATCCTAGTAGAGAACGTCTGCCTCAATTTGAGATGCTTCCAGTTCTGGAAAGAACAGTTGTCAAATGCTCTTTATTTGAAACTAAAGAAGCTTAAGTTTAAATAAGTGTGAAGTTAGCACAAATGAAACACTTAATTTGTGATACTTTGCTTTGTGAGTCTTATTAGGAAATTGTGTCTGCAGCACTATTTCTTGGATTAAGTTTGACTCCTGTCTTGGCTGAAGATGCATCAACCGAGTTAACTGAAACTGATGCAAGTGGGAGTGATTTTACTGGTTTACGCAAGATTGATGATGGGTCGGTAGTATCAAACATACATACATCCAAGTGGAGGGTGTTCACTGACAATGGGAGGGATTTATTTCTGCAGGCAAGTTTTTTTATATGCAATTTATGTGTAGGTCATTGTCTTGTGTTCTTTACATGCCTTTTTGCTTTTATTTCAGGGAAAATTGGAGGATGCAGAGCGATTGTTTGTGGCTGCACTGCAAGAAGCTAAAGAGGGTTTTGGGGAAAGGGATCCTCATGTTGCCTCTGCGTGCAACAACCTGGTGGGTCTCTGATTCAAATTTAATTGTTTTGTTCTTTGTTCTCTTGAGAAGCTAATATGAATTTCTATTGTAGTTTTTATAGTTTGAAAAATTTCAATGCCTTCAATAATCACTGCCACTATAATGTATAGCAATTCATATGGGGTTATGAAATTAAGTAGCATACCTGCAGGATATGTGAAATGGTGAGAAGTTGTTTGATGACAAAGATCTATAGCTATAAATCTCTTTTAGCTGAAGTGAGCAAGTTGTGAGGGTGAATAGTATTACTGTATTAGTACCCTTGTACACTTCCTATGTGGCCTTTAAAGTTTTCTTCTCTAGTTAATTGCTATTTTTCCTTGATCCTTTGTGAAAATTCAATCTTGTGATCTATAATCACCAACCACAGAAAAGAGAAGTATGATGTCATCTTGTATTGCCAAACTTTCTCATGATATTTCTTCCTAAAACATTTATGAGCCAACAAGTGTAATAGTATACCCATATATCATTGTTGAACCATCCTTTTGCGAAGCGGCTGGACGTCTAATAAGATGGTATTTTTTACACCTTTGCAAACATTCATCTATTTGTCTATCTTTATTTCAGCTGACATACACAACCTGTTTAGCGAATTCCTTGATTTACCGCAAATCTCTGCACTTTATCTTAGTATGTTGTTGGTAATGATTGCAGGCTGAGCTATATAGAGTTAAGAATATCTTTATTTCAGCTGACATACACAACCTGTTTAGCGAATTCCTTGATTTACCGCAAATCTCTGCACTTTATCTTAGTATGTTGTTGGTAATGATTGCAGGCTGAGTTATATAGAGTTAAGAAGGCGTTTGATAAAGCAGAACCATTGTACTTGGAGGCAATTAATATTCTTGAGGAATCATATGGACATGAAGACATAAGGTACATGATAATGCATGTTAATCACCATTGGGAAAATGATGCACACTTCTTCTCAACCATCTATATGTTGAAGTACCAGTCATATAATGCTAAGCGCATTTGTTAGAAAACAATATTTGGCTACTTATATAACCACATATCTACAAAACTTAGGGGACCTAATTAGTTGTTGAAGCTGGGGTTGTAAGGTTGTTTATTATTACCGAGGAAATGTATCTGTAAAGCTGAAACAGAAGCATATATATCTAACAATCCTCCTCAAGGGGGAGCATAGATATCAATTCGTTCCCAGTTTGTTATGGGTAAAATTTGTCTAACAATGGTTTCGTTAGAATATTTGCTAACCGATGTTGTGTCCAAGGGCGGAGCCACATAGGCACCAGAAGGTGCATGTGCTCCCCCTAAATTATTTTTTTAATTAAAATTTTTTTATATACAAAGTAAAGTGGGTGGAAAAATCTATTTTTTTATTTGTGCATAGTCACTGCCGTGTTAAAAATATTGATATTTTTCCTAAAATGTTCTAAAAGTTTGAAACTAAATATATATATATATATATATATATATATATCAAACATCTTATTTTCTATCACTTTAACCTTGCTTTTTCAAACCAAAACCAAGATGGAAAATGCAATTAAACCTTTATTACCTTATAAGTATATACAAAAGATATTATTAGGGTAGGACATTTTAGTAATTCTTTTTTCTCCTTAACTTTCTCACGTAATACATGTTGGGACTACAATAGATGAGAAGACATTTTCAACTATAAACATTGTGAAAAATATATTTTGCATAGAATAGAAAATCAATGGATGAATGATTGTTAGGATTGTGCAAAAAGATGATTATTGACAACCCCAACCAGCCCCAAACAGAATCAGCCTCCAAGGACACTAATGACTAATGTGATGGGGGGATATTTTTGACACACTCAACGGTTGATGCTAGCGGAACCCAAGATCGCACCTGGGACCTATCTTGTATTTGGGCAATCGCCCTTTTGTCAACTAAGTTAGACGCCGAAGATTGTTGAGTTATTGAAAATAATGTTTTTCTAAGGTTGAAAGTAAAAATGGTAAAATGTACCAAAACTGAAGTTTGTTGTTCCACTCTTATAAAATATTTGAGTACTTACATATTTTTTTAATATATCGTTTCATTAATATAATTTTGTGCGTCTTTGGTTGGTTTTTATTATATATGCTCAGTGCTCCCCCTAATTCTATATCCTGGCTCCGCCCCTGGTTGTGTCTGGATATGCATGGTCGGATAGAAGGTGAATTAAAAGTGGTTCTAACAATGTGATTTTGTGTAAGAAATCTATGCCTTTTCTTTTGGAAATCTTGATTCTTGGTTGGTTATCACAATATAATTTTAGTTCACTCAGAATGTGTCCATCTCATGCATGGAACATTTGGTTCAAGTCATTTCACAATAAGCATGAATGCTTCGCCCTAGGTATTTAAATTTCTTTACTCAAGAGCATGAATGGCCTCCTCAAAATATAAGAACACCCTAGGGAGAAGTCTATGGATTTGTCTTAACTAAATTACTATGCTAATGGAATAAGTGATATCCAGTAGTTTTTAATAGTCAGGTAGTTAAACTTTTCCACTAAACAGTGTACTCAAAAGCCTGAAGAGGTTTGCTTTTCTGAGGCATAAGTTTCTAAGTCACCAACATAGGTGAATCTACTGTTTCCACTTTAGTAGAACATATTCATGAAGATCTAAAACATAATTCTTCTGAAAAAGTACTATCCCTTGTTTGAGACCATGAGACATTTATCCGGAGGAAATACCAATTTTATGACCTTCTAATAAACCTCTTCCTTAGTAGTTAGTGATTACCGATCGCATTTGTAAGGACTTCTGGTTAACCGTCCAGAACTAAAATTTGCAAATGTACGTTTTGATGTATCAAACTTTTGCTCACGACCCTTGGAACTTTTGAACTCCACTCGGATTTTTTATATAAGGAGGTCCTAAACAACATCAACACTGTATAATAAAACTCGATTCATAGCAACAAAGCTTTCAAAGAGCAACTCAAAAACCTTTGAACTTTCTAAAACAAGCAAGGGTTCAGAAATGCTGTAATAAAAGGAAGATAGGAGTTTTTGCTAGGTATTTGACAAATTAGATTGTCCGGTTCTTGTAGAACCTATCACTTAAATATCCTAAGAGTGGGATAAGGCTAAGAGGAGCAAAGCGAATCGATTGGAGTGGGGGAAGACTGTGAGGAGACCATCAAAGTTGACGTGATGAAGGATTTGATAGCTTGGATAAAAGGTTGGTTGGTTTGATTGGAGTTGTCCTAGACAAACTGCAACATTAGAGAACAATACGAGGGGCCGAGGAGTTGTTCAAAGCTTTGACATGGGCAAGAAGCCCATATGACTTTTAGGATAAAATGGTAACCAACAAATGGGAAGAAAGTGAGATATCTAGTAAGAGGGTTGAGGCAAGAAAGGCTTAGCCGATAAGAGTGGGTGAGTACTGAGCACACACGTTTAGTAGGGGAGTGACAACAATGGTGAAGTTGCAATATTAAGAGGATCATCACTTCTTGGGGTGGATTTGAGATTAAGAGGGCTAGATCATGAGATGTATATATTAGGGGCAATGACCTCTGATGAGATCAAGATGGTCTAATGGTTGGATTAGGTGTTTACAAAGGTCTAGATGCTATCAGACTAAATAGCTTAGCCTAATTTTATAATTCCTTTATTATTCAAGGGTGCTAAGTGTAATTATGTTTTCTATATATTTGGGTGTATTCCTCCTCTTTTAATCAATCAATAATAAAACCTATTTCAATTTGGTATCAGAGCCAAGTCCTAAACCCTACGACAGCCAACCAGCGCCGCCTAAAACCCTACGGCAGCCAACCTGCGCCGCCAACAGCGCCAATCTGCGCCACCCTCCTGCCTCACCATCAGCGTCGATCATCACCACCACCCTAACTTCCCAGCGCCGCCTAAACCCTAAACCGACAACCGCACCATCGCCTAAACCCTAAAACCGGCAGCCGTTATCCTCTCACCAACAGCGCCGACCATCACCATCCTAATCCCTAATCGCCCTCAACCCAAATCACCCCACACCCTAATCATGGCAACCATCATCCCCTTCTCTTCTCAAGAGAAAACCATACACAACTCTCACAAATTTTCCTTCTCTCTCAAACCTACCAACTATGGCTATTGGCGATCCATGATAGAAGCCTTTCTTACATCTCACAACCTTTTTGGTTATGTTGATGGAATTGTCCCATGCCCTGACCAAAAAGTCACCACTGATACAGCCGTCACTGACAACCCTAGCTACATCCCGTGGATATCCAACGATGCCCATATTCGGATGCTTATCATCGCCACTGTATCCGAAAACTCTTATCAACATATCCAGGGCAAAACATCACGTGACGTGTGGCTATCGCTTGAACGCGCCTATGCCCCTGTTACAGCCTCTCATGAATTTACCCTCAAAAACCAACTCCTTCGAATCACCATGAAAGGTGATGAGAAACCAGCCGACTACCTGAGCAGGGTTCACGAATATGCTACTGCCCTTGCTAATATTGGAGAACCGATGAAGGACAAAGACCTGGTTATGCTCACTATTGCCGGTCTTCGCGACGAATACAACGTCATTAAGGGCAATCTTCTAACTCGCTTACCGCCTGTTCGCTTCAATGAACTGCATGGTCTTCTGTGTGATCATGATTATGTCTTCACAAAGAATCTACCTCCACAGGCTTTTCTGGCTCCTACTGCTCCAACTTCCCAGCCCCAAACGGCTGCTTCAGCTTCACAACCAACTCTTGACCAACTTCAACAACAACTTCAAAGCATTCAACTTACTGCTTCTCAGCTTGGTTATCAATTGAATCCTCTTCCTGCCCCACGGGCTCAAGCTTACTATGGCTCTCGGTCTTCCAACAACAGCCGCGGTGGACGGGGATCTCGTGGTTCCTCTCGCGGTCCCTCGCGTAATGGTCCCAATAATCGCCCTCGAGACAACCATGGCTCCCGACATTTCTCTTGTGCTTCAGCCCAAAACACCGTTTATGGCCATTGTAACAGGTGTGGGATAGGTCATCTACCCTCCCAATGTCCGAATCAGCCGAACCAGCATGCTTCCGCACCACAAGCCAACTTTACGGCCCACTATGATGCTGCCTCATCTTCCGGCTCCACTTGGAAACCAGACACTGGTGCAACCCATCATGCCACACCAGACCTATCTAGCATGGACAACTCGGAAGCTTATTATGGTAACAATTCTTTATTTGTTGGTAACGGTAATTCTATACCCATCGTTCACATTGGTTCATCCAAAATACACTCGCCGAACATAACCTTTTCCCTAACCAACATTCTTCATGTTCCGCAATTAAAACAAAATCTTTTATCTGTTCAAAAATTTTGCCATGATAACCATGTTTTCTTTGAATTTCACTCTTCTTATTTTGTTGTCAAGGACGAGTCTACACGCACTACCCTCCTTTCGGGTCCCAGTGAACAGGGCTTATACTCCATCCGTCTTCCTCAACTCAAGTCACTACCCAAAGTCGCCTTCACTGCCGTCAAAGCTTCTTCAACCATTTGGCATCAACGTCTAGGACATCCGCATGCTCGAGTTTTCCGTTCAATTGTTTCTTCTTGTTCCTTACCAGTTTTAGATAAACTATCAAATAATTTATGTTCCTCTTGTCAATTAGGGAAGTCATCAAAGTTGTCTTTACCAAACTCCAATTTTCGCAGTAATAAAATATTAGATCTTATTTATTGTGATGTTTGGGGTCCTTCTCCACAACCCTCTCTCGATGGTTATCGTTATTTCCTTTTGTGTGTTGACCACTTTACACGTTATATGTGGATTTATCCTTTAATTCACAAATCCGATGTGCTTCCTGTGCTCACACAATTTATCAACATGGTCGAACGTCAATTCACCACCAAATTAAAAAGCCTTCAATCTGACTGGGGGGGGGGGCGAATTTCGACCCCTCACTACTCTCTGTCACAACCGTGGCATTATTCATCGACGTTCTTGCCTTCACACCAGTGAGCAGAATGGCTTTGTTGAACGCCGTCATCGTCACGTTGTAGAAACTGGACTGACTCTCCTCGCCCAGTCCAGCCTTCCTCAACGTTTCTGGTTCTCGGCTTTTGACACCGCCGTATATCTCATTAATCGTCTCCCCTCTCGTGTATCCTCAAACAAATCTCCCTATGAACAAGTCTTCAACCGCAAACCCGATTACTTTTTTCTACGAGTCTTTGGTTGTCAGTGCTTCCCTTACCTCCGACCATACAATCATCACAAAATCGAGTTCCGGTCCACTCCGTGTGTTTTCCTTGGTTACAGCCCTGTTCACCACGACTATCGTTGCTTTGACTCGTCCAATGATCGACTTTACATTGCCACACATGTCCGTTTCAACGAACATGTGTTTCCCTACCAACCCTTACCACCCCCACCACCCCGTCTCACTCCTCCTTACACCTCTATCTTTCCTGACCCACCCCTCTCCTTTCCACCCGAACCTTCCCCTACACCTCCGCCCACACCCCCGTCAGGGTTATTAACATTTTATTGTTGTGAAGATTGGATTGGAAGGCAAATACGGAGACTGCTGTTGTCAACAGAGAACACAATTATGTCAAAAGTTTGGAAACAAATTTTATGCCTAAGCAGAGATCTTTCTTCAAGGCAACTGGCTATAGACACGACTAAAAGTCGCTGCGAGAGGAGAGACAATCTTTTGTGAGAGAGTGAGTTGCAACCGATGTTCCGGTATATTTTATCTGGGAGAGCAAGAAAGGACAATAGCACTTCCTTCTGGTTGCCTCCATGAACGCGCCACCTAGGAGCCCTACCCATTTTCCAAAGGCGCTACTTCGCTCAATGCTTGCACCTAGTCGTCTGCAACATAAGTATCATGTGGATGGATCAAGCTCTAACATAGACTATGGTACACCACAATTGTTTAGGGTTTATTCGATGTGTCTATCGCCAAGGTGAAAAGCTTGAATGGAAAGTGTACATAGATTGGTTATGTGCATATATAGATGAACATGTTAAATCCTTGCAATACTGTAATTTTGACTTAATTGTAATCCTCTTCTAACATAACAAAACATGTAAGAGTGTTGTGGAACATAAATTTCGATATTTTTTATAAAGAACATTAATTTTGATATGGGCTTTGTATTATAGATGGCCTTTTATGAACCATGCCGTTTATGCTTTGTGAGGGGTGGAGAGAGAAGTCTTTATATGAAACGTTCGTATACGTTTACCAAAGAGACTATCTAGGCAAGATTGTTAAAGGCTTAAGGTGCACTTAGGCGCAAAGGGGTCTTGGGGCCTAGGCGCGAGGCGCGTGCCTCAAGAATGCAAGGCGCATCTTATCTATCCATCCATCCATCCAATCCTATCCTATCCTATCCTATCGATCCTACCTATCTATCCTTCCTATCTATCTAATCTATCTATCTATCTATACACACACAATTACACATAACGTAAATATGCAACAAGTACAAGACCAATGCAACAACCGGGCATACTTCGATTGAGGCAAAAGGGGGAAGGGTTTAAAGCGTGAGCCGTGAAGGAGAAGTTTTTTGGTCTGGGTATTTATAGAGGATGAGGCTTGAAGTTCTGAGGACTGGTATTTAATATTAGGGTTTGACTTATTTCATCTATTTAATAATTCTTTTTTTTTTTTCAGAAATATTTAATATTAGGGTTTAACTAGGTATTTAACTCTTTATGAGGCGTGCCTAGGCCCAGATGGTGCTTAGCCAAGGCGCAACCCCTTAGTGAGCCTCGTGAATATGCCTAGCCTCGACTTTAAAAAAGCTCAAGACCTTGAGCCTTGTTAGCCTGAGGCGCGCCTTTAACAACCATGTCTCCAGGTTTCCAACCATGACCTTTGGGTCTCAAAGGACTAACATTATGAGTCACCAGAATGCTCATTTGCATCTAAATTGGTGCAGCTATTAATAGTAGACCCTTCCTCATAATTTTTTTAATTTCCCTTTTAGTTGTACCGGGGGAAGTTTTGAGATATCCCAGTTCCCAAAACAGAAAATATATTAGAATTCAATATAAAACCATTTAGTCAGGTAGTACAATATATCAACCATTTAGCTAGAAGATCAAACGTAGTCGTAATGGGAATGTGACATGGTAGATAACTTCATGTCAGTCATGGAGAGTTTGATCTTGGTTCTACAAACTCATTGAAAGGTTGAAGGTTTTTGAACCTATTTCTTTTGACAGGGCATGCATATGTGTTTTTTTGCTTACCCTACTACAGTTGATCAACAAAGTGGGAAAAATCATAATGTTATGTTGAATTTGTCTATTACCACAATAGTTGCTTTTAGGAATATTTGAGAATTTTGCTCTTGCTGATCTACCAAGTCTGGGTGGCAAAACAAGTCATTCAAGTTGATGGTATTGGGATAACATGGCAATACTTATTTGTATGAGCTCTCATGAAATATGTTTTTGCAGCTGATCATGAAGTCAATACTTTATCACTTTATTCATGCTAAGAAACCATTCTAACCATGTAGTAAAAGCCACCTTTCCCCTTTAGTCTCGCTACTAGCATATCTCTACATTAACCAAAGTGTGCTGGGCTTGCGTTTAGTAGTTACCCTTGCTTTTGACTGGGCCTGGAGTCGTTAATGAAATGGCATCATTGTGATTCCTATAATCTGTATTTATTGTAGGGTTGGGGCTGCCCTTCATAATCTAGGTCAATTTTATCTTCTTCAAAAGAAATTGGATGGAGCTCATGCTTGCTATAAGGTATACATGCGTGCTTATATTATGCAGTCAATCCTCTTGACTTGTCCATGGATTTAGTTATAACTTTATTATATTAACACACATTTTTATGGGATGAGTTGATGGTTGCAGTTGTTTAGTGATAAAGGGCAATTGGATTGTTTTTCTTTAACTCTTTTCCTGTAGGCCTGTAGGGTAAGCCATATCAATCTTTCCGAAGTAGAGGGTTCAATTTTTTAGACTATCTTACCCAATCAACAATCACTGCTAATTGTAAGGAAGAGGTGAACTATAGTTGGAGTGGTATTGTTAGATATCTAGCATTTATCGAGGTGGAGTAAAACCAACAAAATCGAACTATAGTTGGAGTGGTATTGTTAGATATCTAGCATTTATCGAGGTGGAGTAAAACCAACAAAATCGAAGTTGTATTTATTGACACGAACAAACAACAAATATGGAGTCCATAAAATTAATGATTTATAAGATGGAATTGTTAAAAGAGCAGTCCTCAAATGTCTTGAGTTGTCTCAGAATTGTGTTGTATTTATGCCTTTTTTTTGGAGGGGGGGGGGGGGAGTAAGTGTGTGAATGGATCAGATATGCTGCAACATTAGTATCTGATTAACAATTTGTATATGGCGGTAGGAATTGAACATCTGTATCCATTCTATTCATTCTAATATCCAAATTTGTATTGCTTCCAAATATCTGTATCAGTCTATCCAAAAAAATGTAATGAAAAAAGAAATTTCTAGCAAACATAGAGGAAATTACCAATGAAAGCAGACCATATAGAGATTTTGGCTTACAATTCTTTTTTCATGTATCCTAACAATGCACGAGTAAAAAGCTAGTTTCATAATTTGTAATGGGATGTTTTTTGAGTTAATCTTTTCTTTAAATATTAGAAGTCTAAACACATACCCTAAACTCTAAGATTGTTAATCCATGTCATTGTCACAGAGCAATGCTCCTAAGCATGGCTAAAAAGTTGTGAAATTAATCATGTTGACATAATTTTCAAAAGAATTGTGTGTAGCCAAAATGTAGTGACCATAAGGTGAAGACTGTATATTTTCTTCATCTAATAGCTGACAGGACAAAAATTCCCGTTAATGATTAATAGTTACCCCCTCGTATTTCTTTGTCATTTGCATGGAATATGGAAACCACTGTCAACATTTTTTTGTACCTTGGTTCCTAGTATCACATTGGAGCTATTGACTTCCAGTGCTGGTGTAATGTTACATATTTATCTTCGTTCACAAGCTTGTTTTCATAAATGCAATTGCATGATACATCTTTGTTGGTATGCATTCTATAGATTTCTCAAGATTTATTGTTTGTCTTCCTTTTTAACTGCTGGCGATAATATTTCTGCAAGATGTTATTGTTTGAATTGGATTCATATTTACTGGCATGCAACCTTCTTGGCTTTCATATGCTTCTGATCGAAACTAAATCTTCAATTTTGTTTTGATTTGCCATGATTCAGCGTGCCCTAAAGGTATGTTCTAGTTCCCATTTTGTTATATTCTTTTGCACATCTGGCTGTGAGTCGTCAGTGATTTACAATTTCTCTTTTTCTAATTACAAAGATAAAGAGGCAAGTTTTGGGAGAGGGTCATGCTGACTATGCAGAGACTATGTATCATCTGGGAAAGGTACTGCCATGAGATAGACATCTGTACTTTGTATACCCCTTCTCTGCTAATTTCTTTTCATCATTCTTATTGAAGAACATGTCTAGCATTAAGCAATTCATTTATGGTTTCATATTGTTTTGAAATGTGATTTTACCCCGAGAAAAAAGGGGATTAGGGAGGGGAGGGTTATCTTCTTTTAAGATGTGATTGGTGAGCTTTTGTTCATCTGAGGTTAGACCTAAGAGATCCTAGCATCCCCCAAACAAGAAGATACTCTGAATTGACTTAACAAAAAGAACAAAGAAATAAAACAATGAAGGCTGCTTAATTGGTCCTAATTAATCGTCTAGGTGTTAAGTATCCCTTCACTGCTTCAATTAGCAACTATAGCTTAAGCGTTTCAAAACCTTAAGCTGCCTTCTATCTTTTGGAACCCTATTATTTTTGCTAAGTAGTAAAATTCGGCAGCCAAAGCAATTCCGGTGACTTAGCAAACATTCCCTTCTGATTGCTAGAAAATAGAAAGTTGGGTTTTGGAAGTTGAAAATTTTCGTCTTCTTATAGTGATAAAATCTACAAGAAATTATATTTGATATTCTTGAATTGATGCATCCACCTGGTGTGTCCACTTATTCACCGCTTTGGGGGTTAATTATTAGAAAGTTGTTGGATCTCTTAGCTCCGCTTAATGCTTGTTGGTACACTACTCTGGCAGTAACTATTTCTGCGTATTCATGGATCCTATATCACCATTGCCAGTCTCCTATATCTTGTCATATTTTTTGTGTAGTTATAGATATAGCAAACATTTGAATGCCAATTTCATGCTTCATGCAATTGTAATAATTTTTCTTAATAGGAGGCCGGTGATTTTTTCTAAAATGTATAAATGCTCTCACAAGAGCTTTATGATTTCCCTTCTTTTCTTGCATCACAGCCACCTATCTTTTCCACTATTTTCCTTTGTTAATTTGTCTTTCATACATCACCCTTCTCTTAAACTGGGTTGCTAACAGAATAGCCTACCTAACTAAGCTGAAAAGCTGCACCATTAACAATTTATCATGGAGCCTTTTGAATTAAAACAGATTTCCTGATATGCAACTTTGGTAGTCCTGATTTCTGTAAATGCTGAGTATGCATTTGATTGGCTGTAACCAACCAATAAGTGGTAATGCTTGAACTTTGAATGTTGGAGGCTGAATTATTAAGAAAAAAGTTAATTACCTAAAAACATGAAACACGAGATTAGGGTTATGCAAATTGACATGGGTTGAGTCACATAAACTACTCTTGCATGCAACAAAAAAGCTTCATTCAGAAGTTTCCCTCCTCAGCAATCAAACACAACTATGCTATTCTTTTTGTCCAAAAACATGCGATAAATTTCTCTGGTATGTTCCAAAAGTAAACACCATCTTTTATGAAAATTTTCAATCCAGAATGACCTCTTTGATCCTTTATTTTGTGAAACTCAAATGGTATTTTAAATATTCCAGTGGTAGTTAAAAGAATTATTAAAGTACGTGGCCCATCAAAAGCGGCATTTATTTTGGAGTATTTCTGTGGCAGGGGAGTGGAGAATACCATCGAAACATAGAGAATGTAAGAAAGAAGTAAGAGGCACGGTTAAACATAATATTTTAAGGCACATTGAAACATAGAGAATGTAAGGAAAAGCACACATCCCTCCAACTATCATTTGACTCTGAAAATCTATCCACTAGTTCCACCCACCTCTTATCACACCCTAACCCTCTATTTTCTTTCCCATTCACACTAGCTACATGCTCTACACTTATTTTACTACTCGTCGTACTTCGCCCGTAACTCCTATCAGAGGTCATGTTTTCGGAAATGTCTAAGGTCGCCATTTTCATCCTGAGTTGCTCACTTCAATCTCTTTTCGGCCTCACCCCCTCTATCGTCACGCTTTCTACTCTTCTCACTGGTGCTGCCATCGATCTCTTGTGAACGTGTGCAAACCACCACAAGCTTTCCTCTCAATTTTTCCGTGATAGGTGCCACTCCTAACTTTGCTCGGAAGACCTCATTTAATATCCTATACAACATGATCCAACCACAAGTTCATTTAAGCATCTTCATGTCCTCAACTTCCAACTTCTTTTCATGGGCCTCCTTAGTCGCCCAACACTCCAATCCATACACCAATGCTGGTCTGACAACTACAATGTAGAGTTTGCCCTTAGTTTGGACCTTCTTGTCAGTTGTCACACAAGACCCAGTGGCAACTCTCCGCTTAATCCACCTTCCCTTTATGCGATGTGCTACGTCATCTTCAATCTCTAGTCTGTTTGAATCATGGAGCCTAAATACTTGAAGTTGTTCTTGTGGGGCACCCCTTTGCTCTCCAATGTTGACTTCTACCCCTCATATCAAAGCGCTTCCCACTAAAATTGCACCATATGTATTTTGTATTAGACCGATTAATCTGCAAGTCTTGTGACTCCAAAGCCACTCTTCATTGCTCTACCATCTCATTGACGTTTACCTACGACTCTACTACTAGTAAAATGTCATCAGCAAATAACCTACACCATGACACACTGCCCTGGATCTTGCTGGACAACTCATCCAAAATTACAACAAAAAAGAATGGGCTTAGCATCGATCCCTAGTATAGCCCTATCTTTATTAAGAAAAATTCTGTCTCACCCATTGGTGCCCTGACACAAGTCCTCGCCCGCCCCTACATGTCCTGTATCACCCTGTTACCTCCATGGCCCCTCTTTCTCCAGGATCTACCAAATCACATCCTTTGGTACACTATCATAAACACTCGCATACAACCAACAACAGATGCAGGTGGAGGAGGTACACTTTCTCAATTATGATTAGATTCTAAAGCTGACATTTGATCAAACATGGTTTGTTTCCACCCAGGATGTGATGGTGCTTCTGGAGTTGTCTTAGGGATAGAAACAAATGAAAATGCAGAAACAAGCTTACAATACAGAGGGGGGGGGGGGGGTTGAATACAAATGTTTTCAAAGTTCAAAATAATCATGTGCGAAAGACAAACTATAAATCCACAAATGATTTAAGCCTGAACAAGATTATCTTGTACAATGACAGGTTACAAGTCTGCCTTTACTCAAAATATTTCTATCTATTGAGAATGAAAGAAGACTTGAAGGCTTGAACACTTGATGAACTAAGTTTTGACCCTTGCTCTGATACCATATTGAAAGACGGCTATTAAACTAAAAATAATTCCTTGCTTTCCTCATGTATATGACTAGTATACTATATTGACGCTTGATATTGTAGGAAACAAGCTTCCCATTGATTTAAGTAAATTAACCCCATGATTCTTGGGTTTTACATAATCTCCAACATGATTTATAGGTGCTATACCTTCAAGGAAATGGGAAGGATGCTGAAGCCCTCATAGCGGATTCAATTAAGATATTTGAGGTCCATTCTTTTGTTGTAAATTGTAACCTCTCTACGGTTGCTTGTTTTTATCTATGTGCCTGATTTTGGTTTAACTGTTTAGGACGCTGGGCACGGAGAATCTTTCTTATTCACGAGGAGACTGCGGTATCTTGTCCAGGTTATGCTTCTGCTTCCGTTTTTTCATAATAAACTTCTCATACTCGGTAATGGGTAAAGTTACTACAGGACAGCCTCTTCGCGAAAAGCCAGGAACCTTGGCACATTTCGTTGCCATCTGTTTGATTCCTCCTTGAAAGCACAAATCTGATGATTGAGTATATCTTTCTGTTATTTCATTAAGAGGATTGCTGACTATCTCATATGCTCTAGATTATCCATTCTTGACTGCAACTTTTCTACTTTTTCAAAGGGAGAAGTGTTTCCTCATTTTGTACCTTTATCTTTACATCAGGAAGATATCGATTTCAGGGATAGTCGACAGGGTGCGGTTATATATGTTTGTTGTAGTCTATGCTTGACGTCGATTGGCCAGACTCATTAAGGATTCCTTTCCTCTTATATTTATATATCTTCTCAGATGAAGTTTGCCCCTTCGATAAGATGTTCAAATAGTTTTGAAGGAAGCCCTTTTAATGGGTGGTCAAGATTCACGAATGACTTGATTTGGAGGAGGTAGGCATAACTGTTTTAGGGTTTTGAAGCTGGTGGTTAGTTGTGGCTGATGGCTCACGAGTTTGAGTTTGTATCGCGAGCCAGATGTGGCTCTCATACCATGAAGGGAACCGGCTTGTCGGAAAGCATGATTTCTTATTGAGAAATGATGTCAATATAGAAAGTCCATCATGTGCAATGGTTCGAGATACATAATTAATTGGTGACCTCCCAGAAGTAATACAATTATAATGACACATTTTGCCCCAGCCCCCATGTCTAACAGAAGCGATGCACAATGCTTTTTTACTTTGATGAAACCCACCCTGAGTAGATAATGCAATGGATGGCCCATGGGTCTTAAGTCTTGACAAAGAAAACGGTACTAAACCTGACTATGATCTAATTCCAAGATCATTCTAATTCTATCTTATAACAGTTACACCTAAACCAAAACATGTGTCAGTACTTTACATAAATGATAAGTTACTCAATAGACAAAATTGATCTTGAATATGCAACTACCGACAAAACCTAGTTACAACCGCTATCCAAGTGACCATCATATAAAACCCAAATGACACTCGGATATAATTTGATTTGTCCCTAATCCTGCACTCCCCATTGAATTACTTCTGGAGTTCTGGGTATCTCTTACAAGTCTTTTCTACATCATGTGGCTTTTGATTCATATGCTAATTACTTTGTCTACTTCTTTCCTGATCTCACTGTTCCTTTCCATCTTACCTAGGTTACTTGGCTAGTGGTTAAAAGTGTTTTATTTTATCCATCCTTGCAGATTTATATCAACTCCAATAAACTCACTAATGCTGTGAACATACAGAGAAAGATCTTGCATATGATGGAAGTATCAAAGGTTTCGATGCTTACCTTTTCTATTGATGCAATGAATTGATGGTCCATTTTATTTTTGCTGCTGCAAGAGTTGCTGGATACTCATATTTCTGTTCCTTCTAGCCACCCACATTCTGGCATGATGTCCTCTGTTAGTTATCTTTTGGATTTAGTTTGTCCTGCTTGATTGTAGAGATGGTCTTGGGTCTTTAAGCTTATTCGAGAATCTATATTCTTTTTACAATCAGTACTCTCAGTGTGGCATATGATTTGTAAGTTAATGTTGCCAATTTTGAATTTATTGGCTGATAGTGGTCTAAGATGATATTTGAACTATGGTGTCAATGAACATCTCAGGGTGAAGCAAACGAATTTTTATAAGGTGCTGGTCAGAGTTCATGTCTTTCACTTTGTTAAGCTTTGCCTTCTGCAAAATATTGCTTCATAGTAGCAATTTGACCAATTACTGTTGCTGCGTATATTGAACCTGATTGGAGTATGTGCTATTAGTAGTTGTCATCTATATTTAGAAGAAACTCACGTTTTGGTGGTGGGAATATTTGACTGATCTATCAAGAGGAGTTGTGCATCTGTTGAAGTCTATAGAATCTTGAGACTTTGGAACGGTGCTGGGTATCAGTGAAAATTTCAAATTTCACAACCTGTAAACACACTTGAATGAGAGCATACTACGAATCTAATAGCTAATTGGACTTCTGCGCGTTGTTTATACTTTAA
This sequence comes from Arctium lappa, assembly GCA_023525745.1. Taxonomy (NCBI): domain Eukaryota; kingdom Viridiplantae; phylum Streptophyta; class Magnoliopsida; order Asterales; family Asteraceae; genus Arctium; species Arctium lappa. Next base: position 543,085 of record CM042062.1, on the reverse strand, counting down.
GAATCAAATTGGCGTTTTGGACAATATGCTAGCCTATATTGCAAACATTGGTGAAGCAACTGTATCTGTATGTTATCATAATTATTATGTAAAAAGCTGGAATCTGTTTGTAGGTCTACATATTAGTTTCATGGTTTTCCTTGGTTTTATCCTGCCTATGTGTGTTTCTTAAAGCGTTGGCAAATATAATAGGAAAAGTGTTCATTGCTCAGGGATGGGACTCTTTGGAGACTGTCATTGCAGCTGAAAGCCTTGCACTGACTCTTCAGTCAGTAGGGAGTTTGATGGAAGCAAAGGAACTTTTACAAAGGTTTACTTGCTTAACTCTATAGTAATTGTAATGGACTCCATCCTGCTACAAGTGAAAAGTGCTCTGATCCTTTGAGTATTTTATGTTGTAGATGTCTCAATTCCCGAAAAAGGTTACTTCCTGAAGACCATATTCAGGTTTCTGCTATATTGCTCCTTAAATCACCTGTTTTCTTTATGTGTATGAAAGATTCCTGCATCTACGGAATTTGGAGGATTTTGGCGGAACTGAATTCCAGGCATGTTACCAACAAAAATGCCTAAGGAATTTGGTCAAGGGAATTGAGCATTCCAGTTCCATTGGATTCCGAAGGAACCCGCAAACAAAATTCTCCCTTAGTTATTTACTGGTCTTATCTGTGGTTCACTGTACTGAACACATTTTGCTTGGCTTGAAACTATTTGTCTCTGTGTTGATTAGAATCAATCTTGTTTCATGAATCCAGTATGATGACAGGTTAGATGTCTGCTATGTAGTACAACTGCACTGCAGCAGACTGAGCAGAGTACAACACACAACGGATGACATTTTCATCCATCGACTTTTTGGTGTATTAGATACCCACATCTCTTTGATACTCTCAGACCAATTTGAATGTTTTAGCTTACTTGTATGCCGATAGGAAACAGAGGAAGGAGTGCAAATCTCTGCATCAGTGATGATTACAGGTCCTCCAAGAATAAATTAGCTTACTTGTATGCGGTCCATTTGTTATACTGTTTTTCTAAAATGAAATCAACCCATAAAAGTTGGAGTTCAAATGGTCGACTATGAACTTAAGGTCTAGTTTAGTTTAACTCGGGTACATGTTAACAATTACTGTTAAGAAGCAATAGTTAAGATCTTGTACTTAGTTGTTTGGTTTTATACATTCTGTCACTAACACAAGGATAATGGATACAATAGATGGAGTTGATCATACCATAGTTGTTCAAAATTATTTTTTTGGAGTTGAAGAGTAGATATAGCTGCTGGTTCCTCGTCATACTTTACACAATAGGGCTTTTTGGTAACAACAATCGCAACATTGATCCACCCTTGGAACCATCATTTAGCTCCCATAAGGCACCAATTACCTCTCAAAACTTATCCCTCAACTGTTTCCAACCGTGATCCTTGCAGTATCTCAATGTGGTGTAAATCTTTGATGACATACATTTAGCTCCCATGAGGCACCAGTTACCTATCTTGAATTTTTTAACACTTCATGCTTTTGCTAATTCCTTGTGTCCAACTAGATTGCTTCTTATTTCAGAGTACTCACATGTTGCTTTTTTGTGTTAAACTTGATGACCTTGACATATAACATTCATAAATTCAATATAAAAATATAGCGGTCAACAGGTGACATGATTTAGGTGCAACAACCAAATTTCTTTCCAATATCTATTTTTCTTTGTGCATCAGTTATATGTTTGGAATGTGGATTAACCTTTATCTTCTAATATGTCAGATAGCTGCCAACATGCTTCTCATGGCTAGGGTAGAGCTTTTCCTATACAACCAAACAAGTGGGGATATTTCTAAAGCGACTGCAGTCATTGACAATGCAAAAGATCTTCTAGGCAATACAATAAGGTTTAATTACTACATTCATCTTTTCAGACGTATTTATAAAATTATTATTATGTAAAGTGGTGCTTTATCCTTATATTATTCTCTTGTTTCTGTGTCTGTTTAAGAGAAAGAGATACTTGATGTTTATATTACTCTGTGTCAATTGGCATTTGACAGGATAGCACGACAGGCTTTGGATAAGCTGGTAAAACAAGGAGCAAACCGCAAGTCTAATGAAGTAGTAGTATCTGAGCATACAGCTTTGCTTATACTGGTCAGTTTCATTAGGTTTGCATGCACATGATAGTGATAATAAGAGGAGTAGTATAATTGACAATGGTGAAATGTAGTAATTATGGATGTGATGCAGTTGCAAGCGTTAAATTGTTTGAGCCAATTGGAAGTTACCAAGGCTGAGTTACAGAAGGAGAAGAGCATGGTGCTAGTTTCAGAGGCGGAGAAAGCTCTTCTTGATTGTATTTCCGCGTTTAAACAGGTAACCACAGTTGTATAACCAAACATTCTTCTAAATTCTAATCTTTACTTGAAGAGGAACTTGTAAATATGATTTTATATGATTTTCCAATCAGTAAACTTGACAGTAATTTATTTTTTACAGTATGGAAGGGAGAAGGCGTTTGGTGATATAAAGGGAGAGTATGTGTCATGTTTGAAGCATCTTTCTGGTTTACTACTACTACCAAGTAACTCCAGAAGCAGCGATAATAATAGCTCAAGACGACCTACTTTGCAAGAGGTGGAAAATGAAATCAAGCGAGTTGAAGCCTTAAGATGAATCGGATCTCGAATTACTACTTACTTGGTAAGATCCACAACATGTCATAATAAACCATTGATTACATGTTAGTTTTATGTCCTTATTTGACATAATAATAATGATAATAACAAGGATAGGATAGGATAGGATAGGATAGGATAGGATAGGATTGGATTGGATATTCATTCATTCATGCAGCAACTGGTTAATCACAGGCACTTGAAGACTTCTTTTTACACCAACAGTTCCTACTCGAACATGTGTTAACTTTATGTTACCTTAACTGACATCATATTCACATGAAGAAATATGAACATTATTACTTTTAAATATCACCTCGAACATGTGTGTATGCACTTACATACGAACCGCCTTAACTGAACATCATATTCAAATGAAAAAATATGAACATTATTTCTTTTAAAAGTTGAAATTTTGACCAAAAATGCGGTGCCTTATGATTTTATACTAGAGTTCACATAGTTTCGTCTGAGTGGTTTAAAGGGACAATCATACTTGGATTTGTAGAAATCATCATACTCAATCGGTGGACAAAAGATTTGAATTGAAACAACTAGCTACTAGACTTCTTGTAATGTTCATACGATTTTAGTAATTGATTATAGAAAATATTTTGAAATCAAAGAATTAGATAGGATTGTGGAATTAAAATTTTTGTAACTCCCACATAAGTATAATAAATATTGTATATATTAAGATTTACCTTTGTACCCCTTGTCATTAATGGTTAAAAGGAATAAAAACAATATATCAAGGTGCAATTCTATTGGTTGAATTAGGTTTACAAAGACAAAGTTAACAACAATTTGTTGGTTAACAAATGAACCTCCCTTTCTATATCTATACTATATTATAAAGCACGAATAAAAAACTCTTAAATACAAATTATTAGGCACAAGGTACCATCATTTTATGCAATATTTTAAAAATCTCTTAATTTACAAGTATCAAAGCACAAGATATATTTTACTACTGCAGACTTTTAACACCCACCAATTTGGCATGTGCAGGGTCTTCCTTTCATGTAGACTTTTCTATGTATCACTATTAATTAATATATTATATTACTATAATTTTGTTTTAATTATATTATTAAATATGTAATTGGTTATTTTTTTTAGATGTCATTAAAATATATAAGATAATCATTGAATTCTAACAAAATACTTAATTTTTTTTTATATAAAAAACATTATATTATTAGGCCTAAATTAAACAAATTTATAAAAAAAACATTATTACTTTCTCAAAACCATCCAAAATCGTATTGTAAATCGACAAAAAAATAAAATGAAACATTAAAATCGTGATATATCTTACTGCATTGCGCGAGTATGCTTCTAGTATGTATATATATATATATATATATATATATATATATATATATATATATATAGAGAGAGAGAGAGAGAGAGAGAGAGAGAGAGAGAGAGAGAGAGAGGGGTTCAGGGGAAAACCTCAAAAAAACAGAAAACTGAAGAACACTCTGGTAACTCTTCATCTGGACGGTATGCACTTGTGCATATAGGTAAATTATGTTGTTTTTTATGCACAAGTGCATTATGCACTCGTGCATATGCACGTATGCATGTTACAAATTATTTGTATGCACAAGTGCATACCTTCCAGATGAAGGGCTACCAGGATCTTCTTCAGTTTTCCGTTTTTTTTGAGGTTTTCCCCTCAACCACTATATATATATATATATATATATATATATATATAGTGGAAGGATATTTTGCAACCCTTAAAAAGATTGCAACCCACATCTTAACCGTTGGATTCATGATCGACGGTTATTTTATTTTTATTTTTATCTTTTTTTAATTAAAAAAATTGGGCCCCATATCTTTTATAACCGCCGATCATGAATCCGACGGTTAAGATGTGGGTTGCAAGGTTTGCAACCTTTTTAAAGGTTGCAAAATATCCTTCCACTATATATATATATATATATATATATATATATATATATATATATATATATATATATATATATATATATATATATATATATATATATATAGGGGTGGGTTCAATTGGAAACCATATTACATTGGAAACTTTGGAAACCATCTAGATACCATATATAACATCAATAATACCATATTAATTAATATCATAATAATAATAATTACCATAAATAGTACGAAATTAGGTAAAAGACTAAAATACCCTTATCAATTAAAAAAATTAAAAAAGAGAAATTCATTGATTGGTCAAATATTGGTTTCCAAAGTTTCCAGTGTAATGTTGGTTTCCAATTGATCCCTCCTCTCTCTCTCTCTCTCTCTATATATATATATATATATAGGGAGGTTCAAGGGAAAACCTAAAAAAATGAAAAACTGAGGAACACCTTTACAAGTAAATTAAGGTGTTTTTTGGTTTTATGCACTTGTGCATATGCACGTGTGCATGTTACAAATTACTTGTATGCACAAGTGCATACCGTCCAGATGAATGGCTATTAGGGTGTTCTTCAGTTTTTCGTTTTTTTTGAGGTTTTCTCTTGAACCTGACCCTATATATATATATATATATATATATATATATATATATATATATATATATATGTACATAGGGGCCTAATCAAATGAGAACTATGTAGTTTGTGAAAACTTTGAGATCCAATGGGAGCCAATCATTTAATTTTATTGTTTTTATTTAATAATTAAATATAAAGGTTATATTGGTAATTTAGTTATTTGACAACTCATCTCTAAAATCATGCCTTATAGTTTTTTCTATCCCTAAAATCATGGCCTCCTCAACTTCTTTCCCTGGGAACCTCTAACACATCCGGTCCTTTCCAAAGGTCTTCCCAAAAACCATCTGCCGTCGCTGGCCATCTACTACCTTCTCCACGGAGTCGACTCCTCCTTCTCAGTGATGATCACTTGTAATCTCGATTTTCTCTCTGTTGCCTTTTTCACGGTGCCGACAACTCCTCGATGATGCCTACTTGTAGACACAGAAGTAAAGCGTAAACATATTCTCTATGGATGATGACCACTTGGGTTAAAATCAACATCAAAATCAGGTTTCGATTGTTGGGTTTCCTCGACCTTCTTCTCATCTCGCTTTAGATCTCCGAGTTCTGTTAAAAACTTTAGTTTTTCAAGTTCAGTTGAAGCCTTAGATAATCAGATATAAAGTTGAAGCCTTAGATCTTCGATGTAAATCTGACAATTATGTAATATAAATTTGTAATGGTCGTTTTAGGTTAATTTTTCTTGTTCCATTGATTTTACACATTTGGTTATTTATGAAACAAGAGTAGGAGATGTGGAGGAAATGTTTGTGCATATAAGGTGTTTGATGAAATGCTTGTGTACATGTTTCTAGTTCTAGTTTTCAGTGGCATAATAGTTGTTCTCTTCTCCTAGAATCACAATATGTATTTATGGGTTTTACGAAGGGCATCACAATGTTTCTTGTAAATATTCTTTTAACGATATGTTTATTGCTGCCAACCCCATAGTGATACAATATTTTGCATGATGTGATACATGTATCACAACCTTTCACAGTGTATTGTGTATCACGGTAGGTATCACAGTGTATTTTGTATTATAACGGTATCATAGTGTATCTTGTATCACATTGGGTATCATAGTTATTTTGTATCACAGTAGGTATCACAACATTTCTTATTTTGTATTATAGTAGGTATCACAACATTTTTATTTATTTTCGTTATTTTCGATGTTTACAAAAGGTATCACACTGTGGATCATGTGGTCATCGGAATAATGTTCGTCAGAGAGAGGAGGGAGTAGATTTCTAAAATGTCTAACATACCCTTTAATTAAAATTTTAATTAAAATTACCAAAATTATTGTTTTCCTAATTTATCCTCTGTTGGTGATTTTAGTGAAATCATCGGTTCATTTTATGTAATTGGGTTCACAAGATAATAATGGGGTTGGTAGCTAAGCTATAACATGAGCCAGGAGGTGTGGAGTGCACACTCGTATAAGCTAGCTAGCACCCCGGGTTTGTTGGATGGTCATGATTGTAGGGTTACTAAGCGAAAATGGTTAGGTTGATAGTGTCTGGCGCGAGTCTCCGCACGGGTTCAGTTGTGCGGGACTCTGGAGGGTTCGACAAACAGTGCTTGGCGCGGGTTACGACGAGGCTCTATCCGCGCGGGACACTGGATTGTTTGTCGAACAGTGTTTGGCGCGGGTTTCCGCGCGGGTCCACTCGTACCGCCAGCCGCGCGGACCTCCAGATTTGTACCTGCCAATCTTTATGGAAAATCAATTTTGTAACCCCCAAATCATTGTGTAACCGCCAGACAATCAATCCCATTAAATGAGAAATTATTATCATTAATAATATAGGATCAGTTACAATTCTCTTGGTGTTTAAAAATGATCGATTTTTGCCAGAATTGAGCCCAATGAATTGAGATTATCTTCGAGTGAATTTTGTGATACCCAGGCAGAATGAGGTCGAAATATCACTTAAGGAAAGCGAGCTCTCACGCGATCTCGAATTCTTATCCAAGTTCCGATCACTATCTCTTCTCTTCTCTTCATCGATATTCTGCACACTCCCCAACAATTTTAAGTGATATTTTCTCATCGTGAGAGAGATGGCGATTGATCAATTTGTTAGAGATATGACGTCCAAGTTCACCAAACTGGAGAAGTTTGAAGGCGTCGATTTTCGACGATGGCAGAAGAAGATGCACTTCTTGCTAACAGCATTGAAGGTCGTCTACGTGCTGAGCACTCCGATGCCGGAGGTGATGGAGGAAGAGACGTTGGAGTGACCCGACATCACGACAAATGGGAAAACGACGACTACATCTGTCGTGGCCACATCTTAAAGAGTATGTGTGACTCCCCTTTTGACATTTATCAAAATGTCGAATCCGCTAAAGAGCTATGGGACTATCTTGAGTCCAAATACATGGCGGATGATGCTTCTAGTAAGAAGTTCCTCGTTAGTAATTTTAATAATTACAAAATGATGGACTCAAGGCATGTGATGGAGCAATACAATGAGCTCCTACGCATTCTAGGCCAATATGCTCAACACAATATGAAGATGGACGAATCCATCTCCGTATCGAGCATAATTGATTAATTGCCTCCCTCTTGGAAAGATTTCAAACACATTTTGAAACACAAGAAGGAAGAATTGTCTCTTGTACAACTCGGTAGTCACTTGCGCATTGAGGAATCTCTTCGGGCGCAAGAGACTGAGAAACCTAAGATGAAAAAGGTTTTTGCACCTTCGGTGAAGATGGTGGAAGAGGGAAGATCCAACAACTTCAAGGGAAAACACAAGTTCAATGAAGCCAAGAAAGGTCCCAACAAAAAGGTTAAATTAACCTGTTGGACTTGTGGCATGACCGACCATCTCAAACGGGATTGTCGGGTTGTCAAGAATAAGAATGGAGCAAGCGCAAGTGGTGGTGAGCAAGGATCCAAGGATCAACACCCACGACAATGTCAGTTTATTGACTTTGGTTTTAATTCAAATTTGAATTATGTACCACTAATATCCAAATCATTTTATGTGCAGGATGATGATGATGCTTGGTGGATTGACATGGGTGCCTCGAGTCATGTGTGTAAGGATCGACGTTGGTTCACCACTTTGGAACCAGTTAAAGACGGATCCGTGCTACACATGGGGAACGAGTCAAATGCTCCCATTCTTGGACGTGACTTAGTTAGGCTAGAGTTTTGCTCTAGCAAAATTATTGAACTTTTAGACGTTTTGTTTGTACCACAAATTCGAAAGAATTTGGTTTCCGGTAGTATCTTGAATAAGTTAGGATATAAGTAAGTTTTTGAGTCCGACAAGTTTACCTTGTCAAAAGGTGGCTCTTTTGTAAGATTTGATTATTTGAATAATAATATGTTTTTGTTATGTTTGAATAAAAAGGATTGTGTTTCTAATTCCGTTTATGTTGCAAATGAGAATTATGTTGATTCTATTTTATGGCATGCAAGACTTGGTCATGTTAATTTTAAAAGAATGGTTGAAATGTCAAAAGACGGTCTTATTTCGGCCTTTGACGTTAAAACCGAAAAATTTAAAACTTGCATGTTGACAACGATCACTAAACAACCTTTTCCTAATGTGAAAAGGGATTCGTCGGTGCTTGAATTAATTCATAGTGATCTTTGTGATTTGCATTCAAATCCGTCTTTTGGTTATAAAAAGTATGTCGTTACTTTTATTGACGACGCTTCACATTTTTGTTATATTTATTTATTGCACTCAAAAGATGAAACGTTAGAAAATTTTAAGATTTATAAAACGGAGGTTGAATTGCAAATGGATGGTTTTATTAAATGTTTACGCACCGATCGTGGTGGGGAATATTACGACCCCATATTTTTCCAAGCCGTAGGAATTATCCATGAGACTACAGCGCCCTATATACCACAACAAAATGGTGTGGCGGAACGGAAAAATAGAGTTCTCAAAGAAATGTTGAACTCTATGTTATCCTACTCCGGATTGAGTGATGGATTTTGGGGTGAAGCCATGTTAACGACTTGTTATTTATTAAATCGAGTTCCCAATATAAGGAACAAGATTACCCCATATGAACTTTGGTTCAAGAAAAGGCCTAACTTGAATTATATTCGAGTTTGGGGTTGTCGAGCGGTTGTTCGATTATCCAAACCCAAAAGGAAAACCTTAGGTGAGAAAGGTATTGATTGCATCTTTGTTGGATATGCCGAGCATTCCAAGGCCTATAGGTTCTATGCTATTGAACCTAATGATTTTATAGCGATTCACACCGTTATAGAATCGAGAGATGCTTTATTTGATGAGAATAGATTCTCTTCAATACCTAGGTCGAAGGACCTTGTTCCAAGTACTAGTGTAACTAGTGAGGTTGAAGAACAAACAATTGCTCCAACCGAATCTTTGATGCTTCGAAGGAGCAAAAGAGGAAGGACTGAAAAATCCTTTGGTCCCGATTTCCAAGTATACTTGGTAGAGGGATCAAGATATGAGATTTAGTCACAATTCTTTTACTATTATAGTATTGAGGAAGATCCAAAATCATTTGATGAGGCTATGAAGTCTCAAGATATTGCTTTCTGGAAAAAAAGCAATAAATGATGAGATGGATTCCATCATGGGGAATAATACTTGGGTATTATCGGACTTGCCACCGGGTTGTAAACCGTTGGGATGAAAGTGGATCTTCAAAAGGAAGATGAAAGCCGATAGATCAATCGACAAGTTCAAAGCTCGATTAGTAATCAAAGGCTTTAGGCAACGGGAAGGTATCGATTATTTTGATACCTATGGCCCCGGTTGCAAGGATCTCCACGATTAGATTGTTGATAGCCTTATGAGCTATCCACAATTTAGTGATTCATCAAATGGATGTCAAAACGACATTCTTAAATGGTGACTTGGAGAAAGAAGTTTACATGAAACAACCGGAAGGTTTTGTTATGCCCGGAATGGAGCATAAGGTGTGTAAACTTGTAAAATCATTGTATGGGCTTAAACAAGCACCCAAACAATGGCATCAAAAATTTGATGAGGTTATCTTGTCCAATGGTTTTATGTTAAACCAAGCGGACAAGTGTGTATATAGTAAATTTGACACGTCTGGTAACGGAGTAATCATTTGCTTATACGTTGATGAAATGTTGATCTTTGGCACCGACCAAAATCAAGTTGATAAAAACAAAGAGTTTTTGTCATCAAGTTTCTCCATGAAAGATATGGGAGAGGTGGAGGTGATCCTTGGAATAAGGATTAAGCGTGAGAACAAAGGGATTGCAATTACGCAATCTCACTACATTGAGAAAGTATTAAAGAAATTTAATTGCTTTGATTGTTCTCCGATGAGTACTCCATTTGATCCGAGTGTGAAGCTTATGCCCAATTCGGGTGAAGCGGTGTCACAACTCGAGTACTCAAAGGCTATTGGATGCTTGATGTATACCATGACAAACACTAGGCCGGATATCGCTTTTGTCGTAGGCAAGTTGAGTACGTATACTAGTAATCATAGTATACATCATTGGCAAGCGATAAGACGAGTATAAATACTTGAAGAAAACCATTGATTATGGTTTGTCATATTTCGGGTTTCCTTCAATATTAGAGGGATATTCGGATGCAAGTTGGATCACCAACTTAGAAGATCACTCCTCTATGAGTGGTTGGGTGTACTTGCTTGGGGGATGTGCCATCTCATGGGCTTCCAAGAAGCAAACTTGCATCACGAGTTCAACTATGGAGTCGGAATTTGTGGCATTAGCCGCTGCCGGTAAAGAGGCAGAGTGGCTAAGGAATTTAGTCCATGAAATTCCGTTATGGCCGAAACCAATATCACCAATTTCTATCCGTTGTGATAGTGCGACTACTTTGGCTAAAACTTATAGTCAAGTATATAATGGCAAGTTTAGACACTTAGGTGTTAGACATAGCATGATTCGTGAGCTAATCACGAATGGAGTGATTTCGGTTGAATTTGTTCGGTCGCAACAAAATCTAGCGGATCACTTGACGAATGGGTTGCTAGGGACTTGGTCCACAAGTCGGTGATAGAGATGGGATTAAAGTCCATTTAAATCTCTAACGGTGAGATACCCAATTCCTTTCTAATACAACGTTAGAAGTTGAATTCAATGGGAAAGCTCACTCTAAGGGATTGGAGCACAAGATAATCATCCCAAGGTATGTGCTCGGTACTGCAATTGAGGAGGTAATTGTTCTTTTGTAAAAGTGCATGTGCAGGTGCATGATGAAAGGAACTACCTATATGAGTGTGAAGTATGGCCGCTTCGAGAAGCTTGGACATGGCTTTGATGCACTCACGAATGGATAAGGACACATGGCCTGTATAGTGTTAAGTTTAAAGTTTAGAGAACTTTAAATTCATGTGTATGTTATTTTCTGGTACTCAAATGGGTTGAAGGGTTCAATCAATAGGACACCCGGATTCTCGAGTATTTGAAATGTGTAATGTACTAAGATGAAAATTCAATCTTTTAGATATTTTCATTTATGCATGAGTTTGTTTCCTATATTAACTGTTATTTGTGAACCAATGATTGCACTAAAATGGGGGAGGAATGTTGACGATTTTAGTGAAATCATCGGTTCATTTTATGTAATTGGCTTCACAAGATAATAATGGGGTTGTTAGCTAAGCTATAACACGAGCTAGGAGGTGTGGTGTGCATCTATATACGTATGTGTTGAAGAAGCTATGTAGATACGAGTAAGTTATATTTATTTGAAATAGTTTGTTTATAATTGTTATTGGTAAAAAAAAATACATTTAGTAATACTTCATAAATGATCTGCTCATTTTAACATTTTATCATCATATACTAATATTCTAGGGGTAGACTTGGTACCGCATCAATTTTTTTTCTCCAATATCCTGGACCAGCCAATTGTAACTAGTATGCAAAATCTTATACTGTGTATCAATTAACTGTACTTAGTACCAACTTAATTGGTACTGATTTTTTTTTGGTTGATATATTTTGAAGTTACATATGAAAACTTATCATTATATTCAAAGTTTGTGTGACATTTTGAGTTTTCAAGTAACAAAGGTGATGTCTAAGGGTTTTTAATATAAAAGAATAAAACTTGCAAAGATTTAGACGTTATAATAAAATAGTTAAAGTTACAAAGTTTAATATGAAATATAATTTTTTTCAAAAATTGATAAATAAATCGGTATTATGGTACATAGCTTCCAATGTTGTGTATTAACCAATTTTATATACTTGACATGATATTACGAATCCAATTTAGTTGGTACAAAATTGCGAGGCCTATGATATTTATCTCTTTTGCGTGGATTTGAAAAATAGGTATAATATTATTTATTTATCTTATTTCACCATACTATTCTTAGTTTATGCATTGCGTACCCTAATTTTGTTCCTTTTGTGCCATGCTTTTGAGGTATGGACGTTTGTTGATATTTTTGCACATACAAACTTCTAAGGCTCTTAAATCTTGCAATAAGTTGTTTATTTTTGTACATATACAAACGACAAATAAGATTTAGATGAATTTATGACATCATATATATATATATATATAGAGGGAGAGATTCATTTGAGAAATGGTAAATATATGAGAAATAGAGAAGTAACCTTAGCCATTCATCTGGTCAACATTTGCGGCTTTGACCGCGAAGCACTGGATAATTCCTTGTATGGTCTATAGAAGGTAGAGGGGTAATTTCATAAAATACACGAGATGAGTTCATATATGAACCTGTATGAATCACAAAGATTCATATATGAATCAGTTGAACTAACTGATTCATATATGAATCTTTGTGATTCATACATATTCATATATGAATCACAAAAGTTCATATATGAATCTGTTAGTTAGTTCAACTGATTCATATATGAATCACAAAGGTTCATATATGAATCAGTTAAAAGAGTTCAGTTGTGAATTGCACTGGTTCATATATGAACATATAGTTTATATGTGAATTATACATGTTCATATATGAACACAACCCGTGTGTTTTGTAAAATTTACGAAATTGTCCTTCTATTTTTGGGACAGTCGCAACTTTTGACCGGTCAAAGCCGCAACTTTTGACTAGTCAAATCCGATCTTGACCATATGAATGGCTAGGATTATTTCTCTATTTCTCATATATTTACCATTTCTCAAATGAACCAAACACTATATATATATATATATAGAGAGAGAGAGGAGATGTGAGTTCAAATGAAAACTCATTTTTCATTGTGCACGTGATGACAAATCTTAACCATTGATCAAAACTTAGAAAACTAATCAATGGCTAATATATAATAAGGTTAATTGGGAAGTGATTAAGGACAAAATTGTAATTTTGAATAAACGCCTACCTTCTTTGACTTTTTATTTTTATTTTTAATTAAAAAAAATTACCCCCAAAAAAACGAGAATTTCGTGCTCTTCGATATGACATCCATCTCGATATAGTTTTTTTTTCGTTTTAACCGTTTTTTACGTAAAATTCTATATACGTGTTATATTCATTATGAATATGCATGCACGTCTTCGGGTGTCCACATTCAGTATGAATAACAAAGGTGAACGTTCATTCACTATTCATGGTGAATAATACCGTATGCAGGATGAATAATACAATATTCAGAATTTTTTCGTTTTAACTGTTTTTTACGTGAAATTCTATATATGTGTTATATTCATTATGAATATGCATGCACATCATCGGGTGTCCACATTCAGTATGAATAACAAAGGTGAACGTTCATTCACTATTCATGATGAATAATATAGTATTCAGGATGAATAATACAATATTCAGGATGAATAATACACGAATCCATGATTCATGTATTATTTATCAAGAATCGTGTATTATTCACCCTGAATATTCTATTATTCATTCTGAATGATACATTATTCATAATGAATAATATATGAATGACCCATGAAGGTGTAGACACATGACGCACTCTCTTTTGTTTTCCCAATTCACAACTGAAATTTGGTTTAATTCATTATGAATATGTATGCGCATCCCCGGATGTCCCACATTCAGTATGAATAACAAATGTGAACATTCATTCATTATTCATGATGAATAATATAGTATTCAGGATGAATTACACAACATTCATGACGAATAATACACGAATTCATGAATCATGAATTATTCACCCTGAATGTTATATTATTCATCCTGAATGATACATTATTCATAATGAATAACACATGAATGATCTGTGAATATGTGGAGACGTGACACACTCTCTTTTGTTCCCCGATTCACAACAGAATTACTCGATAGGTTCTCGATTCGTCTTGATGGGTGTTAGGTTACGGTGCTGAAGAAACGTGATGCCTTACGACGTTGAAGAAAGTGGTGAAAAAGGTGATGTCGAGTTACATACTTACGGTGTCGAGATATTGTACAGACTTGAACGTACATAAATATTCATAATGAATATAACACATATATAACATTTCACGTAAAAAACGGTTAAAACGACAAAAAAACTATATCGAGATGGATGTCATATCGAAGAGCATGAAATTCTCGTCTTTTTGATGTAATTTGTTTGATTAAAATATTAGTAATTTTTAAGATAATTTATTTTAAACTTTAATTGGGTAAAAAGTTTTTAATTAAAAATGAAAATAAAAAGTCAATTATGGTAGGCGTGTATTTAAATTTTCTTTCAATTTTACCCCTAATCATTTTAAAATTAAAAACTCTATTTAATATGAGTTGTTGGATCAAAAGAGATCGAGTGGTTGAGATTTGTGCTCACGTGCACAATGAAAAATGAGTTTTCATTTGAATTTCTCCTCTCTCTCTCTCTCTCTATATATATATATATATATATGATTAGGTTCATTTGAGAAATGTTAAAAATATGAGAAATAAAGAAATGATCTTAGCCCTTTATCTGATCAACATTTGCGGCTTTGACCGTGAAACATCGGATAATTTTTTGTGTGGTCTGTAGAAGACAGAGAAGTAGTTTCGTAAAATACGTAGGACGAGTTCATATATGAACCTGTATGATTCACATATGAATTATATGAACCAGTGTAATTCACATCTGAACTCTTTTAACTGATTCATATATGAACTGAGATAAGATGCAGCAAGATGCACCTGATCAATTCTCTTTAAAGCCGCAATTCATGAGAGGGTATTTGATTAAAAGTGATCAACGACTTAAAAGCATTTCTCACTAAAAATAACATTTTTTACGTAATCCCATACCTATACTTATATGTGTGTGTGTGGGTGCAAAACATATATCGGCCATATTTATAGTATCTTACTATTTTTAGCCTATAGCTTAGGCACTTGATTTTGTTTTTTTGTTCAAGAATACTCGACTGCCATATTTTTAGCTAGGTATTGTTAGGTTTTGATATTTTTTCCACCTATAAATTAAAAAATAAATAATATTGAGGAATGGCGTGTATGAAAGGGGTCGAAGAAGAAGTCGGTCCACATAATTTGATTTGTATCGACATCCATCCGATGCTTCTAATTAACAGCATTAATTAATTAATTAGCAGTCAACTTGATTAATCAATATCCATTTTTTTTTATTTGATCAAGCCAACGAGCAGAGTTTGGGTTTCAA
Source organism: Arctium lappa (assembly GCA_023525745.1). Classification (NCBI taxonomy): domain Eukaryota; kingdom Viridiplantae; phylum Streptophyta; class Magnoliopsida; order Asterales; family Asteraceae; genus Arctium; species Arctium lappa. Next base: position 527,304 of record CM042062.1, on the reverse strand, counting down.
TCAGGTGTGTTTGGTACGTAGACATGATAAAACAAACGAAATATGACAGAACAAAATAATTGTTCAACGTTTGGTAAAACAAAACTAGACAGAACAGAACATAAAACATGACCAATTTACTCCTAATAAGTTATTTTTATATTATATATATTTTGATTAATTATGTAATTTATTAAATTATAACGAAATAAATACTTTTTATAACAAAATATAGTATTAGAAAGTTCTTTTCAAGATAAATTAAAGTGACACCAAAATAAAAAGTTTATATAGTTTCCAATTTTTATTTTTTTATTTTTTCTATATTTTTTTACTATTAATATTTAATAATTTAAATAAATTAATCAAAACATAGTAACTATATGAAAATAATATTTGAGGACAGTAAAATAAAATTTTAAAAAACATAAAATAAAATAAATTAAAAAAACGAATAAAATGTAAAAAAGATCTATTCTTAAAAATGGCATTGTAATACATTGTTCAATCAATATAAAGATGATTTCTACATTCTTGTGTATGGATTGATAGCTTGGATCTGGAACAATCAATTGATATCAGAGCAAATTCAGATCAATTCAACCTAGAAATGAAGAACTCGCACCAGTTTTCTGAGTTGTGATCGATTTCAAAAATTTCTTGTTGTAATTGCCAAATTCTTGTTAGTGTAGTGATCGATTGGTGTATTGGATCAACCTTGTTTGGATTAGATACACAATTGCACTATAATCTTGATTCAATTTCTCAAATTTTGTATTTTTTTTAGTTTGAAGTTTTAGCGCATTGTATTCTTGATCAAGATGTATTTTTGAATTGATTTTGGTGAAATTCATTGTTTGTAACATGATCTAGTTGGTTTCGTGGACAAATTGGTGCATTTTCAGAAGCTATTTTGGAGATTTGATTGGTTTTTGGATTGAATTCATCATTTTTGAGTCGAACCACGAAAAACTCGCAAGATCCAAAATTTTCGCATGATCATTGAAGAAATTCGCATGGCTCTTGGTTATTGAAAAAGCTAAGAGAGAATTTCGCATCGAGTTACATGCGGAAAGTTGAGTTTTCGCATCTAGCTATATACGAAAAAGAGGAATTCGCACCTTGCATCGTACGAAAAGTGTGTTTCTGAAAATTCTAAGATAAAACTCGCATCGTGAAGGATACGAATTTTGGGAATCCGCATCCCAATGTATGCGAAATCTGAGAAATTCGCATAGTGAAGCTGAAATTTTTCTAAGTCTAAAACACGCATTGATACGTGAAGTTTGAAGTTGTGAAATTGGCTAAGTATGGAATAAACATAAGGCTCAATGTGCGAAAAGTTTGAGGTCTGAAAAATACCAAGTCAGAAATTCGCATCTCAAGGTGAGCGAAAAGTTGGAATCCGCATCTAACGTTGTGCGAAAAGTTTCGATTCACATACAGAGGCATACGAAAAGTTACATCTCGCATCTCGTAGCGTGCGAAAAGTTGAAGTTGTTTTCGTTTGGCTTGCGAATTTTGTTGGTGTGTGAAAAGTTTGTTCTGTTAGTGTGCTAATTGTGAAAGGATCTCAGTGGTGTGAGGATTCCACACTTATTTTTGGAGTTTTGAAAATTTTCTAAGTTGTGTTCTGTTGATTTTCTGAACTAACGATCATTCCAAGCTATTATTCTACAGATTTCAAAATGCCTTATAATGATAAGAAGGGAAATATGGTCTTAACCAAGAGAGACTGTGCTATTGCATACATGCTAGAAAAACCTGCACTGGAAGCTGAAAATGAAAAATTAAAGATTTAGAATTTGTCTCTTCTTGATAAGCTTAAGAAACTGAAAGAAAATTCTTCTATTTTAGAGTATAATTTTGTATGTTCAAAATGCACTTCTCATTCTAAGCTTAATTTTGCAGAAATAATTGAAGCAAAAGAGAAAGAGATTTCCAATCTTCAAATTAAATTGAAGAAATCTGAAGAGGAATTCAGAATTTTGAAAGCCAGTAGTACAAACAGTACATGGTCCAAGAAATAGTTTATGCAAAGAGAGACTGATGATCACAGAACCTGAGCAAACATTGCTGGAGAAACCTGTGATGGACTAAAAAAGATAAACTCAAAGATTTTCTCTGAAAGAGACCAGTTGAAAGACAAAGTTTTTAGTCTTGAGGTTGAGATAAACATGTTGAAAGAGATAGCAACCCAAGAGAAAGAAAACTCAAGATATCAAGAGGAGATAAAGAAGATTGAGAGGAAAAGAAATGGTTTAGACAAGGAAAATGCTGAGTTGAAGAAAAAAAATTCTGATTTAGAAGCTCAAATTGTCAAAGACAGGAAAGAAATTGAGAAGGAAAGACTAAATTTGAGAATGCAAGAAAAGGATTTGCACATAAGTTTTCTGACTTTTCAAGAAAATCTTTTGAAGAAAAGAAGACAGTTGAACTTAAATGTATAAAACTTTCTCAACAAGTGTCAGATTTTGAGAAAGTTATTGTCATGGAAAGAGAAAAAGCTGAGAAAGAGAAGAAGTTAACAGAAAAGAAGAATGTTGGACTATTCAGAGAAATATCTGATAAAAGAAAAAAATGTTGAAAAGGATTTTGAAGAAGAAAGAAAGGTATTTGAGACAGAAATCAACAAGCTTTCAAAGAAACTATCTAAACTATCTGCAACTGCATTGAAAGAACAGAAGACGAAGTCTAAATTACAAAAGAAGATTGATATATTTTCTGAAGAAAGAAACAGTTTGTCAAATAAGATCACAGAACTTGAAGGAATCATTTTCAAGGTGGATTTGAGAGCACAAAGAAGTCCAAATATAATTACTCAATCACCCATGAATGATTCAGCTGCTTCAGAGTGTTCATTCAAATCAGCTACAAGTTCACTTTTTGGAAATGTTTCTAACAATCCTTTATTTGTTGATTCAGATGATATTGTGTCTAAGCATGAAGATCATATTCGTCTTACTAATCTTTTCTATGTCAAATCTCTTGATGGTTCAGGTAACATCAGAAAGAACAAGTCTCAACAAAAGATGATATGGAGAGTCAAAGATTCTGTTGATGAGAAAGATGTTCAGAAATCATTTGTGCATACACCAAATGCTAAGAAGAACAATGCTCCAAAAGGTAAATCTTTTGGCAAACCTGATCTTGTTTACACTGTCAATCAGTTAATCAGGTTAGCTCAAAAGAAAATTAATTGTTCTTACTGTGGTGCAAATGATTTTGTTAGTAAAAATTATGTCAATTACTGGTATGGTTCTTACTATATTACTTCGAAAAGAATTGCAATTAACAAATATGGACCCAAATACCAGTGGGTAACAAAAGCGACTGAATCTATTTTGCAGACACCACAAGTGAAGGGGGAGTAAGAGTATTGGTTTTTGAACAAAGCAGTTCAAGACCCGGTCTTCAATGATAAAGAATATAGACTTCTAAACACATCTGTTTAGGACTCACACTTCAAAGATCAAAAGAGTTTTTGTACTCCGATGCATATAAGATGATCAATCTTCAAGGGAGAGAGTACACATATTATTTCTTCTGATAAATTTGTGAATGCAAATTTTCAGGGAGAGTTAGACTTCTGAGTAAATCAGCTCAGGACTGATCTTCAAATATCAAGATTGGCTTCTAAACACTATAGTTTAGAACCCGTACCTTAAAGATCAAAGAAAGTTACTATTCTCACCGGGGAATATGTACAGTTGGCTTCTGGATAATTCCATTCAGAACCCGTACTTAAATGTTTCATTCTTACTGAAGCTGAAAAGATACATCTTATTCTGGAAGTATTTGTTGTCTGTTTGAGGGGGAGATAGTTAAAATTTTCACTGTCATATTTTTAAAGGGGGAGAAAAGAAAAATAAATTTTCATTGTTATATTCATATTGTTCTTTTCTAATAATTTGACTTTTTACAGATATATAGCGGGGGAGTATATCTGATGTTTTAGTCAAATAGAGCTTAAAAGATAAATATTCATTTTAGGGGGAGTTAAGATTTCTACGTTGAAGGTATATCATTCTAAATCTTAATCTCTACCACATTTTGAAATACGAACGCCTTTCGGGTGTGAAAATCAATTTCTTAAAAGTTCAAACCACTTCGTGTTCTCAAAAGGTTTTATGAATTTTGAAGTGTGATTTTAAATGTTTTTCATATCAATACGTTAATGTTTAACTGACCGTGTGTTTCTAAAGGCTAATACTTGTGTATTGTCTTGTCTTCATACTGTCAAGTGTTCCTACACACATCGGTTCAGTACTTTTATTGACTTTGTTATTACCATGTCTCAAAAAGATAAATCTTTCGATGGTAATACTCCCGTTTGAATTCTAAATGTTTGAAATCAGACGTCATTTCTTTATCATGTGCTTTCATTGATAATATGTTTATATCTATTCATATAAACATCTTTCCGTTCTTTGATACCCCAATTTATTTCCTTTTCATAATATTTGATCTGTTTATAACATTGTCAGATTCTCAAACAATTCGTGATTTCATTTCATTCATTTCATTCTACTTGTTTTGAGAGATCTTCAAAGTTTAAAAAATGCTCAAATCTCATTATTATCTTTAATGAGCATATCTTTTCTGACTGTATTATCATGTGCTTATCTGTCAAGATAAACTGTTGAGCAACATCACTTTTAGGACGAAATAAATGGGATTTAGTGTGAGAGCTTCAAAGAACTTCTATGGATTCACGTTAACCTGTGTTTCCTACCCAAGAAGTTATCCCGAGTGATTGAGGGGAGAGGGGTCAAAAGAATAGAGAGTGGGTGTGTGCTGAGGTAAAATGTAAAAGAGAGTTTGGTTAGAAGCAAACTCATATGATTAAAAAAAGAGGGTGTGAGATCAGAGTAAAAGAATATCAAACTCTGCACCAAATCTTTTCTAAGCCGAGCAGTGTAACAACCTTAAAATTTGCGGAAATAAAATTTCGAAGAAAATTCGGCAATAGGCTAAGCTTGCGGAATAAGGTGTTACAATTCCAATATACAAAATCATCCCAACGGGGTATAGAGTACACATTAATGTGGTAGATAAACGAAGTATAAAACGACAACCTATTAATCTATAATGTAAACTAGATTAGGGACGGGTGTCGCTATACTTCCAAAGTGTATCTTCAAAAGAATCACTCACGACCCCAAGGTCGCTCCCCCAGTCCCGACGAGCCCCACTGCTAAGATAACCTGCCAACATGACAACCAAGAGCAAGCGTTAGGCTAAAGCCTAGTGAGAACAGCCGAATTAAAAGAGAGTACTAAACTCAAATGGTGTCACGCGGTGAGTATAGCCATGAGCTAAGTCAAGAAATCCAATAAACCATTAGTGATTAAACATGGTACAAATAACACCAAATCACATAACGAGCTCAACCCCTCTAGATCTGTTGCTCAAAACATAAAATCATATAACGAGCTCAACCCCTCTAGATCTGTTGCTCAAAACACCAAGTCAACCCCTCTGGATCTATTCTTGAGAGTTCCCAACTCAAGCACTTAATGGAATTACACCTTACTACACCATGAGACGCTACCCGACCGTGTAGGCCCACACCCTACTTATCATGGCAACCCGATGCCTATTCCGTGCTAAAACGTGAACCACATGCCCAAAACCGGGGACATAGGAACACAGTGCCTATGGATCCATTGCACTAAGACTCAAAGCCAAAGCATGTCATTTCAGAGCATACTCTTATTAAATCAAATATACAGGCTATTCATATGAACAATGGTTCAATTCCATAAATCTTGATTCTTGAAATGATTGAGATTTTTAGAAAGCATTACCCAACAATAATAAGACGTATTACAACAAGATTTTCCACTTTTAAATAGACACATTCATCACGTAAATTTCGCAATACAGACTGATTTAACTTAAAGGACTCACCTCAGATTTCTTCCTGCTTATAGACTGCTTCCTATGATCGCTACCTACGACAACACCGATAAATCGGTAAGCCAATAATAAAGACCACATACTGACCTACGATTCCTGAATTCAAAACACCACTCACTACAGAAACACAGTACCGGTCGAGCCCAACACCGGTCGAACCCCACACCGGTCGAACCAACATCCGGTCGAACCACGCACCGGTCGAACCAACATCCGGTCGAACCAAGCACCGGTCGAACCAACATCCGGTCGAATCCATATCGGTCTAATGCACTTCACCAGTCAAACACCAACCGGTCGAATGCATCTTCTCGGTCTTATGTGATGGGACGTTTACAAAACCCAGATCCAACCCAAAATACGTAGATCTCGAAATTAAACGGTTAAAAACCTTAACAACGAGATTCTATACGGCAGATAATACTTGGATCGAAGTTTGAAGCTAGATTCGTACCTTGATTTGGAGAAAAATCGAACGACCTCTTCTTCCTGCTTCCTTCTCTCTCTCTCTGATTTCTTTAGATTCAGATTTATGATATTTTTGAAAATATCTAAAACTTGATTTATATTTATTTAACCCAAGTTACATTTTACCCCCTTGAACTTCGGGTAGAGGTCAACTTTTCACCCAACTCCAAAATAGCGGGTGTTACAAGCAGCCACATTACTGTTGTTTCACAATTCTTTCGTGAACTTAATTGAAACAGGCAACTAGCCCATGCCAACTCTTGCATAAACCCCACATGCTACTCATCTTTTTTCTCAACAAAAAGATGTTTCATAACTCAATGGGGAAGCAACATATACTCTATCAGATCTTCATTTGGAAGATTTTCATATTGAAACAGAAGGAAAGTTGCCCCACTTTCGACCCTTTATCATGCACTTTGAGTCCATGTAATACTATTGTTGTCTCAATGGTTTACATATTTTGAGCATGTTCAAGCTTTAATTGCTTCAATCATTTTACACATGCACGAGCACACAAGGAATAAGTTTTTTTGTCTCAACATTCATAGAAAATTCCTTTGTGGTTTTTTAATGATTGAATGGAAGCCCTGGGGCAGTGAACATCAAAAAGCTCCTTTCCCATGTGCATCTGTTGCACAAAGTGGCTCTGTGCTACTGACATGCATGATAACTGATTCATATGTTGATTCAGGGTTACCAATTTCTAATTTGTCTGAATTTGCAAAGATTAAGATATATACATTTTATGAATTGACGACTATTCAGATCATTTGGAGAAACTATTCTCTTCGGGGAGACTGCTTATCTTATTGATTGGGGGAGACTGTTTCTGATTCTCATGAAGACTGTGCTTTTGTTGATACATGGGGAAGATCATATAAAAAAGGGGGAGATGCTGAAATTGCTTAAGTTTTGATGATTCCGATTTCTCAAAATTCATCAAAACGGGGGAGATGTTTTCAAAGTTCAATTTCAGAAGAAAGTCAACTCAAAAGAAAGTCGTAAAGTTCAAGTCAAAGCAAAGTCTGATAATTATCAAGTTGAAGAGATTCTCTAAAAGTTTGTTGTATTTGTGATAAAAATGAGGAGATTGAAGAAGCTGTCAAAGTTATGAAGATTTCAAGTTTATAAAGAATGTCAGAGTAAGAGGGAGTTTTTCAAAGATTTGAAGTTGTCAAAGATTTTGTATTGAAGATTTTGCAACTGAAAGAAGACCTGAAGATTATCGTCAATTTTTTTTAATCTTGAATCCAAAGGGGGAGATTGTTAAGTCAAGATTGTAATAGAAGATTAAAAGGAGGGTCAACGTTGTAAAGTGTTAATAGTTGTGGTTTGTTTGTATAATTCTTGTAAGTCAAAGTATTTGACTTTGACATTCTAGATTATGTTGTAAGGTCAATATTATTGACCATATAAATAGGAGATTCCTTGTTAATATTCTTAAGAGTTCAGACACAAATTAGAGAGAAATAGATTTGAGAGAGAAAGAACACGCACGTTAGATCTGTGGCACTGTGTTAGATCTGTGACTAAGAAATCATTGTAATACATTGTTCAATCAATATAAAGATGATTTCTATATTCTTGTGTATGGATTGATAGCTTGGATCTGGAACAATCAATACCCCCAACATAAAACATTTCTTCGTAAAGTAAATTCAATCCAAAACTCACTTAAAACGTGAATAGAAATTGAACTCCCAATTTATAAAAACACGGATAAAGCTTTATTTCCCCGAAACACCCAAAACACGGGTGGAACATATTACTCAATCCATAAATCATGGATACAATCCATACATATAAAACATCACTGAAAACATGGATACTAAAATACAATACCCAAAACAACACCTTTCGGTGACGGGGGAGACCCGATTCCATTGAATATGGCGGGCATACAAAGTTAATCCACTTATCAACGTTCTCCAGATTCACATAGAGTCATGGATCCCCGTATACGGCTCCCTACCGAGCTACCACCGCAAGATACCCAAATGACCCTAGTGTCTACTCAACCTCTAGATGAGTGTCGCCACAAAAGCCACAAGTCTCCGTATTCGGTTCACCATGGGAACCACCGCAAGACTTAACTCCGTATACGACTCTGCAACATGACTTGGGGACCACTCACTAGACTCAAACATGAACACCAAAACTCCATGATGAATAAACAGACTGGATTACACGTGCATCGAGTTCAACCACCCACGATTTATACCTTGATCCCTTCATAAAGGTTACACGGTCATCGAGTTCAACTACCCACGATCTATACCTCGAGTCCCCGCTAACCATAAACATTACCAGTCCCAAAACAAGGATAAAGATCCCAATTAAGCCAACTAACTGACTCATATTCCTATGGATCCAATGCATTACAGTCTAAACATTACATGACCCAAAAGAATGATTAACGCATTCAAACATGTAATTTCCATCAAACACAATTAATATGCATCGTAAAACCAAAGCTCATCGAGCCGATAAAACTGGGTAAATGCCTCAAAACTCCTTTGAGTCACAACCGAGCCAAAAGCTCTACCAATTAATTGACCATTGACTAAAAGTCATAAAATGCGATAAACACAATTGACACGTTTATGCAAACACACACACACACACTCCAAAATGCAGGAATAAACTCAAACACGAAATTAGACCGAGACAAGTTGTTTTCCAATGAGTTTATACCTTTTTATTCTTTCAAAAAGGTCTCATAATCCAAGAACAAGTATTTCCCCAAAACACATGTTAAAAAATGCATTTATACTCAAAAGACATCTTTTCGTAACATAAATCATCAAAATACCATTACTAATGATTTATTCATCAAAATGCCCAAAATCCAAAATGTGGTGTTTTACAAAGCTTATAAAGTTAAACACTTCAAATAATCCAAACTCACCAAATAACCCAATAGTTGATAATTTCATGTAAAAAATATAAACATTTAAAAATGGACAATTTGGCATGTACACCATTTTCACAAATCAACTTGAACTCACCTTGCTAGATTTAGGCTAAATCTAGATTTTACCCCAACTTGAACTTCCTTGAAGAAACTTGAATTCACAAGCAAAATGTTCCAAAAAACTAGATCCACAAGTTTTCAACCATAAGAATTCATACCCAACCATTTAGAACCGTTCCCCAAACGTTTTACATAAAGATCTCAACTTATATCAAAACCCTAATTTCCATAAATGAAGAAAAGAGGAGATTACCTTAACCTTAACTTCAATCCACCAACCAAAATACTTATAGGTCACCAAGATGAGCCATAAACTCCCAATCTTCAAAATGATGAAAAGGGTTTGGTGAAAACCCTAGAAAATTGATGAAGATGAGAATATTCTAGTTCTAGCTTCCAAAACTTCGCTAGAGGATGAAGAATCACTTGGAATCCCAAGTTTTGGTGCCTCAAATGCTCAAAATCGACGATGGGGGCAAGGAGTTTCGGTTCTTGGGAGAGGGGAATGAAATGGTAGAAGTTACAAATGAGAGAAGAGCTCAAAAGCTCGATTTTAAACCCTCAGACCCCGAATGCGATTGTGCCAAGCGATTGTGACATGGCCACTATCGCGAGGCACTCTCGCCGAAGGTGTACTGGGAGTCTCCCCCTCCCCCACGACATTTCCCCGCAATAGTGACACATGTCACAGTCGCGGGCACTGTCGCCCAGACCAAGCAGGGCCCGAAAAACTTTTTTTTTCCTCGTTCGAACGCTCTTGATACGCATAGGGTCCAAGATAAAACATCCTTTATCTAAACATCACTTTCAAGGATGAGTATACCTTTCCAAATGCACAATTTCTTACCGAAAATCCCGGGTGTTACAAAATCATCAACATTGAACGCGAACAAGCTATCGCTGCTCTCAAAGCTGAAAAAGCAATAGTTGAAGGATGGTGTAAATCCTCAACAAAGGTCATTGAGATTTTAAGTGCTCAAATCCCTGCTCATGATAAAACCGGTCTTGGTTATAAATCTGATAAGGATGAACCTAGCAGAGACTGTTTCATACTTAAGTTTGGAATGTTTGTCTCTTCTATCCCTGACACTTTTTCCTCTCAGTGCTCCCCGAATTCCAACCCTATCCCAGAGGACTTATCAAAAAGTTCTAAACTCGCTGATAAAGGGAAATCCATTTCTCATCATCCTCAGAAAGCTACAAAGATAGCAGAAATGAAGAAGATCTCCTCTAAACCTTCAACTAGTCAACCTTCTAGTTCTGGATCCAAGATCACTGGTAATATTTAGAGATCTACTCCAAAACTAAAGATTGACATCAAGCCTAAGAAATCAGAAGAACTGAAAGTTCCTCCGAGATCTAATGCTAAGGGCATTCTTGGAGCTGGCCGACTCTTCTATGTGAGTGTCTTATCGTTGGAGTTGCCCACGTTCTTTGGTAACGGGTTGTGATATCGACTACCATTGTTTCCTATGGTTTGGGGAGGAACTTTGCCTGTATTGCTCGTCACTCCTTCAGTTTCGGCCTTGTTATGGGAAGAAGATGAAGTGCGTGTTGATCTCTCAATTATCTCGGCTTTCATGGTTAGACTTGAGGCTTCAGTTACGGTTCATACGGTTTGAAGTCCAATCTTGTCTTGAATCAAGCCTTTTAAACCACTAATGTAACATGCTACTTGTTGTCCCTTGGTCTCTCCAATCTCATTGCACTTGGAAAGGCGTAGAAAGTCGGTTGTATATTTGGTGACGGTTCTCATACCTTGTCTACATTCAAGGTACATCTTGTAGAGGATCTGCTCATAATTTTCTACTAGGAAACATTCTAACATGAGTTGTTTCATTCTTCTCCATGATCGCATTGGTCCTTTTCGTTGCCGCTGTTTTTGTACTACGAGTTTATCCCACCAAACGATGGCGGTGCTTTTGAGACAGAAATCAACCATCTTTGTTTGCTTGCTTTCGAGAATCTCCATGATATCAAAAAATCGATCCACTTCAATTTGCCAATCAAGGAAATTTTCTACTCCCATGGTTCCATGGAAAAACGGGATGCCCGCTTTCATCCGGTACTCGTGGTCATTTCTCTTGGGTAATTTGGTTCTGCTTCCTCCACCTCGTCGGATTCAGAACTGGATAGGTTGATCCGGTTACGGTTGCCGCCGGATGGAGCCACAATTAGATCTATACATCTATCCCTTCTCGGGCGGTAACCGTTGTTGAGTTGGGTGAGGACTTGGGTGACAGCCGTCATCAGATTGCCTAGAGACGTGGTAATGGCCACAGTCATCTCGGCTAAATCTGCTTTGGTAGACGGTTGTTGGTCAGCCATTGGTAGCGAATAAAGGTAGGCGAATTTTTTTGGTTAATAGAACAATTTATGACATTATTTGGGATTGCTTATTAAAACAACTTAAAATGTTATATATAAAAACAAGTGTTATTTTAAAAATATAGATAATTAAACTCGATTTTGTTAGTATTTGGTTATTGAACTTGGTCAAATGAAAAATTCGATATTAAGTTCAGATGCATATATATCTAGAAACATTTTGAGGTGATATATTAAATAATTAGCCTAATACGAAATGAAACAAATATTAATTATAAAAAATACAGTTTTTTTTTACAATATCAAGTGTTTTTTTTTTTTCCTTTTTCCTTTTTTCTTTTTTCTTTAAATAAAAGTTAAAAGATATTTGAATTTTGAAGTTGAAACCTACCAAATACAATGAATTTTTATGAACATAATTAAAGAAAGTGAATACATCCTTAAAACCTTTAATTTTCTTTGTTATTGCAATTAATTGAAATAATGGAAGAAGGTGATCGGGCAGCCCTAGCTTAAGCCTAAAGCCGCCCATGATTAAGTTGATTGTTAATTTCTTGACATACAGGTACAAAATTAAATTAATTATGTTGGCTGACTTTTTCTTTGACCCTTTTAATACGGCATCCAATAATAATAATAATTGTTATTATATGGTGGAAAATTTCAGAACAACTTGGATTGATCAATTATGATTTTTTTGGTATTTTTTTAATGTTACAAATAATTTATATGTTAAATATAATCATAATCTCTTTATTTAAATATTAATTCAAGTCTTCATTAGAAGAGATAGACAAGACAAGCAATGGCGGAACATGGAGATCAAATATTAACATTATTATAATTATCTGAATAACTGATAGTATTATAAAATGTTTGGTTTGTAATTTTTTAGACTAATAATTTATAACACGATGAAGATTTAATCTATTTTGGTTTTTTGATACAATTATGTGCTTTTGTTAAGAAGTTACACATGAAAATATTATCGATATTATATATTATAAAGTCAATAGATTTTCTAAGAATTAATGATTTAGGGAGGTGTTTGGGATTGTTTATTTAAACTCCTTATTGACTTATAACTTTTTTTTCACTGTTAATAAGCTATTTTTAGTGTTTTGGTTGGAAAAAAAAAAAAAGTGTTTATAGTTTTTCCACACTGCTAATAAAGAAGTTAAACCATTCTGACTTATCAACTTCTTTGAAACAATTTATGATTTTTTTGGTTATTTTACATGTATAAGCAATTCCAAACACCCCTAAATAACAATTTATTAGCTTATTACGTTTTGGTACCACAATAAGCTAATTCAAACATTTTTTATAAAACTTATTTTTGTCACCACATAAGTTGATAAAAACTTTAAAAAAAATATAAGTTGTTTTAATAAGCAATCCCAAACACCCCCTTAATATGAATTTAAATCTAGTTTATTTTAATATAATGCTTATGTGCTTTTAGTATTTATTTTTATTTCTTTCATTATTATACTTTTATTTTTATATTTAGAGTAAATTACATGATTGGTCCCCGTGGTTTACATTTTCACATGTCTTAGGCACTTGATTTTGTTTTTTTGTTCAAGAATACTCGACTGCCATATTTTTAGCTAGGTATTGTTAGGTTTTGATATTTTTTCCACCTATAAATTAAAAAATAAATAATATTGAGGAATGGCGTGTATGAAAGGGGTCGAAGAAGAAGTCGGTCCACATAATTTGATTTGTATCGACATCCATCCGATGCTTCTAATTAACAGCATTAATTAATTAATTAGCAGTCAACTTGATTAATCAATATCCATTTTTTTTTATTTGATCAAGCCAACGAGCAGAGTTTGGGTTTCAATCAGGTGTGTTTGGTACGTAGACATGATAAAACAAACGAAATATGACAGAACAAAATAATTGTTCAACGTTTGGTAAAACAAAACTAGACAGAACAGAACATAAAACATGACCAATTTACTCCTAATAAGTTATTTTTATATTATATATATTTTGATTAATTATGTAATTTATTAAATTATAACGAAATAAATACTTTTTATAACAAAATATAGTATTAGAAAGTTCTTTTCAAGATAAATTAAAGTGACACCAAAATAAAAAGTTTATATAGTTTCCAATTTTTATTTTTTTATTTTTTCTATATTTTTTTACTATTAATATTTAATAATTTAAATAAATTAATCAAAACATAGTAACTATATGAAAATAATATTTGAGGACAGTAAAATAAAATTTTAAAAAACATAAAATAAAATAAATTAAAAAAACGAATAAAATGTAAAAAAGATCTATTCTTAAAAATGGCATTGTAATACATTGTTCAATCAATATAAAGATGATTTCTACATTCTTGTGTATGGATTGATAGCTTGGATCTGGAACAATCAATTGATATCAGAGCAAATTCAGATCAATTCAACCTAGAAATGAAGAACTCGCACCAGTTTTCTGAGTTGTGATCGATTTCAAAAATTTCTTGTTGTAATTGCCAAATTCTTGTTAGTGTAGTGATCGATTGGTGTATTGGATCAACCTTGTTTGGATTAGATACACAATTGCACTATAATCTTGATTCAATTTCTCAAATTTTGTATTTTTTTTAGTTTGAAGTTTTAGCGCATTGTATTCTTGATCAAGATGTATTTTTGAATTGATTTTGGTGAAATTCATTGTTTGTAACATGATCTAGTTGGTTTCGTGGACAAATTGGTGCATTTTCAGAAGCTATTTTGGAGATTTGATTGGTTTTTGGATTGAATTCATCATTTTTGAGTCGAACCACGAAAAACTCGCAAGATCCAAAATTTTCGCATGATCATTGAAGAAATTCGCATGGCTCTTGGTTATTGAAAAAGCTAAGAGAGAATTTCGCATCGAGTTACATGCGGAAAGTTGAGTTTTCGCATCTAGCTATATACGAAAAAGAGGAATTCGCACCTTGCATCGTACGAAAAGTGTGTTTCTGAAAATTCTAAGATAAAACTCGCATCGTGAAGGATACGAATTTTGGGAATCCGCATCCCAATGTATGCGAAATCTGAGAAATTCGCATAGTGAAGCTGAAATTTTTCTAAGTCTAAAACACGCATTGATACGTGAAGTTTGAAGTTGTGAAATTGGCTAAGTATGGAATAAACATAAGGCTCAATGTGCGAAAAGTTTGAGGTCTGAAAAATACCAAGTCAGAAATTCGCATCTCAAGGTGAGCGAAAAGTTGGAATCCGCATCTAACGTTGTGCGAAAAGTTTCGATTCACATACAGAGGCATACGAAAAGTTACATCTCGCATCTCGTAGCGTGCGAAAAGTTGAAGTTGTTTTCGTTTGGCTTGCGAATTTTGTTGGTGTGTGAAAAGTTTGTTCTGTTAGTGTGCTAATTGTGAAAGGATCTCAGTGGTGTGAGGATTCCACACTTATTTTTGGAGTTTTGAAAATTTTCTAAGTTGTGTTCTGTTGATTTTCTGAACTAACGATCATTCCAAGCTATTATTCTACAGATTTCAAAATGCCTTATAATGATAAGAAGGGAAATATGGTCTTAACCAAGAGAGACTGTGCTATTGCATACATGCTAGAAAAACCTGCACTGGAAGCTGAAAATGAAAAATTAAAGATTTAGAATTTGTCTCTTCTTGATAAGCTTAAGAAACTGAAAGAAAATTCTTCTATTTTAGAGTATAATTTTGTATGTTCAAAATGCACTTCTCATTCTAAGCTTAATTTTGCAGAAATAATTGAAGCAAAAGAGAAAGAGATTTCCAATCTTCAAATTAAATTGAAGAAATCTGAAGAGGAATTCAGAATTTTGAAAGCCAGTAGTACAAACAGTACATGGTCCAAGAAATAGTTTATGCAAAGAGAGACTGATGATCACAGAACCTGAGCAAACATTGCTGGAGAAACCTGTGATGGACTAAAAAAGATAAACTCAAAGATTTTCTCTGAAAGAGACCAGTTGAAAGACAAAGTTTTTAGTCTTGAGGTTGAGATAAACATGTTGAAAGAGATAGCAACCCAAGAGAAAGAAAACTCAAGATATCAAGAGGAGATAAAGAAGATTGAGAGGAAAAGAAATGGTTTAGACAAGGAAAATGCTGAGTTGAAGAAAAAAAATTCTGATTTAGAAGCTCAAATTGTCAAAGACAGGAAAGAAATTGAGAAGGAAAGACTAAATTTGAGAATGCAAGAAAAGGATTTGCACATAAGTTTTCTGACTTTTCAAGAAAATCTTTTGAAGAAAAGAAGACAGTTGAACTTAAATGTATAAAACTTTCTCAACAAGTGTCAGATTTTGAGAAAGTTATTGTCATGGAAAGAGAAAAAGCTGAGAAAGAGAAGAAGTTAACAGAAAAGAAGAATGTTGGACTATTCAGAGAAATATCTGATAAAAGAAAAAAATGTTGAAAAGGATTTTGAAGAAGAAAGAAAGGTATTTGAGACAGAAATCAACAAGCTTTCAAAGAAACTATCTAAACTATCTGCAACTGCATTGAAAGAACAGAAGACGAAGTCTAAATTACAAAAGAAGATTGATATATTTTCTGAAGAAAGAAACAGTTTGTCAAATAAGATCACAGAACTTGAAGGAATCATTTTCAAGGTGGATTTGAGAGCACAAAGAAGTCCAAATATAATTACTCAATCACCCATGAATGATTCAGCTGCTTCAGAGTGTTCATTCAAATCAGCTACAAGTTCACTTTTTGGAAATGTTTCTAACAATCCTTTATTTGTTGATTCAGATGATATTGTGTCTAAGCATGAAGATCATATTCGTCTTACTAATCTTTTCTATGTCAAATCTCTTGATGGTTCAGGTAACATCAGAAAGAACAAGTCTCAACAAAAGATGATATGGAGAGTCAAAGATTCTGTTGATGAGAAAGATGTTCAGAAATCATTTGTGCATACACCAAATGCTAAGAAGAACAATGCTCCAAAAGGTAAATCTTTTGGCAAACCTGATCTTGTTTACACTGTCAATCAGTTAATCAGGTTAGCTCAAAAGAAAATTAATTGTTCTTACTGTGGTGCAAATGATTTTGTTAGTAAAAATTATGTCAATTACTGGTATGGTTCTTACTATATTACTTCGAAAAGAATTGCAATTAACAAATATGGACCCAAATACCAGTGGGTAACAAAAGCGACTGAATCTATTTTGCAGACACCACAAGTGAAGGGGGAGTAAGAGTATTGGTTTTTGAACAAAGCAGTTCAAGACCCGGTCTTCAATGATAAAGAATATAGACTTCTAAACACATCTGTTTAGGACTCACACTTCAAAGATCAAAAGAGTTTTTGTACTCCGATGCATATAAGATGATCAATCTTCAAGGGAGAGAGTACACATATTATTTCTTCTGATAAATTTGTGAATGCAAATTTTCAGGGAGAGTTAGACTTCTGAGTAAATCAGCTCAGGACTGATCTTCAAATATCAAGATTGGCTTCTAAACACTATAGTTTAGAACCCGTACCTTAAAGATCAAAGAAAGTTACTATTCTCACCGGGGAATATGTACAGTTGGCTTCTGGATAATTCCATTCAGAACCCGTACTTAAATGTTTCATTCTTACTGAAGCTGAAAAGATACATCTTATTCTGGAAGTATTTGTTGTCTGTTTGAGGGGGAGATAGTTAAAATTTTCACTGTCATATTTTTAAAGGGGGAGAAAAGAAAAATAAATTTTCATTGTTATATTCATATTGTTCTTTTCTAATAATTTGACTTTTTACAGATATATAGCGGGGGAGTATATCTGATGTTTTAGTCAAATAGAGCTTAAAAGATAAATATTCATTTTAGGGGGAGTTAAGATTTCTACGTTGAAGGTATATCATTCTAAATCTTAATCTCTACCACATTTTGAAATACGAACGCCTTTCGGGTGTGAAAATCAATTTCTTAAAAGTTCAAACCACTTCGTGTTCTCAAAAGGTTTTATGAATTTTGAAGTGTGATTTTAAATGTTTTTCATATCAATACGTTAATGTTTAACTGACCGTGTGTTTCTAAAGGCTAATACTTGTGTATTGTCTTGTCTTCATACTGTCAAGTGTTCCTACACACATCGGTTCAGTACTTTTATTGACTTTGTTATTACCATGTCTCAAAAAGATAAATCTTTCGATGGTAATACTCCCGTTTGAATTCTAAATGTTTGAAATCAGACGTCATTTCTTTATCATGTGCTTTCATTGATAATATGTTTATATCTATTCATATAAACATCTTTCCGTTCTTTGATACCCCAATTTATTTCCTTTTCATAATATTTGATCTGTTTATAACATTGTCAGATTCTCAAACAATTCGTGATTTCATTTCATTCATTTCATTCTACTTGTTTTGAGAGATCTTCAAAGTTTAAAAAATGCTCAAATCTCATTATTATCTTTAATGAGCATATCTTTTCTGACTGTATTATCATGTGCTTATCTGTCAAGATAAACTGTTGAGCAACATCACTTTTAGGACGAAATAAATGGGATTTAGTGTGAGAGCTTCAAAGAACTTCTATGGATTCACGTTAACCTGTGTTTCCTACCCAAGAAGTTATCCCGAGTGATTGAGGGGAGAGGGGTCAAAAGAATAGAGAGTGGGTGTGTGCTGAGGTAAAATGTAAAAGAGAGTTTGGTTAGAAGCAAACTCATATGATTAAAAAAAGAGGGTGTGAGATCAGAGTAAAAGAATATCAAACTCTGCACCAAATCTTTTCTAAGCCGAGCAGTGTAACAACCTTAAAATTTGCGGAAATAAAATTTCGAAGAAAATTCGGCAATAGGCTAAGCTTGCGGAATAAGGTGTTACAATTCCAATATACAAAATCATCCCAACGGGGTATAGAGTACACATTAATGTGGTAGATAAACGAAGTATAAAACGACAACCTATTAATCTATAATGTAAACTAGATTAGGGACGGGTGTCGCTATACTTCCAAAGTGTATCTTCAAAAGAATCACTCACGACCCCAAGGTCGCTCCCCCAGTCCCGACGAGCCCCACTGCTAAGATAACCTGCCAACATGACAACCAAGAGCAAGCGTTAGGCTAAAGCCTAGTGAGAACAGCCGAATTAAAAGAGAGTACTAAACTCAAATGGTGTCACGCGGTGAGTATAGCCATGAGCTAAGTCAAGAAATCCAATAAACCATTAGTGATTAAACATGGTACAAATAACACCAAATCACATAACGAGCTCAACCCCTCTAGATCTGTTGCTCAAAACATAAAATCATATAACGAGCTCAACCCCTCTAGATCTGTTGCTCAAAACACCAAGTCAACCCCTCTGGATCTATTCTTGAGAGTTCCCAACTCAAGCACTTAATGGAATTACACCTTACTACACCATGAGACGCTACCCGACCGTGTAGGCCCACACCCTACTTATCATGGCAACCCGATGCCTATTCCGTGCTAAAACGTGAACCACATGCCCAAAACCGGGGACATAGGAACACAGTGCCTATGGATCCATTGCACTAAGACTCAAAGCCAAAGCATGTCATTTCAGAGCATACTCTTATTAAATCAAATATACAGGCTATTCATATGAACAATGGTTCAATTCCATAAATCTTGATTCTTGAAATGATTGAGATTTTTAGAAAGCATTACCCAACAATAATAAGACGTATTACAACAAGATTTTCCACTTTTAAATAGACACATTCATCACGTAAATTTCGCAATACAGACTGATTTAACTTAAAGGACTCACCTCAGATTTCTTCCTGCTTATAGACTGCTTCCTATGATCGCTACCTACGACAACACCGATAAATCGGTAAGCCAATAATAAAGACCACATACTGACCTACGATTCCTGAATTCAAAACACCACTCACTACAGAAACACAGTACCGGTCGAGCCCAACACCGGTCGAACCCCACACCGGTCGAACCAACATCCGGTCGAACCACGCACCGGTCGAACCAACATCCGGTCGAACCAAGCACCGGTCGAACCAACATCCGGTCGAATCCATATCGGTCTAATGCACTTCACCAGTCAAACACCAACCGGTCGAATGCATCTTCTCGGTCTTATGTGATGGGACGTTTACAAAACCCAGATCCAACCCAAAATACGTAGATCTCGAAATTAAACGGTTAAAAACCTTAACAACGAGATTCTATACGGCAGATAATACTTGGATCGAAGTTTGAAGCTAGATTCGTACCTTGATTTGGAGAAAAATCGAACGACCTCTTCTTCCTGCTTCCTTCTCTCTCTCTCTGATTTCTTTAGATTCAGATTTATGATATTTTTGAAAATATCTAAAACTTGATTTATATTTATTTAACCCAAGTTACATTTTACCCCCTTGAACTTCGGGTAGAGGTCAACTTTTCACCCAACTCCAAAATAGCGGGTGTTACAAGCAGCCACATTACTGTTGTTTCACAATTCTTTCGTGAACTTAATTGAAACAGGCAACTAGCCCATGCCAACTCTTGCATAAACCCCACATGCTACTCATCTTTTTTCTCAACAAAAAGATGTTTCATAACTCAATGGGGAAGCAACATATACTCTATCAGATCTTCATTTGGAAGATTTTCATATTGAAACAGAAGGAAAGTTGCCCCACTTTCGACCCTTTATCATGCACTTTGAGTCCATGTAATACTATTGTTGTCTCAATGGTTTACATATTTTGAGCATGTTCAAGCTTTAATTGCTTCAATCATTTTACACATGCACGAGCACACAAGGAATAAGTTTTTTTGTCTCAACATTCATAGAAAATTCCTTTGTGGTTTTTTAATGATTGAATGGAAGCCCTGGGGCAGTGAACATCAAAAAGCTCCTTTCCCATGTGCATCTGTTGCACAAAGTGGCTCTGTGCTACTGACATGCATGATAACTGATTCATATGTTGATTCAGGGTTACCAATTTCTAATTTGTCTGAATTTGCAAAGATTAAGATATATACATTTTATGAATTGACGACTATTCAGATCATTTGGAGAAACTATTCTCTTCGGGGAGACTGCTTATCTTATTGATTGGGGGAGACTGTTTCTGATTCTCATGAAGACTGTGCTTTTGTTGATACATGGGGAAGATCATATAAAAAAGGGGGAGATGCTGAAATTGCTTAAGTTTTGATGATTCCGATTTCTCAAAATTCATCAAAACGGGGGAGATGTTTTCAAAGTTCAATTTCAGAAGAAAGTCAACTCAAAAGAAAGTCGTAAAGTTCAAGTCAAAGCAAAGTCTGATAATTATCAAGTTGAAGAGATTCTCTAAAAGTTTGTTGTATTTGTGATAAAAATGAGGAGATTGAAGAAGCTGTCAAAGTTATGAAGATTTCAAGTTTATAAAGAATGTCAGAGTAAGAGGGAGTTTTTCAAAGATTTGAAGTTGTCAAAGATTTTGTATTGAAGATTTTGCAACTGAAAGAAGACCTGAAGATTATCGTCAATTTTTTTTAATCTTGAATCCAAAGGGGGAGATTGTTAAGTCAAGATTGTAATAGAAGATTAAAAGGAGGGTCAACGTTGTAAAGTGTTAATAGTTGTGGTTTGTTTGTATAATTCTTGTAAGTCAAAGTATTTGACTTTGACATTCTAGATTATGTTGTAAGGTCAATATTATTGACCATATAAATAGGAGATTCCTTGTTAATATTCTTAAGAGTTCAGACACAAATTAGAGAGAAATAGATTTGAGAGAGAAAGAACACGCACGTTAGATCTGTGGCACTGTGTTAGATCTGTGACTAAGAAATCATTGTAATACATTGTTCAATCAATATAAAGATGATTTCTATATTCTTGTGTATGGATTGATAGCTTGGATCTGGAACAATCAATACCCCCAACATAAAACATTTCTTCGTAAAGTAAATTCAATCCAAAACTCACTTAAAACGTGAATAGAAATTGAACTCCCAATTTATAAAAACACGGATAAAGCTTTATTTCCCCGAAACACCCAAAACACGGGTGGAACATATTACTCAATCCATAAATCATGGATACAATCCATACATATAAAACATCACTGAAAACATGGATACTAAAATACAATACCCAAAACAACACCTTTCGGTGACGGGGGAGACCCGATTCCATTGAATATGGCGGGCATACAAAGTTAATCCACTTATCAACGTTCTCCAGATTCACATAGAGTCATGGATCCCCGTATACGGCTCCCTACCGAGCTACCACCGCAAGATACCCAAATGACCCTAGTGTCTACTCAACCTCTAGATGAGTGTCGCCACAAAAGCCACAAGTCTCCGTATTCGGTTCACCATGGGAACCACCGCAAGACTTAACTCCGTATACGACTCTGCAACATGACTTGGGGACCACTCACTAGACTCAAACATGAACACCAAAACTCCATGATGAATAAACAGACTGGATTACACGTGCATCGAGTTCAACCACCCACGATTTATACCTTGATCCCTTCATAAAGGTTACACGGTCATCGAGTTCAACTACCCACGATCTATACCTCGAGTCCCCGCTAACCATAAACATTACCAGTCCCAAAACAAGGATAAAGATCCCAATTAAGCCAACTAACTGACTCATATTCCTATGGATCCAATGCATTACAGTCTAAACATTACATGACCCAAAAGAATGATTAACGCATTCAAACATGTAATTTCCATCAAACACAATTAATATGCATCGTAAAACCAAAGCTCATCGAGCCGATAAAACTGGGTAAATGCCTCAAAACTCCTTTGAGTCACAACCGAGCCAAAAGCTCTACCAATTAATTGACCATTGACTAAAAGTCATAAAATGCGATAAACACAATTGACACGTTTATGCAAACACACACACACACACTCCAAAATGCAGGAATAAACTCAAACACGAAATTAGACCGAGACAAGTTGTTTTCCAATGAGTTTATACCTTTTTATTCTTTCAAAAAGGTCTCATAATCCAAGAACAAGTATTTCCCCAAAACACATGTTAAAAAATGCATTTATACTCAAAAGACATCTTTTCGTAACATAAATCATCAAAATACCATTACTAATGATTTATTCATCAAAATGCCCAAAATCCAAAATGTGGTGTTTTACAAAGCTTATAAAGTTAAACACTTCAAATAATCCAAACTCACCAAATAACCCAATAGTTGATAATTTCATGTAAAAAATATAAACATTTAAAAATGGACAATTTGGCATGTACACCATTTTCACAAATCAACTTGAACTCACCTTGCTAGATTTAGGCTAAATCTAGATTTTACCCCAACTTGAACTTCCTTGAAGAAACTTGAATTCACAAGCAAAATGTTCCAAAAAACTAGATCCACAAGTTTTCAACCATAAGAATTCATACCCAACCATTTAGAACCGTTCCCCAAACGTTTTACATAAAGATCTCAACTTATATCAAAACCCTAATTTCCATAAATGAAGAAAAGAGGAGATTACCTTAACCTTAACTTCAATCCACCAACCAAAATACTTATAGGTCACCAAGATGAGCCATAAACTCCCAATCTTCAAAATGATGAAAAGGGTTTGGTGAAAACCCTAGAAAATTGATGAAGATGAGAATATTCTAGTTCTAGCTTCCAAAACTTCGCTAGAGGATGAAGAATCACTTGGAATCCCAAGTTTTGGTGCCTCAAATGCTCAAAATCGACGATGGGGGCAAGGAGTTTCGGTTCTTGGGAGAGGGGAATGAAATGGTAGAAGTTACAAATGAGAGAAGAGCTCAAAAGCTCGATTTTAAACCCTCAGACCCCGAATGCGATTGTGCCAAGCGATTGTGACATGGCCACTATCGCGAGGCACTCTCGCCGAAGGTGTACTGGGAGTCTCCCCCTCCCCCACGACATTTCCCCGCAATAGTGACACATGTCACAGTCGCGGGCACTGTCGCCCAGACCAAGCAGGGCCCGAAAAACTTTTTTTTTCCTCGTTCGAACGCTCTTGATACGCATAGGGTCCAAGATAAAACATCCTTTATCTAAACATCACTTTCAAGGATGAGTATACCTTTCCAAATGCACAATTTCTTACCGAAAATCCCGGGTGTTACAAAATCATCAACATTGAACGCGAACAAGCTATCGCTGCTCTCAAAGCTGAAAAAGCAATAGTTGAAGGATGGTGTAAATCCTCAACAAAGGTCATTGAGATTTTAAGTGCTCAAATCCCTGCTCATGATAAAACCGGTCTTGGTTATAAATCTGATAAGGATGAACCTAGCAGAGACTGTTTCATACTTAAGTTTGGAATGTTTGTCTCTTCTATCCCTGACACTTTTTCCTCTCAGTGCTCCCCGAATTCCAACCCTATCCCAGAGGACTTATCAAAAAGTTCTAAACTCGCTGATAAAGGGAAATCCATTTCTCATCATCCTCAGAAAGCTACAAAGATAGCAGAAATGAAGAAGATCTCCTCTAAACCTTCAACTAGTCAACCTTCTAGTTCTGGATCCAAGATCACTGGTAATATTTAGAGATCTACTCCAAAACTAAAGATTGACATCAAGCCTAAGAAATCAGAAGAACTGAAAGTTCCTCCGAGATCTAATGCTAAGGGCATTCTTGGAGCTGGCCGACTCTTCTATGTGAGTGTCTTATCGTTGGAGTTGCCCACGTTCTTTG
Organism: Arctium lappa; assembly: GCA_023525745.1. NCBI lineage: Eukaryota > Viridiplantae > Streptophyta > Magnoliopsida > Asterales > Asteraceae > Arctium > Arctium lappa. Next base: position 502,995 of record CM042062.1, on the reverse strand, counting down.
GTAACGGGTTGTGATATCGACTACCATTGTTTCCTATGGTTTGGGGAGGAACTTTGCCTGTATTGCTCGTCACTCCTTCAGTTTCGGCCTTGTTATGGGAAGAAGATGAAGTGCGTGTTGATCTCTCAATTATCTCGGCTTTCATGGTTAGACTTGAGGCTTCAGTTACGGTTCATACGGTTTGAAGTCCAATCTTGTCTTGAATCAAGCCTTTTAAACCACTAATGTAACATGCTACTTGTTGTCCCTTGGTCTCTCCAATCTCATTGCACTTGGAAAGGCGTAGAAAGTCGGTTGTATATTTGGTGACGGTTCTCATACCTTGTCTACATTCAAGGTACATCTTGTAGAGGATCTGCTCATAATTTTCTACTAGGAAACATTCTAACATGAGTTGTTTCATTCTTCTCCATGATCGCATTGGTCCTTTTCGTTGCCGCTGTTTTTGTACTACGAGTTTATCCCACCAAACGATGGCGGTGCTTTTGAGACAGAAATCAACCATCTTTGTTTGCTTGCTTTCGAGAATCTCCATGATATCAAAAAATCGATCCACTTCAATTTGCCAATCAAGGAAATTTTCTACTCCCATGGTTCCATGGAAAAACGGGATGCCCGCTTTCATCCGGTACTCGTGGTCATTTCTCTTGGGTAATTTGGTTCTGCTTCCTCCACCTCGTCGGATTCAGAACTGGATAGGTTGATCCGGTTACGGTTGCCGCCGGATGGAGCCACAATTAGATCTATACATCTATCCCTTCTCGGGCGGTAACCGTTGTTGAGTTGGGTGAGGACTTGGGTGACAGCCGTCATCAGATTGCCTAGAGACGTGGTAATGGCCACAGTCATCTCGGCTAAATCTGCTTTGGTAGACGGTTGTTGGTCAGCCATTGGTAGCGAATAAAGGTAGGCGAATTTTTTTGGTTAATAGAACAATTTATGACATTATTTGGGATTGCTTATTAAAACAACTTAAAATGTTATATATAAAAACAAGTGTTATTTTAAAAATATAGATAATTAAACTCGATTTTGTTAGTATTTGGTTATTGAACTTGGTCAAATGAAAAATTCGATATTAAGTTCAGATGCATATATATCTAGAAACATTTTGAGGTGATATATTAAATAATTAGCCTAATACGAAATGAAACAAATATTAATTATAAAAAATACAGTTTTTTTTTACAATATCAAGTGTTTTTTTTTTTTCCTTTTTCCTTTTTTCTTTTTTCTTTAAATAAAAGTTAAAAGATATTTGAATTTTGAAGTTGAAACCTACCAAATACAATGAATTTTTATGAACATAATTAAAGAAAGTGAATACATCCTTAAAACCTTTAATTTTCTTTGTTATTGCAATTAATTGAAATAATGGAAGAAGGTGATCGGGCAGCCCTAGCTTAAGCCTAAAGCCGCCCATGATTAAGTTGATTGTTAATTTCTTGACATACAGGTACAAAATTAAATTAATTATGTTGGCTGACTTTTTCTTTGACCCTTTTAATACGGCATCCAATAATAATAATAATTGTTATTATATGGTGGAAAATTTCAGAACAACTTGGATTGATCAATTATGATTTTTTTGGTATTTTTTTAATGTTACAAATAATTTATATGTTAAATATAATCATAATCTCTTTATTTAAATATTAATTCAAGTCTTCATTAGAAGAGATAGACAAGACAAGCAATGGCGGAACATGGAGATCAAATATTAACATTATTATAATTATCTGAATAACTGATAGTATTATAAAATGTTTGGTTTGTAATTTTTTAGACTAATAATTTATAACACGATGAAGATTTAATCTATTTTGGTTTTTTGATACAATTATGTGCTTTTGTTAAGAAGTTACACATGAAAATATTATCGATATTATATATTATAAAGTCAATAGATTTTCTAAGAATTAATGATTTAGGGAGGTGTTTGGGATTGTTTATTTAAACTCCTTATTGACTTATAACTTTTTTTTCACTGTTAATAAGCTATTTTTAGTGTTTTGGTTGGAAAAAAAAAAAAAGTGTTTATAGTTTTTCCACACTGCTAATAAAGAAGTTAAACCATTCTGACTTATCAACTTCTTTGAAACAATTTATGATTTTTTTGGTTATTTTACATGTATAAGCAATTCCAAACACCCCTAAATAACAATTTATTAGCTTATTACGTTTTGGTACCACAATAAGCTAATTCAAACATTTTTTATAAAACTTATTTTTGTCACCACATAAGTTGATAAAAACTTTAAAAAAAATATAAGTTGTTTTAATAAGCAATCCCAAACACCCCCTTAATATGAATTTAAATCTAGTTTATTTTAATATAATGCTTATGTGCTTTTAGTATTTATTTTTATTTCTTTCATTATTATACTTTTATTTTTATATTTAGAGTAAATTACATGATTGGTCCCCGTGGTTTACATTTTCACATGTCTTTGGTCCTTGTAACCTAACACCGTTAAAAGATTTTGTTATATAGATAAATTAGGAGGGTAATTTAGTCATTTCATATATTTCTTTTAGTTTTCTTTAAAACTAGAGGGACCAAAAATGTAATCTATTAGTTCTCTGACCCATCCTTTTCTCTCTCTTACCTCTTTTCATAATATACACACAACATATATATATATATATATATAGAGAGAGAGAGAGAGAGAGAGAGAGAGAGATAGGTTCATACGAGAATGGTAACGATTTAAAGGAATAAATGGACAATTCTGGACCAATCATAATTATTAAACAAATAATTAATTTTTTAAATAAAGAAATTTATAAAAGGGTATTTTGGTCTTTTTTACACCTGATTATTTTAGGATAATCTTAAACTACTAAATATAATTGATTTCCTAATTATTAACTCTATATCTCTCTCTCTATCTCGATTTAAACTCATGGTCTCTCTCTCTCGGACTCTCTCTAGATCTCGAAATCGTAGAAATTTTGCTACCGTGAAGGTGTTGTGATCTACCGCTCCGACGACGGAAGGTGCGAAGATCTACTCTGGCGAACTTCTCCGACGAAGATCTGTGTGATGGTGGCGTAAGACAGCGTTCTGCTGCTCCGACGAACTGGTTCAGGCGCAAATCTACTGCTTATCCACACTAGTACAGGCGTTGAATACTCAGAGTTGGAGGTGATCTGCTGCTCCGGCGAACTGCTACTCACGAGAGGTGGAGGCGATCTGGTTTCTCTCTTACTGCTCCGGCGATCTGGCTCTCTCTCTCACTGCTCACTGTATGGTTTCTCTCTCACTGCTCCGGCGTAAGGTGGAGGCGATCTGGAGTTGAAAAGGGAGGTGGGTATCTGGTGATTGACATCAATTACTTCACTGGTTATGAGAAATTGCCTTGTTATGAGACTGTAATGACTGATTTCTTCTTGAATCTAATGAAATCACACACGGTGGAGAAGACGACGACTGATTTTGACCGACCATCAGATTGGATCCGCCGTCGTCGTTGCCGTTTGATGGTTTTTGCCTTTCTTTTTGGTTAAAATAAATTGAAACATCATCATTTGAATATTTGGGATAAAATAATTCTGAATTGTTAATTAATGTGAGGCTTTCGGTTTCGGTGCTTATTATATTTTTATATATATTTTGTTTTTTTAGTTTTGATTATTTATGATCTTATTTGGATGAGCACATATGATTTAAAGTTGCAAACCTAATAGAAACATTTTGTCTAAGTTATTTAGAACAAAATCACATATGATTTTTATGTTAAGTATTAAGTTTATAATATCTTAAGTATTTTAATGTTAACAAATAGTAATAAACTCAATTAAACAATGTCAGATGTTATTATTTTCTATTTGGATTTTGTTTTGGATAGGGATAGGACCCTTCTTTAAATTAATAAAATATATTAATATAAATTTCATAATTATATTTAAAACAAAAAATTTAGATTCTCCGTGCCAAAGGTGTTGAAGAAGAAGAAGAAGTCAGTCAACCGAATATGGTGGACAAATTATATGTACTATTTAAATTAATAATAAAGACAGCCTCACAAAAGAGAAAAAAGAAAACAGGATATGACTATAAATACACCAACTTTGATCCATCCAAATACACAAGTACAATAATTCACAAACCATGGATAAGTTTCTAGTGCTAACCATTTATATAGTTTTTGTGTTGCTAGCAACACTAGTCTCTGCTCAAGATTGCGGGAGACAAGGCGGTAACAGAGGATGCACCAACGGAAACTGTTGTAGCCAATTCGGTTTCTGCGGAAACACTCCCGCTCATTGCTCACCGGCAAATAACTGTCAGAGTCAGTGTAGTGGTACCCCGCAACAGCCCAGCGGTGGTGTCGGCTCCATCATTACTCCAACCGTGTTTGACCAAATGCTCAAGTACCGAAACGACCCAAGATGCCAAGCTAATGGATTTTACACCTACAATGCATTTATAACTGCTGCAGCAGCCTATAATGGATTTGGCACCACCGGAAGTGCTGAGGTCCAGAGAAGAGAGCTTGCAGCTTTCTTGGCTCAAACCTCCCATGAAACAACAGGTAAACATGGAGTTATGAATCGCAAATTACGATAATTAATTAATTGGTATATATATAGTATTCATTAATCTTTTGTTTAAATTACGATAAAAAAAATAAAATAAATTAAGCATTTGTATTGCGTGTGTAGGTGGATGGCCATCTGCACCAGATGGTCCATATGCATGGGGATATTGTTTTGTTAGAGAACAAGACCAATCAAACAACTACTGCTCTTCCAGTGCGTGGCCGTGTACTCAGAAATACTTTGGCAGAGGACCTATCCAGCTATCCCAGTAAGTTCCCATGACTTAATTAAAAAGTTATATATATATATATAACATCGATCGATCCTTGATTAATTAATTTTACTTAATTATGCAGCAACTACAACTATGGGCTGTTTGGAAGGTCAGTTGGGAGGGACTTGATCAACAACCCTGATCTCTTAGCGACCGACCCAACCTTATCGTTTCGTTCGGCCATATGGTTCTGGATGACTCCACAAGATAACAAGCCATCAAGCCATGATGTGATCACTGGAAGATGGACACCATCTGCTGCAGACAATTCCGCTGGTCGTGTCCCGGGTTTTGGAGTGATCACAAACATCATCAACGGAGGTTTGGAATGTGGGAGAGGTCAGGACAACCGGGTGCAGGATAGGATTGGTTTCTACACAAGGTATTGCAGCATTTTGGGAGTTAGTCCCGGTAATAATCTTGATTGCAACAATCAAAGGCCTTTTGCATAGCGATCCACTAATTACGATACATTAATAAAGATCTATGTAATGCCTATAATTACGATACAATAAAGATCAAGCCAAGTTACAATAAGGATATATGTAATGCCTTTTGCATTTTCCAATTACGATACAATAAAGATCAAGCCAAGTTATAACTAATTAATTGCTTGTGTAATATGCCTATTTCCTGCTGAATCATCCTTAAATATTTGAATAATATATATATATATATATATATATATATATATATATATATATATATATATATATATATATATATATATATATATATGCTTTTTTATTTGAAATCAATCCTTAATTTATACGATCGATCGAGGTGGGCATTGGTTGAAACCTATGGTGACCGGATTGAACCTCACCGAACCAAAACCTAACGATGCAAATTAATTAATGAAACTGAAAATGGAAACAAATAATTCGGTTTTTCGTTTTATAATTAACCAGTTTGGTCCAAACTGAATACATACTTGACTTTCTTTCAATCTCAATTATATATATAAACCTAAAATAGAATAAATTCAAGTTGAAAAAGAAAAAGTCTGTAACTTGTTTTGAGCCTATCCAAGCCCAAAATTGGTTCAAGAAAAAGCTAGCAAAAACTAAACTAAATATATATATACATATACATATATTACCACCTAAAGATTCTCAAGACAATGATAATTTTTCGTGATTTCAGAACAATCAGATATCTAAAAGCATTTAAAGAACGAAAAAAGTTTACATTGTAAATCGATGGTGATATATACCATGAGAACAACCCCAAATCTTACCCACGTACACCATCATCAATATTGTCCCTCAATAACAAGCAAAATTGTATACCTCAGGTTTTTTTTTGTAATAAAAAAGCTGTACAGTCCTAGAAAATCGACACACCAAGGTGACCAAAAATGCAATTAACTCTAAAATTTGAAATACTAAACAGCAGGATAGGTGAAACTCCGCCCGATTGGATTAAGCCGGACCGCAACTATCAATATATATATGGGTTGTAAATTAAACTACCCCTATAGTACTATTGAGAGACAACTTATTGAAGACATAACTAGGAGACATTAGTGGAGATCATCCGAACGAAGACTCATACCTCAGTTATCGAGTAAGACTCTTACACCGTGTTCTCGAAACTCCTTTTACGAAGGAAATAAAAGGAAAGCAAAGGAAAAGGGGGGGGGGGGAAGACACTACTAGAGAAATGGTTATACTACCCGGTTGGAAAAGTATATACTACCCGGTTATATAACCGGTCCTATAAGGGGGCGGTAGTAATGTAACTATTATACTACCCGGTTGTTCAACCGGGTTGTATTTACCTAATAGAGCCCGTTTTTTATTATTCCACCGGGTAGTATGTAGGTAAGAATTGGCATAATGTTGCTTAATATAACCCGGTTCTTTTTAAGTAACTAGATAGCATCTTTACCGATATGACTAATGGAACCCGTTTTTTTTTAAGAAACCGGGTAGTATCTTTGCCAATATGACTAATGGAACCCGGTTTTTTATAAGAAACCGAGTAGTATTTTTGCCAATTAATGGAACCCGGTTTTTTAAAAAACCGGGTAGTATTAGTATGTTTTTCTATTATCAAAGAAGCAGAAGCATTTGACCGGATCTGTTAGAAGATGAATATGATTGAAGGAGACGATGAATATGCTGAAGGTTTGAGACTTCGGTATATTGATTGAGAGAATAAACGTACAATATGACAAAGTAAATAATGAGATTATTAACCTAGACTAAAGGAAACAAGATATTTATACAGACACTATATGGGCATAGGCATGGGCCTTATACATCTATATACATTAACATCACCCCTCAAACTCAATAGGGAGAAGAATGAGCCAGATGGAGTTTGGAAACTAGATCACGAAACCGTGCTGGAAGATGAGCTTTAGTAAAAATGTCGTCCGGTTGATCAATAGTTGAAATAGGAAGAAGTTGGATAGTCTGACGAGTCACATGTTGACGAACAAAGTGACAGTCAATTTCAATATGCTTCGTTCGCTCGTGAAAGACATCATTGTGAGCGATCTGAATCGCACTGTTGTTGTCACACCACAATGGAGTTGGAGAATGTTGAGGAGCCCCCATGTCAGAGAGTAGCCAGCGTAACCACACAAGTTCTTGAGCCGTGTCAGATAGTGCTTGATACTCAGCTTCAGTACTGGATCGAGTTGTGAGAGATTGTTTCTTGCTCCGCCAAGATATGAGTGAGTCTCCAAGAAAGAAACAGTAGACGATAGTGGAGCGACAATCAGTCATGTCACTGTCCCAATCAGCATCAGAAAAGCCGCGCAATGTCAATGATGATGTGGATGTAAAATGATGACCGTGAAACATGACCCCTTTTAAATATCGAAGGATGCGCAGGACAACAGCATAGTGATCGGAACAGGGTGCAGACATGAACTGACTGACTGTATGAACAACATTGGCAATGTCAGGATGAGTCACTGTCAGGTAAACAAGTGACCCCACTAACTGTCGATTCAAAGTAGGATCACGCAGAGGAGGCCCAACATTCGGAGCTAAATGAAGGTTGTGCTCAAGAGGAGTGGATGCAGTTTTGTTGTCAGTAAGCCCAACTTTTGACAAGAGATCTGAGGTGTATTTGGCTTGACAAAGATAAATTCCCGATGGATCTGAGAGCACCTCAAGACCAAGAAAATAGTGTAAAGAGCCAAGGTCCTTCATCTCAAAACAGGAGCTGAGAGATGTCTTGAGATGAACGATGCCTTTTGAGTCACTCCCAGTAATAATCATATCATCCACATACAAAAGAAGTAAGATTGTGCCAGCCTTAGTGGTCCGAGTAAACAGTCCGGAATCGTAGTGGCTGGGTGAGAAACCCAGAGAGGTGATTGTGGAGCTGAACTTCTCAAACCAAGCTCGCGGAGCTTGCTTGAGTCCATAAAGAGCCTTCCGAAGACGAAAAACATGACCTTGTGGAAGTCGAACGCCTGGAGGAGGTGTCATGTAGACTTCCTCAGATAAGTCACCGTTCAAGAAGGCATTCTTAACATCCATCTGAAAGAGAGGCCATTGTTTCGTAGCTGCAACAGCTAGGAGACTGCGAACAGAAGTGACTCGAGCAACAAGTGCAAATGTCTCCTTATAATCGATGCCGTACTCTTGATTGAATCCCTTGGCTACAAGGCGAGCTTTGTACCGATCAATAGAACCATCAGATTTTGTCTTGATTTTGATCACCCATTTGGAACCAATGGGTGATTTTCCCGGTGGAAGAGGGACATATTCCCATGTTTGAGCTTTGTCAAGAGCCTGAAGTTCCTCATCCATAGCTTTTTGCTAATCAGGGTTAGAAGAGGCTTCCTTGTAGGAAGTAGGTTCGTGATTGGTCAGCAGAGTAGCATAAACATGATAATCACGAAGATGAGAGGGAACTTTTCTTACCCGATCTGATCGTCGAACATTCTGAGATTGAGACGTTCCAGGAGCCAAAGTATTAGCAGGCAGCTCAGATGTTGGCTGTGCGGATGGAGCAGATGATTGATGGTGATCAGGAAAACTAGGAGAGGTAGGATGTGTAGAGGCAGGAGGCTCTGAAGGAGAGGCAGAGTCAGAAGATGTTTGAACAATAGGCGGAGACTATATGATGTCAGATTGGAGTGAGTCCAACGGGACAGAAGTATCAGTAAAGAACGGAGCGGTGAAGGTAGGGGGCTCACGGAACTTGGATATAGATAAAAAAGGAACATGTTCCCAGAAGGTAACGTGACGAGATATATGAAGACGTTGGGAGATAGGATCCCAGCAGCGATAACCCTTGTGCTCAATGCCATATCCAAGGAAGCAGCAAAGTCTGGAGCGAGGTTCAAGTTTGGTATGTGCATGAGATTGTAATTGAACAAAACAAGCACTACCCCAAACTTTTAGAAGTTCATAGGCAGGGGTGACCTCATGAAGAGCCTCATAAGGAGACTTATTATTAAGGATGGGAGTAGGATGACGATTGATAGTATAAACTGCAGTGAAAGCAACTTCTCCCCCAAAAACGTTATGGACATTTAGCAGAAATGAGAAGAGTGCGAACCGTATCAAGAATATGACGGTGTTTGCGTTCGGCACGACCATTCTGAGGAGATGTGTCGGGACAAGAGTACTGAGAGAGAGTCCCTTGAGATTGAAGAAAGGAGAGAAGAGAGGACTCTTTGTATTCCATAGCATTGTCAGCTCTAAGAATCTTTATAGATTTTGAGAATTGGGTGTGAATCATCCGAGCAAACATAATATAAATTTTAGGTAGTTCTGAACGATGTTTAATGAGATATATCCATGTGAAACGTGTATGATCATCAATAAAAATAACAAAATATCGAGCACCCCCATGGATAGATGTGGTGTTGGTCCCCATACATCAGAATGAATAAGATCAAAAGAAGAAGTAGAATTAAATTCATTCGTTTCAAAAGATAAAGCATGATTTTTGCCAAGTTTGCATGATAAACAAGAAATATTGTCAGTTGATATACAATTTCCTAACACCCCTAAATTAGCTAATGATTTTATTCTGGCTAGAGACAAGTGACCTAGCCGGGTATGCACAAATCAAAGGAAGAAGTGCTGGAAACTGAGGCAACAAGACTTGAAGAGGGTAATGGAAGACGAAGGTAGACCACTTCAATCATCCGTCCAACTTTACGGCCGAGTCCAAGGATCTACTTGGTCTTTGGATCCTGTACAACACAACCAGAAGAATGAAATAAAATGATCAAATTAGATTCAAGAAGCTGTGCAATCGAAACTAAGCTCAGAGATAGTTTCGGAACATTTAGAACATCCGATAATTGAATATGAGGAGTGGAGACATTTCCACTAAAAGATACCGGTAGGCCAGTGTTGTCAGCAGTTCGTACTGACGTAAAATGCTGAGGTGGATTCTTAGAAACAAAACCATCAGTGCAGGGTGTCATATGATTGCAACACCCAGAGTCAAAAAGCCATACGTTACCTGATGCAGCTGAGTGTGGAGAATTCATACCCATAGCACCATACATGATCTGCTCCATGAGTTCCTGATTATGACGCATCAGTTCCATTAGATCAGGTGAGGAGGCTGAAGAAGAAACCTCGTTATCAGTGATAGTAGACCCAACAACAGTGTGAGTCCGGTTCTGAGAGCTAGTGTGCTCTGATACCATCTGTCCCTCTTCCATCGGGCAAGTCAGACTCATAATGGCGCGGATGAGTGATGCCACACCTAAGGCATTTGCGAATAGGACAATCAAAAAGAAGATGAGTAGTAGAATGGCAAAAGGCACGCTCAGATGTGTTTGTCTTTCCCACAGATTTGGAATGGTTTCTGTTGGTCCATTTACCTTTGGACTTGGGATGAGACGTGTCGAGAACGCTATCAGTAGCGAGCATCGGTGAGCGCATGTGAAGACGAGTTTCTTCACTTAACAATTCGGATATGGCTTCTTCAAGAGTGGGTAGGAGCTGCCTATGAAAGAGAGAAGCACGGACATTCTCAAATTTTTCTGTAAGACCCATCAGAATGGTGATCAAATGTAGCTGGTTGAAGTAGGCTGTGAACTGTTGAGCCGTTTCATCAAAAATCTGTGGTGCTCCAAGACTTATATGATCTCTGAGAGACTGCATTTCAGAGATATAAGTGTTTATGGATTGATCAGGAAACTGACGTTTGTTCTGAAAGGTGGTCCACAGTTGATACTGATGAGATAGACCCGATGATGTGTACCGCTTGGCGAGAAAATCCAGAGACTCTTGGCGGTGACATAACCAAGAAACTGTTGGTTGATCTCAGGAGTAGTGGAGGCATTAATGAAACCCAGAATACGAGCATTATTAATGTCCCACTCATTCATGCATTTAGAAAAATCAACAGCATTCTCAGTTGCTTTCTGAACTGGAAGTTTGGATGCACCAGTAACATAGGTGTAAAACCCATGAGATTTTAGCAGAATTGTCATATGATGATGCCACAGGATGTAGTTGCTACCATTGAAAACAACCGAGATGGGATTTGAGTGACTGAGATTGGTAGCCATGGATGGGACGATAAACAGTTAACTGAGAGTGACCGGTATGGACCGGTAGGATGTGAACCGGTATTAGCGACCGATAGTAGTGACCGGTAGGATGTCGACCGGTATGGAACGGTATTAGCGACTGGTAGGATGTGGACCGGTATTAGCGACCGGTATTGGCGACCGGTAGGGTGTGAGACCGGTAGTATCGACCGGTAGGGTGAGCGACCGGTAGTATCGACCGGTAGGGTGTGCGACCGAAGTTCTTCCGGTCTGCGGCTAGGGTTTTGGTGCGATCCGAACCTGATGGACAGAGAGGGTGGCGTACGACGATACAATCGATGAACAGTAAAACTCGATGAACAGTGAAAACGATGATGAATAAAACGATGATAATGGTGAGATTGCAAGAAAACCTACAACTCTGATACCATGTTAAAAGATGAATATGATTGAAGGAGACGATGAATATGCTGAAGGTTTGAGACTTCGATATATTGATTGAGAGAATAAACGTACAATATGACAAAGTAAATAATGAGATTATTAACCTAGACTAAAGGAAACAAGATATTTATACAGACACTACATGGGCTTGGGCCTTATACACAAATGGGCCTGGGCCTTATACATCTATATACATTAATAGGATCGATACTAGAAAATCACAGATTACATGTAATATGAAAATAAAAATAAAAAAAGACCTGTAATGTAATTACACCTGGTATACCACAATAATCAACGAAAATGTACATAAACATAACATATATGTAGATTTGTTAAGCAATTTTGAATCTCAAAAAGGACAAACTTATTCCAACGTCAAAACACACTCTCTATCTACTTATACTCTTTCGTTATAATCCAGCTACCATATCCACATAACATACCTCCACAAACTACTCATGAATGAACAACATACCAATATCAGTTCACCATATGTTTCAGATAAACACTCAAAAAACGGGTAGCCCATGTCTTAGCTATATCATCCAACATCCTTTTTGTAAGGGGTGTTCGGTCGTTCCATGGTACCTAGATGGAAAATAAAATATATATTGTTAAGTTATAACCACAAGGTTGAGTGCAATAGACAAAATGAAAACATTATTAACACATACATACCCTTTTCGGGAAATTTGATTGTTGATACGAGGCAAAATGGAACATGAAGTACATAACATAGTATCCACACTCCCAACCAGATTCTTGTTGATTGCACTAAATTAGAAAAACAAAAGTGTGTATTAGAGATATTTAACTACGAAAAAAAGTTATATGAATGTAGAGTGAGATGAATTACATGTGAGAACTCCCATCTAAATGACCCTGATTTATCCGTTTCACACGACCCTCCTTCTTCATGATACCTCGTAACCGCCCTAAATGAAACATAAACAATAGTAGTGTTAAATAAAATCAAAAGAAAGGTCAATTTTATACCAATTTAACAATTGCTTACGTTTCTACAAGTTTTTTTGACAATGTATGTGTCGGCTGTCTTTCCTTCGGACATTAATGAATCCAGTATATAGACAATACGAAGGCGAGGGCAAATCAAAAGCAAGCTCCAATGGTTGCTAGTAATGTTTAAAATTAGTATAATCTTGTAACGTATATATCGTAAGTCAATAACAATAAATATGGTAGCATATGGTACCTCTGTAAGTATGGTGCGAGAAAAAACCATAGTTCTCTATTGTGAGAGATCGCACTAGCAATGTTAGTTATGACAAGATCAACATTTCTTTGGCATAAGTCGACATAAATCGAGGTCGGATATATGAAACCACATCTGTTGTTCGCCTTGTTTTGCATATTCTCATGTAAGAACCTACAAGACACGATGATCTGATAAAGTACAATATTTTTAGAATATAAGACTGAATAATGGTAATATAGTAACGATTGAATTACATCTGGTACCAAGCGATAATAGAATGATCAAGCCAAGCATTCTTCACTAAAAAATGTATGTCCTCACGAAAAATGGTGAAGTCAAATGATTGAGCTCCAAAGACCCCGGACGCGACATGAACTTCAATCCCTTGTTTTGGATTTGAGCGGGACTCCCAACGTCTATAAAGTGCTTGTAACTCTTTTGGCCTCTGATTCAAATATTGCTCCAGGATCGCACTACTGGCTCACACATGTAGTCTCTTTGGAATGCTTTTTTTCCGCGTTCCCTGTTGTGGACTCTTGGTCGGTACTAGTTGTGTGGAAGGTAAAACGACTACCAACTTAGAAATAAGTACTGTTTTAGAGGTCTGTTACCAAGTTAGAAAACACAATATGTCAAGTATGTAGGTCTCTATGTATTTTAGTATATATATATTATATATATGTGCGTGTGTATGTATCAATTACCTTTGCGCCATCAAGTTCGTCGAAACAATGCACTGAGCCACTGCTACACTTCTTTATCCCTGAGCTTCCAACATGTATGTCATCGTGCTTGGACATTTGTTGCAAGCACATTTGAAAGTGGCATCAAATAACCTTTTTTCTCCTCAAACTCATTATTTATGCTCTTTCGACTCTCCGTCGTGTAGGCATCCAATGACCTTCTTTTCTCTTCACACTCAGCATAGAATGACCTTCTTTTCTCCTCACATTCGGCATCGAATAATCTTCTTTTCTTCTCACACTCAACATCCAATAACCTTATTTTCTCCTCGCACTCGGCATTAAATTCCATTCTCTTTTCCTCCCAGTCTATATCCATCGGGGTTCAACTTTTTCTCTTTTTCTCTAAAATCCCTGGAATGCCCTGTTTCAAACCAATTATATGATGAATCCTCTAGTGCGACCACCGTGCTCGGGTCCTAGCACCGCTATAAGGGTATCCACTCCTGGACCAGGAACCCAAAGCCCTTGCGAAATCTGCCTATCTTTCTCAATCTTAACAATTTTAATAAACAATTATTTAATAAACAATTTTAAATGAAGCATATAAATAAATTAAAATATGAAAATTTCTCTTACAATCTCATCAACTAATTGTTGAAGGTGTGCTGGTAACATTAACGTCCCATCAGCTGTTTTAGCTCTCCTAGCTAGCAGAAAATTTCTTGCCCGCTCGACTTGTAAATTGTGTAATCTTGACGATTTACTTGGACCGGTCATCTCTTTTTTCCACTCAGGTACCATTACACGATATGGGCGTCCACCTAACCGTGGTGGATTAGTGTTTAGCATTGCATTCTTTTTTTTTCCTTTTTCACTTTTTTCCTGCGTATAAGAATAGCTAAAGCAGTTAGAAACAATTCAACATAATAATAAAATGAAAATATCATTAATTCTAACAAACCAGAAATTCCTTTGTTGATTTCATGGAACATAACTCTTCCCATGTATCCCGATTGAGATACGGGTATACATCACAAGGATTGCGATATTTCTTAAAGAAATCGGCGAGAAGTCTTTTTTTGAAGTTCCTCCATGAATTATAGGCTCCTTTAAGCACTGGAACTTTGTATGTGTCATCTTGTATGTTCCAATGATTCAGTTTTTTGCAAAATAAGTATGTAGTTGTCATTAACATATATAAATAAAACCATCACCATATGTTACAAGTATGGGATGTCATACCTTGATAATGTCAAACAACTGCTGAAATTTTTCATAATCCTTATCAACAACATTATCCTCCACATCATGAACATGTCATTTAAATTATCATGGCTATCATTGTCTGAATCACCATTATCATCATTTAAATCATCATTATCATCATCATCATCACAATCACGAACAAATGTGTTATGATCATCAAAATTCTCACCATGTCGTGACCAAATTGTATATCCTTCTATAAACCCACGACGTATTAAATGCCCTTGAATTACATGATATTCCGTAAACTTATGAAAATTTTGACAATCTTTACAGGGACACCAAATATAACTTTCTCCTTTGTTCACCCTATTATTCTCAGCAACTTTAATAAACTCATCCAAATACGCCAAATATTCAACAGTAGCACGTTGTATTTTGTACATCCAAGTACTACAATCCATCTATAATGTAGAAAATAATTATAAATGAAATGCATGGAATTTATTTATAAAATAAATGGTTGGTGGTCATCCAAACCCACTTTTTGAATACCTTGTCTCATATGTGAATGTGTATTAATGGATTGGGTATTTAAGATAAATTCGGCGGCATTTCCCCTTGACTCCCCAAGTATGCGTGTGATATACATACTCGTAGGAGCAATGGGAAATGCCTACCAAATTTTTCTTAAATACTCAATCCACTAATATGCATTCACGTCCTAAATGAGACAAAGTATTCAAAAAGCAGTCCCAAAACGGGGACTATCCGAAATTAATCTCTATTAGATTAATTTCGGACGGGTATAAACCTAAGGGCATATGCAATATACTTATAGTAAATGAATGTTATAATGGTAATAAGAATATATATATATATATATATATATATATATATATATATGTGTGTGTGTGTGTGTGTGTGTGTGTGTGATTACTAATAAAAGAACAAAAGGTTGAAATGACAAAAAATTACCGTGTATCAACGATTCGATTAATCAAATGAACAAAGTAATCATTGACCTCTGATTGCTCAAACCATTCTATAACATGTAAAACCAACACAAATTTTAATTATGAACACACATATATATAGCATAATAACAAATACATATGTAACAAATTGATGATGAACATATATATATAGCATATGCATCTTTATATATGACAAAGAAAAGAACCTTTTTAAAAAATTCTTGAAAAATGTGAAAATCTTGAAGAATGTGAACAATATCTTGAAGAAAGTGAGAAAAGGAAGAGAAAGAGAGAACAAAGATGTGAATTTCATCAAATGGGTGTTCGGCGGCTAGCAAGTTAATATTATGCCACATACTAAAAAAAACACATACTACCCGGTTGTTTGTATAACATCGGGTAGTTTAATGCATACAAGCCACACACATACTACCCGGTTGTTTGTAAAGCGTCGGGTAGTTTTATAAAAAAATGTCACCAATTAATCAAATACTACCCGGTTGTTTGTAAAGCACCGGGTAGTTTTATAAAAAACATGCCACCAATTAATCAAATACTACCCGGTTGTTTGTAAAGCACTGGGTAGTTTTATAAAAACATGTCACCAATTAATCAAATACTACCCGGTTGTTCGTAAAACATCGGGTAGTTTTATAAAAACATGCCACCAATTAATCAAATACTACCCGGTTGCTCGTAAAGCACCGAGTAGTTTTATAAAAACATGTAACTATTACTAAAATACTACCCGGTTTTCTCTATAACCGGGTTGTATTTGGAGGGTTATATTTACATTTTTGTAGTAGTGAGGAGAAAAGTAAAAAAAAAAAACTCGTGTTCTCAAAACCTTTTTAGGAGGGAGGAAAGGAAACGGAAGGAAAATTATGATAAGTTTCCTCCCAAATGTAGGAGTAAAGGAAAGGAAAGAAATTAAAATCATTTAAAAATATTATTAAAATTTCAAAATTACCCGACCTTTCATTAATAAATAATATTTTTTAAAGGGTATATTTATAAAAATGACATATTTCGTTTCCTTTCTCTCCAGTTCAAGAACGTGAAAAGCTATTTCATTTCCTTCTTTTTCATTCCCCTTCGAGAACACAAATGAAAATTTTACTTTCCTTTCCTTTCTTTTCCCTCTCCTTTTTTTCCATCTATTTCTTTTCTTTTCTTTTTGTTACACCCCTAAAACCAACCGGGTCGTAACGAAACGACAACACTTAAAACATACGTTCTCCGAAATAAGTCGCAGCGGAATACCAAACATTACATCAAATAGTCCTTTAAGAAAGACACGTAATACTAAATAACATAAACTTAAATGCAACATAAATAGTCTGCTAACATAAACAATCCTCAAGCCAGTCCTTTGCCCTTATCGACCCGATCTTTCCTGATCCTGAGATACACACTAAAGTTAGCTTTACGCTAAGTGAGTTCATGGTTTTCTCATCGTCATCCACAAATCATAAAAACAACATAAAATATAAACAAACTATTAATATCATAATTTATTCATAGAATGTCGTGCGTTAAAAGAAAAACCACATCTTGCAAATATTAAATAACACATCTTGCCATCACATTTGATATTTACGTCCACTCGGCATGGTGGAGCTCCGTCATCCCGTCCATCTCTAGTCAAACTCAGAGGTGCTCTCAAGCACATGTCTTGACTACCGTCCCATAGTGCAGTCCAGAGGTGCCCCTTCCGATACATGTACTGACTATATTCGTCGCTTACGGTTTTCCGCCGTCCAATACCGACGCCCCGGTAATGAGCCCCACACTTACAGCCACATCACATCAGTTCAATTTAATCAATCATAACATACATTGTACGTAACATGCATTTCGTCCAATATTTAGAATAATGGCATACTCAGATATGTTTCACATTGGCATACATTAAGCATCACCATACTTGCACTTGTGCATATAATACATATAAATAAACTTTGTATGCATACTGGTCACAACAAAATGTAACGCGTTCATATAGTCGTCATTCCATGCATCATCCAACATACTAGCATGCTTTTCATAATTAAAAAAATATAGCATGCTCAACGAATCATCAATATATAAAGAACATACTTTTGTACATGCATGTATCTCAGTTAAAAGATACATGAAACTCACCTCGTTTAGCGTAGGTTTACCCGCTACTTGATAGTTCCGAATCCTACACGACATTATAGCATTTCTAAGTTTTCACGTTTAAATAAACACATCGTCCAATTATATATCGAACTCTTGAACGAGTTCTTAAAATTCGATTCCATTATTTCTACATCGCTAAATTAATGAGACATTTTCACCCTTTATCCCCCTTTTACCATCACTTAAAAAAACATATATATACCCAATACCTACACACATATTTATACAAATTCCTAATATATATATATATATATATATATATATATATATATATATATATATATATATATATATATATATATATATATAGGGAGAGGTGCATTTGAGAAATGGTAAATATATGAGAAATAAAGAAGTAATCTTAGCCATTCATCTGGTCAATATTTGCGGCTTTGACCACGAAGCACCGGATAATTCCTTGCATGGTCTATAGAAGATAGAGGAGTAGTTTCGTAAAATACGCGGAATGAGTTCATATATGAACCTATATGATTCACATGTGAACTAGTTAATTAGTTCATATATGAATCTGTTAATTAGTTCAACTAATTCATATATAAACTTATAGTTAATTAGCTCATATGTGAATCAGTTAATTAGTTCATATATGAATCACAAAGGTTCATATATGAATCAGTTAAAAGAGTTCAGATGTGAATTACACTGATAGTTCATATGTGAATTATACAAGTTCATATATGAACACAACCCATGTATTTTGTAAAAATCACAAAAGTGTCCTTCTATTTTTGGAATAGCCGCAAATTTTGACCAGTCAAAGCAGCAACTTTTGACCAGTCAAAGCCGAAGTATTTTATCAGTCAAATCCGATCTTGACCGTATGATTGGCTAGGATTAATTCTTTATTTCTCATATATTTACCATTTCTCAAATGAACATAAGGTTATATATATATATATATATATATATATATATATATATATATATTTATATATAGACGGAGGTTCAGGGGAAACCTAAAAAAAACGAAAAAATGAAGAACACTCCGGTAATCTTCCATTTGGACGGTATACACTTATGCATATAGGTAAATTATGTTGTTTTTTGGTTTTTATGCACAAGTGCATTATGCATTTGTGCATATGCACGTGTGCATGTTACAAATTACTTGTATGCACAAGTGCATACCATTCAGATGAAGGGCTACCAGAGTGTTCTTCAGTTTTCCATTTTTTTGAGGTTTTCCCCTGAACCTGACCCCTTATATACATACAGGGGTTGTTTCATTTGCAACCCTTAAAAATGTTGCAAATCTTGCAACCCACATCTTAACCGTCGGATTCATGTTCGGCGGTTACAATAGATATGGTGCCCAATATTTTTAATTAAAAAAACAGAAAAATAAAAATAAAATAACCGTCGATCATGAATCCAACGGTTAAGATGTGGGTTGCAAGGGTTGCAACCTTTTTCAGGGTTGCAAAATATCCTTCCACTATACATACATACATATCTATACTATATAATGAAAAGTCTAATACGGTTATTGTACAAACTATTGTACAATTACATTTACCACCCTTAATCTTTTATACAATAACATTTATTACCCTTATAATGTTACATTTATCACCCTTACAATTACTTATTTAATTTATTTTGTATCCCTTACTTTTTCATTTTACATTTTACACCGTTATCATATTAACACAAATAATCGTATGTGAACAAAAATGCAATGAAAAAATACGTTCATTTTTTTTACAAATTATACCATTATAATCGTCTCGTCAATACCTTCAAAACGAGCCCAATATTGAATATTTTTTAATTTAACCATACTATTAAATATCAGAATATATACGAATTATCTATACTACTAAAACGGTTATTGTACAGACTGTTATTGTACAAACTTTTGTACAATTACATTTACCACTCTTACATTGTTACATTTATCACCCTTATAATTACTTATTTAATTTACTTTATATCCCTTATTTTTTTCATTTTACACATATTAACACAAATACTTATATATTAACAAAAATGCAATGAAAAAATACGTTCATTTTTCTACAAATTATATCATTATAACCGTCTCCTCAATATCTTCAAAACGAGCCAAATATTGAATATTTTTTAATTTAACCGTACTATTAAATATCATGAATATCTACGAAATAATTTGTTTTTCTGTCCATACGTTTTATTTTTTTTTTCCACCGTTAGCACGTTAAAAATATATAATCGTAAAATACGTTTCATTCTTATTATAAATAATATCATTATAATTTTTTTCGTCAATAATTGTAATATAAATTAATTATTGAATATCTTTATGGCTTTAGGTTTCATAAGTTGTGATTTTTAGGTCATGGTTGATTATTGATGAAATGTATATAAGGAAATAGCATTAATTGTTCATTCTTTACTTACATTCCGCTGCATCATGCGGGTATATGACTTGTATATATAGAGAGAGAGAGAGAGAGGAGTGGTTTCAATTGCAAACCATGTAATTCCAACAAACTTTGCAAACCCATCTAAACCACCCATTATTTTCATCTATGGCCATCAATGGAGCGGTGGCATTAAGGTAAATAATTTGGCATCTTGATTCATTTTCAATAGATGGTAAATCTGGAATAGAAAGTTATCACTCTAATTTAACACAAATTCTTCGGTGATAATATCCCGATTTACTCTCCCTATTAAACTGAAAGATATTTGATTCCAAATGCTCATCGGAAAAAAACACCAGTACAAAAAGAAGCAACAATACATGTTGGTTTTAAAACAACAACCCAACTAAAGAGACCCATATCAGATCCAGGTTTTGATACATGATCTTCTCGACAATTCTTCAACCTTCATTTTATACATCATCTTCGTCTTACAGTCTCAAAAATCATCATCATGATCTTCATGAGACCGTAATCACGAAGCCTGTTTCATTGTACACGGTTTCTCTCTCGATGAATCTTCAACCTGCGTGGGGAGATCATCTTCTTGAGATCATAAGTGAAAGCATTGGAACAGGTGGGACATAAGCTTTGTTATGTGATTCGTGGTACAACTACTAATGCATGACGTACAACTCATATTATTCAAAACAATATTCATTACTCGTTAAGAGTTATACTTGATTTTCATGAAGAATGGTTCATGAATAGGTCCATGCTGGAGACTTGGTTCATGAACAGGTCCATGATGATATGATTCATTGGAAAGAAAGAAACCACAAAAGCATAGGGTTTTGAGAGAAACAAATGCACCGCACTTACCTTCCTCATCTATAAATAATGCACAACCACATCCCGTTCTTTTTCGACAACTGCATTAAAATCTGGTGTTTCACCACAGCAACCATCAGCGCCGCCTGTCAACACCTAGGAACTCATTTCGGCCGACGAACCAAAGATATCAATCACATAAAGAAATCTTCGGAAAATAATAACTCGATGAAGGAGACAATATCCATAACCGTAAAGACTTGAATCACATGCTCATTAGGCCGATGAACCAACGATATCAATCACATGAAGAAATCTTCGAAAAACAATAACTCAGATGAAGGAGACGATACCATAACCGTAATGACTTTTGAATCACATCGTAATTAAATCCCTACAAAATCGGATATATTGAAAATAAGATTTTAATAAAAATAATTACAAATAATAATTAATTTACAAAAGTCGTAAGTGCCCTTTAGAGAAGTAAATTAAACAAAAAAGGAAAATGGAATTTTATTTAAAATATATGGCTAAGATCGATTTGCAAAGTTTGTTAAAATTGATTGGTTTGCAATTGAAACGCATCCTATATATATATATATATATATATACCATTTAGAACAAAGTCTTCCTGAAACTTACGGCACATAATTTGAAATCCATATTTCTCAATCTCCATGTGTTTTTTTTTTTTTTTTTAATATAATAGTATAAGGGATTTAATCCCAAATACCCATTCTAGGATGCTCCATTTCCAAGTCTTCCACATTCCAACTTCTCTTCTAATTATATATATATATATATATATATATATATATATATATATATAGGGACAAGTTCAAATGAGAAGATAAATATTTTACGAGAA
This sequence comes from Arctium lappa, assembly GCA_023525745.1. NCBI lineage: Eukaryota > Viridiplantae > Streptophyta > Magnoliopsida > Asterales > Asteraceae > Arctium > Arctium lappa. The sequence continues at coordinate 480,920 of CM042062.1, read as the reverse complement.
GACGATAAGTGTTTAATCATATATGATACACAAACTTAATCACATATGATTAAACACATGTTATATTGGCAATACATAGACGTTTAATCATATATGATTAAGCACACCCACAGGCCGTGATATCATATATGATTAAACACTTCTCACCTTCTCGCAAAATGTTTAACTTCTCGCATGATTCTTCCTCTCTCTCTCTCTATATATATATATTCTAATGTCACCCTTATGGTGAGTATCCATACATGTACTTGTGTGATGTTGTGTAGAGAGTGGACTAACCCTCTGTTTTCTTCCAAACCATAATCGTACACTCAATTTTTCTACCATTGTCCCCTCAATTCATCTAGCCACATCCATATTTAAATTTTCAAACATATATAAACAACGTTAAAATCGTTAATTTAAACCCAAAATCTCTTGTAACACCATAGTCCACATCAATTTCAAGATTGGGTTTTCAATCACACAAAGGTATAAACTTCAACTATTGTATCATACGATCGACTCTTAAACTCACACATCGATAAACACATTAAGCATCATTGGGAGAGTATTAATTTGAGATTTCACCGGAAATTTCTTACCTCTCGTCACTGAAAGTCGGCCAAGAACACAACCCCTTTTTATTCCTTCCTTCCTTCCGGTGATCTTTTCTCCTCTTGCTCTCTGTTTTCGCTTGGCGATGTTAGGGAGTAGAAGAATGATGTTCCTCCCCCCCCCCCCCCCCCCCCCCAATTTTCTTCAAATATCGGGAGCCTACACCCCCCCCCCCCCTTCAACCGTTGCCGCTCCCAAAATTTCTCAACCAAACCCACGTTCAACTTGCAGGTGAAGAAAACCTACATCCCATTTTTTTTCTTTTTTTTTTTAATTTTGCAATCCACCTCCGAAATCTCGAGATTTTGCAAAATAACCCCCAATCTTTTGTCGATTATTATTTTAAGCCAAAATTCTTGGGGTGTTACACTTTTCTCTCCAGATTAGAGAACATAGCGTTAATTCTTGCATTCTTTTTACCAGCTAAAATTTGTTACAATTTATCCGGTAAACTACTAGGGGCGAGGGCCAATCTCCGTCCCGCCCGAGGAAACCTTTGCACAGTTTCATTATATATATTTTACGTTGATAAATTTTACGTTGATAAATTCTTATTATATATATATTTTTTCCAGATGATAGCTTTTAAAAAGTTTATATATAACTTTGTATGTCAAACATTTTTAAATCACTTCAACAAAATGGGTTTATAGATTGTCTAGAATGTTTAAGCGTCCTAATATAGTACTTTATAGAACTTAAGTTTATAAACAAACTAGAAAATGTCATATCTAAAATGTGTTACAATAGTTTTATATGATGCTTTTGGGCACAAGTGTTTTTCAGACGCTTTAAAAAAAGTGCGATATTAACTATTTTACACGACACTTTTGAGAAATGTCCCATAAACTCATCTTTTTATAGGACACTTGTGGTGTGTCGTGTCTCACAAAATAACTAATATAACATTTTATTTTAAGTACCCTAAAAAAATCACTGAAACTCCTAAAATCGTCCTATATATTGTAACATTTTTAGATATGACATTTTTTGGTTTGATCCTATAAACTTAAGACATTAAAAGTATTTTATTGTGACGCTGGGATATTTTGGACGACCTTTAAACCAATTTTGTTGTAGTAAATGTAACAAGCTTTTATAATAGAAAACATGAAAAAAAAATATTATGATACTCTAAAATAGAAATTATTTTATTTATCTTGAAGCAACCCAAAATAAAAGGGTGTTCAAAAAAACTAACAAGACCACAAAAATCGCTTGGACCGAACTAAGTCAAGCCATTTTTGATAGTTTGGTAATCCGGTATAGTTTGAAAAAATAGTCAAACCATATGGTCTGGTCTAAGATTTAAACATTTTAATTTGACGATAACTGGCAGGACCACTCATATATTATATGTTCATCCAACTCTCTCTGTGATTTGATAATGACCCTTTATAATACTTAGTGAAAATTACGTTTAACTTCTGTATGTATAAGTGTTTCACCATCAACGATCAAATACTGAGTATGTTCAGTATCGCTGATGATTTCTTATGTAAACAGTTAGACGTAATCCCTGAAGACAAGTTTCGCGACAAAAGATGTTCACTTCGATCCTGAATCGAAGACAAAGCTGCTGAACAAAGGACAAGTCTACTCATGACTTGATGCGGATATCAGCGAAAACAAGACAAGTCTACTCACACGCGAAGAAACTTGAGGAAAAGCTTCAGTGATATCTGAACTTCTTTCTATCTCTGAGAAGGAAGAGATATTCAGCGATCGATGATCACTTTGCTTATACCTCAAGTCTCTGTTGTCTTATCTATGCACACATAGTACGAGTGTCAGAAAAGACATACCTCTGCAACAGTTTGTACAACAACTCTGATATCTACACTGTTCATCATACGACCAAAAGCATGTCTCCAAAAGTCAGACTCATGCAACTAACCAGAGAAGGACATGTGTAAAGTACTCTGTCATGCATTTAATGCATAAGGTATAAATAAAAAGATCTAGACTCTTCCTGAAAGTGCCTCCAAGCCTTCAACCTTCAATCTTTCTGTAAAATAAAGAAACCCTTGTTTTCTATATTCTCTTAATCCCCATTCTCTAATTCTTGTGCAACTATCTAAGTGTTTCTTAAGTTTGTTTAGATTAGGTTCTTACTTAATCTTATTTTGCAACAAACTTGTAAATTGTATTTTTATTTATCAATAAACAATTTATTAAACTTTAAATCTTGTGTTTGTATTCAACCCCCTCCCCTTCTACAAACTTGTTAAGAACCTTCGGGACCAACAAGTGGTATCAGAGCAGACTGTTTAATCTCATAAACAAGATCTTGCTTTATTCTCTTCCTTGCTATTCTTAATATGACACTAAACACAAACACTAACTACTATGATAATGGTTCTCTTTCAAAACCTCCTCAATTCAGCAGAGATAACTTTGCTCTCTAGAAAAATCGAATGATGCTATTTCTAGAAGGTGTAGATCCCACTATACCTGAATATGTAGAAAATGGTCCTTATGAACCCTTCACCATCATAGCTGCAGTTCCAGCTACTGCCACCACTCCTTCTGTCCCTGAAAGATATGCTATTAAGGAAATAAGACAATGGAGTGATGAAGATAAAAAGAAAGTCGGTTTAGATGCTAAGGCAAAAACCATTATCTCTATGGCTCTGCCTGATGAAGTCTTTCATTCCATCATGCATCTTAAAACTGCTAAAGAAATGTGGGATACCATATGTGTTCAATATGAAGGTACCACTGAAATCCAAGAAATAAGAAAGATTAACTTGGTAAGACAATATGAAAGTTTTATCTGTGGTAAGAATCCCTATCTGATGTTCACCAGAGATTTAATTGTCTAATCATTGATCTAAGGACTGTTGGTAGGACCTACTCTAACTCTGAGGTCTTAACTAAATTATTGGAATGTCTTCCTAAAAGCTTGGACAATTACTCAATGTGTCTTAAGCTGACAAAAGACTTAAATTCTCTCTCTCTCTTAGCACCTTGTATGGAATATTGCTCAACTATGAACAATCAAATCTTCTGAAGAAGAATCTTATAAAAGATTCTAAAGACTCCAATAGCACACATGTCGCTTTAGTCTCTTCAGAGATCAATCCATCTCAACGATCTACTCTCACTATCACTGAGTTAGATTCTGACTCTGAGGAGATATCAAACACTGATCTTTCAGAGTTTGATGAATCCTTAGCACTCTTAACAAACTCTTTCAAAAGGTTTGCAAGAAAGAGAAATTTCAGAAGAAATAAGCCTATCTCTATAACTGAAAAGCCAAAATCAACCCCTGTTGATAAGGCTACTGCTACTTGCTTTAACTGTGAAAAAGTTGGACATTTTGCAAGTGAATGTAGGTCAAAGAAAGTTTTCAAACCTTCTACCTCCAAGAAAATCAGCGATAGCAAATACCTTAAGTTGAAAGAGAGATATCAAAAGTTGAAAAACTTTAAGCGAAAAGGTAAAGGTCTTATCGCTGAAGAGCATGATTGGACTAAATCCGAAGAATCTAGTTTTGATGAAGAATAAGTCGCTAATCTCTGTCTTATGGCTGAGATTAAAGAAGATGTGGAAGAACCAAGAAGAACCTCTATGAGATATATCTCCTCTTAGGTATCAATCTCTACTAATCCCTCTCTTTCTGAAGCTACGAGAAGTCGCGCAGTAGATGTGCTGACAATAGACTTATACAATGCACTCAATGGCAAAACTCTAGCTGAAAACAAAAACATTGACTTAGCTGATCAACTAGAGAAATGTCATGAAAGGATCAAAGAACTAACTCTTCTAGAGGAAAGTTTAAAAGATCAAATCATTGTCAATGAAATTATCAGCATTGAAAACGAACAAGCCATCGCTGGTTTAAAAAGCAGAAAAGGAAACTGCTGAGGGATGATGTAAATCTTCAACCAAGATCACTGAAATCATCAGGGCTCAAATCCCTGCTAATGACAAAACTGGTCTCGGTTATCATCCTGAAAAGGATAAAACTAGGAGAGACTGTTCCATGCTCAAGTTTGGAATGTTTGTCTCTTCCATCCCTTACACCTCATCTACTCAATGCTCTTCATCTTCCAGTTCTATTTCTGAAGCTCTAAGCTCGTTGATAAAGGGAAATCCATCTCTCATCCTCAGAAGGCTACCAAGAAAGCAAAACTGAAAGTTCCTTCTAAACCTTCAGTAAGTCAATCTTCCACCTATGGAACTAAAATTACTGATATCTCTTAGAGATCAACTCCAAAGCTGAAAATTGATATTAAGCCTAAGAAATCTGAAGAACTGAAAGTTCCTCCTAGATCTTATGCTAAGGGCATTCTTAGAACTGGCCCTGCTCATCTCAAGTTCTCTAACTCAACTGCTCAAAGTCACAAGGAAAATTTCGTATATAGAAAATGCTATCACTGTGGACTTACTGGCCACATCCCTAGTAAATGTCCTACTGCCACAAAAGCTGAAAAGACAGCTAAAATGAAGATGATTGCTTCCAAGGCTAAGAATGTCACTAAAGTTGAGAAATCTGCTAAGGTGAAAAATGCCACTAAGGTTATTCAAATAACCAAAGTGAAGGTTACCACTGAAGCTGAATCTTCAGATACCGTGAAGAATGCTAAACCTTCCATCTCCACTAACACTTTTGGACCATTAAAAATTGGGTACCAATAAAAAATTAATCTTCCTTATGTTTTCAGGGATTGAAGGGTACTTGCTATTTAGATAGAGGATGCTCTCGACACATGACTGGACAAAAAGGCCTGCTCATTGATTACAAGGAAGAGAAAGGTCCCTCAGTGACCTTTGGTGGAAATGGAAAAGGCTATACCAGAGGGTTTGGTGTTCTCAGCAATGGAACAACTACCTTCAGAAGAGTCGCTTACGTAGATGGACTGAAGCATAATCTTCTTAGCATCAGTCAGCTGTGTGACAAAGACTATGAAGTTCACTTTTGTAAGAAAGCATGTTCAGTGATGAATGAAAAAGGAAAGCTCGCACTTAGTGGTTATCGTATGGAAAATGTCTATGTAATAGACATGGACTCTACTACCACTGAAAACGTTTGTTTTCTCTCTAAATCCTCCTCATATGTCAACTGGTTATGGTATAAAAGGCTATCTCATCTGTAACACTCTAGTAAATAGACGAATAAAATTCGGCAATAAGACGTCTAAAAGACGAAGGCCCAAATACCCTGTAAATATAAATTCCAAAAGAATGAAATCCAATATTTAAGACAACTAAAACACACAAATACTCGAGTTAGTTTGCACTACAAAGTTTGCAACAAAGGATGGGATATCAATATTACAACAACCTACTTAATCTAGGATCAATTCAATTCTAGAGTAAAATGGGTGTTGCGATTTCACTATATACTCTCTTCACAAAATTCCCCAAAAGACCGGCACTTCGAGAACTCCTACGTGCCCGGTTGACAAGCCCGACATCCTAATTTCCTCCACGAGAAGGATCTGTGAGGAAACAACGACCACAACAAGTGTTAGGGACGAAGCCTAGTGATATTTCATAAGTAATATAATTTGTAAACAATAATATCATATTTTAAATAAAACAAGATTTGGGTTACCGAACTCCATCGTCTCACAATTATTGTTTCCACCGCAACCAAAACCTCGTACCTGAACACAACATACAAAAGATAACCCTTGAAATACGGGGGAGACCCGTTTCCATTAGGGTGACGTTTACACGGAAGTGGAGTCACCCATGATGTTAATGGATTACACCTCATACCCCGATCTTAGTTCCCATGCCATAACGACATCACAACCTCAGACCGTATTTACTGCCTTTATTGCCTACTCCGTCGAGTTACACCTCAAGGTCTTACAGAATATTATTGCCTATCCATATCTAGACGAGTTACACCTCAAGGGTCCATGACCCCTTATTGCCTATTCGCTAGTAAACCACAACGACCAACACAAGGTCCAAATAATATACAGCTACCTCCTCGTGTACAAGGAGTAGTATTCACATTCTTATCAGGTGATCAACATTTGGTGATCATTTATAATCACATATACACCTTTTTATACATGTAAATATATGTTCATCTTTACTTCTCAAAGTACCACATTCCTCATGATCTCATACATGTAGTCACAAAGGTTCATTTTACTCTTACTATATCTTCTTAAAGTTATCAGCAGTTAGATCAAAGCCATAACAATAAGGGTTTCCTCATAAACTCATCATACAAGCATGAAATCAAAGATCCCTATTCATTTAGTTATCACAAAAGGATTATTAAGGTTTACTATACATGCTCACCCTTTTTGGGTTCATAAAGTTGAAAACTCTACAAGTTAGGTCATAAATCCCAAATGAATAACACATATGGAGTTGCTGAGCTTGTTGGTTTGTTAGCTATAGACCCGGAAATGTTGATGTTAACGAGTGTTTTATCCCTAAGTGATGCTCATATAACATTGATAAGTGGCTTAACTTTGTGTGCTCGTCACTTTCGATGGAATTCGGGTATCCCCCGTCACCGAAAGGTGTTGTTTTTGGGTATTGAGTCTTATTATCCAAGTTTTCGGTGGCGTTTGTATAATTGGATTTTATCCTTGGTTTATGGGCTGAGTATTATGCCCACCCGTGTTTTGGGTGTTTTCGGGATATAAAGTTTTAACCGTATTTTCATAAACGGTGAGTTAAATTTCTATCCACATTTTGAGTGAGTTTTGTGTTAAACCAAATCTATGAATGGGCGGTTTATTTTGGTATCTTCGTCCTTGAAGTAGTATAGATTGGAAAACGTTTAAATTGGTGTTCTTTGTCTAACATTCATATTATTGGAAAATGAGTCATTTCATATGTAAGACTTATCGAATTGAAAGATTATGATTTTAACCGCATCCTTTCTTTGAACAATTAATTTTATTAGGTTGAAAACTCTTGAGCTCACTAGGCGTTAAGCCTAACCTTTTTATTTGTCGACATGTGCATCAGGTTCCAGTTGGGGGTTTGGTTCTAGCAACTATGAAGAGTTGAGCCTTAGCTTGTGTAAGAGTAAGTAGTTGGTGAAGTCTTTCGCAGTTTGGAGATAGTGGCTATTATTGGGTTTTAGTAGCACCCGTCCCTGTCATAAACTGTTTTTAGAGAATAAATTGTGTGTGTTGAGGTTGAACCATAAATCATGTTTGTGTATGAATCATTTATTGGTGTATTTAGAAAATTTTAAATTAGTTGCTATTTGCAGATTTGAGGGTGTTACAATAAACCCCAGTAGTAGCCACAGGTTGTGTAGTCTGGATTCGAACCCGGGGTGGATGGGATATCCCACCACATCCCCACATGCCTTAACCAGTACACCACAAGCCTTGTGGTTCTTAAGATGTAAGTTTAACATCAAGCTTTTGGCATTTGAAGTGAACTTCAACTATATAAACAAACCTTAAATGGATAGGCCACTAGTATAACAAGAGAAAAGAATCCTACTTTGAAGTAAATAATACCTGCTCATGTTGGTCATTTTATATATTAGTTATATATCAAAACATATATGTGAGAATTATTCGTTTGTTCTTTTATGAATATAAGTTTTTCTTTTTCTTTGAGACTTGGATTGATGTTGAGACTTGGATTGATGTTAGATGCTTTAGCATACTTAACATGTGGTGAGAATTGTTGATCAACAATAGTTGACGATATACAAAATTATAGTGTTTTCTAGAATATAAAATGTGATTTGCCCATCCAGATCCAAAAAATATCATTTCATATGGGACTATCTTCCACTCATATTACAATAGACCGTTCATGGAGTTCCACTTCAGGCTGATTGCTACAGAGTCTATATTGACGAAACAACAAAATCTGGCTGCAATTTTACCCATCCAAGTGGGGGAAGCACAAGACAGTAGAGGAAGCTCATGGTAGTTTTGTGGCGTGGCCACGAGAACTTGTAATCCAGACTCAAAGGTTAGATGTTTTTCTAATTTAACTCTTCCTCTCTTGGTTCATACATTTTCTTGTCTATCTACACGTGGGTTAAGTTATTTTAGTCCAAAATCTTATTAATTGCTTGAGGATTATTTGTGTTTATTATTTCAAAAATTAATGATTAGTTCATCATGTTATTTAGCTTTCGAAGCATAATGACATGATTCATAATGGGTTGTTGCTTTATGGTCCACAAAAGCCTTCTTTAGCCATGGAAACCAACAACAAAAAATACCAGCCTATAATTGATCAGATTACAGTGCCAAACCCAATAATTATCAACAATAGACCTTTAACAAACCACCTGGTAACACTTTTACAACCTGGTATGCAACACAATTTATCTATATATCTTCATCTAGACCCAAATGTTAAAGGCAAACCAAGTACTAGTTATTGTACCAAACCAAAATTAACCAAACCAAGCCATCACTCCAAAAACCCAGTTGCTAAAACCAAGAGCCCATGATCCCAATGAATGGAAACAGAGTACAAGTTCTCACAACAACCATTTCCACTAAAACCACCAGACTAAGAACATTTTGTCAACTCTCTTAGCCAAAGTACAAGTCTTCCATGCATAAAGGAGTTTCATATCACATTCATCAAACCTCTCCAAAAATACCAGACTAAACTTTGAGCACCCACATTCTAGAAAATATGACTAGGTTTGAATGAACATGAGATTATCAAAAAAACCCATCCATGTACGTAGTTGTTCATTCATTCTCAATGGAGATCATTTTGCAAGTTCTTATGAAAGTGCAAGTGCTCGCAACATATATTGTCTCCATTAAAACCAACCTACACCTTCGACTTAGATGATTTAAATCCTTGATAAAACCATATGATTCTAACTATCAACTTGTGCTAGCAATTTTTTTTTGTTGATCCAACCAATGATTTTTACCAATATTAAGCCTTCTTTAGGAAGAACTAAACCAGTACCAAAAAGACATGATCTAAACCATCTATCATTAGAAATATATTGAAATATAGATCCATATACACCTATTGCATATAAATGAAAAGCATCTTATCCATATTAATTCTTTCTTTTAACTATTGAAGTCCAAAACAACCCCCTGGATGGCATAAAATTCTGAGTTCATAAGCATGTTATTCAACAACATATAACAAATTAAAACAAATCACCATCATTAGCACCCATTATCTTATCCCGTAATCTGTTGGTAAGTCTAGAATAGCAGCACCCACACAACAGTCTGATTCTATAACCTAACAAACCCTTTGAGTCCAATCCAATTATGTACAGACTTCAAAAACAAAATGATTATATGGCCATGAAAATGCCTCATGATAGTTGAAATAATTGAAGTACCATAACAAAGATCTCTAGCATATGAATAAGAAAAACACCAACATGTAAAAACGCAAAAGCAATGATGATGATTGAACAAGAAAGATTTTGGCACCTAAAAAACAACAGATAGATATAGTAGCTTAGCTTCTGGTCTTCATTTATAACCAAGTCCTCCATCTGATTACTCACAACAACCAATCAGAGAAAGAGCATTAGTTAAACGTAGTAACAAGAACATCCTCATTTGTTGATTCAGTGCACATAATCTAAAACAGTGCACATGGCAGTACAAAACTAGAATGGACTTGTCAACAACATCAAACTTGAATAAATAGAAAGCAAGAAAAGCTAACCGGACTAGAAGCAATTTTTTTAGCACAACCTTATAAACAAAGATCATGCACTAGAAACAATTATGCTTTGAACACGGAATTAGGACAATTTAATTTATTTGGGAGTGTATTTAAATCGACCCAATTTATTTTTGCTTTGGTTTACTAATTTCTTTTTTTTCTCTTTTCTTGCAGGTACATTAGAAAAGATTTTGATCATAATAAGAAGCAAAAGACAAAGAAAAGAGATGAGAATTATTCAGCTATTAATCGCCGAAGCTTACACGGGTACCAATTACCATTGATACAAAAACTTTGTTTTAAAGGACAAGTACATTTGTTATAGGTGTTCAGAAAGTTATAGTTTGATAGAATGATACGTATGTTATTGATGTTCGTATACATTATTTTCATATAATTTGATTATTATTTTAGAATTTTAATATTGTCAAATTTTCCATGCATGATAAAATAACGTATCCATAAAGTAGTTTATGGCAATTGTTTTTGTAATTTAGCGTAACCGTGTCCTATGCGACTGTAGTGATTTTCAAAAATAAACATCATGTTATGACATGTTACGGTAACGGTTTTGGAAACTGAACGTCATTGTACTTGTGATACAATGACAGTTTTGAATAATAAATGTAATCGTACGTCATTCTATTGTGACGGTTTTGAAAAATAAGCTTTGTCGTATGTTAAGTTCTAGTGACGGCTTTAAAAAATAAACGTGAACGTGTGTCGTATTACGGTGACGGTTTTGTAAAATAAACTTCACCCTCCGTCATGCTATGATGACAATTTTAAAAAATAAATGTCACCTTACGTTATGCTATGTTGACGGTCTTGAAAAATAAACGTTACTTTACGCCATGCTACTGTGACAATTTTGAATATTAAATGGCATCGTGTGTCATACTACAATGACGCTTTTCAGAAATAAACTTCATCATATGTCATGTTACGATAACGGTTCTGAAAAACAAATGTCATAGTAAGTCCTGTTATATTGATGGTTTTGAAAATAAATGTCACCATATGTCATGGTATGTTGACAGTTGATTGCTTTGAAAAACAAATGTCACCGTACGTAATGCTACCGTGACAGTTTTGAATAATAAATGTCACTGTATGTCACTCAACAGTAACAATTTTGAAAAATATACGTGACCTTATGTTTTGCTACGGTGACACTTAAGAAAAATAAATGTTAACGTATGTTATGTTACTGTGATTGTTTTAAAAAATAAACGTTATCGTACATCATGTTATGTTGACAGTTCTAAAAACTAAGTGTCACCGTACGCCAAGCTATGACGACTATTTTGAAAAATAAACGTCACCACATACCATGCTATGGTGACACTTCTGAAAATTGAACATCACCTTACATCATGATTTGGTGATGGTTCTAAAAAATAAGTGTTGTTGTAGGTCATGATACAGTGACGGTTCTGAATACAAATGTCATCGTACGTTATATTACGGCGATGGTTTTGAATAATAAACGTCATTGTACGTCATGCTACGGTGACAGTTTTGAGAAATAAACATCGTTGTACATCATGCTATGGCGACGGTTCTGAATTATAAACGTCATCGTACGTCATGCTATGGTGGCGATTCTGAATATAAACGTCGTTGTACGTCTTCCTACGGTGATGATTTTGAATAATAAACGTCATTCTACGTCATGCTACGGTGACAATTTTGAAAAATAAATGTCACTATATGTTATGATGCGATGATGGTTTTGAAAAATAAACATCACCATATGTCATGTTATGGTGACGTTTTAAGGAAAAAATGACTATTTTCATACACTTAAGGTAACGGTTATAGCATATGGTAACGTTTTTTTATGTGATTTTGTAACGTTTTTTTAAACGTAACCAAAAGTGTATCAAAAGTGACGGCAGATAAGGTGACGATTTTCATGTCCACGAAAACCGTTACCGTATACCTATGGTGACGGTTTTTAACCGTCACTTTTGGCCATTTTTGTACTAGTCAGGAAGTCAGTGGTTAAATTAACGATTTGTATTAAAACCGAATGCATGTGTGTCAAAAAGAATTGCTACCCAATTAACTCGAATAAAGCTTAAAAATAATCTAACTAAAAACCGAAATCTAATTGGCACAAATACACTACTTTCAAAATGTTTGGATTGAGAATCGAATTAAACGAATAAAATTAAAAAACTTTAAGACTAACGAAATAACGAAAATACGAAATCATTCAAAGCTAACAATACCTGTCACATATCGTTCGCAATGAAAAATTCGTAGAAACTTTATAAAAACTAGAACATCAAGATCATCACAATCACTAACCATTTAACGTTTTCAATTATAAATAATAAAAACTACAAAACTTTATTCGAAAAAAATCAAATCGAATACTTTCAATTACCAACAATAGCAAAAACCGAATTCTAAATTAATAAATATGATTTATTAAAAGAACAATACTTGAAAAGGAAATCTCAAACCTTTACTGCATCTCTAATAAAATCATTACTCAAATCTCCAATCATCAACTAACGAATCACAATCTTCGAATCTTTCATCATCGTTTCAACCCTTAAAATTGAATGAGTATTTCATATAAAAAAAATTAAAAGAATAGCAGCCAAAGGCTGCTCCCACGGCTGCCAATCGATCCCCCCTTCTTCCCCTACAACACCTTTAAACACCTTGTACATTACTTGCTTTTCTGTCCAACATGCTAATTCCGACTTTGGGATCTGTTTCTGCCCAGATGCATTCCGAATTTGCGAAAGCTCGAAACTTCAAAGTCGTAGGTCCGTTTGTTAAGTTTCCAGATCATCTAGAATCGCCTTAAACGGAGCTCGGACGAGTGAGATATGCTCGAAACGCCACAATCGCGCAAATCTGTCAAAAATCGTTCTTTTTCGCTCCAAATTGTTCCGAACCTATAAAAATATAAAAACGCATCAATGTAGTTCGGTTTTACCATTTTTATGCATTAATTGAGGGCGATTGACGAGAAAATAAAGTAAAAGTTAACAACCGATCACTGACTGGGCCGAAAATAGGATTGCCGGTATATGCTGGTGAGTTGATCCATGAATGCTTTGAGTTGTTGAGAATATAGTAGGCGGAGATACTGGGGAAGGATTCTTGATGGATGATAGAGAATTGCTTCTCGATCTTGTTGTCTTGAAATATTTCTTGGGGTGAGTCTAGGCGGTCATGGCAGTGACCATATGTTCGAGGATTTTTTTCCATTGTAACACGATATATAGCATGGTGAGCCCACATGACATCGCTGACATCGACGGGGCGAGGGATGGAGTATATATATATATATATATATCGATGTAGTTGAGGACTTCATGGGCCTTAATTAGCGGTATTTTGAAAGAGAGATGCATGCCCAATTAAGACAGACGTGTATTGAACCTACCTTCTTGGGATCAAGAACAAAAGAGATCGAGGATAATTATTTCCTAAGAATGGAATGAGGTTTTGGTTGGTGCAAATTCACCAGATCATATAGCAAGGTGATTATAAATTATAGGGGAAAAAAGAGAAATTAATTAAAGAAAAGATCAATTAAGGCTTGATATATATATATATATATATATAGTACTACTGTGGTGAGAGGTAGAAGTAGATAGTATGTGCAGTCAGTGGGGGTAGAAGAAAGTCAATCAATTATAAACAGATTACTTAATCTTGAAGTAGGGTAGGCGTACGTGATACTCCGAGGAGGTTTTAGATCGAGAGAGAGCTCTGATACCATCAAAGTATTAATTAGGAAACTATGTACTCGATTTTTAATTATTCTTGTATCTCATTTTCTATATATATACTATATATATGCCAACCGATTGCAAAATATCCTATCCTATAAGTAAAGGATCCTATACATTTATAAACAAACCGATTACAAACAAATGATCCTATCTTACAAGTATATAAGGAACTTACATCGATTTACACTTATCACAATATATATATATATATATGGTATAAAAATCTGCATGGATTTTATATTGTATGAAAAACTTTATCTCTAACCAATATCCTAGCTAGCAAGGTGTTTTAATATGTCGATAAACACTTTAAGGTGAAAATCAATCAGAGAGATTTACCTTGAACTATTTTTTGTTTTGGTTGAAATCTTGAAAAGTTTGGAGAACAGAAAAGGATTTTGAGTTTTTAAGAGAGAGAAACTTGTGAGAGACAAAAACGAGAGCCTATAATTAATAAGCAAAATGCTAATCGAGATTACGAATACCACAAGTCCGTGGTTAGCCGATACATGATCCATGATACTTCATGTACTTTCTGCCATGAAATCCATCATACATTAGTAAAAAGAAAAATTCTCGCACATCTCTATACAACTTTTGGGATGCAAGCAGGGCCGACCCTGGCCACGTGCAATCGTACATGGCATCAGAGCCTAAGGGGGTATCAAGTTGTCATCTATTACTAGTTTTGGGTCTAATAATTTGGGAATTAGACGACTGGCTAAACAGACCAAGGTCTTGTAGTGATGGATGCTAAATGTGCATCGTGAACGGGTGAAAGCCAACATTTCAACAACTCAAGCTGATTTTTATTTACATCTTAACGAACAAACAAATTTTCTTAATGAACGAATATGTTCACAAAAAGTTTAGTTATTTACGTTCGTTCGTTTAACATCTTAACAAAAGAAAACGGTCACATTTTATTTATGAATGAACGAGAATACAAAAAATTTTGTTTGCTTACTATTCATTTATTCGGTTAAGTTAAACAAATGAACAAGAACACAAAAACTTTCGTTCATTTATCGTTCACCTTCGTTTGTTTGTTCGGTTATGTTAACTGAACGAACACGAACAAACCTCCATTCGTGTTCGTTCGATTTGTTTTGCATATCGAAATTTGCAATGCACATGTGACGCATTAAAAAAATTATTTAATAAAAAAGAACAAGACTTTCGGCGAATTTTCTGATATTTATTTATTTATTTATTTTCCGACGGATTTTTCCGCCAGAAATCCGTCGGAAATTTTGGTGATTTTTAAAAAAATTAAATTAAATTAAATGCTTTTGTGTATTAGTTTTAGGAAGAAAAATTTTGTTAGCTTTTAAAAGTTGGTTTTCCTAAAAATTAATCAAAAATTTTTGTTAGTTTTTTAAAGTTGGTTTTAACAGATCTGGATTTTTTATTAAAAACAAATATAAACAAAATCTATCCATTTGGAGGTTGTTGTTGGTTTTGAATCTTTTTGATCTTCACTTCCTAATGTGCTTTCTTTTGACATTACACCAAATGTCACTTAGGCAACAAATGAAAATTGTTGCCTAAGAGGGGTTTATATGTTGCCAAAGGCTTAGGCAACAAACAAACTCGTGTGAATCGGCAAACAACTCCAATTACCAAACAAAACTAATAAATTCAATAATTGAAATATAACGTTTTTCCTAAACTAAGTACAAAAATAAGCAACAAGTTCGAAAACATAAAATAAAAAATTAACCTAAAGCATTGTTCGTTGGGGGAGTTGGAGTTTGCATCACTAGCACCACCGTACATACGCATCAAAGTTTTTATCATCTTTCTTTGTTCGGCGGCTTCCTTTTTTCGTTCGGCGGCTTCCTTTTTTACCTCATCTTGGTGACCCCGTAGTCGGAAGGTACAAACAGCGTTGGACGGAAACTAAAGGTGTCGCCTCCGATTAGACCTCCATCGAATCATCCTCTGAGCGTGTGGTAGTTCTTCCCAAGACTGACGCCATATGGATCTGCAAATGCAAACTGATGATACAAAATTTATAGATAAAAAACTAACAGTAGCAATATATATCAAGAATATGAAAACTGATAGTAGCCTAAAAAACAATGACAGTAGCCATAAACCATATAACCCATATAACCACATTCATATAACCCATGCCATTAACCATATAACCCATATAACCACATTCATATTAAGATTAAATCACCTATACAACCATATAACCCATATAACCACATTCATATATATATATATATATATATCACCCATATAACTATATAACCACATTCATAATAATCAAGAATATGAAAACTGAAGATTAAGATTAAATCACTCATATAACCACATTCATATATATATATATATATATATATATATATATCACCCATATAACCACATTCATAATAATCAAGAGTATGAACAGGCCCATTTCTGACATTTTTTAGGCCCTGGGCGATTTGTAAATTTTGGGCCCTTAATATGTATAAAAAAAATTCTCAAAGTAAACGTTTCTTATCATTAAAAACAAACTTTCATACAATAAATACTAACAATTCATACAAAACAACTTTTTCGAAATTTTTTTGATACAAAATCATCAATATTAGTATCTAATTCATACAAAACAACTTCTTCGAGCATTTTTGGAAGCAAAACATCAATAATAGCACCGAATTCATACAAAACAACTTCTGCGAACATTTTTAGATGCAAAATCATCAATAATAGCATCTAAATCAACATTATCTAACATGTCTTTCTCATTGCATAGTATTGCCAATCCGTTCAACCTTTCTTGTGACATAGATGACCTCAAGTATGTCTTTAGTAACTTCAACTTTGAAAAACTCCTTTCAGCAGATGCTACGGTCACAGGTACTGTCAACATAATTCGATAAGCAACCGAAACATTAGGATAACAATCTGCAACTTTGACAAACTCAAGAATTTCAATTGCCGACATTGATTTAGATGGCAAAGTCATCTGCAACACCTTTAACTCAGAATAAAGATCATTTACTCCAACGTTCTTTCTCTTTCAAAATCTCTTGTTGTAAATCTTTATCAATGGTTTGGTTTGTGTTTAGTCTTGCTCTAAGTTCATTCCAAGATAACATGTTATTCATATGCTCAATGTTATTCTCATGTTCTTTAAGTCTCTCACTAAGATGCTTCCAATCTCTAAATCCTTCATTAGCTATTGCATTTCTATAATTCTTGGATTTGAACAACTTACAACAAAAACAATACACTTTATCCTCATATTTTGAATAAATTAGCCATTTACGATCCCTAGTTTCACCATTACTTAACTTTTTATCATAATACATATATGAAAAATGTCTAGACGTGCTATCTAAAGGAAACACGATACCCAATTCTCTAACAGGCCCTTTTTCAACTAGGATGTCTCTTGATTTAGTATCAAGATTATCCCAATTTCTAGGATCATAAATATCAAAAAACGGAATTGATTGTTCATCTACGGATAAGTTTTCAGTATTATTGGGGACCTCATGTTCACTCAAACCATCAATGTTTTCATTGTGTTCACTCATATTTGGGTGCTCAACATCATGTTCCTCTAAGTTTTCATTAGAAGAACATACGATCTTAACAAACTTACCCATAACTCCTTTTTGCGACTGTTTCAATTGTTCATCTAATTTTCTTTTTTTTTCTTTTCTCACTTCCAGGCAAGTACTTATACTTTTTAGGCAACATGATGATCTATATTGAACTTTGATTACTTGAACAAATAACAAGTACAACTCAAGAAAAGGGAACAAAAACACCTGAATTGAAATATGGGTTAGGGAATACTGAGTGTCCGAGACCAAAGAATTTAACTCCACAATCTTCACTGGACCATTTCTCAAATCTCAATAAATCATAATCTGTTATTAATAAAAATGAAACAAGAATCATGATTACTTGATTAGACGATTAGTAATAGATTTCATATAACATATTTACAAATTACAATTGCAATTTAGTAATTTACATAAACACAAACAGAAAGCAAATAAACCATTACCTGTTGAATTCTTGAGCCCAAAATTCCAAAAATCAGAATACAAACCAGGACTGAGAAATTAACACGACAACACTTTCAGAAATTAGAACTTAAATACTCAATGAATCGCTAGCAATCAGAATTCAGAACACATAAAGCATTAAAACAACTAAGAAAGAGCCAAGAGTGAGAAATCAAAACCAGTAGCCCTAACCTTATAGGTTCTCGATCTCGGTCTGGCCATAGAAAGGTAGGAAGACGAGGAAACGAAATTAAACTTTCCATACCGTTGAGAAAACTGAATCGACGATCAGATGATGAAATTGGCACTTGATTTTCACGTTTGTCGGTGTCGACGTGTAGCATTTTTGATTTAATCGAAGAACGGAAGAAGTTCATCAATTTTTAGCCGACTTCTGTCTTCTCGTACGTATGCGACTTCTGTCTTCTCGTTTGGGGCCTCTGGTCTGGGCCTTTCCATTATTTAAAATTGGGCCCTAAAAAACTTATTTATAATTCAGATTTAAGGAATAAACACTAAAACACTAAATATTTTTTAAATTAATATAGTAATCTATAAACTAAATTTTTTTTTCGGGCCCCTAATATTTTTGGGCCCTGGGCGACCGCCCAGCCCGCCCTCCCCAGGGACGGCCCTGAGTATGAAATAAGCAATCGTATATGGTGAATAGTGGTGAATAAGATTATATCACCCATATAAACATATAACTTGTCGATCATAGTGGTGAATAGTGATGAAATTCAAAATTTACAATGATGTATATGAATAGTGCTCGAAATGAAAATAGATATTATATATAACAACTACTTGATCAAAACAAAAACAAAAGGTCAACCATTGTTGGATGAGATACAAAATAAGCCATCCTAATTTGTAACCCCTCTCTCTCTCTCTATATATATATAGAGAACAAGGATCATTTGTTAATCATGCATTTCTTGTTAACTTTATGAATCTTGCTCAACCAATAGGATTGCAAGATTAAGTGATGTTTAATTTATTTTGATATTTAATGTAAAAGGGTACAAAGGTCATTTTCTAAATAACCAATTTTCATTAATTATATTAGGGAGTTACAAGATTCAAGTTAATTTCCTTAGTTTTATTGTAGGTTACAATTGTAGAATTTTGTCAATTTTCATCAAAATTTTTAAATCAAATCATTATTATTATAGTTTTTCCGGTTCATTTGTTTGATAAAATCGTATAGTTGTTGTTTTCCAGAATATTTTCCGCTATTTTCCTTAAATCGTAAAAGAATGAACTCTAATCGTATAGTCGTTTATTCGTGTGCACCATAGTTTTTTCAAAAGAATGAACTTTAATGAACCACAATGTACACCATAGTTTTTTCAGAAGAATGTGTTCATTAGTATGCACCATTTTTTTTTCAAATAATGAACATGAACACTAATGAACTCTTGAAATCAACTTGTACGTTATGATGTATTCTAGCGTATGTTGACATAACAAACCTCGGATAAACATATGTGAACACTATAATACGTACAAACACAAGAGCACCTCATTATTTGTTCAAAATTACAATTTTTAAAATAAATTCAATTGGGGGTTACAATTCAATTGGAAGAAACATTAATTGAAAGATAATAAAGTCATAATATTTCATTGATTTTTTTTCCCAAAATACCCTTATCACTATGGTTCATTCCCCATTTTTCTTCAATTCTACATTTAATAAGGCTTTTAAAAAAATTTCAATTTCAACCATTGATTTCCAAGATCAATGGCTTGGATTGGTTCATAAAGTTAACACAAAAAATATGGTTAACAAATGAACTTGGCCCTATATATATATATAGGGAGAGGTTCATTTGAGAAATGGTAAATATATGAGAAATAGAGAAGTAATCTTAGTCATTCATCTGGTCAACATTTGCGGCTTTGACCGCGAAGCACCGGATAATTCCTTGTGTGGTCTATAGAAGGTAGAGGGGTAATTTCGTAAAATACACGGGATGAGTTCATATATGAATCTGTATGAATCACAAAGATTCATATATGAATCTGTTAATTAGTTCAACTGATTCATATATGAATCTTTGTGATTCATACAGATTCATATATGAATCTTTGTGATTCATACAGATTCATATATGAATCTGTTAGTTAGTTCAACTGATTCATATATGAATCACAAAGGTTCATATATGAATCAGTTAAAAGAGTTCAGTTGTGAATTGCACTGGTTCATATATGAACGTATAGTTCATATGTGAATTATACATGTTCATATATGAACACAGCCCGTGTGTTTTGTAAAATTTACGAAATTGTCCTTCTATTTTTGGGATAGCCGCAACTTTTGACCAGTCAAAGCCGCAACTTTTGACCGGTCAAAGCCACAATATTTGACTAGTCAAATCCGATCTTGACCATATGAATGGCTAGGATTACTTCTCTATTTCTCATATATTTACCATTTCTCAAATGAACCAAACACTATATATATATATATATATATATATATATATGTCACCCATATAACCATATAATCACATTCATAATAACTTGGAACCATGAAGATTAAATCGAGAAAACAAACAGGGGTTCAAGGAACGATGAAGATTAAATCGAGCAATCAAATAGGGGCTCAGTCGTATACCTCTATAATCGATGGTGGTGGTGGTGATGTCGACCGGTGGTGGTGGTGGTTGCTAGTAGTCGACAGCGGCAGGGGTGGTGGGGAGGGCTCTCGACAGCGACAGGGGTAGGGAGGGCTCTCGACGGTGGTGGTGGTGGTGGTAGAGACAACAACGGTGGAGTGATCCCGACAGTGGTGGTGGTTGCTGGTACTCGACAGCGGCAGGGGTGGTGGGGAGGGCTCTCGACGGTGGTGGTGGTTGTGGTAAAGGCAACCAACTGTGGAGTGCTCTCGGTCGTGGTGGCAGCTGACAGTAGAGACAACGATGGTGGAGTGCTCCCGGCAGCTATGGTGATGGGTTAAGTTTGGGAAGATGTTAATTATAAAAACTTTTGACCTAGCTAGCAAGTAAAAATATAATATTTAATTTTAACTTTTTGACCTAGTAAAAAATTAGGTGGGAAGTAAATTTTGGGAAAAGTTAAACAACTTTTTTGGGGGGTGGCGAAAGAATTAAAAAAAATAAACATATTGTTTTAAATTAATAATTTCTTAATTAATATACTAGAGTGAATTGTGGATTTGGTCCCTGTGGTTTAGTGATTTCTTTGACCATGGTCCTCATTCTATGTTTATTATGGATTTGGTTCTTGTGGTATTCAATTTATTTTGGTCTTGGTCCTTCTGGCTAACACTTCCGTTAACCTTGTTAAATCAAGGATCATTTTAGTCATTTTGCCTAAACTTTGTCCTTTTTTGATAATAAAAATAAAAACAATATTTTTATACATACAAACACACACACATGTATATATATATATATATATATATATATATATATATAACGATATTAAAATAAATAAAATAAGATATTATTGTATGATTTAATTGTTTAATTTTTTAAAAATTATTTATATTAAATACGATTTAATTTTATTATTCTATTGTAATTGTGGAAAAAGATATAGTTTTATTGTTTTAATGTAATTAAAATTTTAATTTAAACAAATTAGATCATAAAACTATATCTTATTTTATTTAGAGCGAATAAAATAAAATATGGTTTTATGATTTGATTTATTGAATTAAAATTTTAATTAAGTTAAAGACGATTTAATTATATTGTTGTTTTACTATCATTGCAACAAACAAGCTTATTGTTGATATTTTAACACCAAAAATCATTAAAAACCGTTGAGAAATGAACTCTAATTTTATCATACTAAAAACAATATGAAAGTTGATTTTGAGTTTTTGACTGAAAAACAATATGAAAATTAGAACCTCTAATTTTAAGATGATAAAATTATAGTTCATTTCTCAACGGTTTTCAGTGATTTTTGGTGTTAAAATATCAACAATAAGCTTGTTTGTTGCAATGATAGTAAAACAACAATATAATTAAATCGTCTTTAACTTAATTAAAATTTTAATTCAATAAATGAAATCATAAAATCATATTTTATTTTATTCGCTATAAATAAAATAAGATATAGTTTTATGATCTAATTTGTTTAAATTAAAATTTTAATTACATTAAAACAATAAAACTATATCTTTTTCCACAATTACAATAAAATAATAAAATTAAATCGTATTTAATATAATTAATTTTTAAAAAATTAAACAATTAAATCATACAATAATATCTTATTTTATTTATTTTAATATCGTTATATATATATATATATATATATATATATATATATATACATGTGTGTGTTTGTATATATAAAAATATTGTTTTTATTTTTATTATAAAAAAAAGGACAAAATTTAGGCAAAATGGCTAAAATGGTCCTTGATTTAACAAGGTTAACGGAAGTGTTAGCCAGAAGGACCAAGACCAAAATAAATTGAATACCATAAGAACCAAATTCATAATAAACATAGAATGAGGATCATGGTCAAAGAAATCATTAAACCACAGGGACCAAATCCACAATTCACTCAATATACTATGTATAATATATCTTGTTTTAAATTAATAAAGAAAATTACTTTTAACTTAATAATAAAACAATTATCTTGTTCCTTAAAATAATAATTTTAAGGCTTCATAAAAAATAAACAATCATTTTATATCTATTTAACTTAAATTAATACAACTTTTTTACTTTAACTTAATTTCATATATCTATACTATATTATAAAGCACAAATAAAAAACTTTTAAATACAAATTATTAGGCACAAAGTACCATCATTTTATGTAAGATTTTAAAAATCTCTTAATTTACAAATTTCAAAGCACAAGATACATATTACTACTGCAGACTTCTAACACCCATCAATTTGGTATGTGTAGAACCTTCCTTTTATGCAGACCTTTCCATGTATCATTATTAATTAATATATTATATTACTATAAATTTGTTTTAATTATATGATTAAATATGTAATTGGTTATTTTTTTTTCTAGATGTCATTAAAATATATAAGATAATCATTGAATTCTAACAAATAACTTAATTTTTTTATATAAAAAACATTATATTATTAAGTCTGAATTAAACAAATTTATTAAAAAAACATTATCACTTTTTCAAAATCATCCAAGATCGTACTGTAAATCAACAAAAAAACAAAAAATAAAATGAAATATTAAAATTGTGATATATCTCGCTGCATTGCGCGAGTACGCTTCTAGGGTCATTTTAAGGCTTCATAAAAAATAAAATTTATATATGGAATTTTGCAAATATCTAATCTTATTGAAATATTAACTAAATAGAAAAGCACAAATAATTCACAATGCATCACACATAATAACGTTTTTTTAATTTATAACTTATTTAAATATAAAGGCAACTAAAGATTACGAAATCTGCCCTAACATAAATAATTCAACGCATCACACACACTAATATTTAATCAATAATCCAGGTCATGGAGATATTCATCGTTAGTATTATGAAACTCATTAACATCATTATCTGAATCTGTGCCATCGTTAATTCCGAGTACCCAACCGGATCTATCAAAGCCCAAATGTGTACGTTAAATCCTAACTGGATCCGATAAACCCCAACCGTGTACGTTAAAGCCCAACTAGGTACGTTAAAACCCAACTTGATCCATTAAAGCCCAACTGTGTACGTTAAAGCCCAAATGGGTCCATTAAAGCCCAATTGGATCCATTACAGCGCAACTGGATCCATTAAAGCCCAAATGGGTCTATTAAAGCCAACTGGATCCATGAAAAGCCCCAAAAGGAACCATTAAAGCTCAACTGGATCCATTAAAGCTCATGTGGATCCATTAAAAACCAAGTGGATCCATTACAGCCCAACTGGATCCATTAAAGGCCAACCGGATCCATTAAAGCCCAACTGTGTACGTTAAAGCCCAATTGGATCCATTACAACGCAACTGGATCCATTAAAGCCCAAATGGGTCTATTAAAGCCAATTGGATCCATGAAAGCCCCAAATGGAACCATTAAAGCTCAACTGGATCCATTAAAGCTCATGTGGATCCATTAAAAACCAAGTGGATCCATTACAGTACAAGTGGATCCATTACAACCCAACTGGATCTATTAAAGCCCAAGTAGATCCATTAAAGTCCATCTGGATCCATTAAAGCCCAAGCAGATCCATTTTCGACGGATTGTCGGCGGAATTTTTTAATTTTCTTTTAAAAAAATATTTTTTGGGATTTTCGAAGGATTTTCGACGGGTCCATTATTATTATTATTTTTTTAAATACAAAATATCCGTTGGGTACGTTAAAGCCCAACTGTGTAGTTAAAGTCCAACTAAATCCCTTAAAGCTCAACTGTATCTATTAAAGCCCCACTAGGTACGTTAAAGTCATCTAGATCCGTTAAAGCTCAACTGGATACGTTAAAGCCCAACTTGATCCATTAAATCCCAACTGGATCCATTAAATCCCAACTGAATCCATTGAAGCCCAACTGGATCCATTAAAACCAACCGGATCCATTGAAGTCCAACTGGATCCATTGAAGCCCAACCGGATACATTAAAGCCCAATTGTGTAGTTAAAGCCCAACTAAATCTCTTAAAGCTCAACTTTATCCATTAAAGCCCCACTCGGTACGTTATAGCTCATCTAGATCCGTTAAATCCCAATATAATCCATCAAAGCCCAACCGGATCCATTAAATACCAACTAGGTACGTTAAAGCCCAACTGGGTACCGTTAAAGCCCAACTAGATACGTTAAAGACCAACTGATACGTTAAAGCCCAACTAGGTACGTTAAAGCCCAACAGGGTACGTTAAAGCCCAATTGGATACGTTAAAGCCATACTGGATCCATTAAACCCAACTGAATTCATTAAAGGTCAACCAAATCCATTAAAGCCCAACTGGATCCATTAAAGCCCAACCGGATCCATTAAAGCCCAATTGTATACGTTAAAGCCCAACTAAATCCCTTAAAGCTCCACTGTATCCATTAAAGCCCCACTAGGCACGTTATAGCCCATCTAGATTCGTTAAAGCCCAATAGGATCCATTAAAGCTCAGTTGGCTACGTTAAAGCCCAACTGGGTACGTTAAAGTCCAACTGGATACGTTAAAGCCATACTGGATTCGTTAAAGCCATACTGGATCTATTAAACCCAACTGGATCAATTAAAGGCCAACCGGATCCATTAAAGCCCAACTGGATCCGTTAAAACCCAACTGCATCCATTAAAGCCAACCGGATCCATTAAAACCCAATTGTGTACGTTAAATCCCAACTGGATACGTTAAAGACATACTGGATCCATTAAAGACCAACTGCATCCATTAAAGCCCAACTAGGTACGTTAAAGCCCAATTGGATCCATTAAAGCCCAACTAGGTACGTTAAAACTAAATATTTAATTATTTTTTGCGTTTTCGGCGGCTTTTATTTTTTTTAAATTCTTTTAAGAAAAATAAATATTTAATTATTTTTGTGTTTTTGACGGATTTTCGGCGGCTTTTATTTCTTTTTTTCTTTTAAATTCTTTTAAGTGTTTTCGGCGGATTTTAATTTTTTTTAGGGAAATTAATTAAAGTAACCATTTCAGAAAATCGGGTTTACCTCCTAGCCATTCTCTCCCTTATTTTATCAAAATAGCCATTAGGTTCGTGAAAGGAGTTCGTATATACGAACACCTCATTTGAAGTCAAAGACTTGATCTATGTTCGTATATCACGAACATAACTTAAAAACTCACAAGTTCGTAAAATGGTTCGTGGAAAATGCAAGGAGTTAAAAAAAGTTACATTTAAATTTTTCAGGAACACAATCACGAAGTAGGGCCAAAACTGTAAAATTTTAATTTATTTTGCTATGATGAGGGACCAAAATTGTAATTATTTCATTTTTCAAAACATATGTTCGTAACAATTTCCACGAACATGTGCCAAAAACATAAATATTTGTGATATATGTTCCAAAGATGAGGGGTCATAATTGTAACTTGCTTATTTTTTATAATATAAAAAATAAGCAAGTTACAATTATGACCCCTCATCTTTGGAACATATATCACAAATATTTATGTTTTTGGCACATGTTCGTGGAAATTGTTAGTGATATACGAACATATGTTTTGAAAAATGAAATAATTACAATTTTGGTCTCTCATCATAGCAAAATAAATTAAAATTTTACAGTTTTGGCCCTACTTCGTGATTGTGTTCGTGAAAAAAATTTAAAATGTAACTTTTTTTTAACTCTTTGCATTTTCCACGAACCACTTTACGAACATATGTTTTTTTATGAGTTTTTAAGTTATGTTCGTGATATACGAACACATATTACGAACATGGATCAAGTTTTTGACTTCAAATGAGGTGTTCGTATATACGAACTCCTTTCACGAACCTAATGGCTATTTTGATAAAATAAGGGAGAGAATGGCTAGGAGGTAAACTCGATTTTCTGAAATGGCTACTTTAATTAATTTCCCTTTTTTTAATTATTTTAAAAAATATAAATATTTAATTATTTTTTGCGTTTTCGGCGGCTTTTATTTTTTTTAAATTCTTTTAAGAAAAATAAATATTTAATTATTTTTGTGTTTTTGACGGATTTTTGGCGGCTTTTATTATTTTTTTTTCTTTTAAATTCTTTTAAGTGTTTTCGGCGGATTTTAATTTTTTTTAATTATTTTAAGAAATATAAATATTTAATTATTTTTGTGTTTTCGGCGGATTTTTTTAAAATTATTTTTAAAAAAATAAATATTTAATTATTTTTGTGTTTTCGGCGGATTTTAATTTTTCTTATTTTTAAAAAAAAATTATTTTAAGAAAAATAAATATTTAATATTTTTCGACGGATTTTCGGCGGAAAATATTTAATTAAAATCCGTCGGAAATCCGTCGGAAATTGTTAATTAATTATAATTAATATGAAAAAATTAAAAAAAATAAAAACCGTCGGAAATCCGCCGGAAATCCTCCAAAAATGTTTGTTTTTTTAAAATAAAAATAAAAAAAATATTCCGACGAATTTCCGGCGAAAGTCAACGAGCTTTGACCAGGTTGGGTTTCGCCGGAAATCCACCGGAATATTTCCACCGAAAACGGCCGCCGGAAAAAGCTGTTTGTTTAGTAGTGATAGTTTTCCTTACTTTTTAGTTTAAAGTTCCATATATTGAAGTAAGGTTTTGTTGTGCTAATTTCAATTTGGAAAAGAGAAAACAGGAAAAGAATGAAGCACGATCTTAAATCATGTTTATCTTTTTATTATTCTATATTTTGTACCCTTTGTATTTTTTTAATTATAATTAACAAAAATGAACGTGAGAATGAGCCACCTAACTTGACTAGGTTCCAAAGCCTTTAAAAATCGTATATTTCTTCGTTTCATTTGCTTAAAAAATAGACAGAGGGACATTTTTTTAGCATTTTTTGTACAGGGAATCAAAAACCCTAGGACCGACCCTGGATGCAAGCATGGACGTCCTTTCACTTCTGACTTGATATTTTTGGTCAATGAATTTTTCTTGAGTTTAAAAAGTAAGAGATGTGCATATTAAAGAACTAAAATACATATTATAACATATATCACATTAAGATTCACATTTTATGATTCAAACATGGTTTTTTGAAACTTTTCATTTGTAACTTTCATAACATTGAATTAGGGGTGTTCACGGGTTGGGTTGGCCGGGTTGAAGACACTTCAACAACCTAACTCAATGTTTGCGGTTTGAAAAATCTCAACCCAACCCAACCTAATAAAAAGTGCAACCCAACCCAACCCAAATCGTACGGGTTGGGTTGGGTTGGTCGGGTTGAAACTTTAATACATCATTTTACAATCTAACTAAGTGATTTCGTTTAAAAAACTAAAATCAAAATTGAAATATAAAAATAAGGCTAATAAGAGAAGAGAGAGTAGAAGAAGAGTATATTTTGTCTCTTGATTATATCGATGTTGAAGATTTTAGAAGACTTGAAGGTTAGACAATTTTAATCGATGTGGTCTCGTAGACAAATCTAAACTACGACTAAGATAATAATACTTGACAATTGATAGAAAGAAGAGCCGTTAAAAGTTTAAAACCATAAAATAAAGTAAAAGCGTAAAAATTTTGGTCGGGTTGACGGGTTGGTCGGGTTACTTTGAGCCCAACCCAATAGATGCGGTTTGGGAAAAATTCGTATCGATTATGTATCGGGTTACCTTTGGTTGAGTATTTTTGCGTTTTTTCGGGTTGGGTTGGACGGCTTAGTCGGAAATTTGAGCACCAAAGATATGTTTTTCTACATTCCTAATCCTATAGTCTTAATTTTGATAAAGTTTCACGTTTTACGGGTTTAGTACTTTATCCCATACTATATTTTTGTTTTAAATATTTCACAGAAGAAATGATGTCAAAGTTCAATATATGCTTGACTATAGAATTGTGATTTTAACTTCACTCGAGTTGTCACACATAATGGGAACATTTGAACATATACCTCAAGGTTAGCTAATGTCCACTTTGTCTACATGGTTCGCAAATAAGCTATGGAATTATGTATCTTGGAAAACCAAGACATCAAGGACATTCTCATGTAGGTTAATACTCTACGGTCTCTACTTGTGCCTTCCCGACTAACTAAGGAACCTTTGAGTTCCAAGTCTGAAATTAATATCACCTTCTGATCTGATTTATCAGGATATAGAAGTCAAACGTACACTACAACAAAATTAAGTTTACACGATGCTAAATATTCCTAAGCGTCCTAATAAACCGTTTTATAATGAAGCAAAAAATAAAAATAAAATAAAGCGCCCTATCTAAGGGAGTTGTAATAAGTTTATTGAACGTTTTTAGGCGTTGTAACAATTTTTTTAGAACCATTTATAAAAAAATGGCGTGTTAAATATTTTATAGGACAGTCTATGAAAAATTGTCCAATAAGAACAAGTGTCCTATAAAAAGATATAGTTTAGAGGAAATGTCCTGCAAAATAACTAATGTGACATTTTATATTAAAAACGTTCTAAAAAACTTGTTAAGACGCCCAAAACTTCTTATAAAGCAGTCTATTAGGAGGCTTAAAAATTGGTGACATCCTAAAAACCAGTTTTGTTGTAGTAAAAAGATTGAATGTTATTTATAAGAATTTAAGATGTAAAATTTTTATCCGGTATCTATATATTATGGGGAACCTACTTTCAAGCTCTTCATTTTTTATGTCTAGATCGATATGATAAGATATCTCAATCAAGAACGTTTAATAAAAAAAAAATTAATTATTTTTTATGTTTACAAAGTTATAACAACTTACTTTGAAACAAATATCTTTGAAATTGACAACTTATTAAGTTTATAGAGAGAAAACAATTAATATTGTTATTAATATAACATTTTAAATAATAACAAAAAAAAGTTAGGAGTTGGAATTATGGTTTTTGTATTGACAGATGAATTGAAGAGGACGTAGAATGATTTTGTAATCAATTGGTTTATGATTGTAAGTGGTCCAAATCGGGTGTCGGTGGATGGATAACAACCAATCAAAATTATCCATACAATATAGCTAGTATACGAATTCAAATCCTCAATTATAAGTCATGTTTCGTCCCTCCTAATTTTATTTTATGGTTATATATGTATGAGAGTTTTCGATTGTGTATTAGTTTCTAACATATTAATTATTAGTAGCACACAACGTATATTTTGCATTTAAACAAGTTTATTAGTTACTACAAGAAAAAAAAAAAAAAAAAAAGGGTTTTAGAAAAGGTTTTGTTCTATAGTATTAAAACTTTTCTAAAGAGTTTAACAAGTTTTTCAATTATGTCAAGAAAAAAAGCGCAATTATATATTGACTTGTCTATCTCATTTAGGGGTGCTTATGGGTTGGGTTGGTCGGGTTGACGGGTTGGTCGGGTTACTTTGGGCTCAACCCGTTTCCAACCCAATAGATGCGGTTTGGACAAAATTTGTATCGTTTATGTATCGGATTACCTCGGTTTGAGTTTTTTTTTGCGATTTTTTGGGTTAAGTTGGCCGGATTAGTCGGATTGGTCGGAAATTTGAGCACCCCTAATCTCATTAACATTCTCATCAATAGAACTAGAACTAGAGTATGGGTTATCCAATGAGGACATAAGATTCTTTTTGGCTCAAGCTTCTCCAAACATGGCTTGCTTTCCACTGAAGAAGCCATTAGTTGATTATGTAAATCTTAAAGATTTGTTTTTTAGTTCCGTCATCATTATAATCTTTTTATTTTATGTTAATTCGCTTTCCTCTTCAACGTCGAGAAGCACTTTAGATCATCATCACCATCATATGTCTTTATAGCAACAACCCGATTATATGCCGTCTTGTGTGCATTATATATCGCCTTCTAAATTGTAAAGAGAGAACAATTATGAAAAAACCGTGTTTTATCTACTAAAAAAAGAATCTCAAATCATAAATATACAAACACAAAGATAAAATAGATTCATCGTGAAATATTGTCTGCATAACTAAGACATGCTAGTTATCAGACGAATGATCAGATAAAATATGTTGTTTTCGTAATCTGAATTATCGCTCCTGTCTTCATATTCTTTTTCCTTGTCGCAAGCTTCATTATCAAATACAAAATGATGGTCATAAGTGGCGACAAATTAAGGTGACCTCACTTGTGACAAGACCCACAAAATCGAGATCCTCATTTAATCTTGAACATTATATGGGTTACCTGTTCGTTGATTTGAAAAAATTGTTAGAGGTGTTATGGATGACTTTAAAACCCTACATGTAATGTTTTGCTTATTTAAAAGTCAAACAATAGGTTTAAATGCATTTAGAGGAGATTTGGATGACTTTAGAACCCTAAGTGTAATGGTTTATTTAAATGTCAAACTATGGGTTTAAATAACATAAAGGTGTTTTATATGACTTTAAAACCCTACATGTTATGGTTTCAATATCTACATGTCAAAATGTAGGTTTAAAATAAATTTAGAGGACATTTGGATGACTTCATCTAAGTGTAATGGTTTGACTATTTAAAAGGCAACCTATAAGTTTAGAGGTGTTTTTGATGACTTTAAAACCCTAGTTGTAATAGTTTGACTATTTGAAAGTCAAACCAAACCATGGGTTTAGATGTGTTTTGAATGACTTTAAAACTCTACTTATAATGGTTTGACTATTTAAAAGTCAAACCATAAATTTAGAGGAGTTTTAGATGACTTTAAAACTCTAAGTGTAATGATTTAACTATTTCAAAGTCAATGTGGGTTTAAAACAAACATAAGTATTTTGAATTACTTTAAAACCCTATGTGTAATTGTTTGACTATTTGAAAGTCAAGTCGTTGGTTTAGAGGAGTTTTGGATGAATTCACAACCCTAAGTGTAATGGTTTGATTATTTGAAAGTCAAACCACAAGTTTAAAATCATATAAATGTGTTTTGCATGACTTTAAAACCCTACATATAATGGTTTGACTATTTAAAAGTCAAACCGTAGGTTTAAAGGAGTTTTTGATATTTCAAAGTCAAACCGTAAGAGTACATGAAGTTAAAGATGTTCTAGATGATTATAAAACTCTTTGGTGCAATGGTTTAACTATATGGAAGTTAACAGTGGGTTTGAATAAAAAAAAAAGTGTTTTGGATGAATTTTAAACCGTAAGAATTTTTTTAAAAATTTCAATAGCATAACAGCTATAAAACAAATATTTCCAAATAAAATCAAGTCTAATATATAATTGGCAACCCAACTACAAATAAATAAAATTAATATTTCTCTAAATAAACAATGAATAAAATTAAATCAAGCTTCATATTTGTCTAACAATTGACAACTCAACCAACTAATAACACAAGTCTTAGTGGTTGTTTGTTTTAAAAAAAAACTCTTAGGTGTCGTTTGTTTTTTAAGAGATGTAAAGTTTGAAGTCTTATTTTAGTTATGATTAATAAGAGGTTGTGTGTAAAAAGGTCTGAATGATTCAGACTTAAGAGCCATTAAGAGGTTTTTAAAAAAAAAAAAACAACCCCTTAATAACTATTAAGTCTGAATCGTTCAGACCTTTTTACACATCACCTCTTATTAATCATAAATAAAATAAGACTTCAGACTTTAAACCTTTTAAAAAACAAACGGCACCTTAATAATTAACATAACAAAGTAGATGACAATATTTTAGCATTCTTGGTTTGATAAAAACTTCACCAATGCATCATGTATCACAAATTTAGACATTCATGTAAACCCAATACCCAACAACTTTGCACAAATGAACCCAAGTAAGCATATATGCTATTCTTTAAACAATCTAACAAACCATTATCTTTCGATTTAATGCGTCCTATCCTCAAAATATCATACAATATATACTCTTTAAACAATCTAACTTACATAGTACATATAAAGACCCCCCTATACACACACGTTTTGCTCCAGCAAAACCCAAAAGGTGACCAAAATCAATGAATATAACCAAAATCTATAGCCTAAAAATCAGTTTGAATATTCAAACCAAAAATTCAATTTCAAAATATATCTAAACACACACACATATATATATATATATATATATTTTATAGAATGGATTTCAATGAATATAAAAGCACAACTCAGAATCAAGCGGGTGCACCTTTCAGACATTTAAAAAAAATTATCTTGCAATAATTGAGTGAGCGGTTACAAGGGAGCCTGCTTATCCCCTAATAGATCCGCACCTGCCTAGTACGCGAAGAAGCTAGCCCCAAGTCATGTGCATCTTTATTTCCGGAGGATCAATTTCAAAAAGTTAATGAAAATAAATGCCTTGGTACAATATAAATAATCAAAGAGACAAAGCCTAAGAGCATCTCCAAGAGCTATGCTAAAATAGAAAAAAAATGAGATTTTAACAATTTTTTTGCTCCAATAGCTATGCTATACCATATGCTAAAATAGAGAAAAGAAGAGAGAGAAGGTAAAAATCTTCAAATTTGGAGAAATCTCTAAAACTTCTATTTAAGAGAGAAATAATATTAAAATATTTTTCACCAATAGGAGACATTGAAATTGTGAATTTATGAGAGAGAAAAAATATTTTATTAAATATATTGATTATTTTAATAATATAATTGATGATAGATATGCTTAAAATAGTATAGCTGTTGGAGTTGGATGTAAATTCTTTTAGAGATTTTAATTTTTTATACTTTATTTTAGAAAGCTGTTGAAGATGCTCTAAAGAAAATAATCCAAATACCATACATGCATGCATGTTATGTGGCCCCCTACTAATTCCACGAGGCCATTTTTTGTATCTTAATTAGTTAGACTCTAATATCCAAGTCAACTTCTGAATAGATCAGGCAGGCAGGTATAAGCAACACCTCAATGATTTCAATAATTCCCTTTATATAGACGTTTAACTCTCTCTCTCTCTATCTCTCTCTGTGTCTCTCTCTTGTAACTAAGATTTATCATCTCTGCATTCATTATATTAACATATATATATATATATATATATGGACATGAATCAAACTTAAAAGCAAGACAAACAACATGCATGATAAATAAATGATCAAATATATATCCAACCGACCCAATGCACCCTCAAGTCCTTTTTCCAATAATGTGGTTCATTTATTATAAATAATGGACTTTTTCTTATAATTCATTTGCGTTATGGCATTAAATGCGCCATACAAACCTGTCTATATATGAAATTGTGTCGCTTGCTGGAATAATGCAGTGGGGTGGCACTGTAAAATCCCTATTATATATATAATAGTATATATATATAAAAGTAATAGAAAGAAGACGTAAGAAACTCTGCATACACAAGAACCTCTAGTTGTCTTAATCTGCAGTGGAAGCATTAAATGGCTTTGTTGGTTCCCAATACATAAAGATGTATTTTTCTTTCTTCTTGATAGGTATCATATTTGTTTTCAATAAAAAAACATGTGTTATTAATTAATTGTTAGTTAAGTAGTAATAAATAAATGATTATATTTAGCATAGGTTTTGAAACCCTAGCAAGAAATGTGGGAGTCAACAAGGGTCATGTGGAAAACATAATAATAAAATTAAAGTCAGAAAAGATACTTAATTGTAGATGTGGTTGTTGAGAGAGATCGAAAGGGGAATATTTGGGAGTATGCAAGGGAATTAGAAGGTTTTGTTATTTGGATTTCTCTTTACGTTTCATCCAACAATTAATAGCCTCGATCGGCAAAAACGTCCCAAAAGTAATTTGTTTTGCATAAGCTATGAAAAGAGTTAAAAAAAAAATACCAAATCAAACCAAATGTATCCCATAAAACGATTATTACCAATGAAATATTATCGATGAACGGATCCAAAAATTATCAATTAAAAAGTTAAAAAATTGAAAACCATAAATAATTACAGACGGGTTCCGTTGGATTGAGAAATTACCAATTAAAAGATTAAAAATTAAAACTATCCATAGGTAATTACTGATGGATACTTTGATTTTAATATTATAATTTGAGATTTTTATAAAAATTAAAATTAAAATATCCGTCAAAAATCAATCAGTAGTTACTGACATATTTCAGACGGATATTTTATTTTTTAAACGCTCCCAAACTAAGAAAAATAAAAATAAAATTATCCATTTGTAATTGCCGACGGATAATTTAATTTAACTTTTAATTTTTTAAGATTTAAAATAAATGAATATATGTATTTACATAGTGTATGAATGGCACACCATTTTTTTTTGGAAAAAAGGGACGGAACCCAGGAAAACTTTATTGAGAAAAAAAGAAATTACAGAAAACTAAATGGGCATACCCATTTTAACGAACAAAAAAAAAACACCTTCCTAAAATCATACCTAAGCCAAACTTTAATCCAAATCCAATTACTAATATTGAAAAACTCATTCCATAAGCCATACCAATTCTCGATGTTGATCAAACCAGCAAACCAAATCAAGAATTGAAGGCAAATGAGATAAAAAATAATCTTTTGAGAAGAACACACCAAAGAAGAGAAGATCAGAACAGTGAAAATCAACAGTCCAGAGCAGGTTTCGATGGCAACCCAAAATAATTCCAAAACAATTCCAAAACGACCTCTGTACAGCAGCTCCATACGCAAAACAATTCCAAAACATCAGCTCCATACGCAATCTTATGCTAATTTGAACCAAATTGATCTGTACAAACCTGATTCTAACTCCCCTTTTGAGCATCAATCTGTATTCCAGAAGAACTTGGCTTCACATCAATGGCAATTTGGCCATAGGCCATTGCAATCCAAAAAACAACCGAATGAACAGTATAAACCAAAAAATGGAATTGGGAAAATTCCATAAGGGCTGTTGATTATAAAACCAAAACCGAGACATCAACAAAAAGTAATAAAGAAGCAAAAACTTGATTCCAAATCCAATACTAATATTGGAATGTGTAATGGCAGCATGCCATATTACACAGGCTGCCATACCAAAACTCCAAAAACAGTCCCAAACATGCTGGATTATCACCAAACAGTAGACGTGAACACCAAACATATAGAAACTCATGGACCATCCAAAAATCACAGAGAAAACCAACCAAAGACTGATCGGACAAAAATAATCCATATGAAGCTGAAAATTCCCAACAGAAGCCATCAACAGTAATTGATCATTTTGACAGTTAAGTTGAGAAACCAAATCCATTCTTAAAGACTTTGCATAATGGCCTAAACCCATTGCAAAATCATAATTCCCATCAATAGAAAAACTAATCATCAACCATTAGGACCACCCCCAGATTCCAAACAACAACAACCCTTCTTACTTGTTCAGTGTTTCTTACTTTCAATCCCATCAGCCTCAACTTGATTACATCAATGATTTTCCTAGCCAGGCAAAAAGGAGATCTATGCTTATCATAGTGCAATCTTTGATTTATTTCATTCCACACAAGATAGACCACAACAGCAAGCACAAGTCTATGGATCACACTCCATATTGAATTAGAACAAGGAGTTTCTGAAATCAAATTAATTAAACTAACCCATCCATTTGCAATTCCTCTCAAGTCTTGGATCATATTGTATATACCAGAGAAGCCTTCCAACGATCTCCAAACTTCTTGTACATAAGGGCAGCCCACAAATAGGTGATCATGTGTTTCCTTGGCATCATGACATAAAAGGCAGATGTCATTTTCAGCAACTTTCTAACTTGCTAATCTATCCAATGTTCTCAGCCTTTCCCTTATTGCAAGCCACAAAAAGAAAGCATGCCTAGGGATACCCTGGCTAAACCATACTAACTTGAACCATGGAACAATTTCTACTTCAAAATACATGTCATTCCACATGGTAGCTACATTAAAATCAACCAAGGATCCATTCTTGCATTTCCACCTCAACTTGTCTTTGACATTTTCCTTTAGGACAGGCATGAATAGTTTAAGAAGATCCCTATATTTACACCAAATTTCTATGGGCCACATCCATAAACCATCAGTTACCATATCTTGAACCTTCATATCCAGCTTCAGTTTGGCCATGTATATCTCCTTTTTTGAAATAACATTACACAAAGGACCACATGGATGCCATGAATCAAACCAAAGAGAAGTATTTCTACCATTCCCTAATTCATGAACCATATGATTTCTAAGCATTCCTCTGAACCTGACAGCCTTTTTCCAAAACCAAGAAGCATCATAAACTGCACCCACATCCCAAAAATTCCTTCCTTTTAGCCTGTACTCATGAATCCATTGAACCCAAAGTGAATCATCCTGCTCTACAATCTTCCAAATTTGCTTAGCCATAAGCACTTTGTTCCAAATTTTCAGGTCTTTCATACCAAGTCCACCATTCTCTCTTGGCAATCACACAAATTTCCATGCTACTTTGGCTTTTCCTTTTATAGCATCCCCACTGCTTCATAGAAAACTCTTCAACAACTTCTCAATTTCCTTAACTACAAATACAGGCAATAGAAATAAAGAAGCCCAATACACACTGATAGAGGATAAAGCCGAATTAATTAATTGAAGTTGTTGGGAATTACAGAATTGCACAAGTATGGTTAATGCTGCTAGCACAACATGGTTACTACTTCTGAAGTTACTACTACTGAGACAGATTAATGCTGCTAACCAAGATTAATACTGCTTGAAGAAGTTACTACTGCTAAGCAAATTTAGTACTGCTGAACTTAATACTGTTCAGAGTATTAATGCTGCTGTGTATTAATACTGCTCATGAAGATAGTGCTGCTTATGAGATGAAGACTTCGGATGGTAATAAAGACAGCTGTATTGATTGAAGATAATCATGGAAGGCTTGGAGATAACTATGGAAGATTATACTGAAGATCTTTTATAATTTGTAATTATCTTTTATCTTTAGTATATGTATAGAATTATTGTGAATAGTTTAGAAGATCAAGTTAGACAATATTCTGAGTTTTTGCTTTCATAGAGAGAATCAACCTCAAGGTTTAGAACCCTAGTTCTAGAGAAGTAGAATTCGTATTGGTGAGACTGTTCATCGATATTGAGGTTGTGTGGGAAATCTTGTAGCTTTGAATCATTCAATAAAGTTTACAAGTTGAGATTCTGATTCACTGTTTCATTGATATTTAAATATTAAAGTGTTATTCCGCAAACTCCTTTAATATTGTTTCTGAGTGTTTATTCTTGTTAAGAATTCAGATCTTGACAGAAGTCTTCCAGCACAAGACAAACACTTATTCTTCCAGTCACCAACCCTTTTTCTGATTTTGTCAATTAATCCTAGACAGTCCTTGTGAAATAATTTTGTAGAGAGAAGAGGAACACCCAGATACTTGACTGGTAAAGAACCCAATTTAAAGGGTAAAAATTTTAAAATCTCATTTCTGTTGACACCTACCACATTTCCCAGATAAGAAGTGCTCTTTCCAAGACTGGGCTTTAATCCAGACACACCACTGAATTCCAACAAAGCATTCTTTAACTAAAACACAGAATTAGGATCACCATAGCAAAACATGAGAAGATCATCTGCAAAACACAAATGTGTGATACCCAACTTTTCACATTTAGGATGAAATTTGAAATTCTCATCCTCCTTGATTCTTCTTTTCACCATTAAAGTAAGCACCTCCATAACCAATGTGAATAGATAAGGAGAAAGAGGATCGCCTTGTCTAATGCCCCTCATTCCAGGAAAAAAACCAAAATGGTCACCATTCACCCTAATAGTAAAAGAAGCTGTAGAGACACATTTCATAACCCAATGAACCATACAAGCATGAAAACCAAACTGCTGCAGAATATACTTCAGAAACTTCCAATTAACAGTGTCATATGCCTTCTGTATGTCAACTTTAAATGCACATCTCTTTACACCTCTTTGCCTATGATAGCCTCTCATCAACTCCTGTGCTAAAAGTATATTGTCACTGATCTGCCTTCCAGGAATGAATGCTGATTGATTTGAATCTACAAGAACATTGAGAGCACATTTATTTCTATCCACAAGAATTTTACTAATACACTTAAACAACAAATTACAACATGCTATTGGTCTGAAATCAGCAACATTCTTGGGACATTGAACCTTTGGAACTAATGCAATGACTGTGGCATTTACTTCACTTAACAATTTCCCATTTTCAAAAAACTGTTGAACTGCCCAACAAACTTCTTTTCCAATAGCATTCCATGCTTTTTTGAAGAAGTATGAAGTAAAACCATCAGGCACTGGAGCTTTAGTATCCTCAATGTCAAAAATAGTCCTACGAATCTCTTCATCAGTCACCCTTCTAACCATAAAATCAGCCTGCTGCTTTGAGAGCCGTTTTTGAAATAAAGAAGAAGGATCAACAATGTTTTCAACCTTATCTTCAGAACCCAGAATAATTTTGAAATGTTTAATAAATTGTTCAGGGATGCTCTGCCTACTGAACTTGTGCCCTTCCATGTCTTCAATCTCATCAATCCTTCCCCTGTTAATCTTAGACTTAACCACCGTGTGAAAGTAGGCAGTGTTAGAGTCACCTTCCTTCAACCAGTGAACTTTTTCTTTTTGCCTTAGAAACTTCTCCTCTGCAATCATAGCATCCTTCAAAGCCTTAAGATACACAACCCTTTCAAACTGCAATTCACTATCATCAGGGTTTACATCCACATCAGTCTGAACAGACTCCAATTCAGATCTGATCTTTTTCACATTTTCAAATACACCCCCAACCTTAGAATTCAGCTTTCTCATTCCTTTCTTGATTTCCTTCATTTTAGACACTACAGAAAACATGTGACAACCCACAAACTGCCTCTCCCAACTTTTAGCCACCATTGAAATGAAATCAGGACAATCACCAAGATGATTCATAAATTTAAAGGGCCTCGCTTTAAATTTCCAAAGAGAAGGGATGGAAACAACAACTGGACTGTGATCAGAATTTCCATATGGCAAAAATCTTGCAGAGGCAGAAGGAAAGCATTGCATAAACTCAGAATTCCCAAAAACTCTGTCCAATTTTTTAAATAATCCCTTACAACCACCAGCAACCAAAGGTTTCTGTATCCATGTGTACTTCAATCCAGACTGATTGATATCTTCAATCTCAACATTAAATACACAATCTCTGAAATCTTGCATACCCCTTGACACATAAGAAGATCCATTGCAATACTACTGCTACCAATGTTAGTGCTGCTAAGAGTATTAGTACTGCTAAAACTAACATTGTTAGTACTTCTTCTAATGTTAATATTTCTAACTCTGTTAGTACTTCTAACAAGGTTAGTACTGCTAAACCTGTTAGTGTTGCTAACTCTGTTAGTACTTCTAAGGTTAGTACTGTTTTTAAAGTTTGTGCTGCTAAGCCAATCATCTTGACAAAGTGCTCCAGTAAAGAGTGCTCTGAGTTTAAAAATCTCATCAAAAAGGAATGTAAATACTTTGATGAGAAAGGGAGACCCAAGACCACTTTGGCTTGGGTTCCCAATCAATACTAATTGTTTTATCTTATGTGCAGGGCAACCAACAGCTCAAGGGGAAGAGCATCTGGCATGTTGATAGTGGTTGCTCTAGGCACATGACAGGGAACATGTCTTGCCTCAAGAATTTCAAGAAAATTGATGGTAGGCATGTTGCTTTTGGTAATACTCCAGATGGAGGTAAGATCAGTGGTAAGGGAGATGTAACCAAAGGTAAAATGACTTTTGAAGATGTATTCTATGTTGAGCAATTAAGGTACAACCTGTTAAGTGTATCACAGGTTTGTGACAAAAAGCATAGTATATTATTTACTGATTCTGAATGAATCATCCTTGCTCCTGGATTCAAGGTAGTTGATGAAAAGATGATACTACTAAGAACTCCCAGAAAGGATAATGTTTATTGCTTAGATATGGAAAGTGTTTCAACTGATTCATCCCTAAACTGTCTTGTGTCAAAAGCATCTTTGGATGAATCATCACTTTGGCACAGAAGGATGTGTCACATGAACTTTAAAACAATGAATAAACTTGTTAAAAACAACCTTGTAAGAGGTTTGCCTTCAAAAGTCTTTTCATGTGATGATCATTGTGTTGCCTGTCTCAAAGGCAAACAACACAAAACTTCTCATAAGTCCAAAGAGTTGAACACTATCTCTAATTCTCTTCAGTTGTTGCATATGGATCTGTTTGGGCCTACAAATGTTATGAGATAGGTAATAAATCATACTCCTTAGTTATTGTTGATGATTACTCTAGATTTACCTGGGTATATTTTCTAAGGACTAAGGATGAGACAAGTGGACTGATCAAATCCTATATTCTAAGAATTGAAAACCAACCAATCAAAAAGTAAAAGTCATTAGGTCAGACAATGGTACTGAATTTAAAAATCATGACCTAAACACCTTTTGTGAGGAAAAAGGAATTGAGAGGCAATACAGTGCTCCTAGGACTCCACAACAAAATGGTGTTGCTGAGAGAAGGAATATGACACTGATTGAGTCTGCTAGATCTCTGTTAGTTGATTCAAAACTTCCAATTACTTTCTGGGCTGAAGCAGTTAATACTGCTTGCTATGTCCAAAACAGAGTTCTAGTAGTTAAGCCTAAAAACAAGACACCAAATGAGCTTTTAAATAAAAGAAAACCATTTATTGGATTTTTCAAACCTTTTGGGTGTCCTTGTACCATTCTCAATACCAAAACTCACTTAGGAAAGTTTGATAGCAAGGAAGATGATGGTTTTCTTGTTGGTTACTCATCTCAGAGTAAGGCTTATAGAGTTTTTAATTCTTCTTCAAGAATAATTGAGGAAAGTGACAATGTCAAGTGCAATGAGAACACACCAAACCCTATTGGTTCTGGTCCTCAGTGGTTGTTTGACATTGATTCACTCACTAACTCTTTGGGTTTCAGTAGTGATGAGCATGCAGGTTCAGGAAATAGAGGATCAGGGAATGTACAAGTACAAGACATTATTCCTCAGTCTGTGATCTTTCCCATACCTACAATGGAACCTGAAATATGTGAAAAGGAGACTGCTACTGAACCAAGTCAGAGTGAAGAAGAAAGAAGAGATGAGCAGAATCCAGAGAATGAAGAACCAGAAGTAGCTGATGAGATCCCCTCAGCTGACTTAAATGATTCCAATCTAGATGTGGGAATCAATGAAGAACCTAGTCACCAGACAAGAACTCAAAAGAACCATCCTCCAGAGCTGGTAATAGGAGACATCTCTTCTCCTATGGTAACTAGGAATCAAAGCAGACTTCAAGAGCTGCAGGATCAGCAACATACAATACTCTCTTGCTTTCTATCTCAGATTGAACCTAAGAAGGTTTATGATGCAATGAAAGATTCCAGTTGAATAGAAGCCATGCAAGAAGATTTACTACAGTTTAAGTTGCAAGATGTTTGGGACTTGGTGGACCTTCCAAAAGGTCATAGAGCTATTGGCACCAAGTGGATCTTCAGGAATAAAAAAGGATGAGAGAGGAATAGTCATCAGAAACAAAGCAAGGCTTGTGGCACAAGGGTACACTCAGGAAGAAGACATAGACTATGATGAAGTTTTTGCTCCAGTTGCAAGGGTAAAGGCAATTAGGCTATTTATAGCCTATGCTTCATTTATGCAGTTCAAGGTATACCAGATGGATGTAAAGAGTGCCTTTCTTTATGGAACAATTGATGAAGAAGTATATGTCTGTCATCCCCCTGGATTTGAAAATCCATCATATCCTGACAGAGTTTACAAACTGAAGAAAGCTCTCTATGGTCTGCATCAAGCCCCAAGAGCATGGTATGATACTCTGTCTACCTATCTCTTGGAAAATGGGTTTGAAAGAGGTATAATTGACAAAACCCTATTTATCAAAAGAAGAAAGAAGGACATCCTACTTGTTCAAATCTATGTTGATGACATCATCTTTGGGTCCACAAAAGATCAAATGTGTAGAGACTTTGAAGAGTTGATGCACAAGAGCATTAAAATGAATTCAATGGGTGAACTTACTTTCTTTCTTGGGCTTCAAGTGAAACAGCAGAAAGATGGAATCTTCATAAGCCAATCAAAATATGTAAAAGACATCCTGGATAAGTATGGTTTAACAGACTCAAAGCCAGCAAGCACACTAATGGAGACTCATAAACAGATCACTGCTGATCTTGAGGGGGAGGATGTTGATGTCCATCTATATAGATCAATGATTGGATCTCTCATGTATCTCACAGCCTCAAGACCAGACATCATGTTTCCAGTGTGTTTATGTGCCAGATTCCAAGTCAAGCCAAAGCAATCACATCTTCAAGCTGTTAAGAGGATTTTCAGATACTTAAGAGGGCAACTTAGATTAGGTCTTTGGTATCCGTATGAATCCAACTTTGACTTGATTGCATATTCAGATAGTGACTTGGGAGGTGCTAATATGGATAGAAAGTCTACTTCAGGTGGATGCCAACTTTTGGGTGCAAGACTAGTATCTTGGCAGTGTAAGAAACAAACCACAGTGTCCTTATCTACAATAAAAGCTGAGTATATTGCTGCTGCAAGTTGCTGCTCTCAGGTTCTATGGATTCAGAATCAAATGCTGGACTATGGGGTAACCTTTCTTCACACTCCAATCTTCATTGACAATAGCAGTGCTATAAGCATTGTTAACAATCTAGTCAAGCACTCCAAAACAAAGCATATTGAGATCAGGTATCACTTTATTAGAGATTGTAATGAAAAGAAGCTTATTCAAGTTGCTAAAGTTCATACTGACAACCAGTTTGCTGATCTATTCACTAAAGCTTTTGATGTGGGTAGATTCACTTTCTTGGTCACAAGTGTGGGCATGATTAACTCTGAATAAGTTCACGTTATAAAAATTGTTTACATACCTGTTATTTGTTATTCGTTAGTGCTACTAATCATCTTTCTCAGGAAGTATGTTGCCTTGTTCAGACCATCACAAGCTTCAAATAGTGTCAGTGCAGTTTTAATACTGCCAGTGCAAAGTTAATGCTGCTAGTTAGTTAATACTGCTAGTGGTCAATACTCCTCTCAGTTAATACTACAGGTTAGTTAATACTGCTAGTGGTTAATACTGCTCTCAGTTAATACTGCTAGTTAGTTAATACTGCTAGTAGTTAATACTGCTTATGTCCCGAATCGTATAAATACACTCTTTGCCCGCCTAAAAGCTCATAACGACTCTTTGATTACTTTTCATCGTCTCTCTAACCCTTTTTCTCTCAAGCACCAAGTGTTTCAGTCCAGAATACTTAAGCTCGATGGCAACTATGGCGTTCATTGATGAACATAATGAGATTGCAATACTACAAAAGCCGAAGCAGGCTGATGGATTTCACCAGATAGTAGATTTTCTCAAGAACAACCATATCGCTTATGCTCTGACAGTGTCTCCAACAATCTACATAGAGCACCAGAGACAATTTTGGGCGAATGCCACTGCAGTTACAGAAAATGGTGTGCAGTTAATCAAGACAAGTGTGTGTGACAAACCCTTGTCAGTTTCTGAAGAGGTGATTCACATCTGTCTACGACTAGACGATGCTGCAGGTATTACCTCTATTCCTAATGAGGACTTGTTCTCCAATCTTTCAAGAATGGGGTATGGAGGCCAATTGGGTGGTTTCAAATTCTCAAAAGCTAAATTTTATACCCAATGGCGTTTTCTTGTTCATACCCTTATGCATTGTATTTCCAAAAAGACTACTGGCTGGAGTGAGTTCAGTAGTACCATTGCTTATGCTTTGGTTTGCTTGGCCACTGCCAGAAAGTACAAATTTTCAAGAATAATTTTCAATGACCTTGTGTCAAAC
This sequence comes from Arctium lappa, assembly GCA_023525745.1. Taxonomy (NCBI): domain Eukaryota; kingdom Viridiplantae; phylum Streptophyta; class Magnoliopsida; order Asterales; family Asteraceae; genus Arctium; species Arctium lappa. Next base: position 436,622 of record CM042062.1, on the reverse strand, counting down.
TTGGGAAACAAAAAGAGTTTTTATATGTACCCAAGATTTGTCCAGGTAGTTATAACCAATGAATTTACGGATATGCCTCAATTTGATGAGGTATATGTACCTAAAATCCCCAAAGGCAAGGTCTTTTCAAATATGAAGAGATCTCCATTGGACTCGGAAGGAGTTGACACCCCATTGTTCTCTACAATGATGGTGGTATCCCACAATGAAAAAGGTATGTCTTCAGGGTCAAGGCCCTCATTAGACCATCCCACTGAAAGCCAGTCCCAACCTTCAATCACCATATCAATCCCATAGTCCCTTATTCAAAAACCAACTTCTCCAATCACCAATACATACATCAGGAAAAAGGTAAAGAAGGCTCCTTCCCTTCTTGTACCTTCACCCACAAAGCCTTTAAGCCCTCTAATGGAGAATTCTCCATTAGAGAATATCTACAAGGAATCCACAGGGGTGTCTCCCAACCCCAAGGAGGTGCTCAATGAGGAGATGTATGAGCATATGGGTGAGCAGGCTGCCACTACTCCTGCTAGCACAGAGGAGGACAGTGGTAACATCAATAAGACCTTCCCCATGGCAACTTTGAATGAGCAATCATTCAAAGGTCCCAGGTGCCAAGAAACCAAGGGGGTGGAGGGTGCTTCTGCTAGGCAGAAGACTTTCACTACTAAAAGATCCCATGATCCTTCAAAAGGGGGTAACACTCCTGGAGAAGGTGAGGACAGATATGACTATAATGAATTGATAGAAACAATGGGCAACATCAATATGGATGTAATCAAGCAAGGAAAAGACATAGAAGAGCTGAAACTGATAATTCTGTCTCAACAAGTACAGATTATCAAACTGAAGAACATGGTGAAGAGATTGGTACAGAAAAAGAAAAGGAAACAGTTTGTGCTCAGAAGAAGGAAACCAGTGGATGATTCTCCCAAAAAGGGCGAGTCAGAAGCTGATGTAAACATGGAAGATGCTAAAGATAAGGGGGAGAAATTTGATTTTGAGGGGGAGCAAGCAGCTGAAACAGAGCAAGCAGCTGAAATAGAACAAGCAGCAGTAACAGTTAATGTTGCTGAAACAAGCAAAGCAGCAGAAACTGTTAATACTGCTGAATTGAATGAAGCGGCAGAAATAGTTCAAAAGGTATTAACAGACCTTCGTAGCAGCAATATGGAAGAACTTAAGATAGCAGAAACTTTAATCATGGCTAAGCATGATACTCCCAAGGTCACTTCAAAGGCCAAAGGAGTTATCATCAAAGAAAAAGGTGAAGTGATCAAGAAAGCAAGTGTTGAGAAGGTGGTAAGCAAAGACAAAGGCAAAGCAAAGTTAGTGGAATCTGATCAACCAATTAAAAAGCAAAAGTTGGTTGAGTCAGATGAAGCATTGGCCAAAAAGATTCAGGCTGAACTTGAGCAAGAAGAAAAGGTTCAAGTGGAAAAAGATAGAGAGATGGCTAAGGCTCTAGCTGCAGAGTTAAATGAAGTTTATCAATAGAGTTTGGCAACTGAGATAGCATAGAAGAAAGCTGCAACCCTAAAGAAGTTTGTGTTGGTCAAAATGGCTGCAAAGAAGAGACAACCTTCAAAGACCTACCTTGGTACTCAAGAGAGAAAGAAGATGATCACTTTTCTCAAAGGTGCTGTGGGAGTCAGAAAGGAGATGTTCTTAAAGATGTCATTTGAACAGATCAAAGGGTTGTATGATTCAGAGATGACTAAGCTTCAAGGGAATGAAAAAGCCAGAGTTGAAATGGAAAAGAGGATGAAAGAGAGTAATGACTTTCTAATAGAAAAACACTTCCCTGATGAGCAAGAAACCCCAAAGAAGGAAGCCACTCTAGGTGAAAGTCTGAGGACTTTAAAAAGAACAAAAATGATGGCTAGGAGAAAATCAGCAAAGAAATCTAGAGTGGATAAGGAAGAAGCTGAGAAAGAACAGAAAGAAGCTGAAGAAGAAGGAGCATCTAAATTTATTGAACAGGAGGCTCAAACTCAGGAAGAACGATCAAGTACTTCTAATGTGAATCTGTATATGGTAGTGATGGACAAAGTGCCTGAGCCTATATCAGCTGAACCTGTTGGTGTTAAGCCTCCAGAGATCATTCACTGGGATATACTGGAAGTTGATGGAAAAGAGTATATCAGGCTCAAGAGGAAAGATGAAAAGTATGAAGTATATCATACTTGGGCCAAGATTGTCAGAACATGTTCCAGATCTGATCTAGAGGAGATGTTTGAAGTAGGAATGGAATTGTATGTTGATCAACTGAAAGCTCCAGGGATGCAAATCACAAAACTTGTGATGGAGTATCTATGTATGTTGTTCAAGCCTGAAGAAGTGAAGGATATTATCAGAAATGTGTTTCAAACAGTTAACAACTGGACTCTATATGAATATAGTGGGGTATATGCACTAACTATGGATAGAAATCACATAGAATACTTCCTAGTGGATAGAGTTTACAACCACAGCAGATTGAAGTTGCATGCCATGTTGAAGAAAAAGCTTGGTTGTGCACCAGATTCAGAAATGGCAAGGTATTTGATTTAAAGAACAATTAATCAAAGTTTGGGGTTGAATGCTGATACAGGGCTATGAATAATGAAGTTTTAGGAGCATCTGAAGAACTTGACTTCTCATCCTAAAAGTCAAGTTAGGGGGAGATTGTTGGGAATTACAGAATTGCACAAGTATGGTTAATGCTGCTAGCACAACATGGTTACTACTTCTGAAGTTACTACTGCTGAGACAGATTAATGTTGCTAACCAAGATTAATACTGCTTGAAGAAGTTACTACTTCTAAGCAAATTTAGTACTGCTAGTAGTTAGTACTGCTGAACTTAATACTGCTCAGAGTATTAATGCTGCTGTGTATTAATACTGCTCATGAAGATAGTGCTGCTTATGAGATGAAGACTTCGGATGGTAATGAAGACAGTTGTATTGATTGAAGATAATCATGGAAGGCTTGGAGATAACTATGGAAGATTATACAGAAGATCTTTTATAATTTGTAATTATCTTTTATCTTTAGTATATGTATAGAATTATTGTGAATAGTTTAGAAGATCAAGTTAGACAATATTCTGAGTTTTTGCTTTCATAGAGAGAATCAACCTCAAGGTTTAGAACCCTAGTTCTAGAGAAGTAGAATTCATATTGGTGAGCCTGTTCATCGATATTGAGGTTGTGTGGGAAATCTTGTAGCTTTGAATCATTCAATAAAGTTTACAAGTTGAGATTCTGATTCACTATTTCATTGATATTTGAATATTAAAGTGTTATTCTGCAAACTCCTTTAATATTGTTTCTGAGTGTTTATTCTTGTTAAGAATTCAGATCCTGACAGAAGTCTTCCAGCAAAAGACAAACACTTATTCTTCCAGTCACCAACCCTTTTTCTGATTTTGTCAATTAATCCTAGACAGTCCTTGTGAAATAATTTTGTAGAGAGAAGAGGAACACCCAGATACTTGACTGGTAAAGAACCCAATTTAAAGGGTAAAATTTTTAAAATCTCATTTCTGTTGACACCTACCACATTTCCCAGATAAGAAGTGCTCTTTCCAAGACTAGGCTTTAATCCAGACACACCACTGAATTCCAACAAAGCATTCTTTAACAACAACACAGAATTAGGATCACCATAGCAAAACATGAGAAGATCATCTGCAAAACACAGATGTGTGATACCCAACTTTTCACATTTAGGATGAAATTTGAAATTCTTATCCTCCTTGATTCTTCTTTTCACCATTAAAGTAAGCACCTCCATAACCAATATGAATAGATAAGGAGAAAGAGGATCGCCTTGTCTAATGCCCCTCATTCCAGGAAAAAAACCAAAATGGTCACCATTCACCCTAATAGTAAAAGAAGTTGTAGAGACACATTTCATAACCCAATGAACCATACAAGCATGAAAACCAAACTGCTGCAGAATATACTTCAGAAACTTCCAATTAACAGTGTCATATGCCTTCTGTATGTCAACTTTAAATGCACATCTCTTTACACCTCTTTGCCTATGATAGCCTCTCATCAACTCCTGTGCTAAAAGTATATTATCACATATCTGCCTTCCAGAATGAATGCTGATTGATTTGAATCTACAAGCACATTGAGAGCACATTTATTTCTATCCACAAGAATTTTACTAATACACTTAAACAACAAATTACAACATGCTATTGGTCTGAAATCAGCAACATTCTTGGGACATTGAACCTTTGGAACTAATGCAATGACTGTGGCATTTACTTCACTTAACAATTTCCCATTTTCAAAAAACTGTTGAACTGCCCAACAAACTTCTTTTCCAATAACATTCCATGCTTTTTTGAAAAAGTATGAAGTAAAACCATCAGGCCCTGGAGCTTTAGTATCCTCAATGTCAAAAATAGTCCTACGAATCTCTTCATCAGTCACCCTTCTAACCATAAAATCAGCTTGCTGCTTTGAGAGCCGTTTTTGAAATAAAGAAGAATGATCAACAATGTTTTCAAACTTATCTTCAGAACCCAGAATAAATTTGAAATGTTTAATAAATTGTTCAGGGATGCTCTGCCCACTGAACTTGTGCCCTTCCATGTCTTCAATCTCATCAATCCTTCCCCTGTTAATCTTAGACTTAACCACCGTGTGAAAGTAGGCAGTGTTAGAGTCACCTTCCTTCAACCAGTGAACTTTTTCTTTTTGCCTTAGAAACTTCTCCTCTGCAATCATAGCATCCTTCAAAGCCTTAAGATACACAACCCTTTCAAACTGCAATTCACTATCATCAGGGTTTACATCCACATCGGTCTGAACAGACTCCAATTCAGATATGATCTTTTTCACATTTTCAAATACACTCCCAACTTTAGAATTCAGATTTCTCATTCCTTTCTTGATTTCCTTCATTTTAGACACTACAGAAAACATGTGACAACCCACAAACTGCCTCTCCCAACTTTTAGCCACCATTGAAATGAAATCAGGACAATCACCAAGATGATTCATAAATTTAAAGGGCCTCGCTTTAAATTTCCAAAGAGAAGGGATGGAAACAACAACTGGACTGTGATCAGAAATTCCATATGGCAAAAATCTTGCAGAGGCAGAAGGAAAGCATTGCATAAACTCAGGATTCCCAAAAACTCTGTCCAATTTTTTAAATAATCCCTTACAACCACCAGCAGCCAAAGGTTTCTGTATCCATGTGTACTTCAATCCAGACTGATTGATATCTTCAATCTCAACATTAAATACACAATCTCTGAAATCTTGCATACCCCTTGACACATAAGAAGAGCCATTAAAAATATCACCAGGATTAAGGCTCACATTGAAGTCACCCATCACCATCCAAGGCCTACCATTCACAGGAATAGCAAATTTGACAATACTGTCCCATAAAAGTCTTCTCTCACATACATCATTTGCAACATATACAAACGAAACATGAAGTAACTTCCCCGAATCATTATGATATAACTGACAGTGAACAACTTGATCAATCATATCAATGGCATTGATTTTGTAACAAGAAGGATTCCAGCCCACAATAACCTTTGTTCTACCCTTACACACCTGATTATTTGATATCCAACTCCATCCTCCAAAAACCTCATCATATAGTTTACTGAGATTCTTTTTGCAAACTTTAAATTCCACCACAGCACAAACTTCCAAATTATTTTCAACAATAAACCTTCTCACCTCTTTCCTTTTAGAAGTCACATTAAGACCTCTAATATTCCAAATTGCAATCTTGGCCATCATGAAGGATTTTTTGTCCCAGGCCTCCAGCTCACATCTCTTCTCCACTCCTCTATACCCCCCTTCATACAATCAAATTTCATAAAATCGGGCACATAGTCATCAGGGAAGGTATCCTCTTTAAAATCAACCATCATGTAATAATCAACCTGACTTTTTGACCATTTGCTAAATACATTTTTAGGAGGATTGATACCCTTAGAAAGATAAGAATCAACTACCTCCTTTTCCAAAATCCATTTCTGCTCCTCATCATCAATCTCCATTTCATTTAAAATGTTAAAAGAATTTTTAAGAGGAACAACTTCTAGAACAAACTCAATCTCCATGGAACATTTGCTTTCATTTCCATTTACCATACCTTCAATCTTGGCCCCATTTTCCCTTGATTTCTGCCTTTGAGCTTCATTTTTACCTTCCTTCTGTTGCACTTGCTGAGCATTAGAGTTACGACCCCCTTTCTGACCATTCACCTGCTGGACACCCCCATTTGGACCATTCATCTGTTTAGCACCCCCTTATTGACCATTCATCTGCTGAACACCCCTTTTCTGATCATTCCCCTGCTGTACAGTCCCACCATGAATATTCCCCTGTATAGAACCATCTTGATCACTTCCCACCATAGCATTACCCATACTATTTAGGTTGCTGCCACTAGACTGCCCAAACGTAAATTTCCCCTTATCAGACTTTAACTGCTCATCCTTAACTGGCTTTACCTGCCACACCATTCCATCATTTACCTGCTGCCCTTGTTTGGCACTTCCAAAAGTGAACTTCACATTATCTGTTTGCTGCCCTTGTTTACTGTTACCAGAATTAGAACTTTGATTATGCCTACCAAACCTTTGGCTAGAAGACTGCTTTTGACCTGAAAATTTCTGATTAACCCAATCCTTTGTACTGATCTGTTGATTCACAACAGGTTTATTCTGATTCTAAATAGGCTTGTTCTTTTTACCCACAATTTGGAACCCATCATCATTAGAACTGTTCCTATGTGCTTCAATCCTTCTTAAGCTTTGCAATTTTCTCATCCTCAGACAATGGTCTAGATACACATTCATTAAAAGAGTGACAAAATACTTTACAATGATTACATCTAGAGGGCTTCCATTTGTATTCTGCCTTTATCACAACTTCCTTTTCAGATAAGCCATCAAGAGATGGAACCATACCAATAATGGAATCAGGAATACTCTTTTCTGCTGAAACTTCAATAAGCACCTTTGCAAAACCCACTCTACCAGCTTGAGTTAAACACCTTTCTTCAGTAGCTCTATCAAGAGTAAGAGGGACACCAATACCACTAGCCAACTCACTTAATCCTTGAACATTCCACACTTCTAATGGAACACCATATAGATTAACCCATAATGGCAAAGACTTAAGTTCAGGCTTCCCAAGACAAGATCCCACTTCCCATTTTCTGAAAAATAAAGGGACCCCATTAATCATCCAGGGTCCATTTTCCAAAACAAACTTCATACCCTCCTCATTGTTAAACTTCAACATATAATGGCCCTGATAATTGGAAGCAACATTGATTAATCCATTTCTTCTCCACATCCTATTCAAATTATTGTTTACAACAAAGAAAGCCATATTAGTCCCCACAAAATGAGCTATTAGTAACATGGAGTTTGACTTTGCACCTTCAGCTACAACTTCTTTGGAAAATCTTATGGCCAATCTTCCATCACTTAAAATAACAGGTGGTTTAAAGTTGAGAACCACCTTACTGTCAGTCTTACCCTTGATTTTATCAGCAAGTGTTACCCCTTTTGAATTCCATGCATTAGAAGGCTGTTTAGGCAAATTAGTTTTTATAGCATCAGACTGACTTTCCACTTTATCTTCCATATTCACATCAGAAACACCATTACCATTAGCACCTGAGCTGTTACCAAAAGTAAAATAATGGCCACCCTTTCCACTAGCGCCAATCCATCCACCCTCCATGTTTAAACCAGATTCATTATCAATAGAATCATTCATCACAGAAATTATTGAAGGCTTAACATGTATAGAACCATAATCAAACTTCACAGATCCACCAATTGGCTTTTGAACAGTACTAGCACCGGCAAAATTATTAGCATTCCGATTCAAACTATTGTTGGATATAGCTTCATACAAGTTAATGACATTTTTGATATTAACAGAGTTCTTATTCAGAACATTTGCAGACTTATTCACATACGAAAAATCAGCTGGAGATGATTCACTAATCTTCGAATCTCTAGACAAATCATAATTTACCACAGAATTGGAAGGCATATTTACCTCAGACTGATTAATCACATCTTCGATAATCATATCCTTCTTCGAATCAACAAATGTTTCAGATCGGTCAATTTTTATCGCCAAATCAGACTTTACCAAATCAACCACAGCAGTTGTAACCTTATCATTAGTGATCGATCCTCTCTTCTTAGAGATTTTCGGTGGAACTTGCTTCTTAATTGCATTTGAAATAGGCGAACCAGAATTAAACCCCAGAGAATTCGACAATAGTTCCAAAATCGATTTCTTCTTTTTGATTCTCACACCATTAGTTTTTCAGAACCAATCGAGGAATCATCATCAACAATTACTGATTGAGACACAATTTTGGAATTCTCAAAAAAAAATTCACGCAAATCTGGAGGAATATCCTCCAGATCCGGATAATCCATGAGAAATTGGAAGAAATTCCTTCACAAAAGTTGTTTAGAAATCAAAGAAGAACAGTATGGCTTCAACTTTTCTAACTTTGTAGTAGTGCACTTACCAAACAGATTATCCTCAACGCCATTGTATATAGTGTATATGGATCTATGTGTTGGGCCTATCTGCAATTGAGTTGGTACATATATACACACATCAATTATTACTAGAGGGAGGATCATGCGAGAAACAAACTAATTTGCGAGAAGGCGAAAAAAATTATGGACAACATAATTTATTAATTAAAAAAATACCATAAATAAAAAATGTAACACCCTCAAAACTGGAAATAACAACTAATTTAAAATTTTATAAATACATCAATAATTGATTCATCTTCAATCACAATCTAAGATTTAACCTCAATACACACAATCATTCTATACATAAAGTCTATGATACGGACGGGTGCTACTAAAACCCAATAGAAGTCACTATCTCCAAACCGCGGAAGACTTCACCAAATACTTACACTCGCGAAAGACTAAGCACATCTCTTCAAAGAATTGCTAGAACCAACCCCCACCTGGAACCTGATGCACAATGCCAACAAATAAAAAGGTTAGGCTTACGTCTAGTGAGCTCAAGAGTTTTAACATGAACAACTATATCTTTAAAAGCAGGGAAATCAGTTTAAAGCGAGATCCTTCGAAATAATATACTTTAAAATGGAAACGACATATTTTCCATAATATGCACTTTTAAAGACAATGCTCCCAAACACACATTTCTTATAAAACGATGCAACCCAAAACTCACCTAAAACGGGGTCATAGTTCGATACTTGAATTTATGAAAATGTAAATAACACATCATGTCCCAAAACACCCAAAACTCGGGTGGGACATAATACTCAACCCATAAAATCTAGGATAAACCCAGATATACACAACGCCACCGAAAACTTGGATAATAAAACTCAATACCAAAAAACAACACCTTTCGGTGACGGGGGATACCCGAATTCCATCGAATGTGGCGGGCACACAAAGTGAAGCCACTTATCAATGTTCTCGAGCTTCACATAAGACCATGGTTCCCCATATACGGCTCCTCTGAGCTACCACTGTAAGACACCACTGATCCTAGTGTCTACTCGACCTCTAATGAGTGTCACAACCAAAGCCACAAATCCCCGTATCCGGCTCATCTGAGCTACCACCGCAAGACTTAGCTCCGTATACGGCTTTGCAGAGCACCACCGCAAGCTTACATAATCAACCACATGACTTGGGGACCACTCACTAGAATTCAAACGCGGACACTAAATTCCACGATAAGTAACCAGACTGGACGACAATCGGGCATCGAGTTCAACCACCCACGATCTCTACCTCGAGCCCTTCAATAAAGGTTACGCGATTATCGACTTCAACCACCCACGATCTGTACCTCGAGCTCCCGCTAGACATAAATAATGTTCAATCTCAAAACGGGGATAAAGTCCCCACTAACCAACTGACTCATATGCCTATGAATCCAATGCATTACAGTCTAAAACGTTACATGACTCAAAGAATGAACTAACGCATTCAAAACATGTAACTCCCAAATAAGATACAACTAAGTACATCATACGTCCAAGGCTCCTTAACAAGCAACCAAAACTGAACAAATGTTCCAAAGACTCCACCGAGTACAAATCAAGCCCCAAGAGGCTTAATGGACGTTTGGCTCAACACGAGAGCCAAAATGGTTACACGAACCAAAATACACATTTTCCCAAAATCTTTGATTCTCAAATTACCGCTGGCCTTCGACCCAAACCCAAAAGGTTTTCCATTTCTAAAATGTTCTCCAACGTCGGAAATGATCCAAAACCAAAGAACTCACACTTCGTACTTTTCCAAATATTTCATTTCATGAATGATGCATAAAAACCCGACAAACACTTAAAAGTATATTTTTGACCAAGTACTCATTTATGCAATAAATCATCAAAACACCTTCCTTTGTGACACATTTATCCAAATGTCCATAAATCCCAAAATGTGTGCTTTATAGGTTTATAAAGTTAAATATATCTAAATAACCAACTTATCAACAGTTAACAATTTAATGTAAACACAAAAACTTTAAAATAAACATTTTGGCATGTACACCGTTTTCACAAATCACCTTGAACTCACCTTGCTAGATTTAGGCTAAATCTAGATTTTACCCACTTAAGAACTTTCCTTGAAGAAACTTGATTCATCAAACCAAATCTTCCAAAACCTAGATCCACAAGGTTCCAACCATAAATATACATATCCCACCATATATAAACATCATCAGCCACAAAGAATCGTTTTCTGACCTTGTACAAGAATACCTCAACTGATACCGAAACCCTAACCTCCATAAATGAAGAGAATAGAAGATTACCTTAACCCAAGCTTGAATACACCAAACAAAACACCCATAGTTCACCAAAATGGTTACAAACCTCCAACCTACAAAAGGGAGAACAAAGGGTGGATGAAACCCTAGAAAACTTTGGTGAAGAAGATGAAGAGGGAGAGATAAGGGGATTACCACCGCAAAATACTCTTGTATACTCCAATAGACTTCCAATCTCTTGCTAGATCCTTGAAGAGATCTCAAAAACGAAACCGTAGCAATTTGAATCACTCAAATCGGAGTTGTGAGGAGGAAGTTATAAAGAAATGAAGTTTTAAGGTGAAAATGGGGTTTGGGGCCGATTTTCCCCCTTTTTGTGCGACCCAGCGGCTCCGCGCGGGTGGCCGCGATAGTCCATCCGCGCGGAGAGCCGCGCGGAGCACTGCCGCCCTAGATTTTGCCCGAACACTGTTTTAGTCATAACTTCTTCGTTATAGCTCCGTTTTTGCTCCGAAAAGAACCGTTGGACTCGTAATTGAATTCTTGATCCAACAAGACTATAAAATCTAGGATTCAAGTCCAAAATCAAATATCTTATTTTTCCTTAATATATCGTTTTATGCATTAACTTGAACTGATACCTTTCGAAAATCGGGGTGTTACAAAAAATGAAAAATAATTTTAAAAATTAGGATAATTATCATTTTAAATTGGATAAATTATTGAAATTCTCATTATATCTTTTAGATTTATTTATTTTTTAATTTCAATTAATTCATAATTTTTTTTATTAAGCCTTATACATATATATATATATATATATATATATATATATATATTTTCTAGATACCCTTTTAATAAAAGAAATTCACAATTTTAATCAAATATCACATGTGATATCTATAATCAATTCATTATTTTTTCACAAGTTTTTCTCTATTTTTTAGATCCATGTTTTGAATTAAATGTGATTAGCTTCGTAGTCTTCTTTTAACATATGATCTATTACATATCACATATGATCTATTATGTGAATTTTTGTACATATCACATATAATAATTATAGATATTTTAGTTAATCATATATGATTATGTATATTTATATTTATAGATCTTTCGGTGACTTAAATATTATCACATGTGATTATGCATCACTTATATTCAGACGTATATTATCATATGTGATATGTACAATAATTCACATAGTGGATCATATGTGATATATAATATATCATATGTTAATCGAAGTTATTCACATGTGATTTAGAAAATAGAGGAAAATGATGAAAAATATATGACTTCATTGTGGATATCACATTTGATATTTTACGAAAATTGTGAATTTTTTTTATAAAAAATGTATCTAGAAAAATATAATATATAAATTTGATAGAAAAAAATATGAATTTATTAAAACTAAAATTAAATAAATTAAAAAGATATAATTAGATATTTTTAAGGATCTATCCAATTTCAAAATGGTAATTACCCTAATTACTAAATGGTAGCTATCCTAATTTTCCTAAACATATTTTTATTTTTTATTTTGGTATTTTTTTAATTAATGCATTAGGTGGCTCATATTCCTTTTTACATTCTCGCAAATTGACTACCTTATCGTTTGAACCTACCCCTATATCACTACTAGACAAATCACTACTATACATGTATACATACACACACACACACACACACACACACACATATATATATATATATATATATATATATGTATATGTATATGGTTAGGTTCGTTTGTTAACCTTACTTTTCTTGTTAACTATATGAACCAATCTAGACCATCAATCTTTATAATGGATGGTTATGATTAAAACTAGATTTTTAAACAATTAAATAGGGTTTATTTATTAAATGGATATATGAACATTTGTGGTCAAAGGTATTTTGGGATTAAATCATTTACTCTTTTGGGGACCACATTAAAAGGGCTCATTAGTTTTTTCCTAAGCCATAAACGTAACATTAAAAGAGTTCATTAATTGTCATTCCACAATTTAATAAAATGACAATGAAAACCCCTTTTCCACAATTTAATTTCATGACTTTTCCCAATGCATATAAGTTCATCTTTTAATAGTTGATGATTGTTCACCTTTATGTGAAATTAAAATATGTTTTAACAGCAACGTTCATGTGCAAATATGTTAACATATTTGTTCATGATATGCATATATGTTCATATCTTTTAACACCAAGCATATAAGTTCACCTCTGTTCGTGTTATGCATATAAATTCACCTCTGTTCACCTTTTCGAGAAGAAGGACTATACGATATACGGTTTTATTCAATCATGAACCAAAACTATTATAATAATATTGAAATGATTCAAAAAAGTAATATGAAAAAGGATGATCTTCAAAAATCGTAACCTACAAAGTAATTTTGGAATCTTCATTTTTTGTAACTTCCATGAAATTAATGACAAAAGATTACTACTGTTATGACATTTATGCCTTTTTGGATTAAATAAATAAATTAAACATCAAATAACCTTACATTCCTATTGGTTGAGCAAGGTTCACATAGTTAACAAGAAATACTTGGTTAACAAATGATCCTTGCTCTCTCTCTCTCTCTCTATATATATATATATATACAAATCACTACTATACATGTATACATACACACACACACACATATATATATATATATATATATTAACTATTGTATATATTTACGTATCAATATAATAGTATTTAGTGTATGAATGTATCATGTATACATACGTACATACATATATAACATTCTAAAAATGGGGGTTAATTTGAACCTATATAACGCGGAACAAACAATGTTATCATAGCTAAATCACCCAAAAGGGGAACAAATGTATGTCGTTTACATTACAATAATCAAGTGAAATAAAACTCAACAACCTACTAATCTAGAGCAACTAAATCTAGATTATGAACGTGTATTGACATCTCACTTCCAAAAGTATACCACTGTTATATCAAGTGTACACCTCTATGACTTCCAAAAATGCTACTCTCCTACAAAACTCTCCGCTAAAACTTGAGGAACCCCACCGCCAGAATGACCTGCTATACATGTTATTTTAAGAAAAAGTGTTAGGCTAAAGCCTAGTGAGATCAAACATTTATATTGGAAGATCAGTAAAATCTAAATGAGATAGATAAAGAAAGCCTGTGAAATAAATATGGTTAAATTGTTGCTTTAGTACAAATACCTCTTGAATTGACATAAGTGACAGAACACAAAAGTAAGCCACTTGACATGTTAGTAAAACCAAACACATAATAGAAATACACGCAAATGATGTCAAACTCGGTAGCTTTAAACGTACACCCACAGAATGTCAACTTCAACCACATAGGGTCCTTACGTTGAGTTCCTCATCCGATATCCTGTATTAGCATGTAGGACTAATACCATATCTGATGCCTAACTGTGCCTCGATGTGGAAAACTAGCGTTTCATCATCGGACATAATGATACAAATAATCATGGGGTCATGACGCCCAAATGCAAATCAAACGGTCAATCGAATGGCAATAAACCAACCAATATCTCTAAAAAAAGTTAAGATGCTACCAATGTGCAAATCAAGTTTTCATATAGATTTTCCATGTAATCCCCAGGAGGTTCCAACATCTTCCTTTGAAAAGTGTTCCCACATACTAAATCAATCCTTACACTTCCTTATTCAATATGTATATATCAATACTCCCAAAAACCCTAGTTTTGTTTCAAATGTTTTAAACATGAAATTAGAGGAAACCCATTTATACATCTACACAAATACATAAATACTCCCAATGGTAGGTTATAATACCTTGAAATCAAGTTTACCCACATAACCCCCAAAATCTCCAAAATTAGGTTTTCTTGGTGATAACTCACCCAAATCAAGAGAAATCAAAATGGAGATGTTTAAAAGGTCAAAATCTATATTTTAACATGTATAACATTTGTAAAAGAGAATGAACACACCTTGTAGGGTTGTAGCTTAAAACCCTAAAATTCCAAGTAACTAGTAAGATGAGGTGGGATCTTGAGAGGACTTGGACTAGCACAAAGATTGCTTAAAAGCACCTATAATGATATAAATGCTTAAGGGTTTGGGGTAGATGGAAGATCTTAATGGCAAGAGGGTGAAGAGAAAGACTTACCAGGTTTTTCTTGAGAGAAAAATCGCAACCTAAGGAGCCCTAAATGAGAATATTGGAGTTAATCAGGATTTAGGGCCGATTTCCCCCTTTTAAATGCGTACAAAGGTCGCGTGCGAGCGGTGGCGCAGGTCGACCTGCGTGAAGAGGTGCACGAAGCACTAGAGTCACGGGGAACAGAACCTCGCGCGGATCATGGCGCAGTTCCATTCGCACGGAGAGCCGCACGGAACACTGCTGCCATCCTTCATCTCCATTTCAGCCAAATAGTTTTGGGGTATTACAATCCTCCCCAACTCGGACACGATTTCGTCCTCGAAATCTGAAATTCTCGAACAGGTGAGGATACCTACGCTTCATGTTCTCTTCGGCCTCCCAAGTCACGTTGGCGCTGCGATGATGCTTCCATTGAACTTTTACCATATTGACTTCTTTATGCTGGAGTCTCTTGGTCTCTCTCTCTAAAATGGTTTCGGGTCCTTCGATGCAACGGTTGTCGTCTACCCGAATCTATGATAACGGTACGATGCTTTCTTCTTCCGCTAAACACTTCCGTAGATAGCATACATGGAACGTAGGGTGAATTCCGTCCATTTCCGATAGCAAATCTAGCTTGTAGGCTTGAAGTCCAATGCACTCAATAACGGTGAACGGTCTAAGAAAATGGGAACTCAACTTCCCATGTTTTCCAAACCGTATCAAGCCTTTCCATGGGGACACCTTCAACATCACACGGTCTCCCACTTGAAACTCCACCGGTCGCCTCTTCTTGTCAGCATAGCTCTTTTGTCGATCTTGAGCTGCCTTCAAACGTTCCCATATGGTTTTGACTTTGTCGGTTTTTTCTTGCACGATTTTCGGCCCGACAAATTGTTTTTCGCTCGCTTCTAACCAACATACGGGGGTTCTACACTTTCTTCCGTACAAGGCTTCAAACGATGCCGCTCCAAGGCTAGAGTGATAACTGTTGTTGTATGCAAACTCTACTAAAGGTAAGTGCGTATCCTAATCTCCACCGAAATTGATCACGCAAGAGCTTAACTAGTTTTCCAACGTCTGAATCATTCTTTCACTTTGTCCGTCCGTATGTGGGTGGTATGTCGTATTCAGATTCACCCGTATACCCAATTCTTGATGCAAAGCTCCCCAAAATCTCGATGTAAACCGGCTATCGCGATCGGAAACTATAGACATGGGTATACCATGCCTAGAGACCACTTCATCAATATAGATTTTTGCCAACTTATTCATCGACAAAGTTTCCCGCATTGTCAGGAAATGAGCACTCTTTGTCAAACGATCCATAATCACCCAAATTGTGTCATTACCTCTTAACGTCTTTGGTAGCTTGGTTACGAAGTCCATGGTAATCTTGTCCCATTTCCACTCGGGTATTTCCAAAGATTGTAGGCTCCCGTAAGGTCGTTGATGCTCGGCCTTTACTTGTGAACAAGTCACACACCTTTCCACATAATGTGCCACATCCAACTTCATAACCAACCACCAATAGTGCAACTTTAAGTCTCTATACATCTTGGTGCTTCCCAGGTGAATGGAGTATTTGGATTTGTGAGCGTCCTCCAAGAGTAGATGTCGATTTCCTCCAATCTTTGGCACCCACACATGCCTATTAAAGCATTTGATCCCATGACTATCCTCCATCAAGAGTAATCTTTGCTTGGTCATCACTTCCTCCTTGAGGTTTTCTTCCAATAAGGCTTCGGCTTGAGCCTCTTTAATTTGGTCCATAAGGATGGACACTAATTCAATTCATGAGAGTTTGTCTCGGATCCTCCCACTATATTCTTTCCGGCTCAAGGCATCGGCCACAACATT
The DNA here is from genome assembly GCA_023525745.1 of Arctium lappa. Classification (NCBI taxonomy): domain Eukaryota; kingdom Viridiplantae; phylum Streptophyta; class Magnoliopsida; order Asterales; family Asteraceae; genus Arctium; species Arctium lappa. Next base: position 419,835 of record CM042062.1, on the reverse strand, counting down.
TGCTTTGCCCGGATGGTAGAGCAACTCACAGTCGTAGTCCTTGAGTAGTTCTAACCATCTTCTTTGCCTCATGTTTAGCTCCTTTTGATCGAAAACATATTTCAAACTCTTGTGGTCCGTATACAAGGTGCACTTTGTGCCATAGAGATAATGACGCCAAAACTTCAACCCGAACACCACTGTTGCTAGTTCCAAATCATGAGTGGGGTAGTTCTTTTCGTGCACTTTTAGTTGCCATGACGCGTAAGCGATTACCTTTCCTCTTTGCATAAGCACACAACCTAAACCCATCTTGGATGCATTACTATATACCACAAAATCCTCCGATCCTTCAGTCAAGGATAGGGGCTTCACACAATTTCTTTTTCAAAGTCCAGAATGCCTTCTCTTGAGTGTCGGTCCACACGAATTTCACATTTTTCTTAGTCAGAGCCGTCAACGAAAAGGCAATCTTGGAGGAATCTTGGATAAATCTTCGATAATAACCCCCTAAACCTAGAAAGCTTCAAATTTCAGATGGACTCTTGGGCGGTTCCCAGTTCATCATATATTCTATATTGGCGGGGTCCACCTTCACACCGTCTTTCGTGACCACGTGTCCTAAGAATTGCATCTCCTTCAACCAAAATTCACACTTGGGGAATTTGGCGTATAATTTCTCTTTCCTCAAAACCTCCAACACTTCTCGAAGGTGTTGCACGTGATCGGATTCATCCCTGGAGTAATAGGATATCGTCAATGAACACGATAACCGACTTATCAAGAAACGGTCGACACACTCGGTTAATCAAATCCATGAACACTGTCGGGGCGTTCGTTAGGCCGAAAGGCATCACCAAAAATTCGTAATGTCCGTAATGCATCCTAAAGGTCGTCTTAGGAATGTCTCCCTCCTTGACCTTCACTTGGTGATAACCCAAACGTAGATCGATCTTCGAGAAACATCCTGCTCCTTGAAGATGGTCAAACAGTTCATCGATCCTAGGGAGTGGGTACTTATTCTTAACGGTCACCTTATTTAACCCCATATAATATATACACATTCGCATTGTGCCATCCTTCTTCTTCCTGAACAAGACTGGTGTTCCCCAAGGCGATGAACTCGGTCTCACGAATCCCTTCTCAAGAAGGTCTTGTAGTTGCCCCATCATCTCTTTCATTTCCGACGGAGCCTACCGATAAGGGGCTCTAGCTATCGGGGCCGCTCCCGGTGCTAAGTCTATATTGAACTCCACTTGATGATCGGGTGGTAGTCCAGGCAAGTCATTCGGGAATACATCGAGGAATTCGTTCACCACCTTCACATCTTCGAGCCTTTTCTTCTCGAGTTTGGCATCAATAACGTATGCTAAAAAGGATGAACATCCTTTCAATAAGCACTTACGTGCCTTTACCATGTTGATTACTGCTATCTCGCCTTTTCATCTTTCACTGTACAAGGTCACCATCTCGCCATCCGATATCGGGATTTGAATTAACTTCTTTGCACAAAGAATCTCGGCGTGGTTATTCGCTAACCAATCCATTCCTATGACGACGTCAAACCCTCCAATGACCATTGGCATCAAATCAACTGGAAATTTCTTTCCTTCGATCTCCATCTCGCAACCCCTAAGAATATTCTGGACCACTACTTGGTTACCATCCGCTAGCTTAACCACTAAGGCATCCTCTAAGCTACTAGTGGGTACGGATAACTTTTGACAGAAAGAGCTCGACACAAACAAAAAACTTGCGTCGAAATCAAACAATATATATGTAGGTACGAAGTTTAGAAGAAACTTTAAGAACATAATTCGAACATTGAAGTCTAGGATCACAATCAGGTATGATTTTTTAAAGAGTAAACTATGATTTTCATCCATGTTGGTGAATATTATTTATAACTATTTTAGAGATGATTCGCATTTTGGCAGGGCAATGAATAAACGAATCTCTGTGTGTGTGTGTTTATAAATAAATAAATGAATCTGTATGTGCTAACGAATATGTGTATGTGTGTGTGTATTTTTTCTTATCATTGATTTGATTAATCTGTTTTTTTCTTATCACATTTGATTTCAATGCATTTATCCCAAACTAGTCTAACATGTAAGTTTTGCTTGTCAAGATTCTCAAGGGAGTTCTCACATCAAGTTTTTTTAAAACAAGGAGACCCAGATTATTCGAGTGTACACGTGAGTACTTCTTCAGGTAAATATAGATTTGGAACTTAAATAGAGCAGATATGTTTCTTGTTTGAGTAGAGAACCATTGTCTCCGTTTAATTTGCATCTTTAGACACTATATTTTAATGTCAAAGCATTTATCTCAAACTAGTTGCATCTTTGGACACTTTCTTTGGACACTATATTTTAATTTGCATCTTTGGACACTATAAACATGTTGTCCACATTGATATGAGCATATTGTATATTCAAATTGATATGAGTTGTTTTAGCTTATGAAAACGCCATTTTTGGTTTGAAAAACTTGTGATAATGTTTTTGTATGAGTTTAGCTTATGATTTGGTTTTTGTGAAAATATTTTGGTATATGATTTGATTTGATAAACTTGTGATATTAATTAGTTGGGTTGTCATTTATTGGACAAACATTAGGTTGATAAATGGAAACATTTGGTATGATTTAGGATTTGATTATACTTGATTTTATTTATTTATTTTAGTTGGGTTGCCAATTGTTGGGCAAACATTAGGTTGATATATGGAAATATTCATTTTATAGCCGTTATGCCGCCGAAATTTTAAAAAACATATGTTTGACTTTCCAATAATCAAACCATTACATTTAGAGTTTTAGAGTCATCCAAAACTCCTCTAAACCTATGGTTTGACTTTCAAGAAGGCAAACCATTACATGTAGTGTTAAATAGACTTCTAACTTCGTTGACACCTACGGTTTGACTTTTAAATAGTCAAACCATTACACGTAGGGTTTTAAACTTTCCAAAACACCTTTCTTTGATTGTAACCTACGGTTTGACTTTCCAATAGTCAAACCATTATACTTAGAGTTTTAGAGTCATCCAAAACACCTCTAAACCTATGGTTTGACTTTCAAAAAGGCAAACCATTACATGTAGTGTTCAATAGACTTCTAACTTCGTTGACACCTACGGTTTGACTTTTAAATAGTCAAACCATTACACGTAGGGTTTTAAACTTTCCAAAACACCGCTTTTTGATTATAACCTATGGTTTTGACTTTCCAATAGTCAAACCATTACACTTAGAGTTTTAGAGTCATCCAAAACACCTCTAAACCTATGGTTTGACTTTCAAGAAGGCAAACCATTACATGTAGTAAAACAAGTAAAACATGGCAGATGACAACTTTGATGAAACAAGTAAAACAAGTATGTGAATGGTTGAAGAGACTGAAGTTTCCGGACGGGTATGCTTCGAATATTGGGGGTTGTGTAAACATGGCAGATTACAACTTTTATAGCTTCAAGAGTCATGATTGTCATGTGTTTATGCAATGATTGCTTCCTATTGCGTTACGAGGGATGATACCGACTCCCATATGGGATGCGATAACGGAGTTATGCACATTCTTTCGTGTAATCTGCTCAAGGGTGTTACACTTAGAATACTTAATTCCATTGCAAACAAGTATCGTTCAAACAATTTGTAAGTTGGAAAAAGTCTTTCCGCCCGGATTCTTTGATTCTATGGAACACTTAGTGATACATTTGACACGAGAAGTCATAAATGGTGGGCCGGTCCAATATAGGTGGATGTATCTTTATGAGAGGTAAATGAACTTTGCCATTCAAATAATTTTCATTCAAATATTTACCCATAAATTTTCTAACACGCATTTCAATCGTTGTCTAGGAAACTTGGGTCGTTGAAGAGGACTGTTAAAAACAAAGCAGGGGTGGAGGGGTCTATCGTGTTAAACATTCTCTATTTTGGCGTTCTTATGTAGACATTTTTTGTGTTAAACATTCTCTATTTTGCTGTTCTTATGTAGACATTTTTGGGTCTTATGATTTATGTACACTTATATCATTTTGTGTTAACTATTCTCTATTTTTAGATGTCTGGACACCCTTCTAGGGGTAGTAGGAGTTATATAGGGGTAGGGGCAGTAGCAGCTCCGCTAGGTGTGATGACCCCCAGGCCGATGACTTCACCGGCGATGTACTAGATTAGATCCAGTCCGATGACGGAACAACGGGCTCGAGGGTTAGAGGGTCGAATGTGGCATCACAGACGCCCCAGCCGAGTCAGCGACCGCCACTTTTGTTGTCTGAAGCGGGCGGGTAAGTAGATGTGATATATTATTTATTCTAATACATAATAAACCGATCCTAATGTTTTTTATGTTGTATATTTTGCAATTGTGAAGGTTTAATGACAAGTCGGCAGTCCGGAGGGCCATTGCCGTCTTTAAGTCCATGTTCGATGGTCCTTGGGCTCATTTTTGGGATGTCCCTAATGAGCACTATCCACTGTTGCTGGATAGATTTCGGGTAGGTATTTTACTCTATTTAACTTATTGAGTGGATTTATTTTTAATTAATCCAAACAATGTGTTTGCAATTGTATTATAGTTGGCCTCCTGAGATGGAAGCCGAAGTACTAGCTGCATTCCGGCGCCACCTAAATAATAGGTATGCCGACATGATGAGAGATGCACGTCACTTCGCCGAGGAAAGGGCTTTAGCCATTGATGGTGTCGAGTTCGACGGAAGTCACTACACGATTCTTGCGCCACACCCTCCAGAGTGGATCCGGAGTGAGTTTTGGGTCCAGATGATTGAGCATGTTTGTTTTGTTTTGAATACTTGTATCTGGTTGTACTAGGATTTATATTGATTTATGTCTTCTTTTTAACAGGTATGGAACACCGACACGTTCCGACGTGTATGTGCGGCCAATCGAGCCACCGAGTATGAGGGGATGACATCCAGACACTGTACTGGATCTATTAGTACCGCTATGCATCGAGACCGCTTGGTAATTTATCATACACTAGACTAAATGTATATAATTGATGAATATATGTACTATATACATGATTTTATTACCTACTAACAATTTAAGTTGTGTATCGTAGAGAGATGCATGGGGCCGTGAGCCTACCAGCGACGAGGTTTGAGAAGCTACACATTGCACCAACAGGAAGCTTGTTCCGGGTGCGACTGGTCCGTCCACGGATCCTCCGATCTACGTTTACCCAAAGGCGGCTCATACGATTGTAAGTTCAATTATGCATGACTAAATATTTGTTTGTTTTATAAGATAGATAGAAATTATAGCAAACTTAGTTTGGGTTGCCATTGTTGGGCAGACGATAGGATTGTTTTGATAAAAGCAGGTCATGGATATATGTTCAAATCACAGTTGAAATGCTGCCGAATTTTCTATAGGTTAGTTGACTTGACAATGTCTAATTTGGTAAACTGTAGGATGCCTACCATCGGATTAGGGAGGAGGAGTACCCGGACTTACCTCCCGGCACTGTACCTCCCAATGACGTCTAGTTGTGGTAGCGTAGTGTCGGAGGACGGCGTAAGGGCCGAATTTTTGGATGGGGGACCAGTCAGGATCCCTATTATGATATGACCGGTGATTCAGGTGCCAGTTCGAGCGGGAGCATGCGCGACCGTCGCGATGAGGAGGTATGTTTGTCAAATGCTGTTTAACATTGTTAATCATATGTTTGTTAAATGTTGTCTGACAATGTTCTATATATGTTTGTCAAATGTTGAATTTCAGTTGGAGGAGCTGAGGCAGAGGTTAGAGAGAGAGGAAGCAGAGAGGATCCGGTTGCAGGAGCGACTACAGAGAGAGGAAGCAGAGAGGATCTGGATGCAGGAGCGAATGGATAAGGATGAAGCAGAGAAGAGACAGATGCATGAACGAATGACACAGTTTAACGCGTTCATGATCAAGTTTAACAATCAGCACCCCTTTCCCCCTCCGTAGGATTACGTTTATGTATTTATAGATATTTTGAACAGTTTAAGACTTAGTAATATTTAAAAATTGGCAGGTTTTGTATAGGATAAAAACTGGAAAATTTTAATTTTTAATTATTTAAAAAAAAATTAAATTACCGACGGATTATCCGTCGGAAAATATTTTTTAATTTAATTTTTATTTAATAAAAATCCGTCGGAAATCCGTCGCTAAATCCTTTGGAATTAATCCGTCGGTGAATAGCCGTCGGTAATCCGTCGCTAAAAGTCGACCGTCGGTGATCCGTCGGAAATAACCCACGCCGTCGGTAACCGTCGGAGATTCGTCGAAAAATTAAACCGTCGGTGATCCGTCGGTAATATCCGTCGGTGACCCGTCGGTGATCTGAACGCCGACCACCTTTTTACCGACGGATTCATCCGTCGGTGATAAGCCTCTGTTTTGTAGTGTCTGTCATATTAATGGGAACATACCTGCCATATTGACAAAGATGCTCTCAGACTGTTTTTGATCAAGAAGAGACAATAACTTGTTAATTTGATCCTCGGTAAGAGATGTTGAAGTATTTTGATTACAGCTAGAGGTGTCTGTGGAACAGGCATTGTTCGAAGAAGGTTTGAAAGATTGACTGGTTTTAGATTTAGCAAATTGAAAATCCTTAGGGAAACCAATTAACTTGTAGCATATTTCTATAGTATGCCGAGTTACTCCACAATGCTTGCAAAGAAGAGGAGATTTTCCACCTCTTCTTATTTTCATTAGCTTTTCCAAAAAATACAGTATTCTGACCCTTAGTATCAGAAGATCGAGTCACACCGTGGTATGATTCTTCTCTTGATACTAAAGAAAAAACAGTTTTGACCGTAGGGAGAGGGTCCGTTGTCAAAATATTACAACGTATTTGAATGTAAGTATCATCTAGTGTAAGACCCTAAAAATAGGGATAACAAAAATCCGAAAAAAACGGACATGAGGTATATAAATTTGCCATAGCAAGAGCCTCCCAAAAAATGGAGAGATATACAAACCTGTTTAACTACAGTTGTAATTTAACGGACAATAAATAACAACCAACTAATCTAATTTCTATAACTAGAAAAGAGATTACAAAAAGGGTGTCATCTATAAACCCAACGGTCTTCTCCAAAAAGTATAAATACGTCCATGTGCAAATCCTCAAGCTCTCACCCAAAGCAACTAAGCCTGCTTAGGACCGGCGCCGCTAGAACCTGAGATACACATCGACACCAACAAGTGTTAGGCCAAAAATCCTAGTGAGTTGAACAATAATAAGTATGCATGAACAGTTACAATTCTTATCAGCAGTTAACCGAAGTTCAACAAATGTGGAGTCAATAGGGGAGATCCATAGCACCAATCAAGTTCCACCCAAAGAGTCGATATACCTTGATGCCATCTAACAAGAGGCACCCGAAAAGGCCCGACACATCCGAGGACTACAACTAAGGAAATTCCCCGAATGGCAGAGGTCTAGGCATATACCATCACGGTGGCGCCCAATACTACATCCTTCTAGTGTCTACTGACTTGGTTCGTCTAACATAATGCATATAGGAGGTATTGAGGTATATTTCAACCAAACATATATCAATACCAACCATGGGTACAATGTTACCATCCAATGCCATGTAAAGTCTAACATAAGACTCAATTGACAATATAGTCATTTTGTAGATATAATATCACCAAAGAACATTTCAACTAGAAATCATCCTATACCAAGTCATGTATACATGTTCCATATCAAGTTACTCATAGAGTGTATACATAAGAAAAACCCCAACCCTTGCACAAATAGGGTAAATCATGGCATGACACTTGTAAACATATTTCTCACATATTTTCATAAGAAATCCATCAAATAGTTGGATACATGAAGATGAATATTTTGAGCAAATGTACCAAAACAAGAACAAGTAATAGATTATGATGTGTATCTAGTTTTAACAAAAGTTTAGTAAACTCACAATCTAGGTTTTGAACCAAAACCTAGAAAAGATGAAACCCTAGAAGTTGAAGATGAGACTTGGAGATGAGAAGTTGAACTTGAGAAACCCTAGTGAATGCTTCCTTGATGATAATAAATGCAAGTGTGAAGATCCAACCACCAAGATGAGTTGTATTTATGAGGGTTAGGGTTTTGAGAGAAGGAAATGGGTTTGGAGGTTCCAAAATCGCCAAAGAGAAGAGAGGGTTTGAGAGAAAATGAGGTTAAAATCTGATAAAAACTCATTTATGGCCCTGCACCCCGTCGACGATAGTGCGCCGCGATAGTGACAATGTCACTATCGCGAGTCACAATCGTGAAGACCCAAAGGCACTCGCGGTACAAACCATGCGAGAGTGCCCGACGATAGTGACAATGTCACTATCGCGAACCCCCCCACTCTTGGTACATTCTCCGCGAGAGTGACTGGCGATAGTGACAATGTCACCATCGCGTGTCACAATCGCGCCACACTCTCCTCAGCCCAAAAATGCAATCTGACACGATCACGAACGCGAGGTTTAAACGGTTAAGATGGTAAATCATTATATACAACATTTAAATATAACAACGATCATCAAATGCATATAAAAGTTCACATTCTCATATAGTCATAACTTAACGAAACAAAAGAGGAGAATTACTTACCTTATAAGTTTCCGGGTGTTACAATCCTCCCCACCTAATTGGGATTTCGTCCCCAAAATCTCATCCTAATTAAACAAATGAGGGTATCGTTTCTTCATATCATCCTCAGACTCCCAAGTAGTGTTAGCACCCCGATGGTGCTTCCATTGAACTTTTACCATGACCACATCTTTGTGCCGCAATTTCTTCACTTTCGATTCTAAAATCGCCTCCGGCTCTTCCACACAACGGTTTCCATTATCCACCCTAATCTCCGTCAAGGGAATCACGCTCTCCTCCTTGGCTAGACATTTCCGAAGGTAACACACGTGAAACGTAGGATGTATCCCATCCATCTCCGGCGGCAAGTCCAAACGGTAAGCTTGTAATCCAATTCTTTCTAGAATCACGAAGGGTCCAAGGAAACGAGGACTAAGCTTCCCGCGCTTCCCGAAACGGATAATCCCTTTCCATGGCGACACTTTTAGCATAACCCGATCGCCCACTTGAAACTCGACCGGTCTTCTCTTCTTGTCCGCATAGCTCTTTTGTCGGTCTTGCGCCGCCTTTAGCCTCTCACGAATCTCTTTCACTTTGTATGCCGTTTCTTGAACAATTTCCGGTCCGACGAATTGCTTTTCACCCGCCTCGAGCCAACAAACCGGTGTTCTGCACTTGTGTTCGTACAAAGCGTCAAACAGTGCCATTCCGATACTAGAATGGTAACTGTTGTATGTGAACTCTACCAAAGGTAGGTGTGAGTCCCAACTTCCTCCGAAATCTATCACACACGACCTCAACATATCTTCTAATGTCTGGATCGTCCTCTCGCTTTGACCATACGTTTGAGGATGATACGCCGTGCTCAAATTCATTCTAGTGCCCAACTCTTTCTGTAAGCTCACCCAAAAGTTCGATGTGAAGCGACTATCCCGATCCGATACTATAGATTGAGGAACTCCATGCCTCGACACCACCTCATCAATATAAAGTTTAGCCAATTTCTCCATTGGCAAAGTCTCCCGCATTGCAAGGAAATGCGCACTCTTGGTCAACCGGTCAACAATTACCCAAATGGTGTCGTGTCCGTGCAAGGTCTTCGGTAGTTTCATCACGAAATCCATGGTGATGTTATCCCACTTCCACTCGGGGATGGACAACGGTTGCAAACTTCCATACGACCTTTAATGTTCCGCCTTGACTTGGAGGCACGTGACGCACCTCTCCACATAACTAGCCACATCTAGCTTCATCACCGGCCACCAATAATTCAACTTTAAGTCTCTATACATCTTGGTGCTACCGGGATGTATAGAATATTTCGACTTATGCGCTTCTTCGATAAGTAGATCACGGTTTCCCTCAATCTTCGGCACCCAAATTCACCCTTGAAAGATCTTGAGTCCACGACCATCTTCCGTTAAGAGTTCCTTTTGCTTTTACATGACTTCGGCTTTGAGGTTCTCTTCTTTAAGTGCTTCCACTTGACTCGTCCTTAAACGTTCCAACAAACTCGATACCATATCAATTCTTGTAAGGGACATCTTGACACCACTATCATGACTCCTTCGACTCAATGCATCCGCCACCACATTAGCCTTACCGGGATGATAGAGTAGGTCACAATCGTAGTCCTTCAAAAGTTCAAGCCATCTTCTTTGCCGCATGTTGAGTTCTTTCTGATCGAAGATGTACTTAAGACTCTTGTGATCCGTGAAAAGAGTACACTTTGTCCCATACAAGTAATGTCGCCACAACTTCAATGCAAAAACCACCGCCGCTAATTCCAAATCATGAGTCGGATAATTCTTCTCATGATCCTTTAGTTGTCGCGACGCATAGGCTATCACATTTCCCCGTTGCATCGCACCTGAGGCCCATCTTGGAAGCATCTCTATACACCACGAAGTCATCCGATCCCTCGGGTAGGGATAAGATAGGAGCTTCGCATAACTTCTTCTTGAGCGTTTGGAAAGCTCGCTCTTGTACATCGGTCCAACGAAACTTGATGTTCTTTCTTGTGAGAGCGGTAAGTGGCGTGGCTATTTTGGAGAAATATTGAATGAAACGTCTGTAATAGCCTGCCAATCCCAAGAAACTTTGAATCTCCGTCGGACTTGTTGGAGGCTCCCAACTCATCATTTCCTCGATCTTTGGCGGATCTACCTTTACTCCGTCTTTAGATAACACATGCCCCAAGAATTGCACCTCTTGGAGCCAGAATTCGCACTTGGAGAATTTGGCAAACAACTTCTCCCTCCTTAGGAATTCTAACACCTCCCGCAAATGTTTCCCATGCTCGGACTCATCCCGTGAATAAATTAAAATATCATCGATGAAGACGATCACAGATTTATCTAAGAATGGGCGACACACGCGGTTCATCAAATCCATAAATACGGTCGGAGTGTTGGTTAAGCCGAAAGGCATCACCAAGAACTCATAGTGAATGTATCGCGTCCGGAAAGCCGTCTTCAGAAGGTCTTCCTTCTTCACTCTCACTTGATGATAACCGGATCAGAGATCAATCTTTGAGAAACATCCCGTGTCTTGCAATTGATCAAAGAGATCGTCGATACGAGGTATAAGGTACTTGTTCTTCACCGTAACCTTGTTAAGCTCTCGGTAGTCGATACACATCCGCATAGATCCGTCCTTCTTCTTCACGAACAACACCGGTGCTCCCCAAGGTGACGAACTCGGTCGGATGAAGCCCTTCTCCAACAACTCTTGAAGTTGCGTCATCATTTCTTTCATTTCCGTCGGGGCTAATCGATAGGCAACACGGGCTATCGGAACCGCTCCCAGAGTGAGGTCGATTTGCAACTCCACTTGCCGTTCCGGCGGTAACCCGGGTAAGTCTTCAGGAAAGACGTCCGGGTAATCTTGCACAACCTTCACATCCTCCACCGACTTCTTCTCCTTCTTCGCGTCCACCACATAAGTAAGGTACGAAGGGTAACCCTTCGCTAGAAACTTGTGTGCCTTAAGAGAGGAAATGATAGGATTACTCCTCTTCCCTTTTTCCCCGTATATGGTAACCACACCATTTTCCGGCAAAGGAATTTGGATCATCTTTTTGGAGCAAAAGATGTCCGCCTTATGCCTCATCAACCAATCCATGCCTATAACCACATTGAACCCCCTATAGCCATAGGTAACAAGTCTACCCCAACAGGATTACCATCAATCTCTAAAGTGCAATCACAAAATCGGTCTCGAATGATCACTTGATCTCCATTAGCTATTTTTACTACTAGCGCATCGGGAAGGACACTAACAGGAGTGGTGAATTGCTTACAGAAAACATCCGATACAAATGAACACGTAGCACCCGAATCAAACAAAACGTGAGAAGACAAGGAGTTTACTAGGAACGTACCCGAAACAACATCAGCGGTCTCCTTTGCCTCCTCGGTAGTCATCCGGAAAGCTCTGCTTGGTACCCTTAGTGGTTGCTCGACTCTAGCCGTCGATCCCTCACAATTTCCACCGTTGCCCCCGACTAACTTAGGGCAATCCTTCTTCATGTGCCCCGACTCTCGACATTCAAAACACACCAGTCCCCGGATAGGACACTCTCGAGTTATGTGGCCCTTTTTGCCACACTTGGCACACCCTACCGGACCCGAGTAAGTTCTTGTAACACATGGGCCTTGTGATTGGTCTTGCACTTGTGGCACCACCGATCCTCCCGACGATGGTCACCTGCTCTCCCGCTTACAAACGGTCTTGATTGAGGAACTGGCCCAGATGGCCCTTCCCATTTTCGTTTCTCCCCAAGTTGCTTCTTTTCCTCTTTCTCCGCAAGCATGTCATCCTCAATAAGCAAGGACTCTTCGATGACCTCTTGTAATGTCAACCCTCTAGCATTTCTCACCGCCGTCCTCATCTCGGCCGGTAACCCTTGTTGATAATCTTTGATCTTTGACTTCTCATCGGGAACCAGATGTCCCACAAAATTCAATTTATCCAAGAAAAGTTTGGAGTAACCTGCAGTGGATAGAGTACCCTTCTTCAAGTCCCTAAACTCCTGTTTCAGTTTGTCCAACGACCTTTCGCTATAGTACTTATCCATGATCTTTTCCTTGAAAACCGGCCAAGTTAGCTTGGCCAAGACCTCGGGAGTAAGGGCGGATCGAGTGAGATTCCACCAAATCAAAGCCTCTCCCCGAAGTAGTTGAGAAGCGAACTTGACCCGTTGAGAGGTGTCACATTCACTAGACTCGAAGACCATCTCCACATCTTTGAGCCAATACATGCAAGCAGCCGGGTTATCGGAACCCGCAAACTCTTTCGGGTTGCACCCTAGAAACGCCTTGTAGGTTCACCCCTTGGTCTTCGTCTTGTTCCCGTTATCCGCCGGTTCTTCAACAGTCACAACAACCGGTCCACCCGACCCCATGATGACGTTCTCCGCCATAGTCTACAGTTGTCGGTGACTTGCGCCCAAATCTTCCAAAAGCTTCATGAAAAACTCTTGTTGTTGAGCCATGGCCGAATTCATGGCTAGCATCATACTGTCCCTGATCCGGGTCTCTATAGTTACCTCTTCCATGATGGCATTGTTAGCCGTGAGATTCACTTGCAGAATCTGTTCGGGTCCCCCTCCCAAGATATTAGGCCTGGGAGGAACCACGGAGGTATTGACCACATGAGGTTGGTCAGCAGTAGATACTATCTCTATGCGCCTCTCCGGCGAGCTCGGTACCCTACTCCGAGTGTTTACCATTGAAATCTGCCACATATATACGAGAAAGAGATTGAGAAGAGGCTAAGCGAGTTAAACTCATTGTACGTACTAATACCTTCATCATTTATCATAACAATAGTAAACCAAGTATGCTCACGTAACAATGCATTCATAATAGCAGTAGCTAAGTGAAATTATGAACGAACCATACCCGAGAATTCTTGTCACCATTATCACAACTTTCAATTAAAGTAATTCCGTAATCCTAACGCTCTCCCCACCTAGGATTTCTACCCCAAGTGGACAGTGAAACTATAAAGTCTAAAGCTTAAGTCTAGATATGCTAAAATAATAACTAGTTCACTTAAACTAAAGCTCTGATACCAACTTGTAACACCCTAAAAATAGGGATAACAAAAATCCGAAAAAAACGGACATGAGGTATATAAATTTGCCATAGCAAGAGCTTCCCAAAAATGGGGAAATATACAAATCTGTTTAATTACAGTTGTAATTTAATGGACAATAAATAACAACTAACTAATCTAATTTCTATAACTAGAAAAGAGATTACAAAAAGGGTGTCATCTATAAACCCGCGCCGCTAGAACCTGAGATACACATCGACACCAACAAGTGTTAAGCCAAAAAGCCTAGTGAGTTGAACAATAATAAGTATGCATGAACAGTTACAATTCTTATCAGCAGTTAACCGAAGTTCAACAAATATGGAGTCAATAGGGGAGACCCATAGCACCAATCAAGTTCCACCCAAAGAGTCGATATACCTTGATGCCAACTAACAAGAGGCACCGAAAGGCCTGGCACATCCGAGGACTACAACTAAGGAAATTCCTCGAATGACGGAGGTCTAGGCACATACCATCACGGTGGCGCCCAAGACTACATCCTTCTAGTGTCTACTGACTTGGTTCTTCCAACATAATGCATATAAAAGGTCTTGAGGTATATTTCAACCAAATATATATCAATACCAACCATGGGTACAATGTTACCGTCCAATGCCATGTAAAGTCTAACAAAAGACTCAATTGACAATATAGTCATTTTGTAGATATAATATCACCAAAGAACATTTCAACTAGAAATCATCCTATACCAAGTCATGTACACATGTTCCATATCAAGTTACTCATAGAGTGTATACATAAGGAAAACCCCAACCCTTGCACAAATAGGGTAAATCATGGCATGACACTTGTAAACATACTTCTCACATATTTTCATAAGAAATCCATCAAATAGTTGGATACATGAAGATGAATATTTTGAGCAAATGTACCAAAACAAGAACAAGTAACAAATTATGATGTGTATCTAGTTTTAACAAAAGTTTAGTAAACTCACAATCTAGGTTTTGAACCAAAACCTAGAAAAGATGAAACCCTAGAAGTTGAAGATGAGACTTGGAGATGAGAAGTTGAACTTGAGAAACCCTAGTGAATGCTTCCTTGTTGATAATAAATACAAGTGTGAAGATCCAACCACCAAGATGAGTTGTATTTATGAGGGTTAGGGTTTTGAGAGAAGGAAATGGGTTTGGAGGTTCCAAAATCGCCAAAGAGAAGAGAGGGTTTGAGAGAAAATGAGGTTAAAATCTGATGAAAACTCATTTATGGCCCTGCACCCCGACGATGATAGTGCGCCGCGATAGTCACAATGTCACTATCGCGAGTCACAATCGCGAACACCCAAAGGCACTCGCGGTACAAACCACGCGAGAGTGCCCGACGATAGTGACAATGTCACTATCGCGAGTCACAATAGCGAAACCCCCCCTCACTCTCGGTACATTCTCCACGAGAGTGACTGGCGATAGTGACAATGTCGCTATCGCATGTCACAATCGCGCCACACTCTCCTCAGCCCAAAAATGTAGTCTGACATGATCACGAACGCGAGGTTTAAACGGTTAAGATGGTAAATCATTATATACAACATTTAAATATAACAACAATCATCAAATGCATATAAAAGCTCACATTCTCATATAGTCATAATTTAACGAAACAAAAGAGGAGAATTACTTACCTTATAAGTTTTCGGGTGTTACATCCAGTCCCATCAAGAACTGCATAAGTTTTATCAATTGATTGTGTTTAGAGAAATCGTGAACAACATTGCAAGTGCATGAAGGCAGTTTGATTAACACATCAAACTGCTTCCACAAGGCATTTAACTTTTGATAATTGTTGGAGACAGGAGCTCCATTTTGAGAACGAGAATTATATTTCTGATGTAAATTGAAAGTAACAGAACCACAATTTTATCGTAGGTTTCTTTTAATTGAAGCCAAATTTCAGAGGCAACGCTTGAAAAAACTTGACTAACAAACAAATCATCTGAAACAGAGTTAAGGATCCAAGAGAAAATGATAGAGTTGCATCTATCCCACTGTTTCCCTAGAACATCATTATCAGTAGAGCGAACAACAGAACCATCAATGAAACCAAGTTTATTCTTAGTTTCTAAAACAAGAATCATAGCATACGACCAAACCTTGTAATTATCCGTACCAGTGAGTTTTATAGTTAAAATAGAGGCTCCCGAGGTATCACTAGGATGGAGGTAAAGAGGATCAATTAACCGAGGCCTGGCCCACTGAAAGCCCGACCCGACCCTGTAGAAAACCGGTTCACAACCCGAAATACCATACCGGTCTAGCATTTTGGAAGTTTTGGCGGTCCGGCTTACGCCCGGTTCATGGCCCGGCCCGGTCCAATTCAAGGGTTTAAAAAACCTATCCGTTATATAGTTGTCTTATAGCCGTTTTTGACCGTTTTTTAGTTTCTACCCCCCAAACCCCTATAAATACTTGTATTGATTATGGAGTTAGACACCAACTTACAAAACACAAAAAACACATACAATTCTCATTTCTCGCTATATTCGTTTCTCGCAAGTTCTAGTATAATATCTCTAGTTATTTACTCTCTACTCTCAAAATGGCCGAACAAAATTACCAAGTTGTTTTCGAGCATGGACGAAAAACATCGACCGCCTTGATGATAAATAATACGGCTATTGAACGACTGGAAAAGTATGGAACTCTTGAAGACTACAATCCAGAGTACAATCCACACAATTACAATCAATGGGGATGGGGTGAGGGTGGGAGTTCGGGAGCGGGACCTTTGGGTTCTTAGAATTGATGTATCATTGTATTGTAACTTAAAATTATAAATAAAACGTATTTTTAAAGTGTATTTTAGTGATCAAATTCAATTTTTATTTTTTAAAGTTTAGTAATCGATATAATTGAGTTTTTAAAAGTTTATTAATTGATATAATTAAACCTATTTTTTAAAGTTTATTATATACTTAATTATTATATAAAGAAATTAATTTTAAAATAAACATGGCTCGATTCATGGCCAGGTTTTTGGCCCGACTCGGACCGGTTTTCTAAGGACCGCTTTTCCCACCATTAACCGGGCCACCGATATTTGGGTGAAGCCTGGCCCGAAGCGCGCTTGGCCCGGTTCTTGACTTTACTATTTGGGCCCGAAGCCCGTTTTGGCTCGACTCGGCTCGGCCCGAGCCCGTTTTGGCCTGGTCCGGCTTGGCCCGAGCCTGATATTTGGCCATCACTAGCTCCAGTCATGGTGATAGATCAGGAGAAGAAACAAAGAACCACACACAAGGACAACTCCAAGCAGCTTGAAGACATGATTCCTTGCCACTCGAAAGGTGGTAGGTTAGGTCAACTACTCGGACGTCCAAAACAGAAGTAAAAAAGCACACAAGAGAATTGAAGATAGAACTTACAGTGGTGGGAAGATCAAGGGATAAGGAGGAACAAACTTACAAATGAATCCTTAGATAAGGGCGTAGCGGAATGGATGAGAAAAGGATCTGGAACCTCAATGATGGATCCAGAATAAGAGAACGAAAACCAAACCACAAGTTGTTTACAGAAACAAAAAACCTGGACAGACAGGTAACCAATGGATAGCTCCAAAGGTACTCAAATTATAGACAAGAAGAAAAGAACAATCAAGAAGGAAATAACAGAAGTAGACACAAACACAACCGTATCCTTTAAAGACTTTGTACGACAAAAAACTTAGACAGGGTCTACGGACCAGATCTGAAGGTTACAAAAAATGTACAAGAACAATCAACAAATAGGAGTTATTGACTCCTTAATGAATCGACCAGATGACGATAAGAAAAAAACAAATCTTGATTCACCTCACTGGAATCACTCTAAAAAACCAACAAGTAAAAAGAAAATGAGACTTAGACAACCAAACAAAACTAAGCTAAAGTAAGTTGAGAAGATCTCGATGAAAATCTTGAACCAAGATTTATCATACGGGAGATCAACGAACACTTGTTACAGATAAACCGGACCTAAGAAAAATGGTTAGATCTAGCTTCATACAAGTATTAAAGGGTTGTTGACAAAACAAATCTTGGACAAGATCTAGAACAGTCAGATCCGAGAAACGACAGGTCAAAAAAAATCCTCTTAAAGAACAAAATACCGAAGGAAAAAGTAGTGCAACAGATGATTAAACAATCCACTGAACTAGATCTAAATGGATCATATCCATGGATGAAAGTTCGAGAGTTTTCTATGTGAAACACACAGGAAAATACACGAACTAGAGAAGAGATTATTGACTAAACAACCTCTGAATAAGATCTACAACGATCAGATCCAAGAGATGATGGTCAAAACACAAGAAAAAAGAATACGAAATAGAGAAGAGATTGTTGACTAAACAACCTCTGGACAAGATCTACAATGATCAGATCCAAGAGATGAAGGTCAAAAACAAAGAAAAACTGATAGAGATATGAGAAAATCAAATCCAGAAGATGAAAGGTTGAAACACCACGATTTTGAATTTTTTTTCCAAGTAATAACCGTACAAAAACAGGTAATAAAGAGATTTGAAAGAATGAAAAAAATGAAACATCACATAGAGGACGTCACAACGTCTGAAAGTAAAGAGTGAGGGTTTTACCATTGTTGTAGGCGATGGTCGCCTGAGAAGCAACGAAGGGCACATCCTTGCTTTGATACCATCTTCAAATGTACAACAAGGTATATTACAAAGACTAATACTACTGTAAACAAAGCATCTTCAAGAGATTTAAAGATGTATATTAACAAAACCCTAATCTTAGAGAGAGAGTTTAAGATAATACAAAAATATTTGAGAGAAAATACAATGAGCTGAATCAGTGATTCACGGCTCAACTCAATGTTTATATATTTCTTCTAAATTGCACATTAGTCCCTACTCCTCAACTACTTGCTCTGCTACCCTCCAGAATTCACCAAATGTGAGGCACAATCCATCTGCCCTTCTACTTTCAGCACTTTTACAGCTTTGACCCTAAACTTCTAGAAATACCACAAAAACAGATTAAGTTAGAAAAGATGACAAGATTGGTTTAGAATATGCTTATCTTTTTACAATGTTGTTTCATAGATCAAAATGTTCATGCATGTTTTGTGTATGAAAAAGAACATGAAAATACGTTTATACATGAAAGATACATGACATATATATTTGTAATTACAGACAAGAACAAAACATATGAAACCATGGGCGGATCCATGGTTTGTTGGTAGGGGGCCTAGGCCCCCAACAACCCCACTATTTTTTTAATAAAAGAACTATAAAAATATGAAAGTTATAAATCTTGAGCCAATGAACGGGTTAGTCAATCATGAGTACGAGTTTGTGATCGAACGTGAGCTCGAGCTTGGTAAATCAAAAAAAATTCTATTCGAGCCTAGTATAATATTTTCGAGCTTGAAAAACCTACTATTCATTAAGTTATTTTTATCTGGTAAAAAATAACTAGAAATCGAACCAAATAATTTATCTTTATTTGGTAACTGAACCGTTTAAGCAGAACAACGAAAACCCTAAACCTTTTTGGTCTAGATGAATTATTCAGTTTTGAAATTGTTTCGACACCATTAAGCGTGCTCCCAACTATAAAAGTTTTTGGATCCGCGCACCACTGTATGAAACGATATGAATCATAGCCTAATATGAAATATATATATCGAATGGTTTTTGTTATATGGTTTAGTGGGTTTATATTTGATCTTGGGTGTATGTATGTGTGTCATGAGAATTAGATGTTATTTGAAGTATATAATAAATTGTACAATAGGTTTGCATGTTTAGGGTGTAGCACAAAAATGGTATTCAATTAGTCTGAGTCTGGGGTAAAGTAAAGCAAGTGTGTTTGTACATGTAAGAGAAGAGTAGCGAAGAGAGTGGGGGGAAAGGAATCACATCACTATCTGTTCAACCCGTCCTCGCCGGGGAAGCAAAATAAATATAACTGACCTTCCTATATAAAATATATAAATAAATAAATACACATTCTTTATAATTGATTATTTTTGAATTTATTTATCTCCTTAATTCGTGTGTGTGTGTGTGGTTGTGTATTCGTTCTCTTTGCTGTTTTGATTATTGGGTGTCTGTGTCTGTGTGTGATAGAGAGTGAAGGAAGGTGGGGAAGTTGTTTTTTCTTTAGCTACTGTCATTTTCAGATACATACTATCGAGGAATTGAACACCACCCCACCTCCTTTTCATCTCTTTCAGGAATTCCAACTTTTACTTTATTTGTTTCTAATTCAATGGCTCTCCCCTAATCCCTTTTTTCCATCATATCTACGTACTTCTCTCTATCTCCATCACTTTCAGTTGGGTTTTCAGCCTTTCTTGGAAGTCTTCTTTCTTAGCTTTCTACAAATCTTATTGTTCTTTTTTCTGTATGTTGGTGATTGCCTTTGTTCTATCTCTTCTCCTTTCTTAATTAGTATATATCTGTCTATCAATTATTTGATTGATCAAGAAAAGATCAGTGTTGAAGCAATCCCACCTGATCAGAGAGAACTATATAATATATAGATATATATATATATATATATATAATTAAAGAAATCATCCTCCTCTCATAGACAAAGAAAATGCCCTTTGAAGGGATCTCCATAGAACCACAACCATCAGCTTCAACCCCACTTCCTGATCTCTCTCTCCAAATTAGCCCTCCAAACACTTGTTCAATTCACAAAGAAAACACTTCACAGAAAAAAACTTACATCGAGCATTCCTTACCAGCTTATTCATCAAGGAGTCTTGCACCGTCTTTAACTGAAATAGATCAATATCACCCACAAAACCTTTTTCATCCTCCTCCTCCTCCTCCTAATCATAACCACCATCGAATCTACAATCAACCACCTATCAACGGTGATTCATTCCTTGATGCATCCAAATGTAATTTGAAACCGATCAAGGGGATTCCGGTGTATCACAACCGACAATTTCCCTTCCTACCTAATTTGGACGAGAAAGATCTAAAGACGATGTGTCTCATGTATCCATCTTCCACCTCTTCTGCTGCTTTCCCTAATTATTTTGGAAATCACATGCCGTTTTTAAACCCTACACCTCCTCGTGGGTCTTCATCATCAGGTTACAGTGAGGCAAGATTCAGCAGGTCGTATCAACTCCAGCACCACAAGTATGGTGGTGGAGTAGGGCCAACTTCACATGAAGTCTCACATGGTATGATAAGATCAAAATCTGTTGCAAGTAAGAGGAGTATGAGGGCACCCAGGATGCGATGGACTAGCACCCTTCACTCGCGCTTTGTTCACGCAGTTGAGCTTCTTGGTGGCCATGAAAGTAAAAAATTGTTCCCTAGCTAGCTAGATTTAGTTACAGGCATATATGTAGGTAACTCATAATTAATTAAAGTGATTGAATTTTGAGGGTTTATGTTTTAATTAAATTTGTTCAGGGGCAACACCTAAATCAGTTTTGGAGCTCATGGATGTCAAAGATCTAACACTAGCTCATGTCAAAAGTCATTTACAGGTATCCTCTCTCTCTCTCTCTCTCTCTCTCTCTCTCTCTCTCTCTCTCTCTCTCTCTCTCTCTCTCTAAGCTCTAAGTGGAGTGGAGTGACTCACTGGGGTTAAAAGAACAGTTAGTCACGGAGGGGAAAAGATAAGATCTCCCCCTAGCTAGCTAGCTCATGTAAATTAAGAGGTATCCTTATTTCTCTATCCCTATAAGTGGATAGAGTGATGAGATAAGAAAGTAAATTAATGATAACAGTAAAAATTAAGCATTATTATTCAATTCAATAATAATAACAACAGTCATGATAACGGCCCAATGAATTCACCATAATTAATTAAAAAACACACACACACACACTAACTGTAAGTCAATTCATCTTTTTCTTGTTTACCTTTTTTCCTTGTTTGTTTACTGCATTTTTTGTCACTTTTGCTATAATTGTATCAATGATTTTGCAGATGTATAGAACTGTTAAAACAACTGACAAACCTGCAGCTTCGTCAGGTATTCTATTACACATGAGTTAATTAATTAAGAGGGGTTGGATGGCACCACCACCTTAATTATTTTTATCATATATGTATATATATTCCCATTAAAAAAAGTTCAATATATATATATATATATATAGCTTCATTACCAAATCAAATTAAAGCTTATAGTGATTACTTTAATTAATTACTCCTTGTATTAATTAATTAAAATCGAAGGGCAATCTGATGATGGATCTGGAGAAGATGATAGCTCCACTATGGGAAGTGGAAATCAACACCACCCTAATTCCTCATCTGCTACCACTACCCTCTGGAGCAATTCTTCAAGGTAATTCGTTTCTTCTAATTGTGTACATGCATGTACTCAATAATATATACATATATATTCTTTCACTAATTAATTAACTTTGCATGATATTTTGGACATAGAAATGGAAAAACCCCAGAGAGTATATATATATATATATATATATATATATATATATATATATTCAATCCAACCATTTTTGAAGAATAAAAGTCTCCTGTGGCAACCTTAATTAATTCGCTTTTTGTATTTTTTATTTTCTTTTGTTAGATTTCTTCCTTTTTCTTTCTAGGGCTCAAGATTTCACTTGGGTATAGTTTAGTTGGTGTTGGAGAAGCTAATTAAAAGGAAAAGAAAATAAAGCTACTATATATAACACACAGTCTCGTTAGTTGTTTATCAGAAGCTAGATAAAGCAGTCAACTTTTTCTTTTTCTTTTAGAACTTTCTAACACTATTTTATAATGGGAAAATGTTTCTCAAGATTATTAAACTATTAATCACAGGTTTCAAACTATTGATCACAGGTTTCTTTATTTTCAAGTCCTTAATTCACCAATAAAAATAAAAGGAAACTCATCAAACTATGGTGTCGTTTGTTTTTTAAGAGGTTTAAAGTCTGAAGTCTTATTTTAGTTATGATTAATAAGAGGTTGTGTGTAAAAATGTCTGAATGATTCAGACTTAAGAGGTTTTTTTAAAAAACAAACAAGCCCTATATATGCAAATAGGGTTTTCTTACATTACACCCGACCAAAACTTTCAATAGTAATAAATTATGATACCTGATTTGTATTTATTTGGTAGTTAAAATATAAATAGCTAAAATTTTTAGTGCTTCATTGAAAAACAAATATATTTTATATGGTCAAGACATCAAAAACTAAACTTGGAAAAAAAAAGTCCCTTATTTAACAAATTGCTAGCGATCCGTGAGATGTAGGGGTGAGACACAATAGGGACAGATATATAGGGGTGAAAACAATAGGGACACGGACAAGGACAAGGCAACGGATGGCAACATGGGTAGAGGTACTTGATAACGACGATAGGGATATATAGAGACAAGGCAAGGATGCGGTAAGCGGTTGATATATATAGGGGCAACGATGGGGTGGCAGAGGCGGGAGGCTTGAATTAAGGTTGTAATTTTCACAACCTTTAGAGTTTTGGGATGATTTTCATTTAGTGATTTTGAATCTTGGAAATGAATTGAAAATACAATAGCAATTTTATAATTACCGCGGCCATTTTGGTTGAATATGACGTAAATAGTCCTCATTTGATATATAGTTGGATATATATGGTCTTAGTTTAATAACTGAAAGTTTGGTGGTCTCTGTATAAGGTATTAATTACCACGCACGGATCTGAAAACCATATAATTAAATGCTTAATAGTACTATAACATACAAAACTTGTTCACAAGAAAGTATTCTACCACATTTTAATTAGTGCCAGAGATCCAAAAGCCATATCAAATTAATATGGTAAAAAAAATTATCATCTGATAATGATGTAAGTAATAGAGAAATGTAATATTCAAAAGGTATCTCCAATCCATTGGTGGAAGATGAAGTTCTGTACTATAAGGTATAAAAATCAGTTTTTTTGAAGGTCAATCAGTCGATTAAGTAGATCGTCAGTTCATGTCTAGTATTGACTAACCCTTTTATCATATAGATGGGTACATCGAGGCTAGAAGCTACCAACACTTTATATATATATATATATATAGAGAGAGAGAGAGAGAGAGAAAGAGAGAGAGAGGGAGGGAGGTTTTAGGAAAAAACTCAAAAAAATAAAAAACTGAAGAACACCCTGGTAGCATTTAATCTAGACGATATATATACACTTGTACATATAAGTAATTTGTAACATGCACGCATACATCCAAAAAAACAACTTAATTATTTGTATGCACCACTAATAACTCTAGTTAGAGCATCTCCAATGCACAAGTGTTTCATAGTTTTTTACTATTACAAAAAGTTTTTTAAAAGGTTTTGAGTAAACTATGATTTTCGTCCCTGTGGTTTGATACTTATAACGATTTTCATCTCTGATTTTTTAAAACTGCTTTTTCCATCCCTATGGTTTCTATTTGTTTTCATTTTTATCTCTTCATTCAACTTTATTAAAATTAAATGTTAACTCATCCAAAATGTGAATAAGAAAATTGCATATTTGGTCTTTGTGATATATAAATTTTACAATTTTATCCTTAAAATTATCTAGTTTACATTTTTTTTACTTTTTCTTTATTTACTGTATTTTATCATGACATTTATTTTTCTATTAATTATATTATATATTTTCATAATTATTATAACTTTAATTATAAAAATAATTAAACAATTTCATTAAAATTACTGATAAACACATGATATTTTTTTCAAAGTTTTAAGTTTAAATCTCCTAAAATTAATAATTTTTTTTATCTATTGATTTATTAAAGCTTTTTATTTATTTTAAATTACCACTGGAAAAAGTTTAATAAAATTCGAGAAAAAAATAGTCTTATTTTATAACAACCGGTTATATTTTTGTTAAATGCACTTTACTCCCACTATTTTAAATTTTCATTTAAACTTTATTTTTATTAATTAATAAAATTTATTTAATATTTAAATTAAACATACAATACATACACACACACACACACATATATATATATATATATATATATCAAGGTTTTAAATAAAATGAGATTTAAGGTTTGTGTTTGACGCCAGGTTAATTCTATGGCACGTCATGGTCCAATGCATGATTTTTGTAACTCAATATTGAAATCTTTTTATCTTTTTATTGTCTTATTATTTGTTTTTAATATATAACCTAATTTAAAATGTGCAATATCGTTATCTCATTGAATAATAGTAGAAAACAAATGTTTATATTTATAACGTTATATATATTTTCCCCCACAAGTCACACCTCATATTATTTAGAACATTGATATATATATATATATATATATATACCACAAGGACCAAATATGTAATTTTCTTTTTCACTTTTTGGATGAATTAATATTTAGTTTTAATAAAGTTGGATGGAGGGACGAAAATGAAAGCAAATATAAACCACTGGGATGAAAAAAACAGTTTTGAAATATCAGGGATGAAAATCGTTATAGACATCAAACCATATGGACGAAAATCGTAGTTTACTCAAAGGTTTTTCTACATTAGAGTGAAAAACATTTTGGTAAAAATATTGATGTACACCAACCCATTATTACATTAGCTATTTGGTAAAAAAATGTTGATATGAAAGGTTTTTGATAAAAAAAAAATTAATAAAAATATATGTGATAAAGATAAAAAAATGATTAAATGGCTTAAGCATTCTAGATGCTGGTACTACATATATATATAGGTTTTGAAAAGCATGGTGACCACACATTAAAAGAGTTGGCGGTTTATATTTTGAAGCCCATAAATGTATCATCATATATATATATATATATATATATACATTATTGATTGACTTGTCATATGTGTAGTGTACTACTACTTTATTCAGTAAATGAATAATGTACTCTTCTCATGTATTACTAAAGTACTGTTTGGTCAATCAAAATATTACTTTAAACATTTTCAACCATTTTTTATTTATTTTGTAACATTTTTTTTTTCTATTTTGATTTGGTTTTAACTTGGGAAACCTATTTTCAAGAATGATTCTTGGATTACTATTTAATACAATAAAGTCCAATAATCTTTTTTTTTTTTTGGAAAGTATTTCTTGATTACAAAATTATAAGAATTCATTTTCTATTGATTGAAAGTTAAGAGTTTTTTTTATTCTTAATCACACAAAAAATATAATATGTTAACTTTATTGCCTCAAATACTTGTCTAAAATGTAGATTTAAAAGTAAGTTCTTTAAAATAGAAAATGAAGTAAAGTTACATTCAATTTTAATATAATTTACTTAAAAAACAATTATTAAATTTTTAATTATCGTACTTTTAATTTGACTATAAAGTTACTATTTGATATTGTTAGAATGTATAAAGAACGTCAAAGGATATTTAACAATACAATCACAATACTTTTACTTAATTGGTTTGCAGAAAGTTTAACACGGTTAAAATTAATGAATGTAGAATATTGATTTTTTTTTAATTTATTTATTTAAGAGTTAATTGCAAATTTCATCCATATACTTTGCTGAAATTAATGATTAAGGTCACTACAAATAATTGTCAAAGATACAGTGCCCTCCAATTTCTATTTGACAATGAATTGAGTCCCTCTTGCTAACCGTTATTAAAAAGTCTGTTAGATTGGGGACGTTTTAGTCTTTTAATGTTTTTCTTTCATTTTGTTTAAAAAAAAAAGTTGAAAAATGCATGTTATATTATACTCCCTCCGTCCCAAAATAAGTGTCCACAATTGACTTGACACACAGTTTTAGACATACATAATTATTACCTCTTTTTTGTATCAAATGACATCTTTACCCTTATTTAATGTTTTTATTTGTTCACAACTCTTATGTATTTGTACATTAATTAAGGGTAAATGTGAGAATTTAGCTATCTACTTTTTGAAAGTAGACACTTATTTTGGGACAAACATAAATAGAAATGTAGACACTTATTTTGGGACGGAGGGAGTAATACAATATACTATTTTTATAATATATAGAATAAATAACGTTTTTTGTCTTTGTGAAAAAATGTGGATTTTGTCCATGCGGTTTCAAAATTGGGGTTTTCGTATCTATGCTTTGCAGTTCATCGCTATTTTGTCCCTGAGCCTAGCACCTACCTTTAACTATGAGAACAATAAATATAAATCATAAGGACGAAAGTAGAAATAATTTTTTAATTATAAGGACGAAGACAACGATAAATTGTAAAGCACATGGATGAAAATCGAACAACAATGATGAAAATAGTAAAATTTTCAACAAACCATATGTAGGGACGAAAAACATAATTTACTCTAAAATATAATACATAATTATAGTTAATATTTTTTTCTGTTATATATATATATACCTACCCCCCACACACAGATATATATATATACCTACCCCCCCACACACACAGAGTTACCATTTATGTTAACCCACCAACTCCGACAACGTCAATATCTAGCAGTCAACCCTTCATTCACCCACAACATACACATATCTGCCATCATCACACACTTCTTTGTTGACAAACTCCTCAACACCTTCCCCCTTCTCCCACCGTAAACAATACACACATACACAGAAAGAGCATGCATACACACACACAACAGGAAAACATGCAATCTCGAGTTGTTAACAGTAACCATACACAAACTAACCTTTTTACTAGAAAAGACATACAACAACATACATGCACACACATAAACGATAAACAGGGAGGGGAAGAGGATCCCCATCTCCAGCATGCATTGTGTGTGTGGGTGAGATGACGTTTTATGTGTTCGATACATAAACACATGCACACACACATATATAGGGGATGTGTATGTGTTAATAGATATTTATTTTGTACGTGTTGTGTGTGTAAGAGTATGTTGTATGTGTGATATATATATATATATATATATATATATATATATTAGCATAGATATGTGGTGTTTGTGTGTGTGTGTTGTGTTGTCTTTATGTGTTGTATGTATTATATATATGTGGGTTGCAGGTGTGTGAGTTTAACCGATAGGGGGGGGGGGGGGGGGGGGGGGGGAAGGAATCTTAACGTGGAGGGAATTGGGGACGCCTAGATGGAAAAGTCTGATATAACAACCCAAAACCAACAATTGGATAAATAAGGCATTATAACCCAAATGGTCTCGAAATATACCAAAATACATCAATCCCAACTCAAGGTTCGGAGCGGATATACACATCCACAACTGAGATTTACAATAAGTCTAATGGTAAACTACAAGCCTATGCTAAACATGTCTCTTCTACGGTATCACCCCCTTTCTTTTTCCCTTTGCATTAACTCCCAACTATACTATTTACGTGAAAATTGTTTTAAGTTTGAAAAGCGAGGGTTAAACCATAAGGTCAAGTGAATTCCCTCTCAAAAGACAGTTTAAACAGTTCTGAAAAGAACATAGTATCTACCATGAAGGCCCAACAATAACACATAGGCATTTAACACAAAACACGGGTCTTTGCACAGTGTTCATAGCCAACCATCACCTCACTGTGATTTCACAATCGGGGCCCCAATAGATCCCCATGGCCCCTAGTAGATGCCAATCCAATTTGTACATGAAACGAATTCAAGGCACACGATATGGGATTTCGAAATCACAAGGTACCTTAATCCCACTATGCAACCCAAAACCAACACCAAATCATAATATCATGATATAAATCACATTCGATGATGTTTATTCAAATATAAACAAGTTCAAATAAACATTTATTCGTGCATCCATAATTGAAATTCATGTCAAAACGCTGAAACCATGATCAGAGTTTAGAAAACATTTATAAACATTCCACGTACGTAAAAATGTTTAAGGGAACTCACCTGAGGTCCGATACACCACCACACGTCTTATAAGTCACTTAGGATCAAACCGAAACCTGAATTAGATGACATAGGAACAATATTAAACCATCTAAATCATCTTAAAACTAGGGGTGTCAAAAATAACCGAATAACCCGTCCGAACCGAATGAAATTTGGGTTAAACAGTTTCGGGTTATTCGATTTTCGGGTTAAACGGTTCGGTTAGCCGAATAAAGATCCTTATTCGGTTCGGTTTTCGGTTAATTTTTTCCTAATTCGGTTAAACCGAATAACCCGAATAACACATTCGACTAATATTTTATATATTGCATGTTTATAAAAAATAAACCTAAGACATGTTATACTATTATTATTTTACATATTTTATTGATATATAATGTTTTTTATTGGGAGTAGATAATGTTTCTTTATTAGGTTACATTTTATGCTTGAATACATCGTCGTATGAAGAAAAATAATGTCATATGATGGAAATAGGTTTTGATAGATGGTGTATTTTACTTAATATAAGTCAATTGTTGAGTAATAATGTATGACACAATTATATATTATAAGCAACGAACACTTGATTTGAAAACAGTATTTGAGCAAATGTCCAACGAAAAAATATAAATCCTTATTCGGTTTAACCCGTTACCGAACCGAATAACCCGAAACCGAATAAACCGAAACCGATTAAACCGAACCTTATTTGGTTTGGTTATTGGTTAGTTTTTAAAAAGTTTGAAAACCGATTAAACCGAACCGAATAAACCGAAAACCGATTTAACCGACCGAATAACACCCCTACTTAAAACCATCCACTTCAAACCCCCAGACAAACCACTAATCGATGCCTCGAACCTAGCTCCAAACGTGAAACGAAGAAAAATCGAAAACATGCTTGGCAGTGACCAATGCGACTTTCATGCGACCAAACTCGCATGGAGATCGCATTGTCCACTGGTTTCTGCACGAGAATTGCAGCTCCCAAACTTTCCCAACATGGTTTTAAGCCCCAAAATCGATAGAATCAACGTTCTAAACCACTTTAAACAATGTCCTAACATCAAAACCACATTTAATCCAACCAAAAATCCATCTCTTAATACCACATTTAAAACAAAAACATAAACACTTGACATTCTTGAAGCTACCATTGAAATGGTGAGTTTTTTTTTCTCAAATAACAACTAGGAACCAACAAGAACAATTCCAAATCAATAATCCATTGAGATTTTAATTCCAATAACTCCAAGGAATTAGGAATCCTCATCTAAAATCCAAATCCCCAAAAAGGAGAGGGTTTCTAGATAGAGTTCAGACCACCATTGATATTGGCACTAAGCTAGAAGGGAAGAAGATTTCCATAAAGTTGAAGATGACAATTTCTTCACTTGAATACCTCAATCCTTCACCAAGTTCAAGAGAGTCCCGACTCTTTCTCTCCCAATTCTCCATCCGTCACCTGCACAAAAATGAAAAGGAAAGAAGGTTTGCTCCCCTAATTCTCTTATTTTCATAATCAGCCCTTACAAAAGAGATCATCTTACACCACACTCATAAGACTTCCATAAATGTTAAATAAGCAATATAAGGGTTATTACAACATCTCCCCCTTAAATGAATTTTGTCCCGGAATTCCATTGGTGAGCAAAGGCGGAAGTTTGTATCTAATTCCGGGTTCTACTTCCCAAGTTGTGTCTTGACCTTTATGGAATCTCCATCGGACCTCTACGAGACCAATTTCTTTATTTCTCCACTTTTTGAACCTACGACCCATAATCGCCTTTGGCTCCTTGACATAATTAAATTTCTCATCAATCTTTCTTTATTGAAAAGACATTATGATATCGACTTCCGGCAAACACTCCCTTAAATTAGATACATGAAAGTATGGTGAATATCTCAATGTTCCTCGGGTAAGTCTAACTTGCAAGCCACTTCTCCCCTGATGCATCTTTACGTTTGGAAAATTTCTAGAGAATTAAAACATGGCCAACCTCATCATTTCTCCATAAAGATCCTTTTCTCCTACTTGAATAATCCTCCAACCAACAAAATGTATACCTCCAAATTACCACACTTTCGCTGAACAATTCTGATTAAAATCATAAAAACACGATATCCCTCAAAATCTCCCCTCAATTAACTACAACTTTCTTATGCCGGATAATTCGTAAAATATGCTTGTAACTTTCCCGATCAACTGTACCAGATATTTTCCGTTTCGTCCACACACTTGGACTCACAGTTTTAAAACGCATCTAAATTTAGGGATTCACCCACAACTTCACTTCCTTAAAGGAAATTTTTTTACTGAAGTTAATGCCACAATAACATGAATTCCAACTAAACATAAGAACCACACAATTTATCAACTTCACACAAGGTCATCCTTGAACTTCACTTCCAGGATCACTGATACGAACTTCGTTATTAATCAACACACAATTCTCAATAACACCACCAATATGACTTGCGCCAACACTAAAAGCAAATTGTCCTACAACACAACATCGATCACTAATCTTTTGATGATAAACAATTCAACTGCACTTTGCACACGACCATAATATCATTCCCACTTATTCTTTTTAATAAATACATATATACACATATATACCTTCCACAATTCCATCGCCTGAATATTCCACCAATAAGCCGAGACAGTCCCAAAACACATACTCGAATTCTACTGAATCCATCCATAATCCTTCAATTTCCTAATTAGTTATGAGTTATCTTGCCTTACAAAAGGAGCGACACTTTCTCACAAAACTAGCTTAATTGCACAACATTAAACACAATGCTCACTCGGAATGTCTAGCATGACGTTACTTACTCAAATCCGTCGGTCTTTCACTCCGAACATCACGTCTAACTAGTTTTACCATGCCTTCTCGAAAACATAAAACACATACTTCCAAAGAAAGGCTTACTAACAGGTGCAAGCTTTAGACTAACTACACGAATAGATTTTCCAACACCTTAACTATAGCGTACACAATAATCCTTTTCTCATACCCTCATGAGGAGTTCATATACCCGTGAAATGATAAGTTTTAAACATAACCCCACATTTTTCTGTATCATCTGACAAAATTTTTACTTTCAGTTTGTCTACTTATCCGGCATACCATTTTCACTTTCTCGCGCTAGTACGAAGCACTGACCACCCATCATTACTTGGTCAGTTTTCGATCAACCCAAACGTTGTAATCACACATTTACAATATTATGCCCAAAAATACCATGCATTTCTCTCTCTCCAAACAGTGTTGGCCTATCCACTAGAATTTCTTTATACCCAAGGAATACTTCAAGATTATGAATAAAAAATTATATCTACTACAAAACACCACAAACTAATCAAATATGACATTTTCATCCAATTGGAATAGATAAACTCAACCAAAAGTTCAACGCAACCGAGAAGAACCCAGTTTCTTCTTTCAGGTCTTCACCAATTACCACCCAACCTTTTGTTCTCAAAATAGCAATATCATAACCTTATCTCAAAATCCATACACCTCAATCAAGCATACTTTCCACTTTTGAATGCCTCACCAGAAATTCCCAAACCAGGATTCACACCTCCACTTATCCAATATTACAACACAAATTTACTACTTAAACATAATGGCAACCCATTATTACGTCAATAACTTACATGTCAACTTTGGCATAAAATGCCATTAGCTTATTCACACAACTATCGCACCACATTACAATCGACATTTTCACATTCCATCTACATATACAATAGACACCGCCTTCTTTACACCAACCGTAACACCAATATAGATGGTATAAAGTCATATCACGACTTAGTTTCTTCGAATTTAGGTGAACCACAAAATCATAACCACCTACTTCACTTATATAAGTTCCAGATTCTTGTCAGCTCATCGTGATCTACTAGAAACAAGTTCAGGTAGTCCAAAAGATAAGGTGCTCTCCCTTGCAGATCAATGCAATCGATGCCCACTCACTTCAACTGTGTTATATGCTTCTTTCCCATACAGATCACCAAACCACATAGGAAATCACCTATCCAAACTAACAATCTTCCGCTTTCAAAACACCCACATAATCTGGTCCAGCATAATGCCAAGTATACATCTATCCCCGAACGACCCCTTACATCCTTGTATAACCTTAGTAAAATGACCATACCAGAGTTATTGCTCGAATTCTCAGTTACCCGACAACGACCTCAAAACTGGACATTTAAACAGTCGTTGACTTCAACATGAACAGTTAAAATGGTGATGCTTCATCGATTTCTCCAATAAACAAGGATACCCTTCAAAACCTACATCTTCCAACGCATCATGACTAACTTTCAACCCACACAGTTCTCACTTGCTAAAGGCATAAGACTTTCTTTGTATGTAGTCTTACTACAAGACCATCTTAATACTCAACCTCGACTCCGATAACATTTCATCACAATATTACGGTGCTGCTTATTAACACGCTACTATTAGAAGCATCTTGGAAACTTCTAACTTCACCCTAGACATAACCATACAAAAACAATCACACCCCACCGAACAAGAGTCTATGCTACAATAATAAGAACGCTACCAATTTCAATGTATGAGATTTCCATTATCCACCGCCCTTCTCTAACGAGAACACCAAATTCATAATTCGACCATAAGCGACTCAACCGACGAATTGCAACTCTCGAAACCTTTCCTTAACCTTAATTGCAATAGTCTATGTGGCCCAGCGAGTTCCTAGCCTTCATGCAAGACGACACAATGATTTATATCATTTTGCACATTTGAAAAAACCAATAAGTATGACACCATGAAACGAATTTAAGTATGCATGACACAACACCATTATAGTTGAATAGTCAAGCATAGCGATCGCAAGGATCACTCACAAGTAATCCTCGTAAAGAAACACAACCCTGTCCATTCAAATCAGTTTCAACAACAACGAAGCTGTATACAATGAAAGTCTTCTCATGCGATTATAATTTTTTTTAGGTGAAATCACTTACATTGAGTGAGTCAGCCGACTCTCACACTCATGGATGTGACAACAATATGCCCATACCAGTTCCAATTATAAAAACTATACAATTGACCGATATAATGACTTCCACAATAAAGGTTAACTAAAATGAAAGAGATGAAATAGCTTACCAATTAATGAGTTCAAAATTTCCATTATGCAACGTAAATAAGTTTGCAATTTTCCCCTAAAACATAGACTACACGCTTGCATGTGTCTATCTAATTTCCAAAGCAAGAAACCAACATGCAAATAAATACTTTTGATATGCAGTGACTTATGCAGTTCATTTAAAACATAATGCATGGAACTCATTTTACATTTGAAGGTTATTCACTCAAACAAGGTTAGACATTTTGCATTCCTATCAATTTCTCATTGGCCTACCGTTTTTGACCAAATGTCAGGTTTCCCATCCTTGCAACAACTTTGGTGCAAGTTTTTCCCAACATACTCTTTTTCCCATACTACACAGTTTCCAAATTGATCATCAGTTTGCAAATTTTACCGTTTTAAACCTTGACTTGAATAGACCAATAAACGATCATTCTTTTTTCCTTCAATCCTTACCCCATACTTCAAATCAACACTGATATCTTTCCTCCATTATCCTTGCGGCCCTATTGCTTGACTAAAGAGTCAAAGGGCTCATTACCTTTGCTCGATCTTGAGTTGAAGTTCTAAAGACCCAAACACAATCCTTTCCCCGTATACCAATTAATCGATATATCAAAATCCAGAAATGGAGACTCACTACAAATTAGGAGCATACTCTTAACCAATTCTACTTCCCTTTTGATCCCAAAAAGTTCTTTAGTTGGATCTCTAACATCTCGGGCAAATTCCTTCCCGAAGGTATTAATAGTTACACCAAAAATGATCTCACAGAACACACCTAAACCCTTGCTAATCATTTGCATGACTTGAACTTAATACATACTACCACGTTAATTGATCGTCTCAACAATAGTAATTAAGAACGCCCATGCACCTATAAATTCATAATGACATTGGCCATAAGCGATTTTGAATTTACCTTAAATGAGGGTTTTCGATACTATCATCGTGATTCTCAATGATCGAGGTCTTTCCTAAAGGCTTCCTATATCCCAGTTGCGATTCCATATCTTACAGTTTAAGTTTAGGACCATCTGGTCATCTAAATCTCTTAAACTATTGCTCTGGTACCATTTGTAACAACCCAAAACCAACAATTGGATAAACAAGGCATAATAACGCAAATGGTCCTGAAATATACCAAAATACATCAATACCAACTCAAGGTTCGCAGCGGATATACACATCCACAACTGATATTTATAGCAAGTCTAATGGTGAAGTACAAGTCTCTGTTAAACCATGCCTCTTCTACGACATCACCCCTTTCTCTTTTCCCTTTGCATGAACCCCCAACTATACTCTTTACTTGAAAATGGTTTTAAGTTTGAAAAACGAGGGTTAGACCACAAGGTCTAGTGAATTCCTCTCAAAAGATAGTTAAAACAGTTTTCAAAAGAACATAGTATCCACCATGAAGGCGCAACAATAACACATAGGCATTTAACACAAAACATAGGTCTTTGCACAGTATTCATAGCCAACCATCACATCACCGTGATGTCCATAATCGGGGCCCCATTAGATCCCCACCGCCCCTAATAGATGCTAATCCAATGTGTACATGAAACAAATTCAAGGTACATGGTATAGAATTTCGAAATCCCAAGGTACCTTAATCCCATTGTGCAACCCAAAAACAACATCAAATCATAATATCATGATATAAACCACATTCGACAATGTTTATTAAAAAATAAACAAGTTCAAATAAATATTTATTCATACATCCATAATTGCAATTAAAACGATGAAACCATTAATAGAGTTTAGAAAACATTTATAAACATTCCACGTACGTAAAAAGGTTTAAAGGAACTCACCTGAGGTCCTATACACCACCACACGTGTTATAAGTCAGTTAGGATCAAACTGAACACCTGAATTAGACGACATAGGAATGATATTAAACCATCTAAATCATCTTAAAACCATACACTTCAAACCCCAAGACAAACCCCAAATTGATGCCTCGAACGTTGCTCCAAACGAGAAACGAAGCAAAATAAAAAACGTACATGGCAGTGAACAATGCGACTTTCATGGGACCAAACTCTCATGGAGGTCTCATTCTCGACTGCTTTGCCCTGCACGAGAATTCCAACATAAAACCTTAAGGCCTCTTGTAATCAAACCTTCCCAAATTGGTTTTAAGCTCCAAAATTGATATAATCAACGTTCTAAACCATTTTAAACCATCAAAACCACATTTAATCATACCAAAAATCCACCTCTTAATCCCACATTTAAAACAAAAACATTAACCCTTGACATTCTTGAAGCTACCATGGAAATAGTGAGGGGTTCTTTTCTCAAAGAACAACAAGGAACCAACAAGAACAATTCCATATCAATAATCCATCGAGATTTTCAATCCAATAACCCCAAGTAATTAGGAATCTTGATCTCAAATCCAAATCCTCAAAAAGAAGAGGGTTTCTAGATAGAGTTCAAACCTCTATTGATTGTGGCACTAAGCTAGAAGGGAAGAAGATTATCTTAAGGTTGAAGATGATGATTTATTCACTTTATTACCTCCATCCTTCACCAAGTTCAAGAGAGTCCCGACTCTTTCTCTCCCAATTCTCTAGTTGTCACAGGCACAAAAATGAGAAGGAAAGAGGATTTGCTCCCCTTTATTCTCTTATTTTCATAATCAAACCTTACAAAAGAGATCATCTTACACCACACCCATAAGACTTCCATAATTGCTAAATAAGCAAGATAAGGGTTATTACAGTCATGTAGGAAGGAGGCTGGAGCTGTGGCCAAACGGCGATCGTGGCTCACTGGCTGGGGAAATCGGGGATAAGTGGTGGTAGTTTTAAGTAGGGGAGTTGGTCAAATCACATACTTTTATGAGTTTTACATATTTATTTTTAATTAATAGTTGAAACAAAAATATAAAAAGAGTGAAATGCTCTTCAATAACATGATTTTTTTAACGGGATTAGTAAGAGGGGTCTAATTCGTTGTAAAAATGAAATTAGAGGGCCTTATTTTATTAAAAATCTTTATAGCAGGTAATCATTAATTTCAGTAAACCGCAATGACGAAAATTTGCATTTAAATGATATCAATTGTTAAGAATAATAATTTCTATGTTTACATTTTCATGAGTTAGTCCAACTTGTTTGGAATTCATTTTTAGTTTAAACATTAATTGTTGATATTCACTATTATTAATTAAGTTTTGAAACCAAGTAGTATTAATTAGTTAATTCTCAGCAATGGAGATGCATGGCCCGAGGCAAACCCTATTGATCTCCAAAGACCCTCATCTACCTTGTCACCATGGACTACCAGTCGACGACATGCTGTTGAGGTATTAATGCATCAAGCAACTACATCTATATTTTAAGCTTAGAAATCGTTTTATTTTGTGGATTGGATAAAACGTGACATAGTTAGATAACTAGCGATCGATCCTCATACATTAAATTTGTGATTCCAGGAATATGATTCTATGAAGCTAAAGAGCTACTTAGGATCCAGTATAAATCAAAGAAAACCAAACTTAGAGTTTACCTTGGGGAGGCCAGATTGGGTTCTAAATGAAGGCGATTGATCTCGGGTTCTTGCTCTATCTCTATCGTTTTGCATATTCAACATTTCAGGTTCAAATGAGAAGTTAAACATTTTTGCAAGAAGGCGAGAAATGTGATATCATATATGATAGACAAGCTTAATCATATATGATTAAACACATGTTACATTGGCAATACATAGACGTTTAATCATATATGATTAAACACACCCACACGTCGTGTAATCATATATGATATCACACTTCTCGCCTTCTCGAAAAATGTTTAACTTCTCGCATGATCCTTCCTCTCTCTATATATATGTGAGTATAGTAGTAAAGAAACAAGAGGATGCAGAGGAAGAGGAATTGAAGAACATTTAATTAAGAAGCTATGCCTTTTCTACTAATTACGAACCATACATATAGTATTTATAGCATGCTAATTAATTTATTTGCTTCTTCAAAGTCTTCTCTCGATCGATCTACCAAGGTTACATATATTTTGCAACCTGTTTTTTTTTTCTTTTTCTCTTTTTCTTATCGTTATGTCTCTTATACAATTGTACACACACACACACACACACACACACACACACACATATATATATATATATATAGGGGCAGGTTCATACGAGAAGGTAAACATTTTGCGAGAAGGCGAGAAGTGTTTAATCATATATGATACACAAGCTTAATCATATATGATTAAACACATGTTATATTGGCAATACATAGACGTTTAATCATATATAATTAAGCACGCCCACAGGCCGTGTAATCATATATGATATCACACTTCTCGCCTTCTCGCAAAATGTTTAACTTCTCGCATGATCCTTCATATATATATATATATATATATATATATAGGGTTGGTTTCCTTTACAAACCAATCAATTCTAATAAACTTTACAAACTAAAATCTACCAATCACATAATTTCTTTTTTTATTTTTCATTTTTATATGCATTTAACATGTAGAGGGTATTTTAGGGCTTTTAACATATTTTTTAGATATACTATTTTATTTTTTGTAACCATTCGTGGAAAAAAAATCATTTCGTCGGAGATTGGCATCTTGGTCTCGGACGACAGGAACATGAAACCAAAATCATGAACCCATAAACATGAAGACAAAATCATGAACCCAGATAAAATAGGTTTGGTTCTATTGAAGAATAAAATAGAAAGGGGAGGAACAGAGATATACTTTGTTGAAACCATGTTTTCATGAAACCCCTCTTCGTCGAAACCGGTCTCCGTCGAAACCCATCTTTCATGAAAGCCATCTCCGTCAAAACACATCTTCATGAAACCCATCTTCTCGAAACCGATCTCCGTCGAAACCCATCTTCATGAAAGTCATCTCCGTAAAAAAACACATCTTCATGAAACCGTTCTCCGTTGAAACCCATTTTCAAGAAGGTTGATACATAACTATTTTATCTCTGTGTATACAAACCACAAGGACAATAACCACAAAGAGGGGGAACATGGGAGATAGATGTAGAGGAGATTAGTCCGAGATGGCAGTAGATGAGATCGGTAGAGAAGGGAGACAAATGGAATGGGTGGGGAGGCGGAGATGGTGAACGGGTAACGCCCAGAATTCTCGGTACGATTCTTGCATCATACTTTATATCTTATTGTCCCTCGTGCATCAATTTTGTGTACCGTATGTCTTAGTATTCGTTTGTACCTGTCGGGATCTGATTCGTATTCAAAAAAACTGAAAATTTGGAGCCCGAGAGGTTTGGGTGACAGTGCCACGCGACAGTGACATGGTCACTGTCGCCAGTGTCACAATCGCCAGCAACAAACAGGGCACGGTACAAGTGGAGCCACAGTTTATGGCGATTATGCCCAGATCACTGTCACGGTGGCAATATCGCGACAAGTGTACCGCAAGCCCCTCTTAGCGGGCGGTGATTATGCCAGGGGCATAATTGCGAGACAATGTCGCGGTTGGGTGCAGGGCCTTAATTAGGTCGATTCCAGCCTCTTCGCTCATTTACCACTTTCTCCCATTAATACTTCAAACCATAGGTACCTTTGCACATTTATTACATAGATTTCAAGAGTTCTTCCATCAATCACTTCAAGAATTGTCAACCTAGAGTCCAAGATCAAGGAAGCTTCCATCTCTAGACGGTTCTTGGTTTCTAGGGTTTCCTTAGACCAAGCTTTGTGAGTCTATCTTCTCTAAATAAATTATATATATGTTTATGAAAAACCATTTCCTTACCTTACTAAAACTATTACATTATATTTTCTTCTTATTTGAGTTGGGTGGACTAATGGGTCAAACCTAGGGTTTCACATTATTGGAATATTTTGGGATATAGAGTTGCAATACATGTATATATTTGTGTATGTATGATGTTTACTTGAAGGTTATGGATTATTGGAACTCGAATGGGTAAGGTGATTTATTTTTATTTATAAATAAGGGAGTAAGGTTGAAAATCCATAAAAATCATATCCATCATTGGTACCTTTGTATATGGATTAACATTTTACTAGTCTTGCTTTTGGGTAAGCCATATTGTGTGAAATGATGGTATTATGGTGATTTGAGGTATCATGTGTTAGCATAAGGAAGAATGAGGTTTGCATGTCGTGTGTTATTAGTAGATGCAAATTGTTATGTTAGTAAATTATGAAGCTTTGGGAATGGTGAGGTTCCAAGGTAAAGATCCATGGATAGGGTTGAACTTGGTAAACCTTTGGGGTAAAGACTTGGATAGGGTTGAACTTGGTAAACCTTTGGGGTAAAGACTTGGATAGAGTTGAACCCATATTTATATTGAACTAAAGATTCATGGATAGAGTTGATGTTCTAACGGCTAAAGATTCATGAATAGAGTTGGCACCGGTAAATAACCATTCCGATTAAGTAATCCATAGGAGTTCTAGCCTACTTTTGTATTCCGTCACAACCTATGGTGGAACGGGTCTCCCCCGTCTTGCATAATGTTTAACCATTGGAATATTCATTTATTATTTATCATTATATTTATTATTAAATGTTCACCAATGTAATGTACTTCTTTGCACCAATACTTTGGATGCTCTCACTAGGCTCCAAGCCTAACACTTGTTTGTTTTGGTGTACATCTCAGCTTTCGTTAGTGGTGGGGTGGCGCAACCTTGTGCGGATAGTTGGGTCAACTTTTGGGAATATAGCATTTGGCGAGATATAGAGCGTGCATTATACTTGTCGATATTTTGGGAAATGATGACGACACCCAATTATAATCTAAATTAGAATATTTTAGATTAAGTAGGTTGTCGGTCCTCGCTCCATTTCATTTCTGAATTGTAAACGCTTATACTCTTCCCCTTTATGGGATGATGTCATTTTATGAAGTTTTATTTCATATCAAATGTCCCAGGTTAAAATCCCCTCAACTTATAGACATTATATTGCGAAAATTTTAAATTTTAATTTCACTCAATTTTTAGGGTGTTACAAGTTGGTATCAGAGCATTAGTTTAAGTGAACTAGGCATGAACGTAAGATGTCTAGACTTAAGCTAGAGTTATTAGTTATGATTTGTGACGATTGGATAGAAATACTAAGATAGGATGGTCTTAGAGTCGACGGAATTGCATGAATTAAGAATTATGATGATGGTAACGAGAATCCTTGGGTATGGTATGTTCATAATTGCACTTAGCTAATGTCATTATGAATATATTGTTACGTGAGCATGCTTGATTTACTAATGTCATGATGATTGATGGATGTATTAGTACGTTTT
The DNA here is from genome assembly GCA_023525745.1 of Arctium lappa. Lineage (NCBI taxonomy): Eukaryota > Viridiplantae > Streptophyta > Magnoliopsida > Asterales > Asteraceae > Arctium > Arctium lappa. The sequence continues at coordinate 378,968 of CM042062.1, read as the reverse complement.
CTTTTGTGTTTCGATCGAATATCTTATTCTCTCTCGTGCTTGTGTGGTAGCCTTTGTTCTATCATGGTGAATACTCGAAGTCGACCGTTGATCGAAGAGGAAATTCATGAAGATAGCACATCTGATCTAATTCCAGCGGTTAGGGCGGTGAATGTTGTCCCTCCCAATATGCCGTCGATATTTACCGGAGAGGTAGAGCACATACCCATAGTGCATTTGGCATCCTCGAACCCGGTCATTCGAGAGGCAAACCCTCAAGTCGATATGATGGCCAGTGTCATGTAGATGGTGAAGTCAACTATGGAAAAGCAACAAGAGGCATTTATAAAGATGTTGGAGGATAGGGATGCTATTCTCAGGAGGCCGGAGGTAGTTGCTGAGAATGCGGTGGCCGGTTCGGTTGGTACTGAAAATGGGATCAGGACGGAAGAGCACGTGGTTGTCGGTGCTCAGAAGGGGCGGAAAGAGTTGCTCCTACAAAACCTTCCTTTGTAGTAAACCGCTCAAGTTCTCAAGTACTGAAACTGGATCCAGGCGATCGAGCAAGTTTTCGGTTCCAGCGAGTGCGGGGAAGAACAGAAAGTAAGATTCGCCTCCCAAATGCTTAGAGGACTGACACATCGATGGTGGAACGTCACTAGGTCCACCCTCGATGCTATCATTCTTGCCCAATTGTCTTGGGATGCATTTAAGAAGAAAATCATGGAAGAGTATTGCAATGAGAGAGTGATGGATCGGATTGTTGATGAGTTCCGAGTCCTCAAGAAGGATAATATGTCGGTGAGAGATTATTCAAGGAAATTCGTTGAGAACCTTGATCTGGTGAGACATACGACCCCAACTGAAAATGATAAGGTGAAGGCGTATCTGAAAGGGCTGCCAGCGGACATGATGTCCATGGTTTGCAATCCCAAGCCCTCTACTCTCCGTGAGGCCATTGAAGAGGCCAAAATCATGGAGGATGTTTATGCTTAGAGTCGCAAAGAGAGGGTCGGGGCGACCGAGAAGAGAAAATGGGAAGGAAACTCTTTGCCCTCCAAGAAACCACGAGCTTTCAACAACATCAATAGGGGGACCGAGCCTAGGCGGGAAGCTAGGTGGTGACCAAAGTGCACAATCAAACATTTCGGCCCGTGCAACTCTAGCGGGATGAATTGTTTCAAGTGTGGTAAGGCGAGGCATGTACGTGAAATTTGCCCGACCCGAGGGGTCTTATACTATGAATGCAAGGAACCGGGCCACATCTAGAGTGAGTGCCCAAAGTTGAAGGCGGGAGGACCGCAAGGTAAAAAGGAGAACCCTCCAAGGGTGCCGGGGAAGGCTTTCCAGATGACCGCCGATGAGGCGAAGGCTTCATCGAATGTCGTTTCAGGTACGTTTCTTGTCAACTCAGTACCTGCTCTCATATTGTTTGACTCTGGTGCCAGTTTTTCCTTTGTATCCAATTCATTTTGCCGAAACCTTTTCATGTCCACTAGCGCGTTAGATGATTCCTTAGTAGTTGAGATAGCTAACGGCTGTTAAGTAGTGGTTCATGAGTTGTTGCAGGGTTGCACCTTAGAGATTGGGGGGAAGAAGTTCTCAATCGATCTCATGCCAATGACCATTGGAGGATTCAATGTGGGGATCGGAATGGATTGGTTAGCCAAGAATCAAGCTGAAATTCTGTGTGCAAAGAAATTAATTCAAATTCCGACGATCGATGGGGTTGAGGTGGTCGTCTATGGTGAGAGGAGGAAGGGTGACGTACCCATCATCAGAATGGTTAAGGCACGTAGGTGCTTAGTGAAGGGGTGTTCCTCCTTCCTAGCCTATGTGTTGGACGCCAAGATTGAGAAGAAGAAACTCGAGGACGTGGAAGTTGTCAGGATCGAATTCTCAACAAGAATTAATTCTCAGAAACAATATCAAAGAAGTTTGCGGAATAACACTTTGATATTCAATGTAACAGTAATCACAAACAGTAAATATGAAGAACAAACTATAAACTTGTATTGAATAATTGAAATCACAAGATTACACACTCAACCTCAATCTTGAAGAACAGACTTTTTCAAGACGAATTCTACTTCTCTAGAATTAGGATCTATGCCTTGAGGTTGATTTCTCTCTAGAACTTAGAATGAATTATTGATCCTGAAACTATTCTATATCTTCTATACATATACCAAAAAAAAAATTACAATAAATAAACATATCTTCAGTATATCTTCCATGTATATCTCTAAGCATTCCATGAATATCTTCAGTCCATCCAGCGGTTATCCTTTCATGCGAATCTCCATCTTATAAGCAGTATTAATCTTCAGCAGCATTAATCTCTTCTAGCAGCATTAACTACTAAGCAACACTAACTACTAGTAGTACTAACTAGCTAAGCAGTACTAACTTTGTTCAAGCAGCACTAACTTTGACTAGCAGTATTAATTCTACTAGCAGTAGTAATACTCAGCAGTACTAACCTTGAAGTCTTCTAGCAGTAGTAACTCTGAACCAGCAGTATTAACCATACTTAAGCTTTTTTTCAGTTCCCAACAATCTCCCCCTAACTTGACTTTTAGGAAAAGAAGTCAAGTTCTTCAGATACTCTTCAAGATGCTTTCAACACTTCAGATTCAGTTTCCCAAGTTTGGATCTAGGCCCAAACTTTGATTTACAGTTCTTCTCACCACAATCTTGGCCATCTCTGAATCCTTTGTACATACCAGTGTAGCTTTAAGCATCCCTTCTAACTTCTCCTTGCTATGCTCATATATTTTGTCCACTAGGTAGTATTCATGATAACAGTTGTCAATAGTAATCATGTATACTCCACAGTTTTCAAACAGTATCCATTTATCAATCTTCTTGAATATGAACTCATGCTTATGATCTTTAATTCTATAGTTCACTCTTTCTGGATCAAACATCATGCACAAGTATTCCAATGTCACTTTGAGAAGATTCTCTTCAGTACCTTTCAACACAGGTTCATAAAGTTTCATCCCCACTTTGTATAATTCTTCCATATCAGCTCTTGAACAACTTCTGATAACTTTCCCCCATGTTGAATAAGCTTCAAATGAACCATCAGCTCTCTTGATTCTGAAGAAATTCTTTCCATTGTCTCTTAGAATATCCCAGAAGATGATCTCTGGAGCTTGCATATAGATTGGAACAGCCTTCAAAGGTTCCACAATTGTCATGTACGGATCCATACTCTCATCATTTGGCTTACTAGACTGTTCTGGAAGTTGTACTGATTCTGCTATAGGTACCTCTGAATGCTCTGTTGTAGTACCAGTTGTTTCTTCCATTCTGGGCCTTTTAGACTGCTTTTTGGAAGCAATTGTCTTCACCCTTTTTCCAGTTTTGGCTTCAACACCAACACTCTCAGATTCTTCCCTCTTCTCTTCTGCTTTATCTTTTGAGGGTGTGGTCTCCTCAGGGAATGGTTTTTCAATATTCAAGTCATGTCTTTCCTTCATTCTTCTCTCAGCCTGCTCCCTTTGTGCTGAGTCCCCTTGGAGCTTAGCCATTTCCTTTTGATACAACTCTTCAACCTGAGTGTATGCCATGTTGGTGAACATCTCCCCCTTAACACCAATTGCACCTTTCAGGAAATTTATCATTTTTCTTCTTTCCTGATTGGCCAAAAATGTTTTGGAGGGTTGTCTTTTCTGTTTCAGTTGTTGAGTTGGCATCTTTTTAACTGGAAGTTTCTTGGCCTGAGCTGCTGTCTGAGCTGCTTCTTTTAAGCTCTTTTGGTATTCTGCATTTAACTTCTTAGCCATAATCTTTGCAAGTTCTCTATCTTTTTCTGTTTGCAATTGTTCCTCCTTCTCCATTTGGTCTTGAAGTTGTTTTGCTATTGCCTCATCCATTTCAATTTGGGACTTCTTCTTTGCAGGTATTTCAGCTTCACCCATCTTCTCCTTTCCTTTTCCCTTTGACTCTTTTTCCTTTTCTTTCTCCTTTTGTTGACTTCCTCCTTCATTGATAACTACTCCCTTGGCCTTTTGAGTAGCCTTAGGAGTATCATTCTTGGCTTTGATCAAAGTTTCTGCTATCTCCATTTCTTCCACAGAGAGCCCTATTTCTGCTGCTTCAGTTTCTGCTGCTACTTTTACTTCAGCAACATTAACTATTTCTTTTTCAATTTCTTCCTCTGTCTCCCCCTCAACTTCAACTCTCTTTTCAACTGAACTTTCTTTCTCTAATTCTGCCTCTTTCTCCCCCTTGTTGGAAGCATCTTTATTCTTTGACCTCTTCTTTAAGACAAATTGCTTTCTCCTCTTCTTTTGCACTAACCTTGTCACCATTTTCTTTAATTTTGCAATCTGGACTTGTTGTGACATGATCATCAGCTTCATCTCCTCTATGTCTTTTCCTTGTTTTATAACATCTAGGTTGATGTTTCCCATTGTATCCATCAATTCCTGGTAGTTATATCTGTCCTCACCTTCTCTAGAAGTGTTACCCTCTTTTGAAGGATCATTGGATCTTTTAGTAGTGGAAGTCTTCTGCCTAGCAGAAGCACTATCCACCCCCGTGGTTTCTTGGCACCTGGGACCTTTGAATGATTGCTCATTCAAAGTTGCCATGGGGGAGGTCTTATTGATGTTACCACTTTCCTCCTCTATGCTAGCAAGAGTTGTGGCAGCCTCATCACCCATATGCTCTTCCTCCTCCTCAGAGAGCACCTCCTTGGGGTTGGGAGACACCCCTTTGGTTTCCCTATTGATATTCCCTAAAGGAGAATTCTCCCTTAGAGGGCTTAAAGGCTTGGGGGATGATGGTACAAGAAGGGAAGGAGCCTTCTTTACCTGTTTCCTCTTGTATGTTTGGGTGATTGGTGAGGTGGGTTTTTCAAGAAGGGACTGGGGGATAGATTTAGAGTGGGAAGGTTGGGATTGGCTAGCAGTGGGATGGTCTAATGGGGGCCTTGACCCTGCTGCCATACCTTCATTGGTTTGGGACACCACCATCATTGTAGAGAACAATGGGGTGTCAACTCCTTCCGAGTCCCCAGCAGATCTTCTCATATTTGAGAAAACCTTGCCTTTGGGGGGTTTAGGTACATATACCCCAACAGGATGAGGTATATCCGTCAATTCATGAGTAATAACTTCTTGGACAAACCTGGGGTACATAAAGAAGCTCTTTTTGTTTCCCATGTTTGAGACAAAATCACTGAAAATCATTTTAGAAAAGTTGTACTTTCTGGCAGTGGCCAAGCACACCAAAGCATAAGCAATGGTGCTGCTGAACTCACTCCATCCAGTAGTCTTTTTGGAGATACAGTGCATAAGAGTATGGACAAAGAAACGCCATTGGGGTGAAAATTTGGCTTTAGAGAATTTGAAAACACCCAATGGGCCTCCATACCCCATTCTTGTAAGAGAAGAGAACAATTCATCATTTGGGATAGAAGTTATACCAGAGGTATCGTCTAGACGTAGACTGATGCGAATAACTTCTTCAGTAACTGTTAAGGGTTTGTCACACACCCTTGTCTTGATCATTTGCATACCATTCTCAGCAACAATGGTGGCATTAGCCCAGAACTGCCTTTGATGCTCGATATAGATTGTAGGTGGGACAGTAAGAGCATGGGCAATATGGCTTGACTTGAGGAAATCCACAATCTGATGAAATCCTGCAGCTTGCTTTGGCTTTTGTAGCATCGCGATCTCATTGTGTTCATCGATGAAAGCCATGGATGCCATTGATCTTTGCGAAAAACTTTGCCTGAAAGCTTTGAATCTTGAGAGAGAAAGGGTTTAGAGCGCAAGTGAACAGTATGCAAAGAGTCGTTATGAACGTTTAGGCGGGCAAAGGGTATTTATAGTATTCGGGACATAAGCAGTATTAACCTAGAGCAGTAGTAACGGACAAGCAGTATTAACCGCGAGCAATATTAACCGCGAGCAGCATTAACTACTAGCAGTATTAACTAACTAGCAGTATTAACTGTGGGCAGTATTAACTGCGGGCAGTATTAACTGCGAGCAGTATTAACTAACTAGCAGTATTAACCACTAGCAGTATTAATTAACTAGCAGTATTAACTGCGAGCAGTATTAACTAACTAGCAGTATTAACCACTAGCAGTATTAACTAACTAGCAGTATTAACCACTAGCAGTATTAACTAAATAGCAGTATTAACCACTAGCAGTATTAACTAACTTACCTTTTGAAGCTTAAGCTGAATTGAGTACTGCTATGTATGCCCTGCAAAGGAAGATTAGTAACACCAAGAATCTATAATATTCAGGTATTTAACCACTTTTAGAGAGGATGCTTATTCAGAGTTGATCATTCCCACACTTGTTACCAAGAAAGTGAATCTACCCACATCAAAAGCTTTGGTGAATAGATCAGCAAACTGGTTATCAGTATGAACTTTTACAACTTGAATGAGTTTCTTTTCATTACAGTCTCTTATGAAGTGATACCTGATCTCAATGTGCTTTGTCTTAGAGTGCTTGACAGGATTATTCACAATGCTTATAGCACTGCTATTGTCAATAAAGATGGGAGTGTGTAGAAAGGTTACCCCATAGTCCAGCATTTGATTCTGAATCCATAAGACTTGAGAACAGAAACTTGCAGCTTCTATGTACTCTGCCTCTGTTGTAGATGTGGACACTGTGGTTTGTTTCTTGCACTGCCATGAAACTAGTCTAGCACCCAAAAACTGACATCCTCCAAAAGTAGATTTTCTGTCCAAGTTTGCCCCACCTAGATCACTGTCTGAGTATGCTATTAGGTCAAAGGGTGAGTCATGAGGATACCAAAGTCCCAATCTGGGTTGCCCTTTGAGATATCTGAATATCCTCTTAACAACTTGAAAGTGAGATTGCTTTGGCCTAACTTGGAATCTTGCACATACATAGACTGGAAACATTATGTCTGGCCTAGATGCTGTGAGATACATGAGAGAGCCAATCATGGATCTATAATGATGCACATCCATATTCTCCCCCTCAAGATCTGCTGTAATCTGCTTGTGTGTCTCCATAGGTGTGCTGGCAGGTTTTGAATCTGAGAAACCAAACTTGTTTAGGATGTCCTGCACATACTTGGACTGACAGATGAAAATTCCATCTGACTTCTGTTGAACTTGGAGTCCAAGGAAAAAGGTAAGTTCCCCCATAGAACTCATTTTGAACCTTTGATGCATTAGTTCCTCAAACTCCTTGCATATGTTGTCTCTTGTGGATCCAAAGATAATATCATCAACATAGATTTAGACCAGCAAGATATCCTTCTTCTTTCTTTTGATAAATAGAGTCTTATCAATGACTCCTCTTTCAAAGCCATTTTCCAAGAGATAGGATGACAGAGTGTCATACCATGCTCTTGGAGCTTGATGCAGTCCATAAAGCGCTTTCTTCAATTTGTATACCCTGTCTGGATAGCTTGGGTTTTCAAACCCTGGTGGTTGACAGACATATACCTCTTTTTCAATTGAGCCATAGAGAAATGCACTTTTTACATCAATTTGATAGACTTTGAAGTTCATGTAAGAATCATAGGCTAGGAATAATCTGATTGCTTCTATCCTAGCCACAGGTGCAAAGACTTCTTCATAATCTATACCTTCTTCTTGAGTATACCCTTGAGCCACCAGCCTTGCTTTGTTCCTTATGACAATTCCTCTTTCATCTCTCTTGTTCCTGAAAATCCACTTTGTGCCAATTGCTCTATGACCTTTAGGAAGGTCTACTAGATCCCATACATCTTGTAGCTTGAACTGCAACAGTTCTTCTTGCATTGCTTCTATCCAACTGGATTCTTTCATAGCATCATGTGCCTTTTTAGGTTCAAGCTGGGATAGAAAACAAGAAAGCACTGTATGCTGTTGATCTTGCATTTCTTGAAGTCTGCTTTGATGTCTAGTCATCATAGGAGAAGATATATCTCCTATTACCAGCTGTGGAGGATGATTCTTTTGAACTCTGGTGTTATGACTAGGTTCTTCAGTAGGTCCTACCTCTAGATTAGAGTCATTCAACTCAACTGAAGTGTTCTCAGCAGCTACTTCTGATTCTTTATTCTCTTGGGTATCCTCATCTCTACTTTCTTCTTCACTCTGACTTGATCCAGCAGATGGTTCCTTGTCACAGTCTTCAACAGAATCCACTGTGGGTATGGGAAAGATCACAGATTTAGATATACTTTCTTGAACTTGTGTAGTCCCTGATCCTCCACATCCTGAACCTGCATAATCATCACTACTGAAACCAAAAGAGTTAGTTAGTGAATCAATGTCAAATAGCCACTGAGGACCAGACCCAATAGGATTTGGTGTGTTCTCATTGCATTTGACATTGTCACTTTCTTCAATTATTCTAGAAGAAGAGTTAAAAACTCTGTAGGCCTTACTCTGAGATGAATACCCAACAAGAAATCCATCATCTGCCTTGCTATCAAACTTACCTAAGTGAGTTTTGGTATTGAGAATTGTACAAGGACACCCAAATGGTTTGAAGAATCCAATGAAAGGTTTTCTTTTGTTTAACAGCTCATAGGGAGTCTTGTTCTTTTGCTTGACCACTAGAACTCTGTTTTGGACATAACAAGCAATATTAACTGCTTCAGCCCAGAAGGTAATTGGCAGTTTTGAATCAGCCAACAGAGATCTAGCAGCCTCTATTAGAGTCCTATTTCTCCTCTCAGCAACTCCATTCTGTTGAGGAGTCCTAGGGGCACTATATTGTCTCTCAATACCTTTTTCTTCACAAAAGGTGTTTAGATCAAGATTTTTAAACTCAGTCCCATTATCTGATCTAATGATTTTTACTTTTTGATTAGTTTGGTTTTCAATTCTTAGGATAAAGGATTTGATCAGTCCACTTGTCTCATCCTTAGTCCTTAGAAAATATACCCAGGTAAATCTAGAGTAATCATCAACAATAACCAAGCAGTAAGATTTCTTGCCAATACTCATAACATTTGTAGGACCAAACAGATCCATATGCAATAACTGGAGACAAGAAGAAATTGAATTTATCTCTTTGGTCTTATGAGAAGTTTTGTGTTTTTTGCCTTTAAGACATGCAACACAATGATCATCACATGAAAATACTTTTGAAGGTAAACCTCTTACAAGATTGTTTTTGACAAGTTTGTTCATAGTTTTGAAGTTCATGTGACACATCCTTCTGTGCCAAAGAGATGATTCATCTACAGAAGCTTTTGAAACAAGACAATTTAGAGATGAATCACTATCAACATTGTCCATGTCTAGACAATAAACATTGTCCTTTCTTGGAGTTCTAAGTAGTATCAAGCTTTCATCAACTACCTTGAACCCTGGAGCAAGGATTATACACTCAGTATTTGTAAATAATATACTATGTTGTTTGTCACAAACCTGTGATACACTTAACAGGTTGTACTTCAACTGATCAACATAGTAGACATCCTCAAATGTCATCTTACCTTTGGTGACATTACCTTTTCCACTTATCTTACCACCAGTAAGATTATCTCCAAATGCAACATGTCCTCCATTGATATGCTTGAAATCCTGTAAGCATGACATGTTACCTGTCATGTGCCTAGAGCAACCACTATCAACATGCCATATGCTCTTTCCCTTGAGCTGTTGGTTGCCCTGCACATAAAATAAATCCGTTAGTATGAATTAGGAACCCAAGCCAAAGTGGTCTTGGGTACCCCTTTCTCATCAAAATACTTGCATTCTTTCTTGACAAGATTTTTGAACTTTAACTCCTCATTCTTGGAGTACTTTGTCACTATAATAGGCTTGGAAACATTTTTGCTAGAAGTAGTACTGTTTTTAGAAGTATTAACTGCCTTAGCAGCATTTGCATGCTTAGCAGTACTAACCTTGTTAGAAGTAGTAACTGTGTTAGCAGCAGTAACTGTGTTGGCAGTATTAACCTTTGAAGAGGTACTATCAGTATTAGCAGCATTAATATTTTCAGCAGTACTAACACTGGTAGCAGCAGTAATACTTCCAGCAGCACTAACCCTGTCAGCAGTACTAACAGTTTTAGTGCTTCTAGGCACCCACATTTTAATACTTTCATTTAAAATCTTTTTCTTCATGGGGCCTTTACTTTCACCATGTTTCTTTATCACATGTTTCTTTCCAGCCTTCCTATAACCAACAGGTTTTTGCACAAATCTTTGAAAGTTCATCTGTTGATTAATAGGATTAAAGAAGCAATCTTTAGCCAAATGATTTAACTTGCCACATATGAAACAAGGTTTTGGTCTATTGATCTTACTCAGATCAACTCCTTGTTTCTGAGCCCATTGATTATTCCAGTTTCTTTGATTACCTCTTTTTAAACCAGAATTTAGGCTCTTGGCTTTACTGCAAGCACACTGTTTACAAGATCCAGGATTCACAACCGTGGTTTGTTTGTAATGGACCTTGTTATCTTTTCCTTTGGTCTTCTCTATTTCCTTGGACTTGACCCAGATTTTCCCACATCCCTCATTGGTGATAATGTTGTTTTCTAATGGGATCTTTTTACTCACATCATTATCCCTATTCTCACTTGCTTCTTTCTCAGTCAAATCCTTAATTACTACCTCATCCAAATGATCTATCTTAAAAGCTTTCTCAGATAAGTCCTTTTTCTCCTTAGTTTCTAGCAAGTCTGAAGTAGGAGAGATATAGTTGTTGTTGTAAGGAGGAGGTGTATTGTTGTACCCAATACCAGGCTTCATCTTATCATGAATCTGAGCCTTTAGAAGAGAATCCATTGCTTTTGAAGCATATGAAAACTTTTCTATGTCAAGTTTAACTTTAGACAGTTCCTCTTTCAACCTATCATTCTCTTCTAAGGACTTAGACAGTTTGGTCTCTAACTCATTCTTTTCCCACTTCCAATAGTTTGTGTCATAGGAGTGTTGAAGTTCATTAGCTTGAAATCCTTTGATTTGCTCTTCAAATCTCTCTACTATCAACACATAATCTCTTCTGTCCTTTTCTAATCTTTTGAGGTCATCACACATACTTTGATTGTGATCCCTGTATCTTTTGACAGTGTCTATGCAAGATTTAGTGCAAAGATTAGAAATTACCTCAGAGGGGAGATCAGACACTTCTGCCATAAGAGCTTGATTCTGAATGGCTTCCTCAGCTTGATCACTCCAGTCAAATCCCATTCCTTGTTGAGAAACAAGGGCTTGAGAAGGATTCTTGTTCTGATTGTAGCCTCCATTCTGAGCTTGTTGGTGGTTGTTGTTTGAAACAACACTCCTGCACTCTCTAGCAAAGTGTCCTTTCTGGTGACACTTATAGCATTCCACCTTAGTCTTGTCAAAACCAGCTCCATCTTCTCTTCTTTGAGAGAAGTTATTCCTACCAGTTCTTTTAATAAACTTCTTCACCCTCATGGATAACATGGCCATCTGCCATTTAATATCCATCTCCTCCAGGTCATCAGGGTGAAGTTGATCCAGATCATCATTGATCAATGAATTGTTGCTATGACTGGACAAAAAGGCTTCAAAGATAGTTTCAGTGCCTTTTTCTGAATTTCCTCCACTGGCAGCACTAACTGCTTCAGGGTTGGCAGTAGTATCAGTGGATGCTGAAAGAAGTGCAGCATTGTGGATATAACTAGAGGGCTTCTTCTTAGATTCTACCTCAGCTTCAAAGACTCTTAGATCATTGTATAGATCATCAAGTTCTTTCTCTTCCAGATTGTCACTCTGTCTATATGAGACAGTGTAAATAGTCCATTCATCCCCAAGAGATCTGAGGAATTTTCTGTTGATATCATCTTATTCCATCTTCACTTCTACAGTAGCCAGTTCACCAATGAGTTTGTTGAACCTATCAAAAGTTTGAGTCATAGACTCATTCTTTGAGGAAGTGAAGTTCTCATACTGCTGCTTTAGAACATCTCTTTGATTTCTTTTGATGCTCTTAGTGCCAGCAAATCTTTTCTCTAGAGCATTCCAGAGAATCTGGGCATCAGTTCAGTTGCAGAATTGATGCTGATATTCATTGGGGATGGCCAAGAGTAGAGTGCTCAAGGCCTTCATCTCTGTCTGTCTGATCTTCCTCTCACCATCTGTCTTTGGTGGAGGTCTTTTCCCATCTGGCCCTATCCTTCCAGCTTCAGAAGGACCATTCTCAATGATATCCCACATTGAGTAGTCAGTGAGAAGAATGTATTGTCTGATTCCGATCTTCCACATGTCAAACTCACTGGGTTTAAGCATTGGAACTTTAGAGACCATAGTACTGTTTGATTCTGTAAGATTTTCCATGATGAATGAATAGATGTTTCTGAGGGAATTTGGCTCTGATACCACTTGTCAGGATCGAATTCTCAACAAGAATTAATTCTCAGAAACAATATCAAAGAAGTTTGCGGAATAACACTTTGATATTCAATGTAACAGTAATCACAAACAGTAAATATGAAGAACAAACTGTAAACTTGTATTGAATAATTGAAATCACAAGATTACACACTCAACCTCAATCTTGAAGAACAGACTTTTTCAAGACGAATTCTACTTCTCTAGAATTAGGATCTATGCCTTGAGGTTGATTTCTCTCTAGAACTTAGAATGAATTATTGATCCTGAAACTATTCTATATCTTCTATACATATACCAAAAAAAAATTACAATAAATAAACATATCTTCAGTATATCTTCCATGTATATCTCTAAGCATTCCATGAATATCTTCAGTCCATCCAGCTGTTATCCTTTCATGCGAATCTCCATCTTATAAGCAGTATTAATCTTCAGCAGCATTAATCTCTTCTAGCAGCATTAACTACTAAGCAACACTAACTACTAGCAGTACTAACTAGCTAAGCAGTACTAACTTTGTTCAAGCAGCACTAACTTTGACTAGCAGTATTAATTCTACTAGCAGTAGTAATACTCAGCAGTACTAACCTTGAAGTCTTCTAGCAGTAGTAACTCTGAACCAGCAGTATTAACCATACTTAAGCTTTTCTTCAGTTCCCAACAGAAGTGGTGCGGGAGTTCCCCAACATTTTCCCGGACGACTTGCCCGGTTTGCTGCTGGAAAGACAGGTTGAATTTTGGATCGATATTGTCCCGGGATAGGCTCCAATCGCCAGGGCTCCTTACCAGTTGGCTCCTTCCGAAATGCAAAAAATATTGTCTCAACTCCAAGATCTCCTCGAGAAGGGCTTTGTAAGGTCGAGTTACTCGCCTTGGGCAACCCCGGTCTTATTCGTCAAGAAGAAGGATGGCACGATGAGAATGTGCATCGACTACCGGGAGTTGAACTAGGTAACCCCCGAGGATCGATGATTTGTTCGATCAAATTCAAGGAGCGGGTTGCTTTTCGAAAATCAACCTTCGATCCGGGTACCACCAAGTAAGGGTGACGAGCGAAGACGTTCCGAAAACGGCGTTTAGGACTCGGTACGAGCACTATGAATTCTTGGTCATGCCTTTCGGATTGGCCAACGCGCCGGCGGTATTTATAGACCTAATGAACCGTGTGTGCCGACCATTCCTCAACAAGTCAGTGATCGTATTCGTTGACGATATTCTTGTCTATTCAAAGGACGAGGTCGAGCATGATCGACATCTTCACGAAGTCATTGAGGTCTTGAGAAAAGAGCAACTTTACGCTAAGCTCTCAAAATGTGACTTTTGATTGAAGGAAATCCAATTCTTAGGACACGTTGTCACTCAAGACGGAGTGAAAATGGATCATTCGAAGATCGAGGCCATGATGAATTGGGAACCTCTAAAGAGTCCGTCCAAGATTTGAAGCTTCTTGGGTCTAGCGGGTTATTATCGGCGATTCATCCAAGATTTCTCAAAGATCGCCTCATCTTTGACCGCGCTTACCAAGAAGAATGTGAAGTTTGTGTGGACAGATACCCATGAGAAAGCTTTCCGAACTCTCCAGAAGAAGTTATGCAAGGCACCGATCCTATCCTTACCCGAAGGAACCGAGGATTTTGTGGTCTTTAGCGATGCCTCGAAAATGGGCTTGGGTTGTGTCTTGATGCAACGGGGAAAGGAGATCGCCTACGCATCGAAACAGCTTAAGATTCACAAGAAGAATTACCCTACCAATGACTTAGAGTTGGTGGCGGTAGTTTTTGCGCTAAAGATTTAGCGGCATTATCTCTATAGCACAAAGTACACCCTCTATACCGATCACAAGTGTTTAAAACACATCTTCGACCAGAAAAAGTTGAATATGAGGCAGAGGAGATGGCTGGAACTCTTAAAGGACTATGACTGTGAGCTACTCTATCACCCTGACAAGGCAAACGTGGTGGCAGATGCTCTCAGTAGAAAAGTGTATAGTGGTAGCCTGCGAGCTTCTCTGTCTCGAATCGAATTGGTGTCAAACCTGATCGAGAAAACCAAGGCATCTCAAGCGGAAGCTCTTCGGGAGGAGAATCTTAAGAGTGAGGTGATGGTAAAACAACACTTGCTCTTGAATGAAGATGGTCGTGGGGTGAAACTCCTCGAAGGGCGAGTATGGGTACCCAAGATCGGGGGTAATCGCGAATTGCTTCTTGACGCCCATAAGTCCAAATATTCCATCCACCCGGGAAGTACAAAGATGTACCAGGATTTGAAACATAACTATTGGTGGCCCATCATGAAGTTGGATGTAGCAAATTACGTGGAGCGATGTGTGGCGTGCCTTCAAGTCAAAGTCGAACACCAATGATCATATGGAAGTCTCCAATATTTGGAAATTCCGGAATGGAAATTGGAACACCTCACCATGGACTTTGTGACCAAGCTACCAAAGACTATGAGAGGGCACGATACAATATGGGTGGTGGTGGACCGTCTCACTAAGAATGCACATTTCCTTGTTATGAGGGAGACCCTTCCGATGGATAAGTTGGCCAAACTTTATATTGACGAAGTCGTCTCGAGGCATGGCGTGCCTTTGTCCATTGTGTCAGATCGTGATAGCTATTTCACCTCAAATTTTTGGGACGGTCTCCAGAAAGAGTTGGGTATTAGAGTGAAGTTAAGCACGACCTATCATCCCCAAACCGACGGTGAGAGCGAGCGGACCATTCAAACACTTGAGGATATGCTGAGGTCATGTGTCATTGACTTTGGCGGGAATTGGGACTCACACCTACCTTTAGTGGAGTTTGCCTACAACAACATTTACCATTCCAATATTGGTATGGCCCCTTTCGAGGCCTTGTATGGACGGAAGTGTCGAACTCTAGTTTGTTGGTTAGAGGCGGGTGAGAAACAATTTTCCGGACCCGAAATTGTCCAAGAGACCGCGGACAAGTTCAAAGGCATCCAGGAACGTTTAAAGGTGTCCCAAGACCGGTAAAAGAGCTATGCGGATAAGAAGAGACGACCGGTGAGTTCCAAGTGGGTGATCGAGTTATGCTCAAAGTATCGCCTTGGAAGGGAATCATCCGGTTTGGTAAATGGGGAAAGTTGAGTCCTCGATTACTTGGGCCATTCACCATAACCAAGCGGGTTGGGCTTCAAACTTACCAATTGGAGATCCCACCCGAGATGAATGGAATCCACAATATGTTCCACGTGTGTTATCTCCGGAAATTCTTGGCGGATGAGGAAAGCGGCATTCCTGTATCGGATATCATAGTGGAGGAGGGTAATCGATGTGTCGAGGATCCCGATGCCATATTTGAAAAGAAATCTAAGAAACTCCATCACAAATAAGTATGGTCAAGGTCCAATGGAAGCATCACCGAGGGGCCAACGTGACTTGGGAAGTGGAGGAAGACATGAAGAGGAGATACCCTCACCTTTTTGGGTGAGAATTAATTTCTAGGATGAAATCCTTTCCAAGCTGGGGAGTATTGTAACGCCCAGAATTCTCGGTACGATTCTTGCATCATACTTTATATCTTAATGTCCCTCGTGCGTCAATTTTGTGTGTCGTATGTCTTAGTGGTCGTTCGCACCCGTCGGGATATGATTCATATTCGAAAACATTGAAAATCCGGAGCCCGAGAGGTTTGGGCGACAGGGCCACGCGAAAGTGACATAGTCACTGTTTCCAGTGTCACAATCGCCAACAACAAATAGGCTATGGTACAATTGGAGCGACCGTGCTCGGTGATTATGCCCGGGTCACTATCACGGTGGCAATATCGTGGCAAGTGTATCGCAAGCCCCACTTAGCGGGCGACTATGCCCGGCGATTATGCCAGGGGCATAGTCGTGAGGCAATGTCGCAGTCGGGTGTAGGGCCTTAATTAGGTCGATTCCAACCTCTTCCCTCATTTACCACTTTCACCTACTCACTTCTCACTTCGTCCAAAACGTTTTCTCTCATTATGTAATGCCCACATTTCTGGTAAGTAGCATGATGTCATTCCTTGTAATTTTGATCTCATGATTTCTTAAAATGAAACCCTCGATTCAAATCCCATTCCATCGATCGAAACCCTTGATCCTCGAATCAACTTTTTTGACTCTCGGTACCTCGGGGGAGAGAATGTTCGGCGATTATGCCCTTGGCATAGTCGCGTGTCACAGTCGCTGGAACCAACCACCCCTCAGTATAGTTGGTAAGATTGTGCCCGGCGACAGTGCCAGGGGCACAGTCGTGGTGTCAATGTCGCGAGGAAGGTACCGAGGGTGCCTTCGAGCGGGAGATTATGCCTCACGACTATGCCCTTGGCATAGTCGCATGGCACTATTGCGGTCGAGGTCTTGGGGTATAAAATCGACCCTTAAGTTGATCCTTCTAATTTATTTCTAGAGTTGGTTGGTTGGTGCAATTTTTGGTGACCTAGGTATGATTTCTTCACCCTTCTTCATTTACTTCCATTAAATGAAGCTCTAAATTCATTAATGGTTATCACTAGGGTTGTCAAGCTTGTGGTGTGAAGATCTCAAGCTATCAAGTTCAAGTATTCCATCTCCTCCAAACCTAGAATCTTGCTAGGGTTTTGATTAAACCCCATTGTGAGTTCATACTTCCTTTTTATTAAAATTTATACACATCAAAATGCATTTTTGACTTCTAAATATCTCCTTGTTTACATTTTCATTGTTGGTGAGATTTTGACCTAACTTGATATTTTGGAGATTTTTAGGGTTCTTACCATTTTGTAAACTAAAGAAGTATTCTATGTCTTGGAACTATAAATATGGATGTTTTCATATTTTGATGAGTAAATGTTCAACCTATGGCATTTTAGACATGATTATGTTTAAAGCATATTATGAGTATTGTAGTTCAAAGTGGTATTTCGGGGAAAAGAAATAAACGGCTTATATTGAGGAAGTCCATGTTTACATTAAGATGGTTCTACATATATTTGGAAATGAGAAAATAGCTTTATGTTTCATGTTTGAGCTTTGTATTTTCTTATCAGCAGTTAACCATAAAAATGTGATTTGGGAACTAAGTGGTACTATGAACTATATGTTTGATTATAGTTGGTCACAAGTGTTATTGTGACAAGTCTAGACTATTACTAGTGGATCCATAGGTATAGAGTCGACTTATTATTTGGGGGTAATTCCCGTGTGTAACTAGTTGAGACATTGGACCCTAGAGGGCAACTTGGTACGGTTATGTGGGACCGAATACTAGCCGTGGGTCGTAAATGTAAATCCTAGTGAATGAGCATGACTAGGGATCATTGGATGCCCTCCCCCATATCTTAGTACGAGCTGACGTGTTCGTCGCCTTGATCCTAGTATGGTGAGCTCAAAATTTGGAAAGTGGCTTACTTTGTGTTTCGCCACAATCCTTGGAATCCGGGTTTTTTCCCGTCATCGCAAGATGAAGTCTGGGCCGCAAGGTCACTATGTGCTTATCAAACTATTTACAAAGTCGGTTGTCAAAAACAGTTTATTCATGTTGTATTTAATTCTTCTTACTATCTTTCATATAAACTGTATGCTCTCACTAGGCTATAAGCCTAACACTTTTTCTCAAATGATGTGTATAACAGGTTCCCTTAGCGGCGGGTCGTCGAGGGGTTGAGAGAAGAGCGTGGACTCTTGAGGGAATTTTTGGTTGATTAGATATTTTGGGAGCTTTGGCGTTTGAAAAAGAATTAAATCATTTTGTGGTTTGGGATGACAACCTATGTAATCTAGATAGAAGTAGTTTAGATTAGTTTGTTGTCGATTTCCCATGCATCTCTACAGGTTTTGTAAATGCTCACGCTTTTACCCTTTTTGGGTGGTTTGCTCCAATTACAAATGTTATATTGCCGAAATTTCTATTTTTAAAATTACCCGAATTTTTAGGGTGTTACAAGTTGGTATCAGAGCTCTAGTTTAAGCGAACTAGGCATGAATGTAAGATGTCTAGACTTAGACTGAGTTTGTTAAGCAATGATTTGTGAGTTGGGTAGAACATCTAAGATGGGTTAATCTTAGAGTCGACGGAAGTTATGTTCATCAAGCGTTATGATGATGGTAACAAGGACCCTTATGTGTTATATGTTCATAATCTCACTTAGCTAATGTTATTATGAGGATATTTTACGTGAGTGTACTTGGTTCGCTAATGTTATGACAATTGGTAGACATAGTAGTACGTTTCTTTCGTGCTTACTTTAGTTAATCTCCTTCTTATTCTTTCTCGTTCTTGTGTGACAACCATTTTCTAGTATGGTGAACACTCGCAGTCGACCGTTAGCCGATGGGAATGTACGCAAAGATAGCTCACGCGAGCGAAATCAAGTAGTTAAGGCAGCGACCGTCGTTCCTCCGGGTATGCCGCCTATATTCACGGGAGAGGTGGAGAAAGTTCCGAGAGTGGAGTTGGCATCCACAAACCCAGTTGTTCAGGAGGCAAACCCTCAAGCCGACATGATGGCCAACATTATGCAGATGGTGTCATCGGCTATGGAGAAGCAACAGGAAGCGTTTCTGAAGCTGTTAGAAGACCGCGATGCCAGTCTCAAGAGAAATGAGGCGGTTGCAGAGAACGTCATGGTGGGTTCTGGTGGCACCGGTCAGGGTGTTAGAACGGAAGAGCACAGAGTTGTGGGTGCTCAGAAGAGTGGAAGAAGCTAGTCCTATAAATCCTTTCTGGATTGCGGACCATCGGAGTTCTCCTGTTCTGACGACCCGATTGTGTGTGTAAAGTGGGTTCAGGCTGTCGAGCAGGCTTTTCGCTCGTCCGAGTGTGGGGACGACCAGAGAGTGAGTTTTGGTACCCAACTGCTTAGAGATTCAGTACTTACATGGTGGAATGTCACCCAGTCCACTCTCTCTCCTACCGTTATGGCTCAGTTGTCTTGGACCGAGTTTAAGAAGAAGATATTAGAAGAGTTCTGCAGTAAAAGATCTATGGACCGCATCGAAGCTGAGTTTCGGTCTCTAGTTAAAGGAAACTTGACGGTGAGGGTGTACACCCGTCAGTTTATGGAGAAACTAGGATTGGTGGGGCACATGGCCCCAACGGAGAAAGAGAAGATAAAGGCTTATCTAATGGCCTACCAGCGGACATGATGTCAATGGTCCGCAACTCCAAAGCTTCTAACCGTCGGGAGACAGTTGAGGAAGCTCAATTTATGGAAGAAGTTTATGCAAGAGGCAAGCCAGAGAAAGCGACGGCGATAGTGGACAAGATAAAGTGGGAAGGAAATTTCGGACCTCCTAAGAGAAATCGACCGTTCGTGGGGAACCGAAATTTCAACAACCGTCAAGAGGCACGGTAGTGCCATAGGTGCCGAAGCAAGCACCACGGCAACTGTAATCCTGCTTTCACCGCTTGTGTCAGGTGCGGTAAGACCGATCATCGTATCAAGGATTGTCCGATCAAGGGAATCATCTGTTTTGAGTGCAAGACGCCGGGCCATTTTCGAAAAGATTGCCCGAAGTGGAAGACGGGGAGTGCCCTGGAGAAGAAAGAGAACCCTCCCAGAATTCCTGGCCGAGCTTTCCAGGTGACGGTCGATGAGGCCAAGGCATCCGCTGATGTGGTATCGGGTACGTTTCTTCTAAAATCCGTACCTGCTCGTCTGCTATTTGATTCGGGTGCCAGTTTCTCTTTCATATCTGATTCGTTTCGCGAAAAGTTTGCCATGCCCACTATTAGTCTAGAGAATGCTTTAGTGGTTGAGATAGCTAATGGTAGTCAAGTGTTAATCCGTGATGTCTTGAAAGATTGTACCCTTGGTATCGAAGGGAAGAAGTTCTTGATCAACTTGATGCCAATGGTCATTGGTGGATTCGACGTAGTGGTCGGCATGGATTGGTTGACGGACAATCATACCGAAATCTTTTGCTCCAAGAAACTAATCCGACTCCCTATATCGGATGGTGACAGGGTGGTAGTTTATGGCGAAAGAAGGAAAGGTGATGTGGCGGTTATTACCATGGCTAAAGCACGAAAGTGTTTGGTGAAAGGATGTTCGTCCTTTCTAGCTTATGTGATAGACGCGAAACTCGAGAAGAAGAAGCTCGAGGACGTGAAGGTGGTGTGCGAATTTCCCGATGTCTTTCCGAACAATTTGCCCGGTCTTCCACTCGATCGTCAAGTGGAGTTCCGGATCGATCTTATACCGGGGGCGGCTCCAATTGCACGAGCTCCTTACCGGTTAGTGCCATCGGAGATGCAAGAGATGATCGCTCAACTCCAAGAACTCCTAGAGAAGGGATTTTTAAGACCTAGCTCGTCGCCTTGGGGAGCTCCGGTCTTGTTCGTGAAGAAGAAGGATGGCACAATTAGAATGTTCATCGATTATCGTGAACTGAATAAGGCTACGGTAAAGACTAAGTATCCACTGCCGAGAATCGATGACTTATTCGATCAGCTTCAAGGAGCGGGTTGCTTCTCGAAGATCGATTTGCGCTCGGGATACCACCAAGTGAAGGTGAGAGAGGAAGACGTTCCGAAGACGGCTTTTAGAACACGTTACAGCCATTACGAATTCCTTGTGATGTCGTTTGGTCTAACTAACGCACCAACGGTATTTATGGATTTGATGAATAGGGTGTGCCGACCATTCCTTGACAAGTCGGTCATTGTATTTATTGATGACATACTCGTGTATTCCAAGAGCGAGTCAGAACACGCGCAACATCTTCGCGAAGTTCTAGAAGTGTTGAGAAAAGAGAGGTTGTACGCCAAACTTTCCAAGTGCGACTTTTGGCTTGAAGAGGTTCAATTCTTGGGTCACGTTGTCACTTGAGACGGAGTGAAAGTATACCCCTCAAAGATTGAAGCAATGATGAATTGGGAACCTCCCAAGAGTCCGTCCAAAATCCGAAGTTTCTTGGGTTTGGCGGGCTACTATTGGAGATTCATACAAGACTTCTCCAAGATCGTTTCTTCCTTGACGGCCTTGACTAGGAAGAATGTGAAGTTCGTCTGGACCGAAACGCAAGAAAAGGCGTTCCGGACTTTACAAAAGAAGTTGTGTGAAGCTCCAATCTTGTCGCTACCCGAAGGGTCGGAAGACTTCATGGTCTATAGTGACGCTTCGAAAATGGGATTAGGTTGTGTGTTGATGCAAAGAGGCAAGGTAATCGCTTACGCATCGAGGCAACTCAAGATTCACGAAAAGAATTACCCTACCCATGATCTAGAGTTGGCGGCGGTGGTGTTTGCTTTGAAGCTTTGGTGACACTACCTCTATGCACGAAATGTACTCTCTACACGGATCATAAAAGTTTGAAGTACGTTTTTGATCAAAAGGAGTTGAACATGAGGCAAAGGCGGTGGCTCGAGTTACTCAAAGACTACGATTGTGAGTTGCTTTACCATCCCGGTACGGCCAACGTAGTGCCCGATGCTTTGAGTTAGAAGGACTATAGTGGGAGCATTCGGGCTACTCTCACAAAAATTGAGCTCGTGTCGAGTCTCATAGAGAAAATTAAAGCATCTCAGGTGGAAGCATTGTTGGAAGAAATCCTCAAGGAAGAAGTCATGACAAATCAACGTTTGCTCTTAACGGAAGATAGTCGTGGAGTGAAATTGTTCAACGGCCGTGTGTGGGTGCCCAAGGTTGGGGGCAATCGGGAACTTCTTCTTGAGGATGCTCACAAGTCCAAGTATTCCATTCATCCAGGAAGTACGAAGATGTACCGGGATTTGAAACTACATTATTGGTGGCCGGTGATGAAGCTTGACGTGGCACGTTACGTAAAGTGTTGTGTGACATGTTTGCAAGTGAAAGCCGAGCATCACCGAACGTATGGGAGTCTCCAATCTTTGGAGATCCCCGAGTGGAAATGGGAACACATTACCATGGATTTCATGACTAAGTTGCCCAAGACTCTTAGAGGTCACGATACCATTTGGGTGATAGTTGACCGGTTGACCAAGAGCGCTCATTTCTTGGCCATGCGTGAGACACTACCGATGGACAAGTTAGCAAAGCTTTACATCGACGAGGTGGTTTCGAGGCATGGAGTGCCCTTGTCTATTGTTTCGGATCATGACAGTCAATTCACTTCAAACTTTTGGGACGACTTGCAGAAGAATCTTGGTACGCGCGTTAAGTAGAGTACGACTTACCATCCTCAAACCGACGGTCAAAGTGAGAGAATGATTAAAACGCTTGAAGACATGCTAAGGTCTTGTGTCATCGATTTTGGGGGTAGTTGGGACTCTCACCTACCTTTGATGGAGTTTTCTTACAACAATAGCTACCACTCGAGCATCGGAATGGCACCATTTGAGGCATTGTACGGGCGGAAGTGTCGAACTCCTGTGTGTTAGCTTAAAGCGGGAGAGAAGCAATTCGCTGGACCCGAAATTGTCCAAGAGGCGGCCAATAAAGTTAATGGTATTCGAGAACGTTTGAAAGCAGCTCAGGATCGGCAAAAGAGTTATGCCGATAAGAAGAGGAGGCCGATAGTGTTTCAAGTGGGCGACCGTGTGATGCTAAAGGTGTCTTCGTGGAAAGGCATTTTTCGGTTCAAAAAACGTGGGAAGTTGAGTCCTCGTTTCCTTGGACCATTCAAAGTGCTCAAGCATGTGGGCTTGTAGGCCTACCAGTTGAAACTCCCACCAGAAATGAACGGGATCCACAACACGTTCCACATCTGTTATCTCCGAAAGTGTTTGGCGGAAGATGAGAGCGTTATTCCCCTCTCGGAGATAAGAGTGGAGGAAGGTAATCGTTATGTCGAGGAACCCGAAGCTATCTTGGAGCGGAAGTCAAAGAAGTTTCATCACAAGGAGGTCACTGTGGTCAAAGTGCAATGAAAGCATCACCGCGGCACCAATGTGACGTAGGAAGCCGAAGAGGATTTGAAGCTAAGATATCCTCACCTGTTCGAGTAGTTGGGATTTCGTGGACAAAATCATTTCCAAGTTAGGAAGGATTGTAATGCCTGAATTTCTGGTAAGTAGCATGATGTCATTCCTTGTAATTTTGATCTCATGATTTCTTATAATGAAACCCTCGATTCAAATCCCATTCCATCGATCGAAACCCTTGATCCTCAAATCAATTTTTTTGACTCTTGGTACCTCGGGGGCGAGAATGCCCGGCGACTATGCCAAGCGTGTCACAATCGCTGGAACCAACCACCCCTCGGTACAGTTGGTGCGACTGTTCCCGGCGACAGTGCCAGGGGCACAGTCGTGGTGTCAATGTCGCGAGGAAGGTACCGAGGGTGCCTTCAAGCGGGTGACTATGCCTCGCGACTATGCCTTTGGCATAGTCGCATGGCACCGTCGCGGTCGGGGTCTTGGGGTATAAAATCGACCCTTAAGCTGATCCTTCTCATTTATTTCTAGAGCTGGTTCGTTGGTGCATTTTTTGGTGACCTAGGTATGATTTCTTCACCCTTCTTCATTTACTTCCATTAAATGAAGCTCTAAATTCATTAATGGTCATCACTAGGGTTGTCAAGCTTGTGGTGTAAAGATCTCAAGCTATCAAGTTCAAGTATTCCATCTCCTCCAAACCTAGAATCTTGCTAGGGTTTTGATTAAACCCCATACTTCCTTTTTATTAAACTTTTTACACATCAAAATGCATTTTTGACTTCTAAATATCTCCTTGTTTACATTTTCATTGTTGGTGAGATTTTGACCTAACTTGATATTTTGTAGACTTTTAGGGTTCTTACCATTTTGTAAACTAAAGAAGTATTCTATGTCTTGGAACTATAAATATGGATGTTTTCATATTTTGATGAGTAAATGTTCAACCTATGGCATTTTAGCCATGATTATGTTTAAAGCATATTATGAGTATTGTAGTTGAAAGTGGTATTTCGGGAAAAAGAAATAAATGGTTTATATTGAGGAAGTCCATGTTTACATTAAGATGGTTTTACATATATTTAGAAATGAGAAAATATCTTTATGCTTCATGTTTGAGCTTTGTATTTTCTTATCAGCAGTTAACCATAAAAATGTGATTTGGGAACTAAGTGGTACTATGAACTATATGTTTGATTATAGTTGGTCACAAGTGTTATTGTGACAAGTCTAGACTATTACTAGTGGATCCATAGGTATAGAGTCGACTTATTATTTGGGGGTAATTCCCGTATGTAGCTAGTTGAGACATTGGACCCTAGAGGGCAACTTGGTACGGTTATGTGGGACCGGATACTAGCCATGGGTCGTAAATGTAAATCCTAGTGAATGAGCATAACTAGGGATCATTGGGTGCCCTCCCCCACATCTTAGTACGAGCCGGCATATTCGTGGCCTTGATCCTAGTATGGTGAGCTCAAAACTTGGAAAGTGGCTTACTTTGTGTTTTGCCACAATCCTTGGAATTCGGGGTTTTTTCCCGTCATCGCAAGATGAAGTCTGGGTCGGAAGGTCACTATGTGCCTATCAAACCATTTACAAAGTCGGTTGTCGAAAACAGTTTATTCATGTTGCATTTAATTCTTCTTACTATCTTTAATATAAACTGTATGCTCTCACTAGGCTATAAGCCTAACACTTTTTCTCAAATGATGTGTATAACAAGTTCCCTTAGCGGCGGGTCGTCGAGGGGTTGAGAGAAGAGTGTGGACTCTTGAGGGCATTTTTGTTTGATTAGATATTTTGGGAGCTTTGGCGTTTGAAAAACAATTAAATCATTTTGTGGTTTGGGATGACAACCTATGTAATCTAGATAGAAGTAGTTTAGATTAGTTTGTTGTCGATTTCCCATGCATCTCTACAGGTTTTGTAAATGCTCACGCTTTTACCCTTTTGGGGTGGTTTGCTCCAATTACAAATGTTATATTGCCGAAATTTCAATTTTTGAAATTACCCGGATTTTAAGGTGTTACACATTAATACTTCAAACCCTAGGTTCCTTTGCATATTTATTACTTAGATTTCAAGAGTTCTTCCATCAATCACTTCAAGCATTGTCAACCTAGAGTCCAAGATCAAGGAAGCTTCCATCTCTAGAAGGTTCTTGGTTTCTAGGGTTTCCTTAGACCAAGCTTTGAGAGTCCATCTTCTCTAAATAAATGCAATATATGTTTATGAAAAACCATTTCCTTACCTTACTAAAACTATTACATTATCTTTTCTTCTTATTTGAGTTGGGTGGACTAATGGGTCAAACCTAGGGTTTCACATTCTTGGAATATTTTGGGATATGGAGTTGTAATACATGTATATATATTTGTGTATGTATGATATTTACTTGAAGGTTATGGATTATTGGAACCCGAATGGGTAAGGTGATTTATTTGTATTTATAAATAAGGGAGTAAGGTTGAAAGTCCATAAAAATCATATCCATCATTGGTACTTTTGTATATGGATTAACATGTTACTAGTCTTGCTTTTGGGTAAGCCATATTGTGTGAAATGATGGTATTATGGTGATTCGGCGTATCATGTGTTAGCATAATGAAGAATGAGGTTTGCATGCCGTGTGTTATTATTTGATGCAAATTGTTAGGTTAGTAAATTATGAAGCTTTGGGATGGTGAGGTTCCAAGGTAAATATCCATGGATAGGGTTGAACTTGGTAAACCTTTGGGGTAAAGACTTGGATAGAGTTGAACCCATATTTACATTGAACTAAAGATTCATGGATAGAGTTGACGTCGGTAAATAACAATTCTGATTAAGTAATCCATATGAGTTGTGGCCTACTTTCATGTTCCATCACAATCTATGGTGGAACGGGTCTCCCCCGTCTTGCATAAGGTTCAACCGTTGGAAGATTCATTTATTATGTATCATTCTATTTATTATTAAATGTTCACCAATGTATTGTACTTCTTTGCACCTACAGTTTGGATGTTCTCACTAGGCTCCAAGCCTAACACTTATTTGTTTTGGTGTATATCTCAGGTTCCGTTAGTGGTGGGGTGGCGAAACCTTGAGCGGAGAGTTGGGTCAACTTTTGGGAATATAGCATTTGGCGAGATATAGAGCGTGCATTATACTTGTCGATATTTTGGGAAATGATGACGACACCCAATTATAATCTAAATTAGAATGTTTTAGATTAAGTAGGTTGTCGGTTCTCGCTCCATTTCATTTCTGAATTGTAAACGCTTATACTCTTCCCCATTATGGGATGATGTCATTTTGTGAAGTTATATTTCATATCAAATGTCCCAGTTAAAATCCCCTCAACTTATAGACGTTATATTGCGAAAATTTTAAATTTTAATTTCACTCAATTTTTGGGGTGTTACAGACCGGCTATGAATGACCAGCGGTATGGGAGTCGAAGATGGTGACCGGCTATGAGTGACCGCCGGTATGGGAGCCGAAGATGGTGACCGACAAGTCAGTAGGGGAGAAGTAGTGAGAGGAGGAAGTGATATTTGGTGAGTGATCTCTTAGGTTTAGAAAGATCTTTATTATACTAATTTTACCCCCACATGTATCACACCCGTATAAAAAAGAATCAATATGTCTAATAATATACATTGTTTCCACTCCTTTTTCCATGACCATTGATTAGATGAATTGACGGTAGAGATTGATTTTGTAAAGTTTGTTAAAATTGTTTGGTTTGCAATTGAAACGCACCCCTCTCTCACTCTCTCTCTCTCTCTCTCTGTCTCTCTTTTTCTATATATATATATATATATATATATATATAGTTACAGATGAAGTATAAGTGAAGCTTATATATGTTTGGGTAAAATTTTGCAAGTCTCAACCGACGCAAGAAAACCAAACGTCTCCAGTCTATGGACCATTCTTGTATTAAAGTAAGGTCCTGACAATAACGCGCGACAATAGATACTATCGTCCCCGACGATGATCGTCGAGAGTTTCTCACGTCCACGACTAAATGGAAATCTCTCGACAAGCTTATATCTTACGACATATGTAACGTTATTAACGATCACTGATCATTTACTACACATAACCTTTTCCTTTGTGAATCTTTTATTACAGGTTTAAGACACATAATGGCCAACGGATATAATGGACGACCGCCATCAAGATCAATCAATACCAAGACCTTTAGACAATCAATGCTCATTTATAGCAACCAAAGCTATATATACAAACCTGAATAACTACACAAGGGACATTGACATTTGATTAGAGAACAATTGCAAGATACAACTCTCACGAGCTATCTCCAACAGAATCTCTCGACAAAGTGTTCTATCACACGACCTATGGATTAATCGCACGCTTACATTATTTCCTACTGTAATATTGTCATTTGTACTTGTAATCACTTCTTCTAAAGGACGGCGTTCCTGTTTGACGTCCATAGTGCACTTGACGATCTCTGCCATCGTCTGTGGTTTTTACCCTCAACGGGGTTTTCCGCGTCACCAAATTCTCTATGTCTTATTTATTCTTTACCTTTGTCACATGATTTGTCTACCGATCATGTACTTTAGTTGTTAAAGATCCACACCGACCTTAGATCTTCCGTTGGACGATTTTTGGCATTAACAGTTTGGCGCCCACCGTGGGGCCCCAGCTAGAGTAACATCCTCGACAGAAAGTACGACCTATTAACGGTTTTAGTGCAGCTTCTTTGACTAATAGGATCATGGCAGCACAGGGAACTCAAGCTCATATCATTGCTCAAATGCGTATGGAGCTCAATGCTGCTCACAACCGGATTCATACTTTGGACGAGCAGAATCGGAGAGCGAATGAAGAACTCTCAGCCATGAGAAATCCAGCAATGGGAAATCAAATCATGGATAACCAATTTGGACCCCACTACGGTCCAAGACCACCTTTTAATGTTTCTTTTGCAGGTGCTCTGCCTCCACCACCTCCATACCCCAGGCCAATGCAAGGTATTGAAGAAACCACTGGAGTCGCTACTTTCTCTATCTCGACGATTCCGACGATGCCACCTCCGGTGACAACATTTCCATCAGTGACTATGCCTTATATGTGCGCGCCAATGAATGGAGACAACGAAGAAACGTCTCAATGCAATGGATCCTTTCCTAATGCAGGTGTCACATCTCAAGATTCTGGATTCATACCAACATCGCTTCCAAATAGCAACGATTTCAATCTGGACGATCTTGTCGCACGACGTTTGAAGCAGCTGGAGGAACAGAATGAAAAGATGTTGTCTCTAATTTCAAAGTTTACTGGAGCTGTTGTACCAGTGGACGTTGAACAAGGATCATATTCCAATCATCACCTTTTGTTGACGAAATCACCATGGTCGACATCCCAAAGAAATACAACATCCTGACATTCACGCCAAAGTACTCGGGAATCAGCGATCCGGCGGAGCACATTGCACAATACAAGCAACTGATGTGGACTGTGTCAATACCTCATCAGTATCAACAAGTCTGCATGTGCAAATGTTTTGGTGCGACCCTCATAGGTGTCGCACTGCAATGGTTGATCAACTTGCGACCCAAATCTATCGGCAATTTTGCAGAGTTAGTCAACCAATTCTTTCAGCAGTTCGCTAGCAGTCGCAAGATGGAGAAGCAGACCAGTGATCTCTATTATATCACTCAGAAGACATGCGAATCACTTCGAAACTATTTCAATCTCTTTAATTCTGAAATGATCAGTGTACGAAATTGTGACATTTGAACCGCAATCGAGGCTTACAAGCGCGGTTTCGACGATAGTTCCGACCTCTACATGGACTTGACAAAGTATCCTCCAGAAAACTTTGAAGACGTACGAGCTCAAATACTAGCTTACATACGGGTCGAGGATGACGCGGCTTTCCGATGCAAGCACTCTAGTGACAAACAAGCATTGAGCGTTAATAATCCAGGCTTCAAGACGAGATCGACCGCTCGTGTCAAGACATCTAAACAAGTCTCGAACGTGAGATTTGATAAGAAGAAAACTGCTCCAACAAGCAAATTCCCCCAACATCCTAAGATTTCGTCTTACGGATTCAAGGGAACGTCCAGAGATGTGGTCGAAACTCTCAAGAGCGTCCAAACCAATGTTAAATGGCCTCCAAAGAGCAAGAAAGATGACGCTAAGAAAGACAAATCCAAATGGTGTGACTTTCATAACGATCATGGCCATCTGACAGACGATTGTATCGTTTTAAGACGAGAATTGGCTTGGCTCGTGCCAAAAGGCCATTTGCAAGATTTACTGGGTACAAATGTCCGAGCATGCAAAGGTCGTTAATTGTGTAACCGGAGGTTCTAACATCTGCGGATTAACTTACTCGGCAGCGAAGCGACATGGTAGTCGAGGACACAAAGAATTCCCTGTTCCGCGAACGTCGCGACCTAAACATGAGTTAGAATTAGAAACCATGCCTATCACTTTCGATTAGGAAGATCTCAGTGATCAATGGCAGAAACATCATGATGGATTGATCATACAACTCACAATCGGTAATTGCTCGACGAAGAGAATCCTAGTCGACGGAGGAAGTTCTGCTAATATCATCTTCCTCGACACAATCAAAGCTATGGGAATTGACAAGTCTGATATCATACGACATTCGACGATCCTTGTAGGCATCAATGGCGACATGACCAATACCATCGGGGAAATTATTCTCCCGGTATTCGCCAAATGGGTCAATAAATAGACAAAATTCAACGTCATCAACTATATAACGTTATTCTAGGGAGACCTTGGATACACGACATGAAAGTTGTACCCTCGACGTACCATCAGACGATCAAGTTCCGACAACTTGGGGCGTCCAAGAAGTCAAGACTGAGCTGAAAATTGCTCGCGAATGTTACAAAATCTCCATGAAGCCTAGAAAACAGAACATCTAGCAATTACAGAACCAGGACGATCCTAAAACTGTCGATGACTATCAACTAGAAGAAGTCATACTGGATCTGGAGAAACCTGACAGATTAGTCTACATCGGTACGTCCCTCGACCCTACTTTAAAGTGATCGCTAATCTCTTTTTGCAGGAATATGCCGATTGTTTTGCTTCGACGCATGAAGACATGGTCGGCATCGACCCCAAGGTCATCACTCCTCGACTCAATGTTGATCCTTCGTTTAAACCTATTAAACAGAATCGTCGCAAGTTTGCTCCAAAACGCAACAAAGTAATCAACGACGAAGTTGATAATTTGCTTAAGACAGGAAAAATCTGGGAAGTCAAATATCCCGATTGGCTAGCTAACGTCGTGGTCGTACAAAAGAAATATGGGAAGTGGAGAGTATGCATCGACTTTACGGATCTCAACAAGGCCTGTCCGAAAGACCCATTCCCATTGCCACACATTGATGCGATGGTCGATGCGACTGCCGGTCATGAGTTGCTCATATTCATGGACGCGTACTCCGGATATAATAAAATCTTGATGCACCGAGACGACCAAGAAAAGACTGCATTCATGACAGACAAAGAAATCAACTATTACAAGGTCATGCCTTTCGGTCTTAAGAATGCAGGATCAACATACCAACGGTTAGTCAACAAGATGATCAAAAAGCATCTCGGAGACACAATGGAAGTATACATCGATGACATGTTGGTCAAATCAAGACAAGAGATCGACCATATCGATCACTTAATACAATCGTTCGATATCCTCAGGCAGTATCACATGAAGCTTAATCCGACAAAGTGCTCCTTTGGAGTAAGTGCAAGAATATTTTTGGCATATATGGTCACTCATCGAGGGATCGAGGCCAATACTGATCAAATAAAATCTATTCTGGATATCAAATCCCCTCGCAACTATATAGCAGTCCAACGACTTAATAGCCGAATTACGGCACTAAACAGGTTTATCTCTCGATCCTCAGATAAATGTTGCTTATTCTATAATGTCTTGAGAAAAAACAGGGGCTTCGAATGGACGGACGGCCACGAAAACGCGCTCAAAGAGCTCAAAAGATATATGGTGTCCCTACCCTTGCTGCGAAACCTGAGGTGCATGAGGTCCTCCAACTAGATCTGGCAGTCAGCTCGAACGGTGTCGTCTTGGTCAAAGAAGATAATAAACAGCAACGACCCATCTATTATGTAAGTAAATCACTTCTCGACGCAGAAACCAGGTATTCCACTATGGAAAAACTTTTGTTAGCCTTGATCATTGCAGCGAAAAAGTTACGTCACTATTTTAAATCATATCCTATTATTGTCGTGACTAACTTCCCTCTTAAGTCTGTCTTAAGAAAACCAGAGTTAAGAGGTCAACTAGCAAAATGGAGTATCTACCTTAGTAGTTATGACATAGAATACAAATCAAGGGTCGCGATCAAATCACAAGCATTGGCCGACTTCGTCGCATATTTCAGTCCAGAGTTAGAAGTACCAACGGAACTTGTGGTAACTCTCGACGACCCAATATGGACCTTACATGTTGATGGATCATCCAATGCCCGGGGGGCAGGACTTGGCATCGTCCTCAAGTCTCCATAAGGAGGAAAGATGGTGTACTCCATACGATGTGATTTCAAAGCTACTAACAATGAGGCTGAATACGAAGCCTTGATCGCAGGAATGAATATGGCTTACGATCTGGGGGCAACAAAACTTCATGTCAAAAGCGATTAACTCTTAGTCGTGAATCAAATGAATGGAGACTTTGCCGCTAAAGATTCTAGAATGACAACCTATCTCAAGATAGCCAAAGTCAAATATGAAGATTTCAAATAATGTTCTATTTCTCAGATCCCGAGAGATCAAAACACTTAGGTTGACGAACTAGCTAACCCGGGATCAACACTTGGACAACATCCATGTGATGCTATTCCAATAATTCATCTGGCGACATCATCCATCAACAACGAAAACAATGTGCAGATGATCGAAGAGGAAGACAATTGGTCGAGCGATATTAAGAAATTTCTAATAAGCGAACTTCCTGAAGACAAAATGAAAGCCCAAAAAAATCGATTTAAGGCATCCAGATATACTATTATCAGAGGACAAATCTGCAGACGATCATCAACAGGACTAAGCTTACGATGTGTTACCAGTAAAAATCAAATCCAAAGCATTTTACAATAAATGCACGATGGTGAGTGTGGCAATCACTCGGGAGGTCGTAGCTTGGCAAATCGAATCTCCCAAGAAGGGTATTATTGGCCAACTTTGCGACAAGACGCAACAAGGTACATCCAAAGTTGCAACGCATGTTAACGACATTCAGGTATGTCTCAAAAACCATCGGAACCCTTGCACTCGACTTTAACTCCATGTCCCTTCATGCGATGGGGAATGGATATTGTCGGCAAGTTACCTCCGGCACCCGGGAAAAAAGTCTATCTTCTAGTCCTTACAAATTATTTCTCAAAATGGATAGAAGCGGTTGCTTTCTCCCAAGTTTGGGATAAGGAATTCATTTCCTTTATCTAGACTAACATCATCTGTAGGTTTAGGATTCCATCCGAAATCGTATGTGATAACGGATCACAATTCATAAGCGACAGAACCCAATAGTTCTGCGAAGATCATAACATCAAATTTACGACTTCAACACCCGATATCCCCAGTCTAATGGACTCGCTGAGTCAAGTAATAAAACGATTGTCAACTCGATCAAGAAAAGGCTCAAAGCGGCAAAAGGCAAGTGGGTCGAAGAACTTTCGACAGTTCTTTGGGCCAATCGTACGATGCCTCGTACATTTACAGGACAAACTCCTTTCTCTCTTGTCTACAGTTGCAAAGCAGTCTTGTCTGTCGAGACTCAAATTCCAACTTTACGACATTCAACGGTTGATCACAACTTAGTAAACCTAATTTATGACCTTGATGCGCTAGAAGAATTGCGAGAGTCAGCATTGATCAAAATGGCTTCGCAAAAATAATTGGTCGAACGACACTTCAATAAGAATGTCAAAGCCAAGATCTTTCGAACAGGTGATTTTGTCTTACAACGAGTGTTTCAAAACACACAAGAACCTGGTTCAGGTAAACTATCCACCAAGTGGGAAGGACCATATCAAATAACCGAGGTTGTCGAAAAGGGGGCCTTCCGATTACAAACCCTCAACAGTCGTAACATTCCTCGAAGTTGGAATGTGGTACATCTAAAGAGGTATTTTTTCTAAAACCTATTCCCTCTTTACTTACGATTATCCTTCTACAAACCTTACTGACTTAAGCATTGGAGATTCGTTGGTCTAACCAACGACCCACTCTTTGGTTATTTCATTGCAGGATCGATCAAACATTCGACTATATTTGTGCCTTACGGTTGCCTCACGACCATGTCATACGACCCAAATGATCTAAGGTCAAAACCTTATCTATATTATGAAAATCGCAAGTTCCTTGTGAAATTATCTCTAATAACAGGTTATCAATCGATACATTTGTAATTTGCATCGAAACCTAAATTCCTTGGTTGCTTGTCCAGCAGCAAGCCTAACTAACGATCGACTGTGCTTACGTCAAAAGTATTTGAAATATTTCAATTATACTTCTTATCATAGGTGCTTATCGTGAGTTACTTAGATTCTCGTTACTCTCTGTCATTTTATGTTCGCATTCTCGTATTTGATGTGGTTTGCTTAGATTTTCATTAATCTCTGTTATCTTTCGATTGCTTTTCTTACGTCTATCGTAAGTTACTTATACAATTGCTTTAATATTTGCTTCGACAGTATATAAAGTATCGACAGTTTGATTTGTTTAAAGATATTTTCATTAATATCTGAAAAGATATTACAGTACGCGGCATGACCACCAACGGTCGCCCAATTAAAAATACAAAAAAGTTATAAAAACTAATTAAGGAGTCGACTGCTCCTGCCCTTCTTTAGCCATGACCAAAGTGGCGTCATCTTGGGGACTCTCGTCCAACAACTCACGATCGTGCTCGTCCTCCGAATCGAGATCCTCCTCATTCCTAACAAACTTCAATAAAAAGTTTAAGCCACCTTCTCTCGAAGGTAGGGGGTCCTCTCCTCTTCCATGACGCCGGATCATGGCCGCGCGAGTCTTAAGACGAGTGAACGCCTCGACAGACGTCACTCTGTCCTCAAGGTCCGCTACTTGCTGTCGGGCCATGTCCCGCTCCAACCGCAAGATCTCGATTTCTTTTGTAGTCGCAGCCGAGATCATTTTGGTTGCGTTCAGCTCTGATCGGTCGATGGATGCCTTGCAAGGACCACATTCATGCGACCTTGCAGGGCCGCATTTTCACACTTGGCAGTCTCCAACTCGCCAAGGGCTTCATGAAAACGAAAAGAGATATGCTCTCTCTTCTCCTCCGCTGCCCTAGCCCTTGCAGTGGCCTTAGTCTCCCGCTCGATAGATTGGGAGACTAAGGACTTCACGTCATTAAGACGAGAGTGAATCACCAGCGACGCTTAGAACGCCTGAAAATCATATAACAAGTTAATAAAACAAACGACAAAACCAAAAAAGAACTCAAAAGTTCTTACCTTGAAGGAAAATCCTGCGACGTTAGCGTCCACGTCATCGATCGCGAGATCCTTGTAGCGCTTACGGACAGTCGGTAGGAAGAAACTGTTCGCATGAGGGAACACTTCCTTCCTATCTAGACCACCGGACAATATAAAGTCGACCAATAGCCTGATGTTCACCGACATCGTCTTTGGATCCTTACCCGATTGAGGACCCTTCCCCTTGTCTTTCGACGAAGAGGCTTCCACCACCAGTGGTGGGACTGAGGAAACCGGTGTGACATCCACAACTGGTGGCGGCATCACCTCCTTGGAACTAACGAACCCAAGGTCATCATTCGTCGGAGACGGTTCACTCAGGACCGTCTTCACCTTCTTTCCCTCTGACCCAGTAGTTGAGAGGTCCCTTCTCTTCAGCGCCCGACCATGTCGAGCCAGTTGAGCTACCGATTCCCTCCCTGAGAGACTCGACGTTTGTAGTGATGGAATTGAACTTCCTGAAATACAAACAAAGATATATCAGTGAGTGACGTTTTCATAAAAACTAGACCTTACGAAAACTAACGACCCATGGATTAACGTCTTACGACTAATAATCCCAAACGGTTTTCATCAACCAATGGGTGACGTCTACCGACTAGACCCCACAAAAACATCAAATGGTGACGTCTAACATTTAGATCCATCAAAACCCTATTGGGTGACGTCTAACAACTAGATCCATCAAAACCCTATTGGGTGACGTCTGCTTGACTAGACCCCAAAGGATCTTTTGATCTATAGAAAATCCTACGACTAAAAGATAAGGATTTACCTAGAGCGTTTGCATCAGTGTCGTCGTCCTCCTCATCCTATTTCCCGTCTTCCTCCTCTTCTTTAGCATCTGTGTCCTCACGATCAGAAGTCTCGATGATGGCCACGGCCTCTTCATCATCTTTGTCATCCTCCATTGACGTCATAGGGAAGAATGAACGCTCTTTGACACTAAATTTGAGAAAACTCTCGACCTTCTTAGTCGAGTCAGAGTATGGTACGACCCTTGAAAAGTCGACCG
The DNA here is from genome assembly GCA_023525745.1 of Arctium lappa. Taxonomy (NCBI): domain Eukaryota; kingdom Viridiplantae; phylum Streptophyta; class Magnoliopsida; order Asterales; family Asteraceae; genus Arctium; species Arctium lappa. Next base: position 343,277 of record CM042062.1, on the reverse strand, counting down.
CTGAAAACAAAAAACACCGATCGGTAGATGATAAGACAAGGAAATAACAGAGGAGAAGAGGGAATAAGGACTTACTTGTTGTGTTCCACTAGTGGTGATTCATCAAACGTTCTCGTCGCCCAGTAACACACGGCCAAAACGTATCGCATTTTCTACTTATGATCATTTACTGCCATCTCCTGGACCAAAACATGGTCTCCTCTATATCTCGAGAAGAGACTGTACATGTGGTTTGGCTCTGCTTTGACCGAATAGGCCACCAGCAAATCATTGACGGTAAATAGCGATGACCATTTGACTTTCAATCGTAATGACTTGAACGATGCGCCAGAATTAGGGCATCATTTCCCCCGACGACAACCCAAAGGTCGTCAAAAAATCCCTCGACAAGGGAGAGAAAGGCCATGCAAAGCCTATCTTGAAGGGATACTCGTACAAGACAAAGTACCCCTTCGGACATTGCTCCGGCTTCCACTGAACCGGAGCACTCAGTCGGACATCGACTAGAATCTTGACAGATGCCTAAATTCTTTCATCTCGACCTCTCCTTTTACGGTGCTGAAGGGGTCAACTGCCATCGAAAACTTTTTTGTGCAAAGACGAGAGTTCACAAACTGAGTACTCTTAACGGAAAACATAAAATTCAAAGAAAGCAACTAAAATATTTTCCCTAAATAAGAAAAACATAAAAGGGGAAAGATCCGGTGAAAATCTCCATTTATACGCAAATACATTGGTAGAATGAACCAACAACCGGTTGATACCTGTCATCGACTCTACGGATGGACGACACCTGTCCCTACGCCTGACACCACACGCTCCACGTCACCATGACGTCACGACCATTAAACGGCTACACGCTTCCCCTCAGAATCGCTTTGGTTCTCGAGGAAATGACTCAATTACAAAAAATCAACACATGTCCCACCTGGTTACAAAATTCGAAAAAATGGCTTGCCACCTAATTTCCGAATTTTGGGGGCAAACTGTTTGGGTAAAATTTCGCAAGTGTCGACCGACACAAGAAAACCGAACATCTCTAGTCTAAGGACCATTATTGTATTAAGATAAGGTCCTGACGATAACGCACGACAACAGATACTATCGTCCCCGACGACGATCGTCGAGAGTTTCTCACATCCACGACTAAACGGAAATCTCTCGACAAGCTTATATCTTACGACCTATGTAACGTTAATAACGATCATGATCATTTACTACACACAACCTTTTCCTTTTTGAATATGAGAGCTTATGCTTTGTGAGAGTTCCTTGTACACAATTGCTATTATCAAATATATGACTTGTGAGACTTTCTCTCTCTACTCTCTCTAGATCTTGATCATAACTGTCAAATCTTTACATTTTGATTGATATGGCTTGATTAGTGGACTTACAATCTGGCAGCAGCTACATACTCTGCTTCAGCAGTCGAAGTGGAAACACAAAGTTGTTTCTTTGATGCCCAGCTTACGAGCTTGTCTCCAAGAAATTGAATGTGACCCGATGTGCTTTTCCTATCTAGCATACAACCTGCATGATTTGCGTCTGAATACGCTGTTAGCTCAAAAACTGTATCTTTAGGATACCACAAACCAAGATCTGCAGTTCCCTTCAGATATCTAAATATGCATTTTACAGCCGACATATGGGATTCTTTAGGCGAAGTTTGATATCGAGCACATAAGCATTTAGAAAACATAATATCTGGTCTACTTGCCATCAAGTACATTAAAGAACCAATCATTCCTCTATAGGTTCTAATATCAACAGCTTTTCCCGAAAGATCAACTCCGATTTTAGTTCCTGGTGCCATCGGGGTTGAAATTGGAGTACAATTTGACATATTAAATTTCTTTAAAATGTCAGCAATATACTTCGCTTGATTTATAAAAATCCCCATGGAAAATTGTTTAACTTGTAATATGAGAAATAAGTTCATCTCTCCCATCATACTCATTTTAAAACGTGACACCATTAGGTTAGAAAAATTCTTACAGTACGTTGGATTAGTTGAACCAAATATGATATTGTCCACATATATTTGAATTAAAATGATATCAACTTTGTCCTTTTTAATGAATAAAGTGGTGTCGATTTCACCTTTTGAGAAACCATACTTGACAAGGAATTTGGATAATACGTCATACCAGGCTCGAGGGGCTTGTTTGAGTCCGTAAAGTGCTTTGTCTAGAATATAGACATGATCAGGTTTGTCGGAACTTACGAATCCTTCAGGTTGAGAAACGTACACCACTTCTTTTAATAATCCATTCAGAAAAGTTGTCTTGATATCCATCTGATAGACCGTAAAGTTCTTATGTGCAACGTAGACTAGGAACATCCTAATTGCCTCAATACGCGCAACTGGTGCATACATCTCATCATAATCAATGCATTCCTCTTGTCTGCATCCCTTGGCTACAAGTCTTGCTTAATTTCGAATAATAACACCATCTTCATCCTTTTTATTCTTGAATACCCATTTGGTGCCAATAATTGTTTTTCCTTCAGGTCGGGGCACCAATCGCCAGACTTTTAGCGCTTCAAATTTGTTGAGCTCTTCTTGCATGGTTGTAACCCAATCTGGATCACGAAGAGCTTTTGAAACTTTGGTTGGCTCTATTTTGCTCATAAATGAATCAAATAAGCATTTATTTGTTGTTGCAGACCTAGTTTGAACCGGCTTTGACGGATCTCCAATAATTTGATGAATCGGGTGCTCTTTGGTCCACTTGTATACATGAGGAAGTGGATTAGATGTAGATTGATCATGTTGAATATCCAGATATCCACTTTCTTCTTCTTGTTCAGTAAGGGGTTCAGTTGAAGTAATCGGTGCAGAAGTTTCAGTGGATTGGACATTTGATGTCTGTTGAGTAGGCATTACCATACATCCAACTAAATGTGTAACTTCTGGCTCAACAGTTTCATTAGCAACTTCAACTAAGTGAGTAAGTGTTTGAATTTGAGTTTCTTCCTGAATCGAGGGATCGGATTCAGTTGAGACATCTGATGTGATTGGATGATTACTACTTAAATCTTCAGATCAGTCAATCACAACAAGTTTAGTCAATTTAGAACCAAGAAAATCATCATAGAAAAATTCAAACAATAAGTCTAATTCTGTTAAATGAGATGTAGATGTTGACGCTTTATCAGAATTAGAAACATTAACCGCAGGTTCTGGACTGATTTATCTAGAAGCTAAAACTTTTGTTATAATGGGTTATGAACTTCTTTGATCAGAAGCCATATCTTCATCAAATGTTACATTAACGCTCTCCACAACTATTTTGGATTTTTTTTCATGTAAACTCTGTATGCAGCAAATGTCTGAGAATATCCAATGAAAATGCCTTCATCAGCTTTCGGACTGAACTTGTTCAAGTTCTCCTTGTCATTCAGTACAAAACACCTGCATCCAAAAATGTGAAAATGTTTAATGCTAAGTATTCTATTATTTATCAAAGCATATGGTGTTTTACCAAATCGGCGATGAATGATTGAGCGATTTTTCATATAACATGCAGTTGAGACAGCTTCGGCCCATAAAAATAAAGGTAGATCAGACTGGCTTAGCATCATTCGTACAGCCTCGACAAGTGTCCGATTTCATCGTTCAACTACCCCATTTTGTTCCGGAGTTCTGGCAACAGAAAATCGATGTCTTTTCCCGACCGATTCGAGATAATCGTCAACTGTTTTGTTCTTGAATTATGTTCCATTATCAGTTCTTAGAAGCTTAGTTGTCTTCTGCAAGTTCACTTGAACGGTCTTTAAGAATGAGATGATGACATCGGGTGTCTTATCTTTCGATCTTAGAAATTTGACCCAAGTGTATCTTGAATAACCATCAACAATCACCAAGACGTATTTCTTGTCGTTTATGCTTTGAGTTCGCATTGGACCACAGAGATCCAGATGCATCAGTTCCAAAGGAGTACTTGTGCTTGGTTCAGGCTTAGGTTTATGAGAAGTTCTTTTCATCTTACCTTTCTCACAAGCAGCATACAGATGTTCTTTGACATATTTCAGCTCAAGTAAACCCTTAACCAAATTGCAAGTCACCAACTTGTTGATATATCTGAAGTTGATATGAGATAGTCTTCTATGCCATAACCAGCTTTGTTGCATAGAGTCTCTAGAAATTCGACACACCGCATTATTAGTCTTGACTTTTGATAGATTTATCGTGTAGAGATTTGACTTCCGCATCCAAACCATCTTCAGTACTAACACAACATCGCTTGGCCATGAAATTAACCTCTAAATCCTTGTCACTTAACTGACCAATGCTAAATAGGTTTTGTCCTAATCCTTCAACGTAGCTCACCTTCTTAATCGTTACATTTTCTTGCACGACATCTCCATAACCCAAGATTGGTGAAAACTGGTCATTCCCAAATATGACGTTCCCGCAGAATTTCTCTGTATAATTAGATAAAATATCTTTCTGCCCAGTCATATGCTTGGAGCAACCAGAATCCAAGTACCACATATGACAGGTCTATACAGCAGAAATCAAGGAACAACAGGTTTAGGTACCCATTTATAGATGGGTCCTAGTAAGTTAGCACATGATTTTGGCATCCATTTGAATTTGGACCCTTTGATCTTTTGTAAAGATTTTGAAACAATATTATTAGAATAGACATGATATGATCCACCAATTATCAGAATATTGTCGAGATACAAAATCATATCTATGATATGTGGAAGACTTATTAGTAGACGTACATAATTGGAGTAATTGCTTCATTGAGTAAGTCTTGTAAGAAGATACAAGTTTTGGTTTATGAGAAGCAATATTACCAATTACATCAGTATCACTAACAGTAAACCTATTACATTTAGTATCAGAAAATGATTTTGTACTCTCTCCAACTTTCTGCTTTGGTTTCCATTCCGATTTCACTTCAGGCTTTCTCTTTTTCACATATGAATTTTGAAAGTTAGAACTATGAGATTTAAAAGATTGTCTTTTCCTAGATTTACCAGTGTTAATCTGTTTCTGTGAATGTCTATTCTTTTTCTTGTTACCTTTGGCATGTTTGGTAGTCACAGAAACTGATTTATCAACTTTCGTTGATGATTCACCCTTTTCAAATACACTTGGTAAACCTTTGGAATTTACAAGAAATTGAGAATGATCTGGAAGTTTTGCATTAAAATAAAATTGATCAACACAGTCATCAAAACAACCATCAGAGTTTAGAAAATCAAACTCTTCATCAAACAGAACATTAACATCATTTGACTTAGAAACTTTGGAAGAATTTGAGAAATCAATGTTTACAAAAATAGTTGAAAATACCATTTGTTCTAGTCCAGTCAAAATTCTCTCTTTTGCAAGAGTGTTCTCAAGTTCAGAAATTTTACTTTCTAAAATGAGTGGAGGAACATAAATTTTGCCTTCAATCGGTTTTGCCTCCATTTCATCTGTAGAATAACTTTGAAAATAATCGTTAGAAAGAAATTTTGACAATGGAAGTTGCATTTTAGTTTTATTTTTCCTTTTCTCATCTTCCTTAGCTTCTTCCTCATCTGATGATTTTGTCCATTTAACTTTGAGTTCAGGATATTTAGGTGCCAATTTTAGAAAACCAAAATCATATAAATTAGGCACTTTAGAAATACCCTTTTTCAAATAATGTGGGTTATCGTAACCAATACCCCAACATTCACTACTCTCTTTTGGTTTATTAAGATGAATGGTTTATTCAGTTTGACCTCTAGTGTAAAGTTTTTTCTTCCAAAACACTCACTTTTTCAAACAAAGACTTGTTTTCTTTCTTTAAAGATAAGCACTTTTTAGCAACCTCTTTAATCTCAAGTTCACACAATTTGAATTTTCAAGATGTTTTAGATAATTGATTATGGATTACAGTCTTTTCTCTAGCACGGAATATAAATATTTTTATGTAAAGTCTCAATCAATACATTATTCTCAGCAATATCATTATTGAGCTTCAATATTGCTTGGTTTTTCTTTTCAATGATACCTTTTTCGCGTTTAAGTTTAGACTGCAAATCCTGAAGTTCAACCATCATGAATTGCATTTAAGTTAAGAAATCAGATTCAAACATATCACATACCTCTTCAGAATCCTCCTCATCAAAATCTTCTTCAGCTACTTTCTGACCCATGAAGCACATATGGGCAGTTTCTTCTTTGTCACTTTCAGGCTCAGAGTGATCCAGCCAAAAGTCATCTTCAGCTATTAATGCTTTGCCAGCTTCTTTCTGTTTGGCCAGAAGCATCTTGTTCTTGTAGTATTCAGAATTGCGAACTTTTGGCTTCCGACAATCTTTAGCAAAATGTCCTACTTTTCCACAATTGTAGCACTTGACTAGTTCAGCCTCTTTCTTCTCCTCATATTTATTCCCATATTTCTTTGCTTCAGACATCCTTTCCTCAAACCTTCTACCTTCCACTCTCTCTTTGTGCTCAAAATTCTTTGATCCTGATGAATATCGTTGACTATTTGATCCTGGCTTCTTGTAAAACTTTTTCTGGAAAACCTTGGTCAACAGTAGCATTGCTTGCTTTAGGTTCTCTCCGTCATCAGAATCAGAATCATCACTAATCTCTTCATACGATTCAAACACCATCACCTTCTTCTTCTTCAGACTCACTGATCTTTTCTCCTTTCTTTTAACCACTAAGGCAACTGGATCAGCTATCGGTTTCTCAGATTTCTTCTTTTCATCTCTAATCTCATCTACCTCTTCCTCATTCTGTCTTAGAGTCTCATACACTTCATGCAAAGGAATCTCATTGAGATCTTTCATCTGCTTCATATGACGAGTAAATCTTTTCCATTCAGGTTGTAAGATACTCAGAAACTTCACATTCAGTTCAATTTGAGTCTTCTTTACTCTATTTTTGCTAAGCTTATTCAAAAGAGTAAAAATCTGTCATAAGTAGCCTCAAGACTTTCACCTTCTTTTGCTTTAAACTCTTCATAGTTGTTGAGACAGTTTGAAACTTTCAGCTGATTACCTATCTTTGATCCTAACATCATCTTCTCCAGTTGATCCCACATTTGTTTTCCTGTAGCATTATAGCTATCTATCTTCACATAGATCTCATTGGGAATACCTTGAAGTAGAAAATATCTTTCTAGTCTATCAGCTTTGTGTCTCTTTTTATGTTCATCAGAATATTCCTCTACATCCATTGGATATTCTTCGTTCACTACCTCCTCTCCATCAGCATCTGTAGAATGAATCTTTGTTGGAGGTTTCATCACTCCTTCTTTCAAAGATAACCTGATGTAATCACCAAGTTCATTTCTGTCTATGAAGTCCAGGAATCTATCTTTCCACTACTCATACTCTCCTTTGAATAAAACTGGTGGCTTGACATATGTTCCAATAGTAAGAGCATCCCTCGAAGTCATCCTGACAAATAAACTGTAAAATAAGAACTTAAAATGATCGTTAGTTCAAAAGAAATCAATATACAAAAAATCTTAGAAAAAATTTCAGAAATAAGTTTCCTAAAAATTTCTAAGTAAGGTATCTTCACACCACTGAAGCTTAGAAATTCGCAAAACTTGAACAATTCGCACACTTTGAGATGTGAATTTCACAATGATTGAATCACAACTGTTGGTCATATGATTAGATTTATCAATAAACGGTTTAAGCTTTACAGTGAGAATTTCAATACGACTAGGTAAACCTTCTAATGACCATTCCCTCTTTTCCAACCCTAATTCTCACACTTTAAATACTAAGGGCTTTGGGCTTTATTACAATCAAATAAGCCCAATAACAATTAAAAGGCTTTTACAACGCATTTAAATAAAACCAATTAAACTCTATAAATGCGTTATACAACTTTCAACGCACTAGGACTTTCAGTCCTAACACCCGGAACAGTAACAACTGGGCTTACTGGGCCTTCAAGGATAGATTTCATAAGTTCCCGATTCTTATGATTCAAAAACTGAGTCATCCAACGTTTCCATTGTGGATATTCCCGGATAGACAAGACAGGAGGCTTGGACTGAGACCCCATACTGAGCAGGTCCTTAGATATCTTTAAATTATGTAAAACAGTAGCTTGGAATGATCGTTAATCAGAAAATCAACAAAGATCAACTTAGAACAATCTTCAGAAAAACTCCAAAAATTTCTCTAAGTATAGAGTCCTCACACCACTGAGTTTCTCAAACTTTTCGCACACCAAAGTAATCAACTTTTCACACAGGAAACGAAATTTGCACGCCAAAGAACAAAAACCTCAGCTTTTCACACGTAAAGGGATGCGAGAAGTCACAATCTGCACGATGTACGATGCGAGTTTCACCTCTTCGCACGTCGAAGTATGCGATTTTCTACTTTTCCCACAAAGAGGGGTGCAAATTCTGAACTTGGAATTCTGAAACGTGAACTTTTCGTACACTAAGATAATAAGAATTTCTCACTTAGTCAAAATCAACCCTCTAAACTTCACGTATCGATTCGAATTTTGGACTTAGAATATTTTTCCTCTTCACGATGCTAGTTCCTCAAAATTCGCACACAGTGAGATGCGGATTTCTGCTTTTCGTATCTAGTACAATGCAAATTCCTCCTTTAGAATTTTAAAAATGCACTTTTCATATGAGGACACGTGCGAATTCTATCTTTTCGTACGTGACTTTGTGCAAAATCTTATCTTTTCGTACAAGGCTGATGCGAAAACCTTCCTTCTCGTATTCTGATCTATGCGAATTATGTCCCTAGATTCTTAAAACTCAAGAGCCATGTGAATGTTGCTCAAGAATCATGCGAAAAGAATAGATCTTGCGAATTCTTTGGATTTTGGCTCAAAAACACTCTGATCGATCAAAAATCCAATCAAATCTTTGAATTGGCTTCTGAAATTGCACCAATTTGACCACGATTACAACTAGAACAGGTTACAACTGATCAATTTCACCAAAAATAACAACAAAGATTCGAATGAAAATACAGTGCGTTGAACAGTTTAAATACAAAACTCACCAAATTGAGAAATTGAATGTGAATTACAATTTGAACGAAATGTGTTCTAAATCATAGTAGGAATATAGTGCAATCATCAAGATGAACAATTACAACCAAAATCAAAGAATCAAACAAAACACAGAGTCATTGCGAGTTCTTCCATTTCGAACAGTTGATTGATCTAAATCTGCTATGATACCAATTGAAAGTTCCAGATCCAAACTACTAATCACACACTAGAATGTAGAAATCATCTTGTATTAATTCGATCAATGATTACAATGATTTCCTAGTCACAGATCTCAGTCAGTGCCATAAGTCTCATGTGTTTCTCCCTAAGAGCTTTATACGAGTTCTTGTGATTTTTGTGTGTTGTGTGTGTTCTAAAATCTAAAAGGACCAAACTATTTATATGGTCAACATGAGTGACCTTACAACTCAAGTCAACATGTCAAAGTCAAAGACTTTGACTTACAAGGCTTTTTACAAACACTTACACTTTTCACAACCTTACAACTTTGACCCCTCTTTTAATCTTGAATACAATATATGACTTAACAATGACCCCATGTTTTCCAATCTGTAGGAATCATTAATGAGACTATGGCGCCTTATACACCACAACAAAATGGTGTGGCGGAATGGAAAAATAGAGTTCTCAAGAAATGGTGAACTCTATGTTATCTTGCTTGGGATTGAGTGATGGATTTTGGGGTGAAGCCATGCTAACGGCTTGTTACCTATTGAATCGAGTTCCCAATAAAAGGAACAAGATTACCCCGTATGAACTTTGGTTCAAGAAAAGGCCTAACTTGAGTTATATTCGAGTTTAGGGTTATCGGGAGGTTGTTCGACTACCCGAACCCAAAAGGAAAACCTTGGGTGAGAAAGGTATTGATTGCATCTTTGTTGGATATTCCGAGCACTTGAAAGCCTATAGGTTCTATGTTATTGAACCTAATGATTCTATAGCGATTCACACCGTTATAGAATTGAGAGATGAATTATTTGATGAGTCTAGATTCTCTTCAATACCTAGACCGAATGACATAGTTCCAAGTACTAGTGGAACTAGTGAGATTGAAGAACAAGCAATTTTTTCAACCAAATCTCCGATGCTTCGAAGGAGCAAAAGATGAAGGATTGAAAAATCCTTTTGTCCCGATTTCCAATTATACTTGGTAGAGGGATCAAGATATGAGATTAGGTCACAATTCTCTTACTATTATAGTATTGTGGAGGATCCAAAATCATTTGATGAGGTTATGAAGTCTCAAGATGTTGCTTTCTGGAATGAAGCAATAAATGATGAGATGGACTCCATCGTGAGGAATAATACTTGGGTATTATCGGACATGCCACCGGGTTGTAAACCCGATGCAAGTGGATCTTCAAAGGAATATGAAAGCTGATGGATCAATCGACAAGGTTAATGCTCGATTAGTAATCCAAGGCTTTAGGCAACGGGAAGACATCGATTATTTTGATACATATGCCCCAGTTGCAAGGATCTCCACGATTAGATTGTTGATGGCCTTCGGAGCTATTCATAATTTAGTGATTCACCAAATGGATGTCAAAACGGAATTCTTGAATGCTAGCTTGGAGGAGGAAGTTGACATGAAACAACCGGAAGGTTTTGTTATGCCCGGGATGGAGCATAAGGTGTGTAAACTTGTAAAATAATTGTATGGGCTGAAACATGCACCCAAACAATGGCATCAAAAATTTGATAAGGTTGTCTTGTCTAACGGTTTTATGTTAAACCAAGCGGACAAGATATTAGAGGGATATTCGGATGCAAGTTGGATTACCAGCTTAGAAGATAACTCTTCTACGAGTAGTTGGGTGTACTTGTTTGGAGGAGGTGCCATCTCATGTGCTTCCAAGAAGCAAACTTGCATCACGAGTTCGATTATGGAGTCAGAATTTATGGCATTAGCCGCTGCCGGTAAAGAGGTGGAGTGGCTAAGGAATTTAGTCCATGAAATTCTGTTAGGGCCGAAACCAATATCACCTATTTCTATCCATTATAATAGTGTGGCTACTTTGGCTAAAGCTTATAGTCAAGTATATAATGGCAAGTATAGATACTTAGGTGTTATACATAGTATGATTTGTGAGCTAATCATGAATGGGGTGATTTAGGTTGAATTTGTTCGGTCACAACCAAATCTAGCGGACCACTTGACAAAAGGGTTAGCTAGGGACTTGGTTCACAAGTTGATGATATTGATGGGATTAAAGTCTATCTAAATCTATAACGGTGAGATACCTAATTTCCTTCTAATACAACGTTAGAAGTTGAATTCGATGGGAAAGCTCACTCTAAGGGATTGGAGCACAAGATAATCATCCTAAGGTATGTGATCGGTATTGCAAGTGAAGGAGGTATTTCTTTTGTAAAAGTGCATGTGCAGGTACATGATGAAAGGAACTACCTATATGAGTGTGAAGTGTGGTCGCTTCAAGAAGATTAGACTTGGCTTTGTATGAACTCATGAATGGATAAGGACACATGGCCTGTTATAGTGTCAAGTTTAAACTTTAGAGAATTATTTAAATTCATGTGTAAGTTATTTTCTGGTACTCAATTGGGTTGAAGGGTTCAATCCATAGGAAACCCGAATTCTCGAGTATTTGAAATGTGTAATGTACTAAGATGAAAATTCAATCTTCTAGATATTTTCATTTTTACATGAGTTTGTTTTCCTTTAATAACTTTTGTTTGTGAACCAAGGATTACACTGAAATGGGGGAGGAATGTTGGTGATTTTAGCGAAATCATTGGTTCAGTTTAGGTAATTGGATTCACAAGTTAATAATGGGGTTGGTAGCTAAAATATAACATGAACTAGGAGGTGTGGAGTGCACACTCGTGTAAGCTAACTAGAACCCGGGATCGTTGTATGGTTTTGTTTGGCGAGTTACTAAATGGAAAATGGCAGTGCACGACCCGTGCGTTTTTCCTCTTGTAAATGGCACGATTCGTGCGTTTTGGCACGACCTGTGCGTTTTTGTTTATAAAAAGAGCACGGGTCGTGCGTTTGTCGATAGAAGGTTTTGCACGACCCGTGCGTTTTTCTTCTTGAAATTGGCACGAGTCGTGCGGCTTTGTCAGTTTTGTAACTGGTAGAAAATCTTGTAATCGCCAAAATTAATGTCCAACAATCAATCTCATTTAATGGGAAATTATTATCGTTGTTAATACGGGGTCGGTTTCGGTTCTCTATGTGTTTAACTAGGATCGATTTCACCTAAATCAATACCGATAATTGAGATTATCTTTTGATGCAGCGTAGGTTTGCGGAATGATCGACAAGCATCTTAAACCCTTTTAACGATCCGAGAATTACGAACGTAAACTCGAAACTAAAAGAAAACTCTTAAAAACGAAAGCTTTATTGATTGATAACTTGAATACAATTGAAAACAAATAAACCTATTTATAACTTAAAGTAGGTAAAAGATAAATACATAATTAAACAAGGTTAAACCTAATTTAACTAGGAAAATTAAATAAAAGGAAAAAAAATAATTATTATAATCTAAATTAATCAAGTAAAGATATGGATGGATGGCATCATGGGACGGTGGACTGGAACTTAATAATGGAATTGAGAATTTGAGATGGTTTAGGAATCTTGCTAGCCGCCAACAGTGTTCTATGCGGATGAGAAGCGGATAACCCCTTTTGGAAGCCTCCATTCTCACTTTTCTCCATTGTATTGCGATAGTTTCATGTGACCCAAGTCGCATGGAACTCGTTTTTGTTTCTGTTTGCGATTTTCGATTTGTCCTTCGATCTCCATCACAATCCTCTCCATATCAGTCTCTTCCACTTCCGAAGAACTCTACCCCGAGTTCTCTTCTAAAGGAATTGGCTCATCCTTGTGATACTCATATATATCGGCAACGTTGAAGGTGTTCAATATATGTAACGACTCGAGAAGGGCGACAACATAAGCATTATCGTTAATCTTCTTCGTGATCGTGAACGGTCCGTATTTCCTAGGTTGGAGTTTTTCGTAAGTACCGATGGGAAATCGTTCTTTCCAAAGAAAAACCATCACCTCGTCTCCTAAGTTGAAAACCTTCTTCCGGCGGTGTTTGTCGGTCGCCACCTTATTTTTTAAACCGGTAGCTTCAAGACGTAATTTGACAGCCTCTTTCGTTGCTTGAAACTCCTTAGCCATGTTACCTGCTGTGATGCTAACTCCGGGATCTCGGGGTAGCTTGACTAAATCGACCACATGACTCGGGGATGACGTATAGACCAAGAAAAAGGGAGAGAAATCAGTGGCGGTGTGGATGGCACTATTGTAAGTGAACTCGATATATGCTACGGCCACGTCCCATTGTTTCGGTTTGTCACCACAGACGCTTCGAAGCATATTTTCCAAAGTCCGGTTAGTAACTTCCGTCTGGCCGTCGGTTTAGGGGTGAGCGGTGCTACTTTTCTTGAGATTCATTTCGAACATTCGCCAAAGTGTGATCCAAAAGTGGCTAAGAAACTTTGTGTCTCAATCGGAAGTGATCTTTTTCGGGACACCATGTAGACGCACCACTTCTTTGAAAGTCTTGAGATGTTACTTGCATCAGCGGTTTTCTTGCAAGCGATAAAGTGGCTCATTTTCGAGAAATGGTCAACCACAATAAAATAGAGTCCACCCCCTTTGAGTACGGGGAAGACCCAACACGAAGTCCATCGAAAGGTCTTGCCAAATGTTTTCGGGAATCGGGAGAGGGGTGTAGAGACCGGTGTTTTGAGATCATCCTTTTGCGGTTTGGCAAATATAGCACTTTCTCACAATCGAACCTACGTCATTCTTTAAATGCGGCCAATGATATCGTTCTTCCAAGCTAGCAACGGTTTTTTCCCATCCGAGATGACTGCTTAATCCTCCTCCGTGCATGTCTCGAATCAGTTTCTCCCGTAAAGAGGAGTCGGGAATGCATAGTTGGTTTCCCTTAAAAAGGTAACCGTCTCGGACATAGAAATCGCCGCTAGGGTGCCACTATTGCACTTTCCCCACATGTCTTTGAAGTCACCATCTTCACTGTAAAGTTATTTCAACACCTCGAAACCAACGATCTCATATGATAAAGTGATGAGCAAATTGGCCCTTCGGCTAAGGGCATCAGCCACTTTGTTGAGATTGTCGGATTTATGCTTAATTACAAAAGGAAATTTTTGTAGAAAGCTTACCCAACGGGCATGCATCTTGTTGATCGTTTTCTGACTTTTGATAAATTTTAAGGCTTGATGATGGATAAACAAAACGAACTCCTTTTGAACCAAATAGTGCTCGCATTGCCGTAAAGCTCGAACCACCGCATAGAATTCTTGGGCGTACGTGCTCCACTTTTGTCGGGCCTCACTAAGTTTTTTTGCTAAAATAAGCGACGGGTCTTTTTTCTTGGGTTAGAACAGCACCGATTCCAATGCACCACTCGCGTCACATTCAACTTCAAAAACTTTCTCGAAATCGGGTAAATAACGGGCGTGGTACTAAGCTTTTCCTTGATTAGGGCAAAGCTTGCGTCTTGTTTCGGACCCCATTGAAACTTGCCTTTATTTAGACATTCCGTGATCGGGGCGATGACGGTACTAAAGTTCTGGACAAATCTTCGATAAAAGGTTGCTAGGCCATGAAAACTACGGACATCGGTCACCATCTTGGGTATCGGCCACTCTTGAATGGCTTTTACCTTTTCTTCATCCACTTCGATACCGTTTTCTCCGACGTTGAAACCAAGGAATAAAAGCTTGTCGGTGAAGAAAGTGCACTTCTTTAAATTGACGTAGATCTCATTTTGTTGTAGTAACATTAAGACTTGACGGAGATGATTGAGGTGATCGGCTTTTCCTCGGCTAAAGATGAGGATATCGTCAAAGTAAACGACTACAAAAGTTCCAATGAAAGGGCGTAATACCTTATTCATGGTCCTCATGAAGGTGCTCGGTGCGTTAGATGTGCCAAAAGACATAACCAACCATTCGTAGAGTCCGAATGGTGTCTTGAACGCGGTCTTCCATTCATCGCCCGGTCGAATACGAATCTGATGATAGCCGCTTCTAAGATCGTTCTTGGAGAATACGGTAGAACCCGATAATTCATCGAGCATGTCTTCCAATCATGGAATGGGAAACCGATACTTGATGGTGATCTTGTTGATGGCTCTACTATCAATGCACATCCTCCATTGATTGTTCTTCTTTGGCACTAAGAGTACGGGTATGGCACATGGACTCAGACTTTCCCTTATAAAACCTTTCTTTAGCAAGTCTTCAAATTGCTCTCTTAGGATCTCGTTCTCTTTGGGACTCATCCGATAATGGGGCAAACTTGGTAGACTAGCTCCCGGAATCAAATCAATTTGATGTTGAATGTCCCTCATGGGTGGTAGTTTGGGAGGCAAATCATCCGCAACTAATTCCTTGAAATCTTCTAGCATCTCGTTCACTTCTTTTGGAATTTTGGCTTCGACTTTTTCTGCACTCATTAGCCCTTTAACGACAATAGGTAAAAGATTTTGACTTTCTTTGCATCTTCTTTCATCTCTTGCTCGCTATCGGTAATGATGAGAAAATTGTCACTTTTCTTGTCGGAGGTCTTTTCGAAGCTACTAACGGTTGCCATAGCGATCTTTCAGTCGCCCCAACAGAATAATATGACATTGTCTCGCCCCTTGTAAGTGAAATCATTATCGAATTGCCATGGTCGGCTCAATAGGATATGGCATACATCCATATCAAGAACTTCGCATAAAACCTCCTCTTGATAATGTTTGTCGATCGATATGGGTACCTGACAAGTGTGTGTTGCTTTGACTTGTGGGCCTTTCTTGACCCACCCGAGAGAATAGGGAGCCTCATGAGGTTGAGTGGGTAGGTTAAGATGATCGACCAACTGTCGAGATACTAGATTTTCACAACTCCCGTTATCAATGATGAGATTACATACCTTTTTATGAACGGAGCAATTTGATTGGAAAAGGTTCTTCCTTTGGCCCTCTTCCTTCGAAGAGAGAAGAACTCGTTGGAGTGCGATGTTGATCGTCTCTTGAGATTCTTCTTCGGCAAAGTCGGCGTCCTCATAATCTTTATCTACACCGCTTTCTTCACCATCCACCAATCCTACCATTCTCCGGTTTGTGCATTCATGAGATCGATGTCCCGGTTAGCCGTATTGGTAACACTTTAAACTCATCGGCTTAGCATACGGATTGGGGGTCTTACAAGGCGTAGGTTTTCCTTGCGGTCCACCACTAGGATTTTCGGTATTAACTTTGTGAGGAAGGTTAGTGTCTTGAGTGGGTCTCTTTCCTTTATCGACGGTGGTGCTTGAATTCTCGTTAGACCCTTGAAATCGTCGAAAAGAATTGGAGGTACGAGTGGATTTCTCCATTAATTCGACTTTTAGGGCTAAACTCGAGGCTTTGGTTACGGTCCACACGTTTTGGAGTCCAATCTTGTCTTGGATCGAGGTCTTCAAACCACTAATATACCATGCTACTTTTTGGCCTTCGGATTCCCCGATTTCATTACGGTCGATTAACTGTAAGAACTCGGTGGTGTAGTCGGTTACGGATCTCGGGCCTTGGTTAAAACTAAGATACATCTTGTAGAGGGTATGTTCGTAATCTTCGGGTAGGAACCGTTCTATCATCAACCGTTTCATTCGGTACCACGATCGAATCGGACGTCTTCGTTGTCGTTATCGTTGGACAACTAGCTTGTCCCACCATTGGTTAAGTTGATAAAATTGTTTCATGAAATTGTTTAATTTGATGAAATTGTTTCATATAATTCTTTTATTGATTAAATCGTTGCATATATTGGTGTTTTTTATGCAAAAATGAAAAAGTTTCATCAAACTGCGAAAATACATGAAACAATTTCATCAGAATGAAAAAAATAGATAAAACTACATAAAAAACATAAATATATTAAACAATTTCATTAACAAAAAAATTATATGAAACAACTTGATCATATTAAACAACTTTATGAACCAATTTCATTAATTTAATCAATGAAATTGACGGTTTCCAAAGTTTCCAATATAATATGGATATATATATATATATATATATAGAGAGAGAGAGAGAGAGAGAGGTGGTTTCAATTGGAAACCAATATTACATTGGAAACTTTGGAAACCGAAATTAACCAATCAGTTAATTTCCTTTTTTTATTTTTATTTTTAATTGATAAGGTTATTTTAGTCTTTTACATAATTTCATAATATATATGGTAAGTGTTATTATTATTATAATATTGATCCAATGAATGAAAGTTTATATTCATATGAAATCTTCAATATTACCTCCAGACACAAAATATTAATATAATGAAACATAATGGATTTGATATAGTGAAACAAAATATTAATATAGTGAAACAAAATATTAATATAGTGAAACCTGATGAAACAGATTTGATATAATGAAACATAATGTAAAAATAATGAAACAATAATTGTAATGAAACTTAGTTGGGTTTTTACATATTGCATATTAATGAACATGTAATAAAAAGGTAGTCTTGATATATTATTGTTATCTTTTATTAATAAATTAATTAATTTATTATCATATATAATTATTATCTTTTATTAATAAATTAATTAATTTATTACCATATTTCATCTTTGTTGCCAAATTTGAAACACAAAAGAAAAAGACACATTTACCCTTTTGACATATTATTATTATCTTTTATTAATAAATTAATTAATTTATTACCATATATAATTCAAATGAATCTTGACCATTGATTAAAAAGATCAATGGTTGAAATTTGGTTTCCAAAGTTTCCAATAAAATTTGGTTTCTAATATAAACCTCTATATATATATATATATATATATATATATATATATATATGGGAACGATCAATTGGAAACCAGTATTGGAAAGTTTGGAAACCGAAATCAACAAATCAGTGAATTTCTTTTTTATTTTATTTTTTTAATTGAAAAGGTTATTTTTGTCTTTTACATTATTTCATAATATATATGATAATTGTTATTATTATTATATTAATAATTATTTAATTTTAATTTAGCTTATATATGGTAATAATAATCATTGATTAATTTAAAAATGAGATTTAATTTAGGTAAATTATTTAATTTTAATTTAGCTTATATATGGTAATAATGAAACAATAATGGTAACACGATGAACCTGATGAATCTATTTTCATTATTAAACAATAATGCTAACACGATGAACCTGATGAATCTATTTTCATATACGGATATGCAACTGAACAGGTAACGAAACAAAAATGGGAAGTTAACAAAAATGGCACAAATTCATCATTTTCATTATGAAACAATAATGCTAACACGATGAACCTGATGAAATCTGTAATCCACAAGTTCATTCTATTTCATCACAATATTAGATTGCGTGAAAAATTTTATAATAAAATGAAATTAAAAAAATATTTTCTTACATTTTAAAAGAAAAATAATTTTTTAGATGAAAAGACAAATGCTCCACGTTTTCATAGTAAAAAAATAACAAAATTTAGATTGCGTGGGAAATTTTATTTTGGTTTCAAGTAATCTAAATAAAATAAACCTTTCTTGCCATATTTGAGACACAAAATCAAAAGACATATTTACCATTTTCATCTATTATTTTTATTTATTATTAATAAATTAATTAATTTACTACCATATATAATTCAAATGAATCTTAACCATTGATTATAAAGATCAATGGCTGAAATTTGGTTTCCAAAGTTTCCAATGAAACTTGGTTTCCAATTGATATCACCCCTATATATATATATATATATATATATATATATATATATATATATATATATATATATATATATATGGTCCCCTTCATTTGCTAACCGTGACATTGGTGCTAACCGTCCTAACCAAATTTCGATCAATCATAAGCTTCCTAAAGGTTTTGTTATGCCATTAATGCTATTAAATTTTAAATGATAATATGGGAATTTGCTAAAAATCGCCCTATTTAATCTGTTTCCATATTTAAAGGAGTTTTTTTAATTTGGTAGTTATCCTGATATTAAATATATCGCCCCATGTAATTTGTTTCCATATTTAAAGGAACTTTTTAATTTGATAGTTATCCTGATATTAAATATATTAATTTAAATTTTTATTTTGATTTGCATTTTATTAATTTGGTAATAGACAGAACTATGCATATATGCATTTGGGAAATATGTCCATATCCATATCCGATAGTTATGCACATATACATGTATGATTATGGTGCATGTATGAATTTCCCCAAATGTGCACTTATGCATTTTTAATTACAGTGCACATATGCATGTATGAATTTCCCCAAATGTGTACTTATGCATTTTCAATTAGAGTGCACATATGCATGTATGAATTTCCCCAAATGTGCACTTATGCATTTTCAATTACAGTGCACATATGCATGTAATATTTCAGCAAACATATTTCCATTTTTAAAGCAGTTTTTTAATTTGATAGTTATCCTGATATTAAATGTATCGCCGCATTTAATCTATTTCCATATTTAAAGGAGTTTTTAATTTGGTAGTTATCCTGATATTAAATATATTAATTTAATTTGGTAGGTGTATATTCCCAAATTAAAAGTAATTATATTTTGACCGAAATATCCCTGTGCATACATGCATTGTATTTTTTTCAACTATTTTTAATATTTTATTTTAATAAAAAATCAATTAATTGTGGACCATTGATCTCATTAATCTACGGTTGAGATTGGTTAGCACGGTTAGCACCAATGTTACGGTTAGCAAATGAATAGGGGCCCTTCATGGGAGAACTAGCTATTTTGTGGTAACCGTGAGATCCAATCTCAACAACAAATCATACGATAAATTTGGAAATTAATAAATTTGGTAATTTGGTAATTTTTGATTTAAAATTATAATTAAAGGGTATTTTAGGTATTTAAAAAATCTTCTCTCTCTCTCTCTCTCTCTGACGTCCGGTTAACGTGGTGAATGTTATTTCGGCAAAATACAATATGTTACATATTGTGATACAAATACATTGTGATGTCCACTGTGATACAAAATACAATATGATAATCACCGTGATACAAAATAAACTGTGATACCCATTGTGATAAAAATATACTATGATATCCACCATGATACAAAATGCAATACATAAAGACCCAGTGTGATATAAAATACAATGTGATACCCATAATAAATACAATACCTAATGTGATACCCACTACGATACCCATTATGATACCTTTGTGATACCCAAAAGAAATTTGTTTTTGACAGATGAAGGAACTTGAATCAAAGAAATTGTATAATACATACACCACCGTTGATACCACTGTGATACAATTGTGATACATACAGTCGAGATATGTTTCTCCCTAACCTTCATCATCCACATAAACCCATAAACCACCGATGACATTTTTGTTTCTCCCCTAACCTTCATTAGTCGCATAAACCCATAAACCATCGATGCCCTTTCTGTTTCTCCCTTAACATTCACTATCATCGGCGATCGTGAACACCTGAGATCTATGAACCATCGATTGGACACCCAGATCTGTGAACCATCGATTGGACACCGAGATCTGGGAACCATCGGCGACCGTGAACACACAGATCTTGATTGGACTCTTTCGTTCATCACCGATGTTGTTCATCGGGAAAGAAGAATAGCACCAATCCCTAATCCAGGTTCAAAAGCGGCTGAGAAATTCCAGAACCTAACCTCGGACTCCTTGTGATACATTGTGAACACCAGGGACTCCGGCAGTAGCAGCGGTTACACTGAGGTCGAGAGGGAGGCAGTGGAGGGGAATAGATTCACGGAGAAGAGGGGCTGGTGGAGAAGGGAAGATGGTCGGAATGACTTTGTCATCGGGAGATGTTGCAGCGGAGCTTCAGGGCATGGCGGCACATTCTTGAAGAGAATTTTTTTAGGGTTTATGTGTATGGAAGAGAGAGATAGAGAGAGAGGAGGAGCCGTATAAGGGAAAGAATGGAGAGATTTTATGATTAATTCATTTAATTAGATATAAAAAACAAAGTTACCAAAATACCCTTTTGTATTTACTCCCTCCGTCCCAAAATAAATGTCTACATTTATATTTATGTTTGTCCCAAAATAAGTGTTCACTTTCAAAAAGTAGATAGCTAAATTCTCACATTTACCCTTAATTAATGCACAAATACATAAGAGTTGTGAAGAAAAAGAAACATTAAATAAGGGTAAAGATGTCATTTGATACCAAAAAGGGGTAATAATTATGCATGTCTAAAACTGTGTGTCAAGTCAATTGTGGACACTTATTTTGGGACGGAGGGAGTATTTAAAATTGATATTAATTATCTTAAATGTGTGGCTCATATTGGATCTCACAGTTACCACAAAATAACCATTTCTCATTTGATTATGCCCCTATATATATATATATATATATATATATATATATATATATATATATATATATATATATACGTCTATATATACAAAATAACCAGTTCTCTAAATAAATGGAAAACTGAAAAACCACGAAAAAACGAAAGAAAAAGTATATGAATATAGATGTCAAATTAACGAGAAAAATATGATCGTTTATTTGGTGTAATTTATTTCGCTCGAATTTTGTTCATTTTTCGTATTTTTTCAAATAAAAAATAGGGGATGGAGGGTTTTTTAATTTAAAAATTATTGTTGTAACCGTCTGTTTAATCATATCCATCAGATCATCTAATATAACGGTTGATAATGTGTTTTTTAGTTTTTCATTTATTTGAGGTTTTCCTTTGAACCTCCGTCTATATGGGGTCAGGTTCAGGAGAAAACTCTCTCTCTCTATATATATATATATATGTTTTGCTTTCATCCAAAAATTAAAGTTGAAACGATATGATGCCTCTATGAAAGTAATATAAGATACGTATTTACAGAAACAAATAGCTACAGATCGTGACAAACAACCTGACTTCATTTATTAAACTTCCGCAACAACATCAATGTGTGTACTCCCTTCCTTATATGTCTCCTGCTGCTGCACCTTGCTGTTTAAAGTTGCGAGTGTTTTTGCTCACTACAAACATCAGCTGCTGCAACACTGTTAAGAGAACGCTTTGCAAGACTCGCACTTTTCGACACTCCCAACCACACCATCCAGATCAACCCAATCCAACCTGGTCATTCCTTGGCTTAATTTAGTAAACACACACACACACACACACATATATATATATATACTTTGAAACTACTTGAACCCAAAAGGATAAATAAAAGAAGATACAATACCTGCAGCAACTAAAGCAGCTATGATTGATGAGATTGTTACTGTGAATGTAACAAAAGCAGCAATGCATAAAAGGGTAATGTAGATTGCTGTCAGGCAAGAAAAGAAAATTGCTAAGAAGCCTCCAACTGCTGCCAAGGAGATGAGAAGGGAGATTACAATTGCATTCACAGTTGCTGCAACAAAGAAAAGCGTAAACACCAGCATTCCTGTCAAAGCTAGAAGAGTCACTATCCCCACCTGCACCAGTCAGTTTTCATAACCAACATCATCAAAACACAATTAAACCTCTACTCTACTACCATATTATATTTGACATAGATCTGTAATTTATGCAATTCAATCCAACGCCTAATCAAGTACTAGGTGTATTCTTCTTGACACAGAAAACCAACTGGCTCACTTGGTCTATGTGGCCTTATCATATCTGCATGTGACCTGTGCCAAAAGTTATTTCTGTTATTTCTGGGTTTGCATTCTTCTTCCTTGATTAGGCAAGTGCACCTACTCTAGTCCTTCCATTAACTGATACAAAGAAAGTATCAGGTTGTCAAGGGAATAACTTGTTATTTCTTTGGGATCTATTAAGACGAGGGGGTGGGGAGGAAGATTCCTATTCTATGATGTATAATCGGCAATACTTTCAAAAAGTTAAAATTTCCATGTCTATAATTATGTCCTAGCGGTAGAGGTGTGGTGTAATCCATATGTGTGAGGTCCAGGGTTCAAGCCCTGGCACTGCCCCTCTGCCAATGGGCCGCATGCACGATTTATCTCCCCCCGGATGACCATGGGACCGGTGCAGTGAGGGTGCTCCCTAGCACCATCCCCTTCATTGGCTTTGCAAGTGTTGGGGAGGAATGCTTTAGAGCATTGTTTCCCTATTTGCAGTGAGGATATAACCTTGCCAGTTTTTCTAAGGTTTGACCCAAGAAAATTGATTCCACTTCCCAAGAAAATTAATTATAATAGTACGCATATTTTCGAGGTTCTCTCATAGGATTGTGTGGGCATCTCCAATGTGCTAATGATGATAGGGCAAGGAAACAACCAAATTGTACTCCAGCCAGGTTAGATATATTTATCCAATATTTTAATAGAGGATTTCATTACAAAATAATCAACATTTAGATTGCATAAACATAGATATGAAAACTGTTGTCACAGATCGTCATATACTTTGATCTGTAAATTGCATTGCTAACCGACAATTCATAGGAGATGCCCTTTGGTTACTATGCCATTAATAACGTAGGGTGTGATATATATTAGACACACACATTTATATATACAGCAAAAGGAGATTTGCTAATCACCCATGAGGAGTAGTACTTAACAAAGTAAATGCACAAAGAAGGCCTACACCATAGGCTCTACTCTGAAAGTATAATTGGCACATACCTATTTCGCATTGTGGCTTTCTCTATCTGCTTCGTCAAGTATTGTTCTCTATGGAGTAATCACCAAAACCATAACTAACCCATACAAATTAGGACCCACTAAACGAATAATAAGGTTGATTCTTCAAAAAGATGTTCCTATATGGGCTTGATTTCCTAGTATAGTTAACACAAGAACACGAGAAAACCAATAGAAAAACACTATGAATTTCCCGGGCAAAAGCAAAATAAAGAAAATAACACCAACTAATACTACTTATATCACTTTCATAAATTTGGACATCCTGTCTAAATGTGCAAGCAATTCTTGATCCAAAGATCTATGTCTTACAAAAGCTACTTTGCACACACTCTCACCTTATCACTTGCTCCCCGTCTTCTATTTATTTGGTTTGCATGTCGAGAAATGTAGTTTATATGTCCATACATACACTAATACACGTACACATATACAGATGCATATATACATACATACAGATATATATATAAAGTTATAAACACATGCATAAGTACGTGTATACACAAATATGTGAATGTATAAGCATATATATCTCTTTTAATTGCCTCCTTTAGTATATTTGTATGAACTGTTTCTTCTCATTTGTACTAATTCAGACAATTCATTTCACACCAACTACCTTGTAATCTTCTCATTGACACACAGTCCTGGTCACTATGAAGCACATACATATATGTGTGTGCGCATATAGATACATATACACACATGTATATGTATATATTTTTTGGTGGATTCCTTTCTCTAACATATTAGTATGGACTATGAACTTGTTTCTCTTTCATTTGATTAGTGCTAATGATGCGGGCCCAAGCATGGAGGACCAGCTCTTACAGTTCCTGGTAGTCCATGACCAGGCCACTGGAGGGTGTCGCTAGTATAAGAATCATAAATGTGTAGTGGAGAGAAGGCAAAGAGAGAACTTTAAGTATTAAACTCATTTCCAATTTAACAATAACAAATAGAAGTTATTTCAAAAATATTGAGGGGTCAGTAAAAGATACTTTGTAATTCTTCACACCCAGCTCGTGTCTGATTGTGCGTGAAGACAAATATTTATGTGAACCATAAATGTTTTTATGTGAAAACAACTATCTAGATGAAAAGTAGAACTTGCTTATGAATAAAGGAGAGATATTTGTGGGTTAGACCGAAGAAGAGTGTATATGTTTGCACCATTTAATGTATAAGAAGAACCCCTTTTTCACAAGTTGTAGGTCTTCGCATAAACGACCGCTCTACTCTTCAAGGTGGAGGGGAGGTATGCATACATCTCTATTCTCATCTCCCCCGACCTTTCATAAGGATGGGACATACAGGACATGTTTGGTTTGGTTTTGGTTTATTTAAGGAAATGGAGACCAATAAAAGATCTATTCATGCATAAAAAAGAAACGAGCTCGATTCACGAAGAGAATGTCCATGAGGTTGGCTTCATTTCAAGAATTTGAACATAAAGAAAAAGTGAAATAGGTTTCATTAAAGAAAAGTGTATCACTGTATGTGCATATTTTATACAAAAAGATGAATAACAAAAAAAAAGTGGCCATTCAAGAAAAGAGTTCGATTTAGACGTGTCTATAGTGAGAAAGGGGAGAGAGGGTGATGTAGAGAAAAATCCATGGTAGTCGATGTAGAAAGAGAGAAAGTAGAAAGATATAATTAATAGAGATAGTGTTTAGTCAAATGTACATGCAGGCTACTCATTCCTACATAAGAAATTTTGCTTTGCGGACAGAAAGCTCACATATTACATTTTTTTTTCTTTTTTATTTGTTTGTAAACAATGGTACTTGCATCAATCCAAGGCTCCCAATTCTATATAGAAACTTGTAAGCGGTCATAGCATGTGTTAGATGTCGTCTTGTAAAAGATCGACCGCCTTATATGCAATGGATAAGAAAGGACTTCCTCTAACCTAATAAACGGAGGGTCTCCCATGTATAAGCATTGGACATGTGCTTATTTTATATTCATGAATGCATATAGAAACCATTTGGAATTACATAGTCTACCAAAACATGTGAACAACCATGTATCACATCATGGACCTTGTAAATGCATCATTAGTTTTTGTTTTTAGCAATTATACTTTGTAAGATTATAATCAACACATTCA
The DNA here is from genome assembly GCA_023525745.1 of Arctium lappa. NCBI lineage: Eukaryota > Viridiplantae > Streptophyta > Magnoliopsida > Asterales > Asteraceae > Arctium > Arctium lappa. The sequence continues at coordinate 317,461 of CM042062.1, read as the reverse complement.
AACCTTTTAAGACTTTCACCCTTAGCGTTCTTAACTCTTGAGAGAAAATTGTTAATATAGAGAATCACTAACCTAGTTACAAAATTTTATTATGTGATCAAGACACATAGATTGGTATGAATATACAAATGGAAGGAAATTGAGAAAAGAGAAAAAGGAAGGTTTTAGTAAATTGATCAAAATGGCAGTTCCCTGCTAGGTAAAATATGCATGCTTGCATGTAGGATAGCGATATATATTTACTTTGCATACGCATGGTACTTGATTAATATACAAACATACATATGTAAGTCAACTTGCTATATTCGATATTTTTCTATTGAAATTTGAAACTAGTTTCTCAGCTAAAAGAATTTCAAAGCCATATAAAATTACTAATTCTACAATCTACAGAGGTCCTCTACCACTGCTTCCTTTAAAGATGCTATCATATATGCTCGAAACATGCAAACTAATTCGCAGGCGTCCCCTAAACAGGTATGCCTCAATAAATAGAAGTTGCTGAAGGGTTGTAGCATTTTACTTACAACAGCAAGGTGGGTTTCAAAACAAAATTACACCTACAATACTTGTGTTAATTCCAATTTGATGTTTCTACTGAAGTTTTATTTGTGATGTCACTCATCCATGAAGCCTTTGCGTTATATGTGCATCAGCCTATTTGATGGAATAACCAACCATCCATTGGGACATTGGGTAACCTCAATGACAGTCAAGATCGGAAACTAAGCATTTTGTTCATAGCCAAGGGTGACAAGATCATGTTGCTAGAAACTATGTCACCTTCTCTTACGTCTGTGATTGACAATTAAAGATGGCCTCTCTATCATCATGTAAATCAGGAAAACTCGAATTCAGGGCCTAATCCTCATATCTGACTTGTTTCCCTTCCCCCAACCAAAGAAACATTGATTGCCTACCAAAGTAAGAACAGCAGAAGACTTGAAGATCCATTAACATTCCATTCAGTAGGCAAGAAGGGCATTTTCAGTGACAGGTGTATTGTGGAGATATGCCAAATTCTACACTGTCTGTCTCAACCTAAACATCGTGGGATCTTCTTGTCTCATTGGTGCCTTTAGATGGTGAGATATGCCAAATTCTACCTTGACCATCATTTTCTAAATCTACCTACAGATAGAATGCATAGCTTCTCTCTGAGAAACATCAAGGATGTAAATATCTAGGCATTTACACCAAACATACATATTTAAGAGGAGACAACAGAAATAGTATGTGAATAAATAACTACTGATATGTGATCAATAAGCACTCCATTCTACACCAATGAAGGGAGCTTAATAGGTCATCTAGCTACTACATTGGTTTACTGAACCACCACTTAATTTGTTTTCTTCTTTGGTTTACTTCCACTATCCATCAAGTCCTTGATTTTTAAAAACATCTCCATATTTAAGCTCTGCATAATAAATATTTGGTTTTAACAAAGCGTAAATATGATCTGATTTCTATTCAATGAATTTACTATTAGCACAATGATGACCAACAGGACCTCAAAAAGAATGTAGAGACCACTCACCAAGTCTGATAAGTGAAATACTAACATATTCCACTAATTAGAGAACATAATATAATTTACAATTTTCATTGACCATCCTCCCTTAGTTTATCAACAAACTACCACAGATAGAACATTTTCCGCCTTCCGGTAATAACAGTGTATTCTTTGTCAGTAGTCTATGTCCTGGACAAGTGTTAGTATTGAAGATCGAGATGACGCTGTGGCACGTACATCATTCCACCAGTACACAATTTTGTTTCAAAAACTAACATCCATACACTTGCTATTTCTCCATGTTTACCTTTCGATTAAATGATTATCACGGGTCAATACTCAAAACCCAAGTATGGAAAACACTGATATTGTGGGTGACCATTAACCATGAAAATACAACTTCCATATCCAAAAGTACATGTGCGATGAGTACAAGCATGTGGAATAGTAAACAGGTTGCTGTAAGCAACTATATCAATTAGGGGAACTCTCAGAGTTGTGGATTTCAAAATTACTAATCTTATACGAATCAATAATCTACAAATCCAAGAGGCGCCTATCAGATGCTACCCCATTCAATACAACTTGATTGACCTCACTGCCGGATTAGCATAAAAAACCTTGGGTCTAAAAAACTGAATTCAAAACATTATCAACCATATTAAGGAATCAAGCTTGACGTCATCTTTTATTTCAAAATCTAGGAAGATCATTAATGGAGATAAAAACGAATTTCAATTGAAGAAACCAGGAAGCAAAAGATCTCGTTTCATACAGGACGTAAACAAAAAGGAACTAGAGAAAATCCAAAACTAATTGAAACTAAAAGCTAATAATTTGTTTTCGAAAAAGAAATGGAATACTCACAGAAACAACCAAGAGAGCGCGGAGAGGACTACCGCGACGAGTCCATAGAAGAACCTCCCGGCGCGTGTTGATTATAGCTTGGCGAAACATAGGAGCCGCCTCCATCAATGATTTCTTGATCCGATTAGCCATGGGAGGAGGAGCAGTAGTTGAATTTTGATCGGAAATGGATTCGAGGAGGTGATTAAAAACGCCGGAAAGAGTTACCTCTTCTTCACAGCGGCCTTCGGATGATAACAATCTAATCTTAGAGTTTTCTTCATCCTCAACAACCGATGATGGTAAGACGCCGCCGTTGGGTTTTTCCGTTGAACCACCGTTCATCACAGCCATTTTTGACCTTCTTCGTGCGTTAGAATTTTGCCTGCGACAGACAGGTGGCTTTGTATTTTAATTTTTAATACCCTTGCAAATGCAAACGTTGGTGGGGTTGAAGATAGCCGTTGGATTTGCTGAGATGTCATTAATCTAACGGTTTAAGCTTCTCAATGTCAAATAAACGAAGATATTTGGTTCATCACCTTTTTTGTAACAAATTATTATTGAGCATATTATATTATAATTTTTTAATAAATTGTATACATGTGATAATTCATTTATTTAAAATTTGAAAATTTATATGTAACGAGTATTTATTAAGTAATGTTACCTTATCGAATGAATATGACAAGGATCAAGTAGGATCGATAATCTTATCCGGTAAGTGATAGCGATGACTATATTTATTACTGGAAAATTGTTGCATATGATATCGTTTGATGGACCAAAACCTTATACGATAAGTAAGTGTTAGTGTTAAATTTTACAAATAATCGTTTATTTGGATAAACGATTGATAAAGACCCCTTAATTAACATTTTATATTAAGTTTATAACTTAATTTTTTTTTTATGTTTATAAATTGTAAATTATGTTTACATACTTATTAATTAAAAAATATCATTTTGATTTTAATAATATTTTTTAAATAAATTATTTTAAAATTCGAATGATAATTATTTATTGATTACAATATATAATTATTTGTATATTATAATTATTATGTTTTAATAAAATAGTATGGTGATAAATAAATATGTTCTTTTACCATCATCATTGTAAAATTATAGTGTTTTTGTGTCCCGTTGGAATTGGATTTTTCAGTGTTCAATATAGACCCACATCTTTTAGTGTTTTAGTGTGTTTTTTAGTGTTCCGATTGGATATGGTTTTATAAAATACTCGGACTAATTATGATTTCTTGGATTCGGATTGAAGGGACATGTTACAAGGTCCGATTGTCAATATTCAGTTTTTCTTTCCAAATCGTTTTGATGTGGATGTTGCTAATTTTGAATCATTCAGTCACTATGTACACCAATTGTGGCCATTTGGGGAGTGGTTGAAAGGTGTTTGATAAAATATCGAAGAGAAATATAGTTATGGTTGCTACCCAAAGCCTCGGACAAAAGTGCATCCTTCTATAAATTAGTGTCACATTCATTCAGTTGTTTGAAATCCCTGTTGAAAAGGTTCATAAAACACAACACTTGAACTTGGTCACTTTCGTTCTTTCTTGAAGACAATAAAAACTTGCCATAGAAAGAGATTGGGGGATGATAGCAGATACAACTTCAATAAACGCACTTTATATTCTAAAAAAAACCTTAAAGTTGATTGAATTATTTTGATTGGGCACGGTTAAGCTTCATCATTGGTAGAAACATAAGTTTGAGAATAACATAATATTCAAACAGGTTGGTCCGGCTACGTTGGCTAATGATGTTCAATCCATTGCTTTCTTTAGGATTCTTAATCGGACCTCTTTTGGTAAGACTTTATGTTGGACCGATTGGTGTTGTAACCCGGTTGCCGCCTTGGCCTCCTTTTGTAATCTAGTGGCTCGCTAGTTTTGGGTTCCTTAATTAACTCCCGTTAAAATTAAGAAGAAAATATTCAAACCCAAAATGGATGATATACAAAAAAGATATATAGAGATAGAAAAGACATACAAAGAATTAATGTATAACAAACATGTCACTAAAAAATCAAGTAGTTGGTATGTAAGTAAGTAATTAAATAGGGTTGATAGTAAAGTAGGTTTGAAGCAGGGTAAGAAGAAAGAGCAAGATTCCAGCAAGTAGAGCAATCATATTCCATGGGCTACTGAAATATGTACGTCTCAACCATGCAAGATTTCTGGGCCAATAACCGTTGTAATACGTATCCAATTCTTGCCATGGTTTAGGATAAAAGAAATCTAAAAAGTTAGTTTCTTTGCATATTTGGTTAATCATTGTTGCAGCCTCTTGGTTTGAACCTATAGAGTTGACGACGACTTTGGATTCCACCAATATGGCAACATCCTCTTGATCATTGATTAACATATCTATGGCTGCAGCATATGATGTAATGTAATTACGGACCTGAGGACAGAACTGCTCGTATGCAATCAGGTTCCTTAAAACCAACTCGGTGTCATCGTGAATACACAATACTGGCATTCTGAGAGTAGGCTTACCCCAAGCCCAAGGCCAATGCCAGGAAAAGCATACAAGCGTAGGCGATTCTAGTTCAATGGCCATACACCATTCTGGTGCTGGATCATGATGAGGCTTAAAGTTCACCCCTGCCCTGTCCAGTTCCACAGCCGAATGGATTGTTGAATTTGAAAAATCTGATCGAGGAGGATGTGAAGGCTGGTAACATTTATGCATAAGACCAAGAATATGATCATGTTCACCACCCTCATCATCATTCTCCATTAATGTCAAGTTTGTTTTAAAGATGTTGACAACTTGTACAAGTACAAAGACAAGTTTGTTTAGAGAGGCTATTTCTGGTGCAAATCTGGAACAAGTGCACTCAAAGATGTCTTGGAGAACAAAAAAGGGGAGTTGGTTTTCAATCAGCAGCAGGTCATAAATCATAGCGGGTGCAAGCACCATGTTTTCATCAAAACCACCCATGCATAACTTGTAACTGAATTCGAGGATGAAACAAGCATCCATTACCATCATTCTTGCAATTTCATCGTCACTGTAGCTCTTCATCCCGTCCTCATAACATGACCTGATTCTGTCTATTGAAGCCTTGACCTTGTGCACACATGTTTCCAACGTGTGGTCTGCTGGTGAGGAAGCTAATAGATCACGCAGAAAAATGGGTTTTTGTTGTTCAAAAGGTAGCAGGTTTTCATCGTTTCTGTGAAGAGGTCCAATAGAGACGACGCGAGGGATGAAAGCCCTTGGGTTGAGATCTCGAACCCTGCCTGGAATGATTTGAATAGATGTTGGTGAAAATTGGTTGTCTTGATTTATTTGTGTAGAATGAAGAAGAAACTGGACAGTAGGGTCTTGAATGTTTCCAAGTTCCACATCATCAGCACCATTTGCCATTCCAAATGGTATCTGAAAAGACATATGAAGGGTAGTTAACAAGGTATTCTATATTTTCGTTTTCAGATTGCTGGAGGGAGGATCATTATCCAAATGCATGCATCTCTTTTAGGAAGGATGGATATATTTATCTTTCTTTCTTTGTTTGTTTGTTTCTTAATTTCTTCCTGGGATATATATATTATACATAATATTGATTTATGTATCTATCTATATATGTTGATGGAAATCAAGTTTAATTTGACCAAAAGTTGGAAATTAGTGGCATTCAAATTAACAAACAGCAAGGTTAAAGAATAAAGTTGAAGAAATACCTTATAGTATATGGGATGGATGGATCCCTCCCTGTAGTGCTTGCTTGATAGTTGATTCTAGCTAGATGAGGAAGAAGTAGGTAGGTAGGTATGGCCTCTAATTTCAATTCCCAGTAGTTAATCAAAACCCCATCATCATTTAATTAAACTTGTTATTAGTAGTTACACAGCTCATCATATAGATATAGAATTAAATATGGAATCCCTACCAACAACATTAATAAAAATAAAAATGAAGTAAAACCCATCCCTGATTGGGACAGGGACTATGATTCAGTCAGTCACTGTAGAAGAAGAAATTGGACAATAATATATTTCCAATAAGGTCTTGTTCAAATTAGTTCATCAAAAATAAATTAATGGAGGTCAACCCGTAACATGCATCAGCTAGTAACATTTATATATATATATATATAATTGGCATACAAGTGGATAGTTAAGCCAACGCATTGCAAATAAAACCTCAAGCTTACTGTTCTGTTGCGATATATGGTTGATGCTGCACAAGAAACAGAGAAAGTCCCATGACATGACTTTTCCCGCAGTTAGCTTCCATCTCCCTGGTTTCCCGTACTGCAACTCACCAACACTCCAGTGCAACCACCTAACGTACGTATGCATGCTGCCTGCCACACAACAGATTTTAATGGAAGCTTCTCTTTGTCCATATAATTAATTAATGCCTTGTTCCTTGTCCTTGTGGTACTTAATTAGATAGATAGATCTTCTCACTTTATCAGTATAATAATTGTCAATTCTAACTTAGAGATTATGAGTTTACTGTCAACATGTCTAACAAAATTTAAAATAAAACATATTTCAAACTTTTCTTTTACCCTCACATTTTCAAAAAGAAAGAAATATATATATATATATATATATATATATATATATATACCTAGGTATGTATGTATGTATATCTCCATATATAATTGTAAAAGACATTGATTAAGTTTTATTTCGTAAAAATTAATTATTATATTTACTGGTTTACCTAAATCTTCATATTTGTCTTTATTTGTCGTGCTTCTTTTATGCATATCTCATTTATTAATTAATTAATGCAAAGACTTAAACAAGGAAATAGCACAATAATATAAGCATATATTTAAGCCCGCCATGTGTTCTTTGGTTTAGTCATATATATCAATTAAATCTTCAAAATCTTTTAACTTTGTGAGTTTAGGTCTTTTTATAAATATTTAATATAAATATTGCAACCTCCAAACAATTAAATTTCTTACACCGCTTTTAGTCTCTACCTAGATAAATTTGTTGGCTACATTAAATATCAGGTTAAAAGCTTGCGCAATAGCATTGATAACATCAAGATGCCACGGATAAGATATCATAAAATCACTCAATCTCAACCATCTCCCAAAATTACTAAATCATATAATATTCTAGTGTATCTTTATCTTAACCTCCCTCATCAAGTTGAAGCATCTGGATTAAAAATGCCCAACTTGTGTAAAAGGTGGTTGAATTGATACTTCCCAAGAGCTAGCCTTTGCAAGTTATCCACAAGCTGCATTGAAGTATGCATGTACAATGGGACAATCAACCCCTCGGTCAAGGCATCTTGATGTCGAACTCGATATGTTCTTGATTGTTGAGTAATATATATGGTCTTGAATGTTTCCAAGTTCCACGTCACCGGCAGTGGCCATTACAAATAATGGTTCCTCACAAACTAAGCTTGCTCATATCCGGTAGAAACATAAATATCAAAGTACGTAGTCCACCAAGAAAGAACATAATTTAAGCTTAGTATTGAAAAAGATACTACTACAACATGGATGACTTATAGATAGATAGAATAATTATAGTTAATATACATAATTAAGGAACACATAAATACTAAAGAAGAAAATAAAACAGTTGGTTGCTCAACTAAGGGGTTGTTTGTTTTTTTAAAAAAACCTCTTAATGGCTCTTAAAGTCTGAATCGTTCAGACCTTTTTACACACCACCTCTTATTAATCATAACTAAAATAAGACTTCAGACTTTAGACCTCTTAAAAAACAAACGGCACCTAACTCTGGGATTGAACAGGGTTGATGGTAAAATAGGTCTGAAGCATGGTAAGAATAAACAGCAAGATTCCAGCAAATAGAGCAATCATGTTCCATGGGCTACTGAAATATGTACGCCTCAACCATGCAATATTTTTGGGCCAATAACCGTTGTAGTACATATCCAATTCTTGCCACTCTCGGGAGTAAAAGAAATCTGTAGTGGAAACTTCTTTGCGTATGTCATTAATCATTTTTGCAGCTTCTTCATTTGAACCTATAATATTGATAAGGACTTTGGATTGCACCAGTATGGCAACATCCTCTTCATTATCAATTAGCATATCCATGGCTGCAGCATATGAGGTGACGTAATTACGAACCAACGGACACAATTGCTCATACGCAATCAGGTTCCTTAAAACCAACTCAGTGTAATCATGAATACACACTACTGGCATTCTGAGAGTAGGCTTACCCCAACCCCCCGATGGCCAATGCCAAGAAGAGCACACAAATTCTAGTTCAATGGCCATACACCATTCTGGATCTCGATCATGAGGCTTAAACTTCACCCCTGCCCTATCTAGTTCTATAGCCGAGTGGAATACTGCTGAACTTGACATTAATGATCTCGCAGGATGGGAAGGCCGATAGCATTCATGTATGAGACCGAGAATATGATCATGAGTCGTTGTATCATTCTTGTTTGTCAAGTCTGATTCAAAAATATGTACTTGTTGCGCAAGTCCAAGGATAATAAGATGATTTAAAGAGGCTGCTGCTGGTTTGAATCTGGAACAAGTGCAGTCGAACATGTCTTGAAGAACAAAAAAGGGGATTTGGTTTTCTATCAGCAACAGGTCGAAAACCATAGATGGCTCGATCAACATGTTGTTTTCCTCAAATACATCCTCCCTACAAGACTTGTAACTGAATTCGAGGATGAAACAAGCATCCATTACCATCATTCTTGCAATTTCATCGTCACTGTAGCTCTTCATCGCCTCCTCCTCATAGCATGCCCTGATTCTGTCTATTGAAGCATTCACCTTCTGCACACACATTTCCAATGTGTGTTGTGGTGAGGAACCTAATAGATCACGCAGAAAAACAGGTTTTTGTTGTTCAAAAGGTAGCAAGTTTTCATCATTTCTGTGAAGAGGTCCAATAGACACTATCCGAGGGTTGAAAGCCCTTGGGTTGAGATCTCGAACCCTGCTTGGTATCATTTGAATAGATGTTGGTGAAAACTCATTGTGTTGTTGTATAGAATGAAGAAGAAATTGGACAGTAGGGTCTTGAATGTTCCCAAGTTCAATATTATCATCACCACCATTTTCCATTCTGAAAGTAGCTTTCTTGTTGATGAGTTGCAATTCAACAGGTAGGTTTCTGTTATCTATATTTAAATCAATAAAGTAAAAATATTTGCTTGTATGGACACAATTGTGCCAGACCCTTGAGGTACTTTTTGGAAGCAATTATTTAGGGGATTTTTCTATTTTGTGGTCAGTGATCACATTATTAACTAGATTTTATTAAAAAGATGAAAAGAAAAAAAGTTAAATTCATTTGCTACACATACTGTGGTTCAATTATATATGGAAAAAAAGTTAAATTCATTTGTTACCATTGGTTTTTTTTTAAATATATAATATTTATATATGGCTCTATTTCTCATCGGCTATTAATTAAAAGCAATAAATGCTTGCTAATTAATAGGACAGCAGTAAGTAACTGCAAGGCAGTTACAAAAGGGAAGAAAAAGAGCGTGTGATTTAGTCATTGGGAAAAAAAGTAAGAGCAGATTGTTGTAATGTTGTGCAAGTGTGTGAACCATTGTAATCTCCAAATTTGATAATGAAATTTGTCCCTACTGCTCTGTGGATCTAGGCCAAGGCCGAACCACGTAAATCTTCCTGTTCCTTCTAATTTTTGCTTTCTGATTTGTATCACAGCACCAGTTCTGTGTTGCTGTGAATTTGTGCGTTAACCAAATAGGTTACTGCCGTCGTCTCTGTTTTCAGAGGTTGTTTGTGTTTTGGTAAATTCTATTTTTCAACAACATGCCTCCTCAATTCAACAGCATTCAAGAACAGTATCAACAGGTAGATCATCAGATAACAGCGTTTTTTTGGCATTGCTCACACAATTCATAGTTTTCGGCCCAAGCTTCTTTCAACCATATATGATCACCACAACTTGAATACTTAGAATCAGAAGTTAAGAATAGTTAGATGATTTTATATGGACCTTTTCTTACAGGAAACACCACCTAATCTACTTGTCCCAATTTGTATATTTCAATCCTTAATTTAATCAAAAAATAAGAATCAATAATCAGCTTTTATCAAACCCGATTATGTGTAGCATCTAAGTTTTGCCTCTTGACTTGCTCTTTTTGCATGGTATTATACTATACCACATGTGTGTTCATCTTTCTGTCTCCATCTCCATGGTACTATCCTTAAAGGCTTGAGACTTGTGTCAAATTCTATCATCTAAAACTTTGACACTAGTGATTACAATTTACACTTTTAGTTTGATTAGGGAATTTAAACTTTGAGGATTTGAAATTAAATTTGAGACAAGGATTCAAGATTCATGCTACTTTGAAGGTAAGATAGAACTTTAAAATGTATTATCTCTTTTGGACAGCCTCTACCTTGGCAAAATTTGGTCACAACTAAGAAGTATTGTCATTATTCATTTTTTTTTTCAAGATCGTTTTGATGTGAATGTTGCTAATTTTGAATCATTTGGTAATTGGGTACACCAAATGTGGTCATTGGGGGAGCAGCTGAAAGGTTTTCAATGAAATGTATAAGAGAAACAAAGTTATGGTTGCTACACATATCCTCGAACAGAAGTGGATCCTTCTATAAATCAAGTAGAACAACTAGTGTGGCACTTATTTAGTTGTTTGAAATCCTTGTCGAAAAGGTCCATAAATCAAAACACTGGAACTTGGTCACTTTCGTCCTTTCTTGAAGATAACAAAATCTTACTATAGAAATATAACCTTCATCATTGGTAGAAACATAAATTTGAGGATATTCAAACCCAAAAAGATGCCTAACATAGATATGATAATTTAAGGTTAACATTGAAAATGATACTTGTACAACATGGATGACATACAAAGAAAAGATACAGAAAAAGAATAAATGTATAACAAACAAGTAATTAAAGAAGAAAAATAGGGGGTACGGGTTTAAACAGGGTTGAGGGTAAAGTAGGTCTGGACCATGGTAAGGTAAGAAGAAACAAGAAGATTCTAGCAATCATATTCTATGGGTTACTGAAATACGTAAATCTCAACCATGCAATTCTTGCCACTGTTTAGGATAAAAGAGATCTGCAGAGTAAGCCCGTGATTGATCATTTTTGCAGCCTCCTCATTTGAACTTTGATGGTTGACAATGACTTTGGATTCTACCAATATATCCTCTTGATCATTGTTTAACATATCCATGGCTATGGCATATGATGTTAATTTAATGACAAACCAGAATTGCTCATATGCAATCAGGTTCCTTAATATCAGTCACCACTAATATGCAGTTTTGGCATTCTGAGAGCAGGCTTACCCCAAGGCCAACGCCAATGCCAGGAAAAGCATACAAACTTATATGGTGATTCTAGTTTCATGGCTATAGGCCATTGTGGATCTTCATGGATGTGAAGCCCGGTAATATTCATGACTAAGACCCTAGAATATGTCAGGAGTTGTATTATTATTGATCTTTATGTTTAACTCAAAGATGTAAACTGGAACAAGTAAAAAGATAAGTTGATTTAGAGAGGCTATTTTACTGCTGGTATGAATCTTGAACAAGTGCACTCAAAGATGTCTTGGAGAACAAAAAAGGGGATCTGGTGTTCTATCAGAAGCAGATTAAAAACTACAGCTGGCGCAAGCACCATGTTTTCATCACATAAACCCATGCCAGACTTGTAAGTATATTCAAGTATGGAACAGCCATCCGTTACCATCATTTGTTTCAGTGATGAACCTGAATGAAGTCATAGATCACACTGACAAAACTTAGCAAACTTGCATCCTTTCTGTGAAAGAGGTCCAATAAAGACCACCCGAGGGTTGAAAGCACTCGGGTTGAGATCTCGAACCCTGCTTGGAATCATGTGAATAGATGCAGATGATGATCTGTTGGTAGGATTTAATGTACAATCAAGAAGAATTTGGACAGAGTCTTGAATGTTTCCAAGTTCCACATCAACATTTGCCATTTCATGTGACATCCCAAAATGGGTTAAACAAATAAATACGAAAAGAAAGGGACTAAGGGAGAAAATAAAATAAAATTGGTTTTATTGGACCAAAAATGTGGAGAAAAGGGTGAAAAGAGGCCAATTATACCATCAAGTATTCAGTCCCGTTTTCTAATTCAAGAAAATAATGAGTCATTTACCAAACACTTATCGGGTGAAGTGTTTATCGGTAAAATTCAACATTATCACTTACTTACCGGGTAAAATTTTAGTACACAAAAAACGGTATCGTATGCAACAGTTTACCAGGTAAGCGCTAACCGTGGTAAGAGACGATGACCCCAACTTGCCGGGTAAAGACTCTCGGTCCATGCCTTAGCTCTTACCGGGTAAAGATTCTTTGGTCCTTGCCATATGTATCCGGTAAGGTAATATGACTGGGTAAGTGTTCATACCATCATAACATGCCCTCATTCTGTCTATTGAAGAATGCACCTTTTGCACACATGTTTTCATTGTACGCTCTAGTTAGGAACCTAAATGAAGCAATAAATCACGCAGGAAAATCGGCTTTTTGTCCTTCAAAAGCTAACAAACTTTCATCCTTGTTGTGAACAAGTCCAATATAGACCACCCGTGGGTTGAAAGCACTTGGATCTCAATCTCGAATCCTGCTTGGAATCATGTGAATGGATGCAGCTGAAATTCTGTTATATGATATTGTGTACAATAAAGAAGAAAATGGAAAGTGTCTTGAATGATTCCAAGTTCAACATCAGTATAATTTGCCATTCCGAAAGTAAGTAAGGGTGTAGATTGGTAGCTGATGAGTTGCAAGTATGGCTAAGTGTAGCATCAGCACTTTTGAAAACAAGACTTGCAATAGTCATTCAAAGTTGAGATTTAATTGTATGGACACCATTGAAGTTGACTTGGACTAACAGTATTTCTCCTCTTAGCTGAAGGCTAATCAATCCATGAATCTGGACTTGAGAGCATAGTATTGGACTCATCAAACTATTAATTAATGAAAATAAAATATTGGAAATTTTGTAATAATTTGAAAACATTAAAAATGCGCGAAAAAAGGTGTACTCTGACTGATACAAGTGATGATAGCTCGGGTATTATTTCTTATCCTACTAGCTACAGCTCTTGTATTGAGTAAAGATTGTAAACAACAGCTAGTTTTTACCATTACAATAAGAAGTCACGCACAGGCAGGCATTTAATCGAACAGCTAGAATGCAAAAAGACCAACTTGTTTTTGATAAAATAAAATTAATACAAAATGTACCTGACTAGAAAGCAAATCCCTTCAAGTACTCAGGATCTCGTTTGGCTCGTTCTTGAAATTTCTTAAACCACCTATCCAAAATATCCATTGGCACCACCAGCTTGCTCCCATCAACTCCACAGAAGGACTGCATAAAATTAAACAAATTCTCCCCAACCTTCATCGCCAACCGTTCGATCTTTTTGTCGGCCGCCACATCAAGGGATGGGAGAGAGGATAGGTCTTCAACGGAAACACCGATTTTGGCGGATAGGGGGGCGGCATCGGGGGCAGTGATAAGTCCTTGGGCGCCGGGATCGGGCCAGGGGAGGGATAGGACGGCGGAGGGGCGGGCTAGGGTTACAGCACCAACGAATAGAAAAGGGGAGCCAGGAGACTGGATGTAGACAGCTAGGGCTTTGTCGGGAGGAAGAGTGAAGTTATTGAGGAGGAAGATGCAGACTTGGCGGATTGAATCGTAGGCCTCACCTGCAAATGCATACATACATAGTGATGAAAACTAATAGTCACTACAAGTAGAGTAACTATAAGTAGAGGTATATGCTTACCAACGAAGGTGTTCATGTCGAGGAGCCAGTGGAAGGTGTCGATTTGGGTGAAAGTTGAGATGTCGATCGGGAAACTCCGATTGGGGAACACCACGCCGAACATGACTCTTCAAGGTTAAAAACGATTTCTTTCTTTCAACAAAAATCAATCTGTGAGTGAGCAAGCCAAGCGACCTTTCTGTTGTTTAACTACACTACACAGAAGAGTAGACAGACAATTGTAGAAGATTCGAGACCACCAATTGAAACAGCGGTTTAATAAACGTTTACCCGGTAAGTTCTTATCAAGTCACTTACCTTACCGGATGAACATTACAACTATCGAGAATCTTACCCGGTAAGAACGATGGCAATGACCAAAAGTCTTACACGGTAAGTGTGGGCGGCAAGTCTTACTGGGTAAGCACTTACAAAGTATATTGTTGCATACGATGCCGTTTAAATGAACTAGAATCTTACGCGGGAAGGCAAGTGAAAGTGTTAATTTTTACCGGATAAGCATTTGGGTAAACGACCCCTAAGAGCATCTCCAACAACATTGTTATCTTGTTTGCTATAATAGAGAATTAAAAGTAAAAATCTCTAAAAAATATTACATTCAACTCCAACAGATTTGCTATTTTAGAAATTTTAAAAAAAACTTATATTATTATAATATTATCTAATTTATCATACCAATACACTTTTAAAAAAACTTAATATAAAATGATAAAAAATGAATCTTATTGATAGAATTGAATAAAATAATCATTTATCTCTCCAACCATCAAGTTTTAGAGAATTCTCTAAACTTAGAAAAAATTCAAGTTTTCTCTATTTTAGCAAACAAGATAGCAAAGTTGTTGGAGTGGTTTAGAGAACAAAAACCCAATTAATGCTCTAAATAGGGACTAATAATAACACAAGTAAAATATTGTTTTTTTTTCATAACCTTTTGTATTTGAGTGAAACTACATTTCTTCTTATTTTTATTTTAAGCACCGTAATTTAAAATATATATTTGTTTTGATATCTAAGACATGACATGAAAATGACACAAGAGACAAATTAAAAGTCATCAAATCCAATTTAAACCAACCGATCTAATTAGAATCGATCGGCTATAACCGAATATCTAATTATAATTGGACACATACGATCCAAAATTTCAACATTCAAATTGGATCGGCAGAACCCAATAAAACTGAACCGATTCGATACAACGACTATCCAATTACCCGTCAAATTATCATCCAAATAATAACTATATATAATTATTAATATTTAACAATAGATCTTTATATGTAATGTTTTTTGATAACTTAAAATATATATATATAAGGAGAGGTTCATTTGAGAAATGTTAAATATATGAGAAATAGAAAAGTAATCCTAGTCTTTCATTCAGTCAAGATCGGCTTTTACTGGTCAACAATTACGGCTTTGACTGGTCAAAAGTTACGGCTATTACAAAAATAGAAGAACAATTTCGTAATTTTTATAGGAAAAAAGGACGAGTTCATATATGAACCTGTATGATTGAATATGAACTATATATTCATATGTGAATCATACAGGTTCATATATGAAATTGTCCCGCATATTTTACGAAACTATCCCTCTATCTTCTACAGACCACACAAAGAATTATCTGGTGCTTCACGGTCAAAGCCACAAATGTTGACTAGATGAAAGGTTAGGATCATTTCTTTATTTCTCATATATTTAGCATTTCTCAAATGAACATAATCATATATATATATATATATATATATATATATATATACACACACATATATATACATATATATATATATATACACATACATATATATATAGATATATAATTGGTTGAAATGGTGGATTAACAGGTTGAAAATTAGATCACAATATTGGATTAATATAATGAGAGGTAATGGATAAACAACAGTAAAATCCAATAGATGGAAACAATCTGATCTAAAAATGCATTGGATTGGAATGAATTTGATGTCCAATGTAAATTGAATAAGCTCAGACAACAAATACAAACATCCAACACATAATTGGATCGGATTCAATCCACCTAAATCCACTAGATATCAACCAATGAACACCCCTAATTATATATTTGTTATCTATATCTATACTATATAATGAAAATTCTAAAACGGTTATACGGTTATTGTACATTCTTTTGTACAATAACATTTACCATTGTTAATCTTTTGTACAATAACATTTATTACCCTTATAATGTTACATTTACCACCCTTACAATTACTTATTTCATTTATTTTATATCCCTTTACTTTTTCATTTTTCATTTTACACTGTTATCATATTAACACAAATAATCGTATATGAACAAAAATGCAATGAAAAAATACGTTTCTTTTTTTACAAATTATATCATTATAATCGTCTCGTCAATACCTTCAAAACGAGCCCAATATTGAATATTTTTTAATTTAACCATACTATTAAATATCAGAATATATATGAATTATCTATACTACTAAAACGGTTATTGTACAATAACATTTACCACCCTTACAATTACTTATTTAATTTACTTTATATCCCTTACTTTTTCATTTTTAATTTTACACCATTATCATATTAACACAAATAATTGTATATGAACAAAAATGCGATGAAAAATACATTCATTTTTCTACAAATTATATCATTATAATCGTCTCGTCTGACATTCAAAACGAGCCCAATATTGAATATTTTTTAATTTAACCGTACTATTAAATATCATGAATATCTACGAATTAATTTGTTTTCTATCCATACGTTTTATTTATTTTTCCACCATTAGCACATTAAAATACATAATCGTAAAATACGTTTCATTCTTATTATAAATTATATCATTATAATTTTTTTCGTCAATAATTGTAATATAAACTAATTATTTAATATCTTTATAGGTTTAGGGTTTTATAAATTGTGATTCTTAGGTTATTATTGATTGTTGATGACATATCTATAAAAAAATAACATTAATTGTTCGTTCTTTACTTACATTCCGCATTTCCGCTGCATTGCGCGGGTATATGCCTAGCCATATAATGAAAATTCTAAAACGGTTATACGGTTATTGTACAATCTTTTGTACAATAACATTTACCACCCTTAATCTTTTGTACAATAACATTTACTACCCTTACAATGTTACATTTACCACCCTTACAATTACTTATTTAATTTATTTTATATCCCTTACTTTTTTCATTTTTCATTTTACACCGTTATCATATTAACACAAATAATCGTATATGAACAAAAATGCAATGAAAAAATACGTTTCTTTTTTTACAAATTATACAATTATAATCGTCTCGTCAATACCTTCAAAACGAGCCCAATATTGAATATTTTTTAATTTAACAGTACTATTAAATATCAGAATCTATACTATATAATGAAAAAACTAAAACGGTTATTGTACAAAGTTTTGTACAATTACATTTACCACCCTTACAATGTTACATTTATCACCCTTACAATAACTTATTTAATTTACTTTATATCCCTTATTTTTTCATTTTTCATTTTACATCATTATCATATTAACACAAATAATCATATATTAACAAAAATGCAATGAAAAAATACGTTCATTTTTCTATAAATTATATCATTATAAGCGTCTCCTCAATATCTTCAAAACGAGCCCAATATTTAATATTTTTTAATTTAACCGTACTATTAAATATCATGAATATCTACGAAATAATTTGTTTTTCTATCCATACGTTTTATTTTTTTTTTCCACCGTTAGCACGTTAAAAATACATAATCGTAAAATACGTTTCATTCTTATTATAAATAATATCATTATAATTTTTTTCGTCAATAATTGTAATATAAACTAATTATTGAATGTCTTTATGGGTTTAGGTTTCATAAGTTGTGATTCTTAGGTCATGGTTGATTATTGATGAAATGTATATACAGAAATAACATTAATTTTTCGTTTTTTATTTACATTCCGCTGCATCACGCGGGTATATGCCTAGTTTTTAATATGAAACAAGTAGAAACTTTGATGAGTTGCTGCGTTCACGACAAAAAGAAAATTGCAAAAAATTGTTTTGATGGTATGTTGGAAAAGAAAATGCAATTTTCAAACCACAAGGGTTGTGTGGTACTGGTTAGAGCCTTGGAGATGTGGTGGGTTTGAATCCAGGCGTATACAACAATTGTGGCCACTGAGGTTTAATCAGGTGATGCAGCGTAGGTTTGCGGAAGGATCGACAAACATCTAAACCCTTTTACGGTTGAGAATTACAACGCGTAAAACTCGAAAACTCAAGAGAATACTCTCTAAAATATAAAGTTTATTGATTAAAACTTGATAAAAACTTCATAACAAATAAACCTATTTATAACTTAAACTAAAAAAAAAGATAATTATAAAACTAAACTAACTAAAGATAAAATAAGCAAAGATAATGGAAAAGTAAATCAAGGAGTTTTAATTGAACAAGGAAGGCATGCATGAGAATTGGCATGTGACATCTTCTTTTAGAGTTGGTGTCTTGGTATGATTTTATAGTAGACTCCACAGTGAGTTTGGCGGCTTGTGAAGCGGCCATTGCCCGCATGTAACCCGCGAAACCATTTAAACCACAGTGCTTTACGCGGGTGTTGTGCGGGTAAATGCGCATGACAGCCGCTTTTGATTATGTTTTCGATTTACGATTTGCTCTTCGATTTCCGTTGTCATTCTCTCTATATCATCAGGGTTGATGTCTTACAGTCATAATTTGCTAAGAGATTAGTCTAGGGATAGCCTAGAACACCCTTCCCAAAAAAATGCAATTTTCAAAAGAGTAGGACGATATGTTTAACCTCGTATTCGTGTTGAGTGAGAAACGGGGTTTTAAGAAAATAGTGCCAAACGTTTTAACTAAACGGGGTTTAGTTAAAATCATGGTTTTCTTATTTGGCAAAGTATTTTAACCAAACAAAAAAAAGGGTTTTTGTTGTTGGATTAGATAATGCAATTAGGTAGTTTGTGATGAAGATATTTTATGTAGGTCTTAAATCAAATCAAGCAAGCAGCATTACAAGGGATTAAAGGAGAAAGAGTTGATAAAATTGGTGAAGATATGGAATTAATAATATATCATATGGTTGCATTCCAATTTCAAAATATTTGTGTTTTTACAATTCAATTCCTTAAGTTGCAAGCGTGATTGTAGGTTTTTAAGACTTTTACCTAAATGCTTTTATCATGGATAAAAATTTGGAACTAAAAACTGGTACCGAATACCGAACCATATGTACCGGTTCGGTACTGGACGGTTTCGGTTTCGGGACGGGAAAATCAGTACTAGTACCACTTAGGACCGAAAATTAAAAAATATGTCAAATATATATATCAAAACCAATTGCAAACCAAAATATATTCATAGTGATTCAGTTGTGTTTCAAAATCAATCCCGAATCCGTCGGTTTTTTGATGTGAATGTAGGGGCCGATTTTTTGACAGTGATAAATTTTTTTGGAGAAGAATAGGTACTTATGGCGAAAGTTTTGAGTTGTTTAGGAGATGATTTAATTTGATTAGAAAAAATATAAGCTTTATAATATCAGGAAAATATATGTATAATAAAAAAACCTTAAAAGACTAACCTTTATAATTCTCGGTTCGGTTTCGGTATTTTCGGGAAATTCCCGGTACCAAATACCGAAATACTGAATACCGAATTTTCATAATAGTTGGAACCGAATACCGGACCGAATATATGGTATCGGTACAGTACCGGTTCGAGAAAACGGTCCGGTTTGCACATCCCTAAGTATACAAACGGTGGTGAGAAATTTCAAAACTCAATTAAGTTGTTACTGCAGATTTCAACGTTATGTAGTACCGAGGAAGAAAGAAACGATGAATACAATAGCTAGCCATCATATAGTAGTCAAAAGATGAATGGCTTTATTTATTATGAAATGGACATAAACACGCGCGCGCACGAGCACACACACACACATATATATATAGGAGGATCAAACGAGAACAATACCTATTTAAAAGAACACGAGAACTAACAAAATCATTAGTGATTTTACATTAACGTGCAAAAAAGCCACGTTGACTTGAAGCCGTGGCCAAAGTCATTTTTTTGTGTGTTAATGTAAAATCACTAATGATTTTGTTAGTTCTCGTGTTCTTTTAAATAGATATTGTTCTCGTTTGAACCCGACTCATATATATATATATATATATATATATTACAAATGGAATGAAGATAGTAATATATTGCTCATATCTACAAGTTACATACAGATAGATGATCATGTCTATGCTTAATTAAACTTTTGATTACCAACATCCAAACCCAAAAATAAATAAATAAATAATTTTAAAAAGATGGAAGGAAGGAACATTATATGAAGGAATGCAAGTTTCAGTTCAACTGATGATACCTGGTAACTGGAGTTAGATAGAGAGCAAGTAAGTATTGATGGCAGATATAACTTGCTTTGACCATGTAACAAGGCCTTGTCTCCTATCTTCCACCCAACACAAACCCTGCACTAACCCTGAACAACACAAACAAAAACAGAACAATCCTCACTTCACTTCCCTTCCCTTCCAATACTCTTCATATCTTAATTAACTAATTAAACTGAATATATGATTGATTTACCAAGTAACAGCCTGACTTGAAGACGATCAATTCCATACCTCATTCTGGTACATACACCTTAATTAATTTCAACAACAAAATCTGTTGTTATCATGACAAAAACAGCAACTAGCCAGCCACCCAAAAGATGTTAATTGTAAATCTCAAGTTACCAGAATCAGGATTTGGCTTTGAAGATAGACCCTCTAATGCATAGTGGGCATAAACTAGTAGCCGCATACGTTGAGGAGAACCTAGCTTGCTACTTAAGGACCTGATAAGTCCACTGCATCCAAATAAATAAAAAAATAGAAATAAATATGTCAGGTTAAGGTTAAGATTACGGTTAAGCCCAGGATAAAATAAAATGACTCGAGTAAGAAATTTGTAGTAATTACTCTGTACGCAACACTGTAAGAAATTCTGGGGGTAAAGACTCCATAAATTCTGATATATCCCCAATACTAAGTTTCTTCACTTCCTGTTTCAGATTTGCTTTCTCTTCAATCGACATTCCTTTCCCAAGACCAGCTTTACTGAAATACCAACATTCAGTGCCAAGTTTTTACCTACTAGCTAACAGTGACAGCAACAGCAACATATATAAACAACTACCAATCACCTGTTGATCGTTCTTCCTGTGAATATGAGGGGAAGATATCTAGCGTACTTCCCAATACCAAACTCTTCACCTATTTCTTGAATTTTATGCGAGTCTAAGACAATCAATGCTTTCCAAAGTTGGCAGTACTTCACTCTAAATTCTTCATCTAAACTTCTATAGATCCCATGATCCAGAACAACTTCATTCATAGGAAATATTATATATCAGGAACAAAACCAGTTCTCTCTCAACTAATGATAACCAACCAACACACTAATTAAAACCATTACCTAGACAAAATCCTTCTCTTTCATCCAAGGAAACCAGTATATTACCAGGATGTGGATCTCCATGCACAAAACCATGGACAAATATCATTTCAGCAAATGCTTCCACCAACACTTTTGCAACCTTCAATAAAAAATAAAATAAAAACCCACTACAATCAATCTCTACATGTAGTGATATCTAATGTCCTAGCCTGGTAATTATTGACTGGTCTATGATATGAAATTGTACACAGAGCTAGAAACTACGATTTATATGTACGACACATCAAAGTTCCTTGCAGAAATTTACTCAATCCGACTTAAAAAGGCAAGCAAATATATTTATCAATCAAGTGCCTCCAGATGGCAAATAAATGGTTTATTGAAAACACATCATCACTATGAACTGCATTGCTATTTAAAGCATAAAATACAACCTTTCTTGGGTCGATTTTCATTTCCCGAATAAAATCCATATCATCTACCTGAAAGCCAAAGAATTCCTGTTAAACCACATTAAAAGTAGGGAGTCAAGGGCATACATCAAATGTAAATGGCACAATGCAAGCATGCACAGGCATCAACCAACTTAACGGAGAAAAAGGCTAGTCCCTTCCTTCCCCGAGTAAATATTAAGCTGAAGCAATACATGCATTGTGAACGTTCACTATTCGATGTGATGATTAAATTTTATTTTGCTTTTATCATCAATCTTGCAAGCCTAGAACAATGAACCTTAAATGCCCAAGTAACTCAGTTGGAACATGTACCGTAACTAAGGGTCTGTTTACTAAGCACTTACAGCTTCTTAACCAGGTAAGTGGTGCTCACCCGGTAAGAATAATGATGTTCACCCACACCCTCTAACCCACAATGACCGAGATGTTGTCCCAGTAAGGATCAAGAACGTCACTTAGAGGCAGTTTAACAAACACTTAATGCTTACCAGCAAAAGTCACCATCCTCACTTACCTTATCAGATAACATTCTCGGCCATCAAAATGGATTGCTAACGCTAATCGGGTAAGAATCTTCTCCCTTACCGGGTAAGATTCTCTGTCCTTGATATGTCTCTTCTCAGGTAAGATTTTCGATCCTTGCCATGCTCACACACTAAGGTGACACACGGTAAGCGCTTGATAAGTGGCCCCTTACTCGAATAGCGCTTATCCAGTTTGTGTTGGTAAATGGCCTCTAACTAAAAATGAAGATAGTACAAAATGAAGTTGCTAGAACCTTTTTACTTTTACACATTTAGGTTCCGAAAAAATATGTTGGAAGCTGAAATAGATTAAGGGAAATGCTTAGCAACCATGTAAGATTAAATACTTCACAAATTTCAACCAGTGGCACTGGATGAGTTGCTAAGAGTAGTGATTGTCTGCAAATTGATAATGTGCAACTCTATTTGCTCCGCTTCATACTTTTCATCAAATGGATGAACCATGAAAGCAAGTAGATATAATTGACCTACCGTGTGGATTTTATGGAGTATGATGAACCTTTGACCTTACCAGAAAAGCAATTTTGAATCCACTTTTGGTGTTTTGCATTGATGAAAATCCATTCAGTATAGAATCCCTCATCCCACCTTAGCAGGAGATATTACACATCATTTAGGTGATTATCGTATACTTATAACAGAAGAGCCTACTTATTACAAGTTCCAAAAGGCCATACAAATCATAATCTACTATGGTGTAGTTCCAAAAACCTACTTATAAGTTATAACAGAAGAGCCTACTTATTACTGTTCGTCACATTGTTCATCAGCAAATGTTCATCGCACCGTTCCACGATATTTCTCATCCTTGTTTGGTATTTAATTCAGTCCAACAACAATGAATATCGCACTTTTCATGATACTTCTCATCCTTGTTTGGTATTTGATTCAATCCAACAACAATGACCAATCCTCTTCAAAAACAAAGGGTTTGGTCTCGTTTATACTTTCAAGTTTTGGTACCAGCTCCGCATCTCATGGTCTTTACTACCTTCAGCCTGCTACATCTACTATACGTGCTGCTACTGAATCCCCTAATATACTTCACTGTCGTTTCTGTCACCCAAGTTACAGAAAAAGGTATGCTGTCTCTCGCACTCAAAATCTTTACAAAGTGAGTCTTGTCAATTAGGTAAACATGATGAATCTGTTTTTTGACGTATTAATGAAAGAGTTGTCTCCCTTTTATATTGTTCATTATGATGGTTGGGATCTAAGCCGTGTTCCGTCTATCGTAGGTTTCGGTATTATGTTACGTTCAACGATGATGTCTCAAGATGTACACGGGTATTCTTATTGAAAGATCATTCTGAGTTGTTCAGTATTTTTAAATACCATTGTTCACAAATTATGACCCAAAGTCAAAACAATTCGTTCTTGCGTAGTGATAATGCAGAATAGTATTTCTCGTATTGTTTATTATATTTTACGCATTCCAATGGAAATATAGATCAATCAGTTGTCCTCTTACACCTTAACAAAATAGTGGTAGGTCAAAGAAAACATAGACATATTGTTAATACATCTCATATTTTCTTACCAAGTGCTAAAGCACCCTTTAAGTTCTCAGGTGATGAGGTCCCACCACTCGTTTGTATCCTATAGACCCCTTATATGTTGTCGTCTTTGGTTGTACTCATCTCATGCATGATCTATGCTTAGGTCGTGATAAGTTGTCTACCCTAGTTATCAAATGTATTTTCCTTGGTTACTCTCATGTTCAAAATGGTTATTGGTTTTTCTCCCCTTCTACAAATCACTTCTATGTGTCTGCAAATGTTACCTTCTTTGAGGACATATCATACTTTGCCACTACCAATATCCCTCCTAATGACTAGGATCAAGTTTTTGTCATGCATCGATCTACAGGTCCTAAGTGATATTCTAGAATAGTTAAGAAGGGGTAATTTGGGTACTTCTTAGAATAAAATCAATAAATAATTAGTATAAAGAGGGTTGATGTAGGTGGTGTAGGGCATGCAGAAAACTAGTGAGTTCTATATGGGAGAGTGCTAGCCTCTTGAATGCTAGTTTGTTCTTTGTTTTCCTTTGTTAATTGAAGCATTTGACAGTGTCTTTGCCATTTAGTTTCCATTTCGATTGTTCAATCATTTTGGTTCACAACAGTTTTGCATGTGTCATATTTCGAGTTTGTTCAAACTAGTCCTGCAACCTCTATTTCCCTAGAAATGTCAAATGGTCCCTTATCATCACCAAGTCTCCTCCACTTACAAAATAGAATGGCATCACTTATGAGAGGAGGAAAGCATCACATGCTTTAGATGTTATTCCAGACATCACTTGCCATGCTAAGGTTCCACCTGCTTTGCCCATTGCCATCCGCAAAGGTATATGTTCTACCCATAATCCTTGATCCATGGGATTTTCACCTTGATTTATAGGCTTTACATAATCTCATCATCAACTCATATCATATAGCACATAATCAGTGGACCTACAGGGGCTTGTGTATGGAATCCCACTTCCATAATCGTACATATATCTGCGGGTTGGGGTGGGGGGTAATGTTCCGAAAGATACTAAGTTAAGCTAGACATGACCAGCTAGCACTTAATCACACATAATATTTGTTATATAAATGTAACACCCCAAATTCTAGTACATAAATGACATTAATAAAAGTTTAGGGGCAAAGTGCGTTGGATGAAAATTTGAAAGTTGGGGGATTGATTGGTACGAACTCAAACACGAGAAAATGAACGTGAGGTCATTTCAAAGCATGGAAGGAACGCTTGAGGAAGGAGGGATTATACCAAAATCAGCTTTGGTGGCTCAAACTTCATGACATTTGTCTCATTATTGGTTAGTAGAAACCAAAAGAAGATCAGAAAAAGTTTCAATAGTTTTACAAGAAAAGGTGCAAGTTGGATTAAGATTTAAGAAATTCTGCAGTGAGTTCAGAAACAAGAATCGACAAAATCAAGGTAAGGATGCGTCCCAATCTTCTGTTTTAGTACATTATCAGAAGCATAACGTGTTTCAGAACTGCTTAGCATTGAAATAGTGTGGAATCAAATGCCTTGAGACCATGAACTTGATTAAAATGAACACTACTCGTCACAAAGTTCTAAGAGAGCACTTTACCTGCATATTCATTAAGGCGAAGGATCGTGTGAGAAGTTGAGTTAACGGTGAGAAGAATGAGAAGTGGATCTGAACCGTTGATCTCTCGTTGATCTCTTTTAATCTCAAGCCCTCCCATGAATTCCGGCTTAGAAGGGAATTGATCTAGTGCATCTCGGTGCATCTCATCCTAATGTGCGTCCATTTCTCATCCAACGGTCAATAACCACTTCTCACGCTTCTCACCATTAACTCAACTTCTCACCGGAACCCAACCCTATTCATTAATTTCATTTCTTGCACTTTTATTCAGTTTGGATAAACTTTAATTACTTCAACTACATTAATTAATTTTTCAAATTACCTTGTTTACTTAAATTAATTGACCAAGTTGAACATCTTCATAGGATTCTCTAATTTATCAACTTTCTTGATAGAAAGATTGATGCGCTAACCAAAGGGCCTTTGGCCTAGCATTACCCGGGCCTTTGGCCTCCCAATGGGTCAGGGGTTCAAACCTCACCAAAGGTTAGGAGGGTGTGTGAGTTCATTTGTTGCATTTGCCATATATAAAATTATAGTGAGTTCATTTGTTGCATTTGCCGTATATAAAATTATATACTTCAAAAAAAGATTGGTGCACTAATCACCGTATCGTTTTGTATGCATCAGGACACTTCAATGAAAGTGGACCAGGACCCTTGTCATTGAGAAAGTAAACAAAACCATGATAATAGTAGTGTAAAGAGAATTCTAAATCATGAGATACTAACCCTTCGTCCCCTGCAATATTGCATAGTCAAAACTTGGCTAGTGGTAAGCTCCTGGGTGTATAAATGTGACGGTTAGTCCACATAACTCAAGAATTTATAGCTTCATTATGCATCCATAAAATGATGTGGAATACCTGAAAAACCATAGGGACTCTGATTCTGCTACTATGCTTGAAGTTTATGGCAGTTCTGACTGAATTTCTTGCTTCCTGAATGAAATCTGTCCAGTAGATTCAATTTTAGTATATTCACATATCAAGTAAAGAAAAGGTAACTGGAATAATTCACCCTACATGATCAAGTGTTGGTCTTCTATTAAGTGCTGAAGGCTAAAACCTGTAGATTAAGAACCGATACCCACTAAAAGAAGTGCAATAGATCAAGGAAATAGCATTTAGGATTTAGCAACCCTTCTCTCTTTCTTCACAGCACCATTTCTTTCTTGTTGCTTATTTTCTTAGCATTCCCAACATAGACAAGAGCATGGATAATATTACGCCACATCACCATGACTTGTGCTTCAGTTAAACTTGCAACTTTAACTTAAAGTAAATATTTTGGCGTGAGCATGAATCATGAAAGATGGTTTACCCCTTGAATGTCAACACCTTAGTTGACCTTACATACCTTACTGGAGTACTAGTTAACAAAGTATTACAGGAAAGAAGACATATAGGAAGGTGAAATTGACTTGATGCTCAAAGCATGAGATGATAAAGTACAAAATCAGGCGTATGCTAGGAAGAATGCGGCAACGCATCAAGAAAATTTTCAAATTTAGTTTATCTCACCAAGTTCCAAAGCAATCACCTCTGAAAATTCTGATACCATCCACTGAAACCTGTATTCAGGAAAACACTGTAGAAAGAAGAGAAGCACAAATCTTTAAGGCAGATAAGAGACTGCAGAAGGTAAGTTTAAAGCAACCAAAGAAGGTAAAGTTAAAGAATATAACTTCAGTAAAATTAATAGTTTGACAAATGTACATGTTAGAGAACAAGGGCTAATTATGTTAGGAAAGTATTCTAAGGTTCATTAGGGTTTCGTTAAACAGTCCATCTTGGCAATCTATATTACTAGATTAATCTACAGTAATAAATCATCTTTTTGGTGAATACCTATCAACATATGTTTCAGAACCACAAGCTTTTGACACAAACTCTAGTTTCATCATAACCAGCTGCCGTTTCAACCCTAGCCACCACTTCTATTCCCACCTGAAAAACCCTAAACGTAACAAAATCATGACCACGTCTTACTTCCGATCACGCTCACAGCTACATCTTACAGTCAGTGGCGGAGCCACTTAAGAGCCAGAGAGGGCATATGCCCCTCCTGATATTTTTTAAGAAAATGTCTATATAGGTATTATAGCCTTATAGGTGTGACTGTGTGTCAGTGACAGTCACAAACCCTGAGTCTGATGTGTGAACCATGACGCTGCTTGTCAGTGTCGCAGCAAAATCTGGCAACTGCAAACTCTGATACGCAACTTTTTCGCTGAGATCATGCTTCTGAATCTGATCGCAACGCCAGTCGACTTCTCTGATCAAGATCAAGTTTCACTTTTCTGTTCTTAGTTACAATCTCTTACTTCCCAGTTTCTTAGATTGCTGTGGCAAACTACAGCATGTCGTTTTACCAACTAATACCTTGTTTATCTCAAATAACTCTACAGTACCAAATAACATATAAACAGATTATATGTTATTGATTATGGGAGGGATTTTCCTTTGCACTTGATTTGACTGTAAGGCTGTTCTGGATTGCACCACTTGGTCATTATTCATCAGCAGATCATCTGCATTGTGTATTTACATTAAGAATCAAGCTGCTATGGCTATTTGGGTACACAAGTTATTTGGATTTTCTGTTTGATACTTGATTTATCGTTCAATTTATCTTCTGGGTTCTATCAAATTTTAGTTTACAAGCAAATCAAAGAACACAGAATAACAAGTTCACAACAGCATGATTCAGATCATCCATACCCATGTGACGCATTTGGCGAGTAAAGACATTGTTGCAATGTCCATTCTCATCCGATCTTTTAACCCAGGATATTGGACCTGCAGTCAAACCATAATATCCCAATTCTCAGCACATAGTTCATCTCTGTCCCGATAGAACAAGGAATGCAATAGAAAGATACGGACCAGATAGGAAATTACTGCAAATGTAAATATTGCCAAATATATAGCCAGTCAATTCAAAGCAGCTGCAAATATGGAAATAATAATAACCTTACAATTAGCCAGTAGTATGAACATTATTTCCAAACTGTGGTGCCAAAACAGTAAAGTGAAGGTGAATGCTAAATGACAACTTTTGATGCAAATTCTATATTTTACCCTTCTTTTTTACTTTCTGGACACTTTTAGAATTTGGAAAAAAAGAACTTTACTTACACTAGGTTTCACATGTAATTTACCAAAACCTATCTTTTAATATAGATGATAAGATAGAATAATGTTTGGCTAATAAATTGCAAAAGGAAAACACTTTTTGAGTCATCCCAATCCAAAAAAAAGGCATAATGAACCATTATTGTCATTATAGAATTAAATCTATTTTTGGTTTCATTTGCTCATCATCTACATCCATCAGCACATCCATGAAGGTGGGATAAAATAATTAACACATTTAAACAATGACAGATCTCACTTGAACACAAAAAACAAATTGATATATCACTCTTAGTTATTAACTCAGAATATTTTGGATGCTTTTCTCCGAAATAGATAATGGACCCAAAATTATTTCTCTTCATTAAATATTTGTCCATGGTTGTTAAAATATTCTCAAACTTAACGAATCACAAATTCACAACTACATATGAAACAAACCTGTACTTCAAAATCTGATGGGATTTTTCCAGGTGTGATAAGCCTGAGATAGGGTTTATGTATTCTCAAAGAAGGAAGTAGGGAGGCAGAATGGTATTTTCGGGGGTGTAAGTCTGTTGAGGTCGGTACTGGTGGTTAAGTCAGTAATTTTGGGAGTATAAATAAGACGGAATATGGATAGGAGAAGCATTCTGGAAGATGGAGAGAGACAATCTCTCGAATATTGACGAAGTAATAGCAGTAGTGTTCTTGTTGGTTGTAAGCATTCGATAGTAATCAGAGGTTGAAATAAGTGAGAAATAAAACTTTATTTGATTCCAATGGTTCATCAGCCTGTGCACACCCTGGCCATGCACCGGCTGCGTCCTTGAGCGCACTCATCTCTCTGGAACTTTTAATATCTAATAGCCATTTGTTGGATAAATCATACGAACCACATGTTATATTGCAAGGACTCGCCCATCATTAGCAAACATTGGTCTCATCCTCATTGGAGCTCTCACATGCCTTGCTTCAAGAAGTCCTTCCAACAAATTTGATAATTCAACATAAAGGACTCTAAAGCATGGTTTTAAAAAGCGTGTGAGGTGTACGCCTCGAGGCACGCCTCAAGGCGAGGCGGTCCAAAATCGCACCTGAGGCGGCACCTCTCAGTCCCTAGACAAGGTGTACGCCTCGGTCGTCTGAGGCGGTGAGGCGTGAGGCGGTAGAGAGGCGTGCGCCTCAATACGGAGGCTAAATTATTTTAAAAAATGACTAAAACCTTCTCTATTTCTTTTTTGAAAACCTTGTTTTTCTCCGGTTCTCCTAAGCCATATCTGCTACTCGTCTATTGTCCTTCGTAAGTCCCAGTTTTCTCATGTTTTCTTTGCATTTTCTTCTTCGATTCTCTTCGTTTCACAAAAGTAGTATGTATATGTATCTACCGGATACACTTCTTTTATATTTAGTCTCTACTACGTGTGAGAGTCACAATCACCGTTCTACTCGCACTTTGTTGATATTTAATATTTTTTCTTTATGAGTTGTGAGCAATGAGCATATTAATATATACATATACATTATATATATATATATGTTATGAATAGATCAGTAATTTTTTTCTTTGTTAGTACATGTACATCTATATTTCGTGATTGAAAAAAGTATATGTAAATTCTTTTAGTAATTTAGTATGATATATATATTGTCTAGTACTCAAATGTCAAGTGTGTGTATATGTATATATATATATATATATATATATATATTGCATATATTTTCTGAGCAGAAGCAGTGGAATGTAGATGTGTGTGTGTGTATATATTGTGTAGTGTATATATTTCCCCCTCGGGGCTTACGCCTCGGACCGCCTCTACGCCTCGCCTCATTGAGGGAAAACGCTGTGAGGCACGATTCCCCGCTTTTTAAAAATTGCTCTAATGAGCTATTTATTTTCCACTTAATGAGTAGCAATCACGTTCAAAAGTCTTGGTTGTTTTATTAAACATATGCACTTGATCTCTTCCAAATGGCATATTGAATATTAAATCCTAACCATCCAGATCCAATCTGTGCATGTTTTTAATTCTTTTCGACAAAATATGGAGGAAGAAACTTTAGACCTCCAAACTTACAACACTACCTCTCAAGGCGTTGTTATATCTATGCAAAATTTACATGCTTTTTGACACGAGCTATTACTATGTGCTTTTTGGTTACACTTAAATTTTCATTAAAAAAATTACTTGAAGTTAAATGAAAAGCTCCCATCTTTGTACTCTATATTTGGATAGTAGTCTTAACAGAAATTAGACCACACATCGAGACCCCACAAAAGGGTTAACAAAGACAAGTAGAACAGAAAATGTTGAGATGACAAATAACCACTGACCAACCTTAAGCACTACTTCCTGATGGTCTTTCAGTAATGCACGGTGCACTTGAGCTATGGAGGCAGCAGCAATAGGTTGTTCATCAACAGACAAAAAACTGATACACCGGTAAATATGAAATCAATATTGAGTATTTTGAGCAAAAATTGCAAAATAAATACATGAAGAATAACTTACATCTCTTTTAAGTCTGATCCAAGATTGCTGATTAGTACTTGTTTTATAGCTTCAAAAGAACATGGAACTGCCTGAAGTATCAACAAGCAAATATTGAAGGGAAACCAAAATAAACAATGATAAGATACCAACAGACTTGTGGCATGTCAAAGGAAATGAAATGAAGACCTGATCCTGCAATGACGCAAGAGTAGAAGAGTATTCCTTGGGGACTTGTCGCATGGATGCCACAAACTGACCAGCTTTAATGTAGAAGCCTTGGTTGATCTCACATAGTTTTAATATCCTCTTGGCTGAGCGTAGATGAACCTAAATGACAAATAAGAATAATATATAAGAGATGCTTACAAATGGTCCATCTTATATTGTATGGCAATGCACTGAATCAAACTTTAGACAACATAAGGATTACTTCCCTTTCAGAACTATTCCTCCATCCATCCCATCTCTCTCAAGCATGCATTTTTTTATGCTTATAATATGTGAAATAGACAAGCCCATCTAAGGGCTGATGATGTTGCAGATAAAGCTCAATAACATAATGAATGAAGTGTGAATGTCAATATGCATACCAAAGGGTGAAACTGTGAGAGAATCAAAATGAGAAAGTCTCAACTCTCAACCAGTTGAGCAACTAATTCATTGGCCATTGAACGTTAAGAATTAGGCTTCAATTTTCAGTAGCTACTTAGAGGGGGTGTGCATGGTTTGGTTGAAAATGAGTGAACCAAAGAAACACGTCCTTAATAGTCTGAAAAGCAAGAACCTGAGAAAGAATTGTCCTATATTGATCCGTATCGCGAGATATGCCTTGTAACGAGTACTTGTAGTCAACAACATTGGCAGTAATCTGCAAAGTAGTAAAGTCTTTTTTACTTTATTACGCAATAAATAAATAGTAATTCAGTGGATTCGACAGTAGAAAGAAGGAAGGAAGGAAACAAACAGTATAGAGAGAGCGAGAGGAGCGAACGACACCGTTGAATGATGCAGTGATGAGCCAAGGAGGGTTTACAGTATGATGATGATAAGTAAGAGCAGCAGCAGCGGCGGCGGGGCCAGTGGCGGAGATGATGAGAAAGTACAAGGACCTTCTCCTTCGGAAAACTTTCATCATCCGGTGCTACTACTGCCGCCGATAATTAATTAGTTCCTGTGCTGCCGAGGAGTCAGCAGTTCCAATGGAAGGTATTTTGTAATTTCTACTATCATCTACACCCCTCCCTCCCTCCACTTTACTTTTCTTTTCTTTTGTTTTCTATCCGGGCATCAAATTTGCTTTCAAGAGCTTCATCGACTCCAAACTCCAAAGTAGAATTGTTTTTAAAATATCCTTAGATTTTTTTCCTAATTGTTTTATAAGGGGCTCTTTGGTTTTTTTAAAATACCTCGGGGGTCTAAATCGTTTATACCTTTTCATATTCAGATCGTTTGTTTTTCTTAATTTTCATAACCTCTTAATAGCTCTTAAATACATCTTAAATAAGAAGTAGTGACCTAACTTCTTAAAATTTCTTATCCCGCCTCATTTGATATGCTCTCATTTCTCTCAAGACAGCCTCTAGACATTACAAAAACAAACAGTTTTATTGATTCAGATTTAAGACTTCAGCACCACCTCTTATTAATCAGAAGTGAAATAAGACTTCAAACCTCTTAAAAAAACAAACGCTACCTAAGATAGGATTAAAAAAAATTATTAAAATAATCATCAAAGTTTTTAATTATACCGATTTAAGATTATATATGACTCGTAATTCATTCGACTCGTTTGATCAGTTTCTCTTTTTTATATGGTTGATCAAGTCTTATTTTCTAGTGAATGGTGATGGTAATGCCACTGATATATGAATTAGTATTGAGCATCGCACGACACCATAATTTCATTAAGGAAATACTATTAGACTACAACTTTTTATCGGTCAATTCTTTTTAATTTCAAATACAAAATTTGTTCTTTTAATATACCTACCTACCACCCTTTTCCAAATCATTTCGATTATATAAAGCATTCCCTACTTCATCTCCGTCTTGTTGGGGAGGGGGTGCAGAAATCGATGGAGAGGAGAGCGGTCGAACATGGAAAAGAATGTGAGATCGCGTGAGAGCTCATTTTCCTTAAATGATATTTCGACCCTATTCTGCCTGGGTATCACGAAATTCACTCGAGGATAATCTCAAATTCACTAGGCTCGATTCTGGCAGAAATCGATCCTATTTAAACACTTAGAGAATCATAACCGAGGTTATATCAAAGACCGATAATAATTACCCATTTAATGGTATTGATTGTTAGACATAATGGTGTAGGTTACAAATTGATTTGGGGGGTTACAAAAGGAATTAGGGGTTACATAATCGAAATTTGCAACAGTGAACCGCGCGGGTTAACCCGGAACACAACCCGCGTGAGCCACTGTTTCGTCCCACACTCCAGTGCACCGCGCGGGTTAACCCGCGACACAACCCGCATGAGTCATTGTTTCAGTAACAAACCACCAAACAGTCGTCCAACTATCCCCGGTTATAGTTAGCTTACACGAGTGTGCACTCCACACCTCCTAACTCGTGTTATAGTTTAGCTACCAACCCATTATTATCTTGTGAATCCAATTACACAAAATGACCGATGATTTCACTAAAATCACCAACATTCCTCCCCCATTTTAGTGCAATCCTTGATTCACAAACAGAATTAATATAGCAAAACAAACTCATGCATAAATGAAAATATCTAAAAGATTGAATTTTCATCTTAGTACATTACACATTTCAAATACTCGAGAATCCGGGTGTCCTATGGATTGAACCCTTCAACTCATTTGAGTACCTGAAAATAACATACACATGAATTTAAAATTATCTATTGTTTAAACTTGACACTATACAGGTCATGTGTCCTTATCCATTCGTGAGTGCATCAAAGCCAAGTCCAAGCTTCTTGAAGCGGCCACACTTCACACTCATATAGGTAGTTTCTTTCATCATGCACTTGCACATGCACTTTTACAAAAGAACAATTACCTCCTTCACTTGCAGTACCGAGCACATACCTTGGAATGATTATCTTGTGCTTCAATCCCTTAGAGTGAGTTTTCCCATTGAATTCAACTTCTAACGTTGTATTAGAAGGGAATTGGGTATCTCACCGTTAGGGATTTAAATGGACTTTAATCCCATCCCTATCACCGACTTGTGAACCAAGTCCCTAGCTAACCCCTTCGTCAAGTGATCCGCTAGATTTTGTTGCGACCGAACAAATTCAACCGAAATCACCCCATTCGTGATTAGCTCACGAATCATGCTATGTCTAACACCTAAGTGTCTAGACTTGCCATTATATACTTGACTATAAGCTTTAGCCAACGTAGACGCACTATCACAACAGATAGAAATTGGTGATGTTGGTTTCGGCCATAACGGAATTTCATGGACTAAATTCCTTAGCCACTCCGCCTCTTTACTGGCAGCGACTAATGCCACAAATTCCGACTCCATAGTCGAACTCGTGATGCAAGTTTACTTCTTGGAAGCCCATAAGATGGCACCTCCCCCAAGCAAGTATACCCAACCACTCGTAGAAGAGTGATCTTCTAAGTTGGTAATCCAACTTGCATCCAAATATCCTTCTAATACCGAAGGAAACCCGACATATGACAAATCATAATCAATGGTTTTCTTCAAGTATTTAAATACTCGTATTATCGATAATGATGTATAGTAGGATTACTAGTATACCTACTCAACTTCCCTACGGTAAAAGCGATATCCGACCTAGTGCTTATCATGGCATACATCAAACATCCAATAGCCTTTGAGTACTCGAGTTATGACACCGCTTCACCCGAATTGGGCATAAGCTTCACACTCGGATCAAATGGAGTACTCACAGGAGAACAATCAAAGCAATTAAATTTCTTTAATACTGTCTCAATGTAATGAGATTGCGTAATTGCAATCCCTTTGTTCTCACGCTTGATCCTTATTCCAAGGATCACCTCCACCTCTCCCATATCTTTCATGGAGAAACTAGATGACAAAAACTCTTTCGTTTTATCAACTTGATTTTGGTCGGTGCCAAAGATCAACATGTCATCAACGTATAAGCAAATGATTAATCTGTTACTGGATGTGTCAAATTTGCTATATACACACTTGTCCGCTTGGTTTAACATAAAACCGTTGGACAAGATAACCTCATCAAATTTTTGATGCCATTGTTTGGGAGCTTGTTTAAGCCCGTACAATGATTTTACAAGTTTACATACCTTATGCTCCATCCCGGGCATAATAAAACCTTCTGGTTGTTTCATGTAAACTTCTTCCTCCAAGTCACCATTCAATAATGTCGTTTTGACATCCATTTGGTGAATCACTAAATTGTGGATAACTCCTAAGGCTATCAACAATCTAATCGTGGAGATTCTTGCAACCGGGGCATAGGTAACAAAATAATCAATGCCTTCCCGTTGCCTAAAGCCTTGGATTACTAATCGAGCTTTGAACTTGTCGATTGATCCATCAGCTTTCATCTTCCTTTTGAAGATCCACTTGCATCCCAACGTTTTACAACCCGGTGGCAAGTCCGATAATACCCAAGTATTATTCCCCATGATGGAATCCATCTCATCATTTATTATTTCTTTCCAGAAAGAAATATCTTGAGACTTCATAGCCTCATTAAATGATTTTGGATCTTCCTCAATACTATAACAGTAAGAGAATTGTGACCTAATTTCACCTATTGATCTCTCTACCAAGTACACTTGGAAATCGGGACCAAATGATTTTTCGATCCTTCCTCTTTTGCTCCTTCAAAGCATCGGAGATTCGGTTGGAACAATTGCTTGTTCTTCAACCTCACTAGTTACACTAGTACTTGGAACAAGGTCCTTTGGTCCAGGTATTGAAGAGAATCTATTCTCATCAAATAAAGCATCTCTCGATTCTATAACGGTGTAAATCGCTATAAAATCATTAGGTTCAATAACATAGAATCTATAGGCCTTGGAATGCTCGACATATCCAACAAAGATGCAATCAATACCTTTCTCACCCAAGGTTTTCTTTTTGGGTTCGGGTAGTCGAACAACCGCTCGACAACCTCAAACTCGAATATAATTCAAGTTGGGCCTTTTCTTGAACCAAAGTTCATATGGGGTAATCTTGTTCCTTTTTTTGGGAACTCGATTTAATAAATAACAAGTCGTTAACATGGCTTCACCCCAAAATCCATCACTCAATCCCGAGTAGGATAATATAGAGTTCACCATTTCTTTAAGAACTCTATTTTTCCGTTCCGCCACACCATTTTGTTGTGGTGTATAAGGCGTCGTAGTTTCATGAATAATTCCTACGGATCGGAAAAACATGGGGTCGTAATATTCCTCACCACGATCGGTGCGTAAACATTTAATAAAATCGTTCATTTGCAATTCAACCTCCGTTTTATAAATCTTAAAATTTTCTAACGGTTCATCTGCAATTCAACCTCCGAAAAAACAAAGGCTTCCATTGGACAGACGACCATGATCAAACATTATAAAAATTGAAGGAATACATGGTGTCGCTTCCACTGTTATCAAAACCACATGACAATGAGGTATTGCAGTTACACTTAGTCGTCAGTTCTCATGCGGTAAGTGCAGTACTGGTAAGAGAAAACGACAAACAACAATTGCCTATCTATTATGTAAGTAAGTATTTACTCAACGCCGAAACCAGGTACTCCTCAATGGAAAAACTTTTACTATCGTTAGTCACAACTGCAAAAAGTTACAACATTACTTTGAATAACATCCTATAACTGTCGTTACTAATTTTCCACTCAAGTCTGTCTTGCAAAAACCAGAATTGACAGGTCTACTAGCAAAATGGAACATATACCTCAGCAGTTACGACATCGACTTCAAACCCAGGCCCGCGATCAAATCGCAAGTCCTAGCAGACTTTGTCGCCGACTTTAATTCTAAACTAGAGAAAGAAGCACAAGACGAAGTTTGTTCTGTCGCGACTCATGACGACAAACCATGGACTCTACATGTCGACGACTCGTCCAACGTTAGAGGCACAGGAGTGGGCGTCGTCTTAAAGTCACCATAGGGGAGGCAAAATGGTATACTCCATACGATGCCATTTCAAGGCAACCAACAATGAAGCGGAGTATGAAGCCTTGATCGTAGGAATGAATATGGCACACGACTTGGGGGCAAAAGGGTTACACGTCAAGAGTGACTCTCTCCTCGTCGTAAACCAAATGAATGGTGAGTTTGAAACTAAAGATTCAAAGATGACAGCATATCTCAAAGTAGCCAAGACAAAATCTGCAAAATTCGAGCCTTTTTCGATTGAACAAATCCCAAGAGATTTGAACACTAAAGCAGATGCTTTAGCCAATCTTGGATTGGTACTAAGCAAACCATTTTTCGACGTGATTCCTATGATACATCTGACGACATCGTCCATGGATCATGACGACGTCGCTTAGGTTGACAACGAAGAAAGACTAGTCGAGCGACATTATGAACTATCTAACACGCGACCAGCTCCCAGAAGATAAAGCAGAGCCTCGAAAGATAAGATTTAAAGCATCACGATATGTCGTGATACAGGGCAGACTCTATCGACGATCATCTACCAGACTTAATCTACGATGTATTATGAGCAAAACGCAAATCCAAAATATTTTGCAAGAGATGCACGACGGTGAGTGCGGTAACTGTAACACCCCGAATTCTGAGAGCCTATGTATTATCGTTCTCGTTTTGAAAACCTCTTAACTTTAAGGATTTATCAGTTTTATATTGAACCTATTAGAGTTAAGCATCGTGGGCTAAAAAGTGTCAAATTGTGAAATTCGGGATGGCTCGCGACAGTGCTCGCGAGAGTGACAGGATGTCACAATCGCAGAGGCACAATCGTCGGGGGTCAAGAACTCTTGGTACGTCTCTCGCGATAGTGCCATGCGAGAGTGACAGGGTCACAATCGCCGGGCACTATCGCCCAGATTGTACCGCGGGTGGGGGGTGTTGGCGCGATTATGCCCGCGAGAGTGACAAATGTCACTCTCGCCGTGTCACTATCGCCGGCAAGTGTTTCGGGTATAAAAAGACAAGTCGCGATTTTCAGTCATTTTTATCCGAGTTCTAGGGTTTGGGAGCGATTTTGGCAGCTGACTTCGGTAAGCACTCTTCCTCTAGACTTCTTTCCTCGTTTATGGTGATTCTAGGTCATTAATGATGGCCCTTAACACATTTAGGAAGTGTTGGTGGTGAGCTCTCAAGTGGTTTTCATCTCTCCCATTTATAGGGTTTGGTTTCCTTCCTAAGGAAACTACTAAGGTGAGTTCTTACACATTTTATCAAACTTTATACATGTCAAAAGGTGGACTTTGAATACCTAATATCTCCCCTTTCATATACTTGGTTTTGTAGAACATTGAGTTAAACCTAACTTTTAGGGATATTAGTGTTTTGGATGATCTTTGGGAAATGATGATTTATGAACTTTATTAATGTTTTTAACTAGTTTCTACTTGGGTTATACTTTCAAGTGAATGGCATTACCATGCAAAAAACTTATGATCTTGGAAATATTGATATTGTAGTTAACTGTTGATAAGTTGCATATTAAACTCATTTCATATTTTGGGGATTTGAAATAAAGAGGAATTGTCTATATTTTTACTAGCGGTCTTTTGATAAGTAATGGGAGTGGTTTTGGTGGAAAACACCCTCCATCTCACAAATTATTGCATATTAACCATTGTTGGAATTCTTTGTTGAGCCTTATGTGCATTATTTGGTTTAATTGATGCATTGGGAGTCATGACCCCGTATTTGGTTATTATTGTTCCGGCGTTGGGACGACTAGTTTTCCACGTCGAGGCACGCTAGGTACCGGGTGCGGTATAAGTCCTTCGTGTTGCACGTTAGGTACCAGGTGCAGTATAAGTTATTCGTGCTCAAGTATTACGATATTGGATGAGGAGCTCGACATAGGAACCCGACGGGGTTGAACTCGAGTTTCCGTGGGTGTATGTTTAAAGTCACTGAGCCTGACATCCCTTGCATGTACTTTATGTGTTTATTGGCTTTACTGACCCATCGAATGGCTTACTTTTGTGTTCCGTCATTCGGGTTAGTAGGCGGGTCTCCCCCGTTAACCCAAGAGGTATTGGTTTATTTCAAAGAGCATTATTATTACTATTTCATTATTGTTGTTGTACAAAAGGAAACCTTTTACTTATTTTATATTAAATCTCTTTAATTACAAATGTTTGATCTCACTAGGCTTTAGCCTAACATTTTTTCTTAAAATGACATGTATAACAGGTCAGGTCTCCGGTGGGGTTCGTCGGGACTGAGTGGATAGCTTTGGACTAAGAGCGGTCTTTTTGGGAGATGTATAGACCGGCATTTTGAAATAGCGATCATACCTTTTGGAAGAATAGCAGCACCCGATCTTAAACTTTCTTACTTAAGTTAGATTATTAGGTTGTTAGTCTATCATTCATTTGATTCATTGTAATGATTATAGTACTGTTTCCCCGTCCTATCGGAATGATATTTTGGGATTGATTTTAGCAGGTTTTCTATCCAGGTTTTTATCTAATTATAGCAGTCATATTGCAGAAATTTCGAATTTTTATTCCGCTAATTTTTAGGGTGTTACAAGTTGGTATCAGAGCTTTAGTTTAAGTGAACTAGGTATAAGTGTAGGGTACCTAGACTTAAGCTGTGAAATTAGGCAATGATCTTGTGAGATGGGGTAGAACTATTAAGATAAGATAGTTTAGAGTTGATGGAAGCTACACAAGTTAAGAGTTATGGTAATGGGAATGAAAATTTTTATGTATTGCATGTTCATAATTTCGCCTAGCTAACGTTATTATGAAGATGTTTTACGTGATTATGCTTGTTTTCCGTTGTTATGATAATTGATGAATGTAGTGGTACATTTTCTTGCTTATAATCATGTAGTCTCATCTTATCTATATTCTCGCGTGTGTGGCAGACTATGGTTAATACGCGTAATCGACCGGAGGGACAGGATACGGCCGCGTCTACGGCCGATCAACAGAGGGTAACGAATAACGATTTGCCCCCACCGTTTATAGATGCGTTGGGTGGAGGACCGGAGCATGTACCTCGATGCAACATAGCTGCAACTCATCCAATTATGGAAGAGGTAACTCCGGAAACTAGAATGATGGAGCGGATGATGCAAGCAGTGAATGCAGTTATGGCTCAGCAGCAAGAGGCCTTCCTGAAACTATTGGATGACAGGGATGCTAACCACCGTAGGCCGGAGATGGTGGAGGAGAATGTGATTGTGACAGGATCTGGAGGTTCGGGACCCCGTATCCCTACCAATGAGACGGCAATCCCGGCCGCAAGACATGAGGCAAAGTCTTGTACATTTAAGGCATTTCTCGGATGTCGACCGCTGGAGTTCAAAGGCACTGATAACCCAGTAGAATGCATGAACTGGATTAGGGAATTGGAGCAAGCCTTCCGATCGATCGGGTGTGGGGAGAACCAAAAAGCCGTATTTGGATCTCAAATGCTTAGAGGGGCGGCCCTCACATGGTGGAATGTATATTCCGCTTCTATTGAAGCCACTGTATTGGCTCAACTAAGCTGGGAGACTTTCAAGACGAAGGTTATGGAAGAATTTTGCAACGAACGAGCTATGGACCGGATCATCGATGAGTTCCGAAATTTGAAAAAAGGGAATTTATTGGTGAAGGATTACAACAAGCTATTTATGGACAAACTAGGTTTGGTGGGACATCTGGTCCCCACCGAAAGAGAGAAAATCAAGGCGTACATCAAGGGTTTGCCTACAGAAATGATGAATATGGTT
This sequence comes from Arctium lappa, assembly GCA_023525745.1. Taxonomy (NCBI): domain Eukaryota; kingdom Viridiplantae; phylum Streptophyta; class Magnoliopsida; order Asterales; family Asteraceae; genus Arctium; species Arctium lappa. The sequence continues at coordinate 276,182 of CM042062.1, read as the reverse complement.
CGAGTGTCCAAAGCCTCTACCCTTCGAGAGGCTATAGAGGAGGCACAACTTGTGGAGGATTCCTACGGCTTGGGTAAGGCGGAGAGAAGTGGAGCAATTGAGAAGAGGAAATGGGAAGGAGGCCCCACGTTTTCGAAGAGGCCGAGCCACTTCAACAACAATCAACGGGGAGGTGGTCCGAGACGGGATTCCCTGTGGTGTTCAAGATGCCGAAGTAAACACACCGGTCCTTGCAACTCGAAGTCAGAACCGTACTACAAATGTGGTAAGCCCGGCCACCGTTACAATGACTGTCCAATTAAAGAGCGTATCTGTTTCGGGTGTAAAGAGTCGGGCCATGTTAGAAGTGAATGTCCGAAGGCAATAGTGAACTATAGTGGAGGCAAGAAAGTGGACACTCCCAAGGCAATAGGGAGAGCTTTCCAGATGACCACGGAAGAGGCGAAAGCGTCAACAGATGTAGTGTCGGGTACGTTTCTCCTAAACTCCGTGCCTACGCGTGTACTATTTGATTCGGGGGCTAGTTTCTCGTTTGTGTCAAGTTTGTTTTGCCCAAAACTATCCATGCCCACTACTATCTTAGAAGATGTGTTAGTGGTAGAACTAGCTGATGGTGATCAAGTAGTGGTTCGAAATATTCTAAGGAATTGCAAGCTTGAAATCGAAGGAAGAGAATTTCCGATCGATCTTATGCCTATGGTCATCGGGGGATTCGATGTTGTAGTCGGTATGGATTGGTTGTCGACTAATCATGTTGAAATTCTTTGTGCAAAGAAGTTGATCCGAATTCCGGATTCGGATGGTCGTGCGTTGACCGTGTATGGTGAAAGATGAAAGGGTGAAGTCTCAATAATCAGTATGGTAAAGGCACGGAAATGTTTGGTGAAAGGATGCTAATCCTTTTTGGCATATGTAATAGATGACAAACTGGAGAAGAAGACGCTAGAAGATGTCGAAGTGGTAAGGGAGTTTTCCGACGTATTCCCGGACGACTTGCCTGGTTTACCTCTCAATCGTCAAGTAGAGTTTAAGATTGATCTGACACCGGGAGCAGCTCCGATAGCCCGAGCTCCATATCGTTTGGCTCCTTCAGAGATGAAGGAAATGTTGAGCCAATTGCAATATCTTTTGGAAAAGGGATTTGTAAGACCGAGTTCCTCGCCTTGGGGAGCCCCAGTCTTATTCGTGAAGAAGAAGGATGGTAGTATGCGAATGTGCATCGACTATAGGGAGTTGAATAAGGTGACCGTGAAGAACAAATACCTACTCCCTAGAATCGATGATTTATTCGACCAACTGCAAGGAGCGGGTTGCTTTTCGAAGATTGATCTCCGTTCGGGTTACCATCAAGTGAAGGTCAAAGAGGAAGACATTCCTAAAACTGCTTTTATGACACGTTATGGCCACTATGAGTTTCTAGTGATGCCATTCGGCTTGACGAACGCTCCAGCGGTGTTTATGGATTTAATGAATCGCGTGTGCCGACCCTTCTTAGATAAGTCGATTATCGTGTTCATTGATGACATCCTTATCTACTCAAAGGACGAGGTCGATCATGCTCGACACCTTCGGGACGTTTTAGAGATCTTGAGGAGAGAGAAACTTTATGCAAAGTTTTCCAAGTGTGATTTTTGGTTGAAGAAAGTGCAGTTTTTGGGGCACATAGTTTCGAAGGACGGAGTAAAGGTGGACCCGACCAAGATTGAAGCGATGATGAGTTGGGAACCTCCCAAAAGTCCATCCGAGATTCGAAGTTTTTTAGGCTTGGCGGGATATTACCGAAGGTTCATACAAGACTTCTCCAAGATTGCTTCTTCGTTGACAATGTTGACCAAGAAGAATGTAAAGTTTGTATGGACCGAAGAACAAGAGAAGGCATTTAGGACTTTGCAAGAGAAGTTGTGCGAAGCTCCGATCTTATCTTTGCCGGAGGGATCAGAGGATTTTGTGGTCTTTAGCGATGCATCCAAAATGGGTCTTGGATGTGTACTAATGCAAAGAGGGAAGGTGATTGCGTACGCGTCTAGACAATTTTAGGTGCACGAGAAGAACTACCCCACTCATGATTTGGAGTTGGCGGTAGTGTTCGCGCTAAAGTTATGGCGACATTACCTTTACGACACAAAGTGTACCTTATACACGGATCACAAGAGTCTGAAGTATGTTTTTGATCAGAAAGAGCTCAACATGAGGCAACGAAGGTGGTTAGAGCTACTTAAGGATTACGACTATGAATTACTCTACCACCTGGGTAAAGCAAACGTGGTAGCTGACGCCTTGAGTCGGAAAGAGTATAGCGGGTGACTTCAAGCCAAACTTACCAGAATTGAGTTGGTGTCAAGTCTCATGGAAAAGATTAAAGAGGCGCAAACCGAAGCATTAAAAGAAGAAAACCTTAAGGATGAAGTGATGACCAAGCAACAATTATTGTTGACCGAAGATAGCCGAGGGATCAAGTGCTTCAACGGGCGAGTTTGGGTACCAAAGTTTGGTGGTTGCCGAGAGCTACTTTTGGAAGACGCACACAAATCCAAGTATTTTATCCACCCGGGAAGCACCAAGATGTATCGGGATTTGAAGCTACACTTTTGGTGGCCAGTTATGAAATTGGATGTAGCACATTATGTGGAGCGATGCGTAACTTGTTCACAAGTGAAGGTCGAGCATCAACGACCCTATGGAAGCCTTCAATCGCTTGAAATACCCGAATGGAAATGGGACAAGATTACCATGGATTTCGTGACCAAACTACCGAAGACCTTGAGAGGGAACGACACTATTTGGGTTATTGTTGACCGTTTGACTAAGAGTGCTCACTTTCTAGCAATGCGGGAAACCTTGCCGATAGATAAGTTGGCAAAACTCTACATAGACGAGGTAGTCTCTAGACACGACATACCTTTGTCGATAGTGTCCAATCGTGATAGTCGGTTCACGTCGAGATTTTGGGGAGCCTTGCATCAAGAGTTGGGCACACGGGTAAATTTGAGCACGACATACCACCTACAAACAGACGGACAAAGTGAAAGAACGATTCAAACGCTTGAAGACATGCTTAGATCATGCGTGATCGATTTTGGCGGTAGTTGGGACACCCATCTACCTTTGGTGGAATTTGCGTACAACAACAGTCACCATTCTAGTATCGGAATGGCGCCATTTGAAGCTTTGTACGGGCGTAAGTGTAGAACCCCCGTGTGTTGGCTAGAGGTGGGAGAGAAGCAGTTTGCCGGCCCGGAAATGGTGCAAGAGACAGCCGACAAAGTTAAATCTATTCGGGAACGGTTGAAAGCGGCGCAAGATCGTCAGAAAAGTTACGCCGACAAAAAAAGGAGACTGGTAGAGTTTCAAGTGGGAGATCGCGTGATGCTAAAGGTGTCCCCTTGGAAGGGATTGATTCGGTTTGGGAAGCGTGGGAAGCTAAGTCCCCGTTTCCTTGGGCCGTTTACTATTCTGGAACGTATCGGACTCCAAGCTTACAAGTTGGACTTGCCGTCGGAGATGGACGGGATTCATCCCACATTCCATGTATGCTATTTACGAAAGTGCTTAGTGGAAGAAGAAAGCATCATACCTTTGTCCGAAATTCGAGTGGATGATAATCGTTGCATCGAAGAGCTCGAGGCAATTTTGGAAAGGGTGATTAAAAAGCTCTGACATAAAGAAGTGGTAATGGTAAAGGTTCAATGGAAGCACCACCGCGACACCAATGTGACTTCGGAAGCGGAAGAAGACATGAGGCGTAGATACCCTCTCTTGTTTAGTTAGTAGGATTTCGGGGACGAAATCATTTCCAAGTTGGGGAGGATTGTAACACCCCGAATTCTGAGAGCCTATGTATTATCGTTCTCGTTTTGAAAACCTCTTAACTTTAAAGATTTATCAGTTTTATATTGAACCTATTAGAGTTAAGCATCGTGGGCTAAAAAGTGTCAAATTGTGAAAATCGGGATGGCTCGCGACAGTGCCCGCGAGAGTGACAGGATGTCATAATCGCAGAGGCACAATCACCGGGGGTCAAGAACTCTCGGTACATCTCTCGCGATAGTGCCATGCGAGAGTGACAGGGTCACAATCGCCGGGTACTATCGCCCAGATAGTACCGCGGGTGGGGGGTGTTGACGCGATTATGCCCGCGAGAGTGACAAATGTCACTCTCGTCGTGTCACTATCGCCGGCAAGTGTTTCGGGTATAAAAAGATAAGTCGCGATTTTCAGTCATTTTTATCCGAGTTCTAGGGTTTGGGAGCGATTTTGGCAGCAGACTTCGGTAAGCACTCTTCCTCTAGACTTCTTTCCTCATTTATGGTGATTCTAGGTCATTAATGGTGGCCCTTAACACATTTAGGAAGTGTTGGTCACAACTGCAAAAACCAGGTACTCCTCAATGGAAAAACTTTTACTATCGTTAGTCACAACTGCAAAAAGTTACAACATTACTTTGAATAACATCCTATAACTGTCGTTACTAATTTTCCACTCAAGTCTGTCTTGCAAAAACCAGAATTGACAGGTCGACTAGCAAAATGGAGCATATACCTCAGCAGTTACGACATCGACTTCAAACCCAGGCCCGCGATCAAATCGCAAGTCCTAGCAGACTTTGTCGCCGACTTTAATTCTGAACTAGAGAAAGAAGCACAAGACGAAGTTTGTTCTGTCGCGACTCATGACGACAAACCCTGGACTCTACATGTCGACGAAGCGCCCAACGTTAGAGGCACAGGACTGGGCGTCGTCTTAAAGTCACCATAGGGGAGGCAAAATGGTATACTCCATACGATGCCATTTCAAGGCAACCAACAATGAAGCGGAGTATGAAGCCTTGATCGTAGGGATGAATATGGCACACGACTTGAGGGCAAAAGGGTTACACGTCAAGAGTGACTCTCTCCTCGTCGTAAACCAAATGAATGGTGAGTTTGAAACTAAAGATTCAAAGATGACAGCATATCTCAAAGTAGCCAAGACAAAATCTGCAAAATTCGAGCCTTTTTCGATTGAACAAATCCCGAGAGATTTGAACACTCAAGCAGATGCTTTAGCCAATCTTGGATTGGTACTAAGCAAACCATTTTTCGACGTGATTCCTATGATACATCTAATGACATCGTCCATGGATCATGACGCCGTCGCTTAGGTTGACAACGAAGAAGACTAGTCGAGCTACATTATGAATTATCTAACACGCGACCAGCTCCCAGAAGATAAAACAGAGGCTCGAAAGATAAGATTTAAAGCATCACGATATGTCGTGATACAGGGCAGACTCTATCGACGATCATCTACTAGACTTAATCTACGATGTATTATGAGCAAAACGCAAATCCAAAATATTTTGCAAGAGATGCACGACGGTGAGTGCGGTAACTGTAACACCCCGAATTCTGAGAGCCTATGTATTATCGTTCACGTTTTGAAAACCTCTTAACTTTAAGGATTTATCAGTTTTATATTGAACCTATTAGAGTTAAGCATCGTGGGCTAAAAAGTGTCAAATTGTGAAATTCGGGATGGCTCGCGACAGTGCCCGCAAGAGTGACAGGATGTCACAATCGCAGAGGCACAATCGCCGGGGGTCAAGAACTCTCGGTACGTCTCTCGCAATAGTGCCATGCGAGAGTGACAGGGTCACAATCGTCGGGCACTATCGCCCAGATTGTACCGCGGGTGGGGGGTGTTGGCGCGATTATGCCCGCGAGAGTGACAAATGTCACTCTCGCCGTGTCACTATCGCCGGCAAGTGTTTCGGGTATAAAAAGACAAGTCGCGATTTTCAGTCATTTTTATCCGAGTTCTAGGGTTTGGGAGCGATTTTGGCAGCTGACTTCAGTAAGCACTCTTCCTCTAGACTTCTTTCCTCATTTATTGTGATTCTAGGTCATTAATGGTGGCCCTTAACACATTTAGGAAGTGTTGGTGGTGAGCTCTCAAGTGGTTTTCATCTCTCCCATTTCTAGGGTTTGGTTTCCTTCCTAAGGAAACTACTAAGGTGAGTTCTTACACATTTTATCAAACTTTATACATGTCAAAAGGTGGACTTTGAATACCTAATATCTCCCCTTTCATATACTTGGTTTTGTAGAACATTGAGTTAAACCTAACTTTTAGGGATATTAGTGTTTTGGATGATCTTTGGGAAATGATGATTTATGAACTTTATTAATGTTTTTAACTGGTTTCTACTTGGGTTATACTTTCAAGTGAATGGCATTACCATGCAAAAAACTTATGATCTTGGAAATATTGATATTGCAGTTAACTGCTGATAAGTTGCATATTAAACTCATTTCATATTTTGAGGATTTGAAATAAAGAGGAATTGTCTATATTTTTACTAGCGGTCTTTTGATAAGTAATGGGAGTGGTTTTGGTGGAAAACACCCTCCATATCACAAATTATTGCATATTAACCATTGTTGGAATTCTTTGTTGAGCCTTATGTGCATTATTTGGTTTAATTGATGCATTGGGAGTCATGACCCCGTATTTGGTTATTATTGTTCCGGCGTTGGGACGACTAGTTTTCCACGTCGAGGCACGCTAGGTACCGGGTGCGGTATAAGTCCTACGTGTTGCACGTTAGGTACCGGGTGCGGTATAAGTTCTTCGTGCTCAAGTATTACGATATTGGATGAGGAGCTCGACATAGGAACCCGACGGGGTTGAACTCGAGTTTCCGTGGGTGTACGTTTAAAGCCACTGAGCCTGACATCCCTTGCGTGTACTTTATGTGTTTATTGGTTTTACTGACCCATCAAATGGCTTACTTTTGTGTTCCGTCATTCGGGTTAGTAGGCGGGTCTCCCCCGTTAACCCAAGAGGTATTGGTTTATTTCAAAGAGCATTATTATTACTATTTCATTATTGTTGTTGTACAAAAGGAAACCTTTTACTTATTTTATATTAAATCTCTTTAATTACAAATGTTTGATCTCACTAGGCTTTAGCCTAACACTTTTTCTTAAAATGACATGTATAACAGGTCAGGTCTCCGGTGGGGTTCGTTGGGACTGAGCGGATAGCTTTGGACTAAGAGCGGTCTTTTTGGGAGATGTATAGACCGACATTTTGAAATAGCGATCATACCTTTTGGAAGAATAGCAACACCCGATCTTAATCTTTCTTACTTAAGTTAGATTATTAGGTTGTTAGTCTATCATTCATTTGATTCATTGTAATGATTATAGTACTGTTTCCCCGTCCTATCGGGATGATATTTTGGGATTGATTTTAGCAGGTTTTCTATCCAGGTTTTTATCTAATTATAGCAGTCATATTGCAGAAATTTCGAATTTTTATTCCGCTAATTTTTAGGGTGTTACAGTAACCACTCAAGTGGTCGCAACTTAGCCAATCGAGTATCTCGACAAGGCTATTATTGGCTGACACTACGACAAGATGCAATCAGGTATGTGCAGAATTGTGATGCATACCAGCGACACTCAGGTACGACGCATAAACTTTCTGAACCTTTACACTCGACATTAGTTCCATGACCCTTCATGTGATGGGGGATGGACATCGTTAGTAAGTTACCACTTGCCCCTGGGCAAAAGGTATTTCTACTCATCCTTACATATTATTTTTCCAAATGGATAGAGGCGACCGCTTTTTCTCAAGTTCGGGATAAATAGGTAATATCCTTTATCCAGACTAACATTATATGCAGGTTTGGAATATCATCTGAGATTGTCTGTGACAACGGGTCTCAATTTATAAGTGAGAGAACTCAACAGTTCTGTGAGGATTACAACATAAAACTCACGACATCGACACCGCGATACCCTCAGTCGAGCGGACTTGCTGAGTCGAGTAACAAGACAATCGTAAACTCGATCAAGAAACGTTTGAAAGCATCAAAATGAAGATGGGTCGAAGAACTTCCTTCGGTCCTGTGGGCAAATCGTACGACTCCGCGTACGTCCACCGGACAAACTCCCTTTTCCCTAGTCTATAGTTGTGAAGCAGTCCTACCCGTCGAAGTTCAGTTACCAACATTGAGACACACGTTATTCGATCATAACCTGGTCGACATGAGCTACGATCTTGATGCTCTTGAAGAACTAAGGGAATCAACATTGATTCGAATGACATCCCAAAGACAAACAGACGAACGACACTTCAAAAAAAACGTAAAGACTAAGGTCTTCCAAGTGGGCAACCACGTATTACGTCGAATGTTCCAGAACACCCAAGAGCCAAATGCAGGTAAACTTTCCATCAAATGGGAAGGTCCTTATCGTATATCTCAAGTTGTGGGAAAAGGTGCCAATAGGCTCCAAACTCTCGACGACCAGGAAATCCCACGTAGTTGGAATGCAACGCATCTAAAGAGGTATTTCTTCTAAACCTTAACTATTTTAGTACGATTATTTTTCTCAACCATTTACTGAATTAAGCATCGGAGGGTCGTTCGTAAGCCGACGACCAACCTTTGACATTGTTTTCTCGCAGGATCGTACGACATGCGACTCTAAGTCTTTCGCACGACCTATCCTCACAAAACGCCAAAGTGTGTATAATCTAAGTCATTAACTTAGAAATATTTTCATTATGAATGAATTTCCCTGGTCGCAAGTATCTTTGGTTGACATGCCTCGGTCGCGAGTATCTTTGGAATGGTTCGCATTTTCTAGAGTATATATCTTACGTACTATTTGTTTGGTTTTGTGATCTTTAAAAAGGTTCTAAATCACCTGAATTACCTTGGTTGCAAGTATCTTTGTTCGATGACATGAATATTATGTAAAAGAATTCGATAACAAATATAACAAAAAACCATTTATATTCGAAAATTAGTGGTTACAAGTGGAAGGCTTGACCACCAACGATCGACCTGAATAAAAACAAATAAAGATAAAAAACAAAAAGACTCAAGACAGAGGAGCATCTTCCGCTGGCCGCGATGAAACATTACCAACTTGGGCCTCGTCCACCTTAGTCTCCTCCGTGACCTCAACCACATCGACTTTCTTCTCATCCTCGGAGTCCAGGTCCTGCTCAGTCCCGATGTCCGCAAGGTAGAATTTGAGGTCTTCAGTAGCATTGGCCAAAGGATTCTTCCCGTCCAAATGACGTCTCATGATGGCCGCTTTGGTCGTCCATCGAGTGAAAGCCTCGAAGGCCTTTAAATCCTCCTCCAGCTCCCCAATTCTGAGCTTCTGTTCGACCACCTTCGCCTTGATGTCCTCGGTCTCTTTTTTATTCACGACCAAGGACGCCAAGGCCCGCTCTAAATCTAACCTCGTCCCTTTTTACGTATCGCACGACACGTCTAAACGGATCTGCAAGTCTGACCTTTGCGTCCGAACGACATCCAAAATTTTATGGGCTTCCTCAAGGCGACCGTTCAAGGATTCCACATCGGCCTTAGTCGCCTTCTCCCTGGCCAGATCCGCCTGCTCCCTGTCCAACGCAGCCTTGTCCTGCTCCAGAGCTTTAGGGACGAAATGCCTAATATTCTCCATCTCGTTATAAAGACCGAGAGAAGTCTAGAAAGCCTGCAACGTGCGACACACAATAGTCAAATACGTTATAATAATACAACAGAGGTGAAAAAAAATTAATTCTTACCAGGAAGGATAAGCCCACGACGTGCGCTTCCACGTCTTTTATGGACATCTCCCCGAACTTCTCCTTGAAGGACGGGAGTAGATACTTCTCCAGGTGGGGGAACATCTTCGCCCGATCGAAGGAGCTATCCCCCATGAAGTCCGACGATAGCGTAAAGTTGATCGACTGGACCTTCGCAGGACCCTTCCCTTTGTCGCTAAACTGGGGAGCGGGACCAGAGGCCCCCGTCGCCTGAGTAGGACGCTAAACCTGAGGGTCCTTAGGAACCTCTACTACCAGAGGCTTAGTAGGGGTCGCCTGTACGACATCACCTGTCTTCGTCATCTCAGGAGTGGCGACGCTCGACGCGTCACCACCCGTCGACAACGGTTTCCTCGGGACCGACAACCGCGTGCATTTCGGAAGACTCGACCCCGCAGTCTTGACCGCATTCCTCTTCTCCTTGCCCTTCCGGGCTAACTCTAAAAAAGCCTTCTTTCGATCGGCAACGTTGGAGGACTTTGAAGTTGAAACACCTGAGAATAAGAAAAATGATTAGACTACAGGACGAGCAAAAGAAAACACATAAGAAAGAAGTTAAATGCACTACCTGTCATCTCACTTTTTTTCTTCTCTCTCCTCCTTCTCTTTTACGGGAAACGTAACAGATGTTCCGACAAACTGCAAGTCGTCGTCGTCCACGTCCCAGTCGGCAATAGGGCGGATCGTGAAAAATGAACGCTCCTCAACACTAAGCTCGAGAAATCGCTCGACCTTGGCAGTTGAATCAACAGAAGGCTCGACAACGGTAAAATCGATTACTGATGAGAAAAACAAGATGTCAGCAACAATAAAATCAAGCGACGAACATAAAATACGGAGTAATGTCCTACTATCTTACCGTCGGTGTTCCATCCTGTGGAAAGCCACTGGATGTCACCAGCGACCATAGATAAGCAACCGAAGACATATTTAGTCTTCCAGTTACGATCGTTAACCGCAGTCTTATGAACCAGAATGCGAGATCCTCTAAACTTGGAAGATAGGCTATAACGATTATTCGTCTCCAACTTAACCGTATAAGCCGAGAGGAGATCGTAGACAGTAAATGGCGATTCCTGTTTACTCGTCACCCGCTCAATCACCTGAACGACCCTCCAAAACTGGGGCATCATCTGCCCTAGAGACAAGTCGAAAATCGTCAAAAACGATCTTGACAAAGAAGAATAGGGCCATGAAAACCCTATCTCAAAGGGATATTCGTACATCACAAAATATCCCACAGAGTATTGCTCCAGACGAAGCAACACCGGTGAACTAAGAGTTATATCCTCCGGAACCCTAGCTAATCGTCTGAAGGACTCGATGTCCTCATCCTCACAGATAACACTGATCGGATCCAGCGACATAGCAAAATCAGGGTCTTAGACAGTCGCTACGTAAAAACCAAAAGCATCCCAACCCTTCCTAGGTTTTCGAGCTTGAGTCTTAAAACACATGGACTTAAGAAGAGAGATCGTACCTTAAGTAGACGCTCTAAACCTCGAAGGGAAATCTAAAATAAGCAAGGACCGTCTGAAGTCAGGAAAGGATCGCACAAAAACTCAAAGAAATATCTCTCTAAAATAACTTGAAAGTGTAAAATGAAACTGTCCCCGAATATCATCTATTTATACGCAAGGGACAAATCAAGCAGATTCGCTCGATGGTTGACACGTGTCAATCGACTCTTCAGGAGCTCGCCTAGATGATCGACACCTGTCACGCATGGCTGTCATGCGTGTTCCCCAGGACATCATGACATCACGCATGCCAGAGCCGCCAGGTAAAAATGAACCATTTCGGTTCTGAAGCGACGAAGACCCTTCCCTAAGCGACACGTGGCACTCGACAAAAATTTAAAATTCTCGCCGAGGAAAAATTTTAAATTTTGGGGGAAAACTGTTTGGGTCAAAAATACACGATCACGACGACGGAACATTTAATGCATATTTCACACGATCAGTCTTGTATTAAGATAAGGTCCTGTCGACCGAACATAACCCTGACCTTCATCGATACTAACTCGAAAGGTCGGTCGAGCGTAGTACGACCATCATCAAGATTTACACTCGACCACGACCATACTAACGTATAACCCAACGTTCCTTTCTTGATCATTTAATGCAGGTTCAATGCTCATAAATACCAACGGTCATAACGACTCAACACCATCAAGATCATTTATGAAGCGCGACCGTTACAAAAGACACATTTATGAGGAATCAAGACTATAAATACTGAAGATCCACACCTCATTCAAGGACAGAAGTCTCTTACTCGAATCATACAACTTACAAGCTCTATGAATAACATCCACAACCTGATTTTCACACGATAGTCATGATATTTCGCACGACGACAATTTTACCACACACGATGTACACTTGTTCTTTGTTTACATACATATTTCCTGTATCGATCGTGTAATACACTGTACATCAAAGGACATCACCCCTAATTGGTGATCATAGTGCTCGACGACACCCTCCTGTCGTCCGTGTTTTTTTTCCTCGTTGAGGTTTTTTCGCGTCACCAAATCTCTTGTCTCTTTATTTTACTGTTTATCGCACATATTGTCAATCAACTACTTTCTTTAGTTGGATAAAGCTCCAAGTCGACCTTAAATTATTTTTTGGGTAATTTTTGGCATTAACACTCGTCAGCGTCTTTCACTAAGCAACCTACACAGTCAGGTGAGTCTTCATGAGACTTACAATGGGATGCATACCTACGTACAAATTTACTTTAGCATGATATAAATTGTGTTGAAGTGTGATTATATGCATGATATTCCAGTTACATACATGTTGCGATTTATTTTACATGTATGCCATTTATGACAAGTCGCATGCTATATGTTTATTTGTTTTAAATAACTACGCATGCCATTTCATACTTGTGTGTCCCAGATTCTAGTTTCTAATCACTAACAAGTAATCAAACAAACAATTCAAACAATTACCTGTTTTGATTAATCTTCTCAATTCAACAATTACACTTTCTCTCTCTAAAACTCTTTCTCTCTCTCTCTCTACAAGATATCTCTCTCAAACGTACAACTGAACTCTACTCATTGAAACACAAAGAATACAAGGTATTTATACTCACTACTAAAATACAAGGAAAAACAAATACAAGTACAATACCTTGACTTTTTATTACAAAAAGACTTTGACTTTAATGAGAGTTGACTTTCTCAGCTTTGACTTCTTGAATCTTTGACTTTTGTCTTCTTGATCTTGTATCCAACATATTTATGCACTAACAATCTCCCCCTTTGGATTCAAGATCACTTTTGAAAGATCTAGCAATTCAGTCTTCAGTTTAAACTCTGTCAGTACAATCTCCCCTTTTTCTTTAACAGTCTTCTTTCCAAAATTATCTTCAGACGATTAACAATCTCCCCAAAACTTTCATAGAATACTTTCAGACTTTGGAAAGAAAATTATCTTCAGATTCAGCTCAGATTGCTTTAGGAAATAATCTTCAAAGAAATTTTCTTCAAATCTTCAGAAATTCTTTGATCGTCTTCAAAACTTTACTTTAAACTTTTCTGACTTGGACATTTCTGAAAAAATTAACTTCACAAAACTTTATCAGATCTTGATATCATCTCTTCCAAACTTCAAAACTTTAACATTTCTTCATATCATCTCCCCCTTTTTGATGATTTGAGCATCTATATCATCAAAACTTTTCGTCCAAGAAATGTCTTTGACCATTCTGATCTGTCATACTGAGTCTCTAATTTGGTAACCATAACCAAGTATTCATCTATATCTTTGCAAATCCAGACAAAATAAGAATAGGTAACTCCTGAATCAACAGATGAATCAGTTAAAATGCCTGTCAGTAACACAAAGTCACTGTGTGTAACGAATACACAATATAAAGGAGCTTTTTGATGTTCACTCCCCTAGGGCTTCCATCCAATCATCGAAATACCACAAAGGCAATTTCTATGAATGTTATGACAAAGAAACAAATTCTTTGTGTGTTCGTGCAAGTGTAGAAAGAATTAAGCACGATGATTGCTTTTTATAAGGCTCAACATAGTGTAAACCACTGAGACAACAGTAGATAAACACATACTCTAAGTGCATGATTGAAGTGCGAAGGTGGGGCAGACTTCCTTCTTTTTCAATATCCAGATTTTTCAAATGAAAACCAGATAGATTATATGTTGCGTCCCCTTGAAAATGTGAAACATTTTCTTTTTGAGAAGAAAATGAGTGGTTGGTGGGGTTTAAGCAAGAGTTGGCATGGGCTATTTGCCTGTTTCAATAACGTTCACGAAGAAATGTGAAACATTAGTAATGTGGCTGCCCGACTCAGAAAGTATTTGGTGCAGATTTTGATATTCTTTTACTCTGATCTCACACCCTCTTTCTTTTAATCAATAAGCTCACTACTAACCAAACTCTCTTTTCCATTTTACCTCGTCACACCCACACTCATTTCTTTTGACTCCTCACACTCAATCACTAAGGGATTAACTTCATGGGTAGGAAACACTAGTTAACGTGAATCCATAGAAGTTTAGTTAATTCCTAGCACAAAGAACCCAGTAATCCTAAAAGAACGTGTTGCTCAAAATGGTTTATCTTGAACATGTAAATCATAGAAACTATGGGTCAGATATATGTATATTCATAAAATATAATCATGAAGATTTGAGCATTTGAAACATTGAAGTATTTTCAAACAAGTATATTGAATGAATGGACATGAATGCAAGAGACTTGTTTGAAAATCTGACATTGTATGAAAAATGATCAGAAATGAATGATATAACAATCAAAGCTTTATGGTCAAGAGTAATTGATATTTGTCTATACGAAACAAAATACAGACATTCTTGAAATGACGTTTCGAAATGAAATATCGCTCAAAATTCTTTGAATACAAGCGGAGTGTCTTACCATCGAAGAAAAATTGTTCCAATTTAGAGACATGGTAAGAACGTGTTGAATAAAGTCAAACCGGTGTGTGTGAATACTTAAAAGTATATAGAAAAGACAATACGCAAATATTTATCTTTGGAAACACACGGTTTGTTTATCAATTAATGACAAAAAAAATAAAATGAAAACATTTAAAATCACACTTCCAAATTATAAAATCTGTTTAAAAATCAGGAAGTGGTTTGAACATTTAAGAACATGTTTTCTATACCTGAAAGTTGTCCTTCTTTCAGATACATTTGAGATTAAGATAAGAAATTTACCTTTTCGAGCAATCTTAAATCTCAGAAAGTCAAGTTGTAGTCATTTAGATATGATCGTGTCAGCTTCTCTCATTCTGCATAAGTCTCAAAGTCTAGTCAAAATTTATTCACAAAAACTTATTTGAAAATAGAATTACATAAAGCAATAAAACGATTAATGTACGAGTTCTGATTTGAAGTAATTAGAAATCATAATCTTACTCCGTTTGACTTATAAGCTCCCCCTAAAATCATGCATCATAAAAATTTTGTCAGTTAAGTATAATGCAGAAATTAGTTTTGCTCCCCCTCAAATGAATGTAGATCATCTAAAATCTTCTCTTACTCCCCCTGAGATCATGAGCAAACAATTAAAGTGTAGATGTCCTTCCGACATAAAGATAAAGAAAATGATGAAGAATAACAATACGTAACTTTATAAGGTAATGACCGATTATGTCTTAAGATTTAACATACCAAGCTTAGAGACAAGAAAATTAAATCTCTTTTCATCTAAGGGTTTGGTAAATAAATATGCAAGTTGATAATCTGTTTTTACAAAATAAAGTTCAATTGTTCCTATTTCAACATTATCTTTAATAAAATGATACCTTACATCAATGTGTTTGGTTTTCGTATGTTGGACAAGATTAGAAGATATGGCAATCGCACTCTTCGAGTCACAGTAGATTGGAATTTTGTCATACTTGAATCCATAGTCTCGTAGCTGTGTTCGCATCCACAAGACTTGAGAGCAGCAACTGGCAACAGCTACGTACTCTGCTTCAGCAGTCGATGTGGAAACGCATAATTGTTTCTTTGATGCCCAGCTTACAAGCTTGTCTCCAAGAAATTGAACGTGACCAGAAGTACTCTTTCTGTCCAACATGCAACCTGCATGATCTGCATCTGAATATGCAGTCAGTTGAAACCCAGTATCCTTGGGATACCACAGACCAAGGTCTGCAGTCCCCTTCAGATATCTAAAAATCCGTTTGACAGCAGCCAAATGGGATTCTTTGGGAGCAGCTTGATATCTAGAACATAAGCATGTTGAAAACATAATATCTGGTCTACTAGATGTAAGATACATTAATGAACCTATCATACCTCTATAAGTTCTAACATCTACACTTTTACCCGAAGGATCAGTGTGGATCTTAGTACCAGGTGCCATCGGGGTTCCAATTGGTTTACAATTTTCCATTTTGTACTTCCAAAGAATATCCAAAATGTACTTAGATTGATTTATAAAAATCCCCGTAGAAAACTGTTTAACTTGTAGTCCGAGAAAGAAATTCATCTCTCCCATCATACTCATTTGAAAACGTGACACCATGAGGTTAGAAAAGTTTTTACAATATTTTGGATTAGTAGAACCAAATATTATATCATCAACATAAATCTGAATAAGAATAATATCAGCTTTTTTCCTTCTTGATGAATAAAGTAGTATCAATCTTACCTTTGGAAAAACCAGACTTGACCAAGAATTTGGATAAAACGTCATACCATGCTCGAGGGGATTGTTTTAGTCCATAAAGGGATTTGTCCAAGATGTAGACATGATCTGGCTTATCTGGATTGACGAACCCTTCTGGTTGAGACACATACACCTCCTCTTTAAGAATGTCGTTCAGAAAAGCTGTTTTCACATCCATCTGAAAGACTGTGAAATTCTTATGAGTTGCGTATGCTAGAAACATGCGGATTGCTTCTATACGAGCTACTGGAGCATACGTCTCATCATAATCGATGCCTTCCTCTTGTCGGTAGCCTTTGGCAACAAGTCTAGCTTTGTTTCTTATGACGATACCATCCTCATCCTTTTTATTCTTGAAAACCCATTTAGTGCCGATCACGGTTTTACCTTCTGGCTTAGGAACAAGTCTTCAAACCTTTAGGGCTTCAAACTGATTGATCTCTTCTTGCATTGCAGATACCTAGTCCGAATCAGCAAGAGCCTCAGATACTCGTGTTGGCTCAATCTTACTGAGGAAGGAATCATGCATACACTGATTAAGTGTCGCTGACTTAGTCTGTACAGGCTTGTTGAGATCTCCAATTACTTGATGTAATGGATGCTCTTTGGTCCAGCGATGCTCATGAGGGAGTGGAGTAGATGAAGTTTGAATATGATCATCATCTAGAAATCCACTTTTAGAATCTTCAGTTTGAATAACAAGAGGGAGTTTTGCAGTTGAAGACTCAGGTGTAGAAGTATCAGTTGGAACAGCAGATTCTGGCTGTTGAGTAGACAATATATCACAACCAACTGAAACAGTTACTTCTGGCTCAGCATTTGCTTATACATCTTCAACTGTAGGAGTAACAATAGGAATGTGAGTTTCAGACTGAACGGGGGATGCTTGTTCAGTTATGACATCTGAAGTGACTGGATGAATGCAACTTGTGTCTTCAGACCTGTCAGTCACAGTAGATTTAGATGCATTAGTTCCAAGAAACTCATCATAAAAGAATTCAAATAACGAATCTAATACAGTTAAATGTGAAGTAGATGTAGAAGCGTTATCCAAATTTGTCACTGTAGAAGCAGGTTCTGGACTGATCTGCCCAGAAGCTAATACTCCAGTGATAACGGGTTCTGAACTGATTTGATCAGAAGCCATTTCTTCATCAAATGTGACATTAACGCTCTCAACAACTGATTTTGACTTCTTCAGATAAGCACGATATGCTGCAGATGTTGAAGAATAACCGATAAAGATGCCTTTGGCCACCTTAGCACTGAATTTTTTCAGACTCTCTCTGTCATTAAGCACAAAACATTTACACCCAAATATGTGAAAATATTTGATAGTTGGTGTTCTGTTGTTGGTCAACTCATATGGAGTCTTCTAAAACCGGCGGTGTATCATGGAACGATTTTGAGTATGGCATGCAGTCGACACAACTTCTGCCCACAAGAATAGAGGTAAGTCTGATTGGCTAAGCATAGTCCGAGCGGCCTCGACTAGCGTTCGGTTTCGCCTTTCGACTAATCCATTTTGTTCAGGCGTTCTGGCAGCAGAATACTGATGTGAAATCCCAACTGATTCGAGATATTCATCAACAATCTTGTTCTTGAATTCTGTACCATTATCAGTATGAAGAAACTTGACTGGTCGCTGCATTTTCACCTGGGTCATCTTTAAGAAAGTAATGAGAACTTCCGGTGTCTCATCTTTTGAACGAAGAAATTTGACCCACGTGTATCTTGAATAATCATCCACAATAACCAACACGTATTTCTTTCCTCCCAAACTCTGAGTTCTTATTGGACCACACAAATCCATATGTAGCAATTCTAACGGAGAACTAGTGCTTGGTTCAGGCTTCGGTTTGTGTGAGGCTCTCTTCATCTTACCCTTCTCACATGTTGCGCATAAGTGTTCTCGTTCATATTTCAGCTCAGGAAGTCCTTTGACCAATTTCCCACGAACCAGCTTGTTGATATAACGAAAGTTCAAATGAGATAAACGTCTGTGCCAGAGCCAACTTTGTTGCATTGAAGCTTTTGTCATCAAGCAAACTTGATTTTCAATCTGAACTTTGGACAAATTGATGGTGTAGAGGTTGGTCTTTCGATTTCCAGATAAGAGTTCTGTTCCATCTTCAGTACGAACTGAACAACTCTTAGACTTGAAGTTGACCTCTAACCCTTTATCGCAGAATTGACCTATGCTGAATAAGTTGTGCCCCAAGCCTTCGACATAACTCACTTTCCTGATCGTTATGTTGTCTTGTATAATGTCACCATATCCTAGGATAGGTGAAAGCTGATCGTTTCCAAATCTGACATTTCCACTGAATTTCTCTGTATAGTTAGACAATAAAGCTTTTTGCCCAGTCATATGCTTGGAACATCCACTGTCCAAGTACCACATATGCCGGGTCTTCAAGAGAAATCAGACAATAATAGATTTAGGTACCCATTTAAAAACGAGCCCTAACAGTTTAGCACAAGATTTTGGTATCCACTTGAAAATGGATCCTCTGTTCTTTTGAAAACTTTGAAAAACATTTGATCTCGAAGAATTAACATGATAAGATCCATACCAATCAGAAGAATTATGAGAATAAGCAAAATCAGTTTTCCGATAATTAGGACGAGATTTAGTAGTAATAGGAGATAATTGAATCAATTGCTTTATTGAGTAACACTTGTAAGAAGTTACAAGGTTTTGTTTATTAGAAGCACATTGACCAACTATATCATAATCACTACCAACAGATTTAGTACAAGAATTATCAGTAACTGATTTAACTATCTCAGCATCCTTCTGTTTTGGTCTCCATTCAGATTGAGCTTTTATCTTTTTCTTCCTTAAATCTGAAACATAAGATATAGATTTATTAGGAAAAGTAGATTTCCGGGATTGAGTTTTCTTTTGTGTACCAGTGTATTTCTGTTTCTGTAATCGCTGTTTCTTATGTTTCTTACCGTGAGCATAGTAATCAGCAGTTACAGAAACTGAATCACCAACCTTAGTTGATGTTTCACCAATATGAACATCACTTGGTAACACTCTTTCATTTTTAAGACAAGTAGAATGATCAGGAAGTTTAGAATGGACATCAAACATATCAGATTCTTCCATGCACCCATTATCAGAATTAAAAGAATCATTTGCAGACTCAAATAAGTCATCAGAATTATCAGAGAAAGTTTAAGGTGCCTTTGAAACTGTAGAACACTTTGTTGATTTAACTTGAAAAACAGTGTTCTTTAAAACTGTAGAAAATACATTTTGTTCTATATCAACCAAAAGTTTTTCATCCGATAAAACATTTTCAAGCTCGACTATTTTGCTTTCAAGAATAGATGTAGGAACATAAACATTTGCAATTGTAGGTTTTTCCTTCATCTCAGAAGCGGAATAACTAACAAAATAATCATTTGAAAGAACTTTTGGTGTTTCTGAAAGATAACTATCATTTAACTTTACATAGTTAAACGGTAGTTGCATTTTCTTTTTATTCTTTCTATTTTCAGTTTCTTTGGCCTCAACTTCGTCTGACAATTTGGTAACAAATTTGGGTTTTAAATGAGTATGTTTACCAGAACAAGCAAGAAAATCATAGTTATAAAGTGCCAGCTGTTTTCTGATGGCTTTCTTAAGATAATGGGGGTTTTCAAAACCATGTCCCCATTTCTCTTTAACACCAGCCTCTTCATTAGGTGCATTGAGAAAAATGGTTTGATCTGTTTGACCTCTTGCATAAAGTTTTGCTTCCAGACCATTTACCTTCTTATTCAAATTCTTATTTTCAACCTGCAATTTATAAACAGTTAGTGCAGATTCATTTTTCTCAAACTCATATTTAGACACTTTACCTTCAAACTCAGAAATCCTCTTTTCAAAACAATCTACTTTAGATTTAGAATCAAAATCAGACTTGCGTAAAGAATCAATCAGATCTTTGTTTGAAATAACAGACGTATTAAGCTCAAAGATCTTCTTGTTCTTTTTAGCAACTTTTTCTTTTTCCTTTTTCAGATTATTTTGTAACTTTTGTAGCTCAACCACCATGGTTTCCATTTTGGTAATAAAATCTTTTTCAGATAAGTTTAATACCTCATTAACTGCCTCATCATCTGACTTGTCATCCTTTACTTCTTTGCCCATGAGACAGATATGAGCTGTTTCTTCTTTCTTGTCATCCTCTTCTCCTTCTGAGTAATCCAGCCAAAACTCATCTTCAGCCATTAGAGCGACACCCGCTTCTTGCTGTCTTGCCAAAAGCAACTTGTTCTGATAGTACTGAGAGTTGCGAACTTTCGGCTTTCGACAATCTTTTGCAAAATGACCCATCTTGCCGCAATTGTAGCATTTGATGGAATCTGTTGCTGGCTTCTTGGCAACTGTGTAGTCATTCATGAACTTCTTCTTCTCATCCGGTTTCTTCTCCACATATCTATCCTCTTCATACCTTTTTCCTTCAACTCTCTGTCGATGCTCGTGGTTCTTTGAACTAGATGAAGAATACCTTTGAGAATTTTATCCCGGTTTCTTGTAAAATTTCTTCTGGAATGCACGGGTCAGTAATATCATGGATTGTTTCAGACTTTCTCCATCATCACTATCTGAAACAGAATCTGACTCAGAACTGGTAAGAATTTTCTTCTTTTTCTTCTTTTTCTTCTCTTTCTTTTCTTTCACCTTCTCTCCAGCTACTAAAGCAATAGGATCAGGAACTTGTGCTGCCTTCTTCTTCTCATCTCTTTTTTCTTCAACCTCTTCTTCATTCTGTTTCAAAGTCTCAAATACCTCATGTAAAGGAATTTCATTCAAATCCTTCATTTGCTTCATTCTTCTTGTATGCTTCTTCCATTCCGGGCGTAGGATACTCAGAAATTTGACATTGTTTTCCAACTGCTTCTTTTTGACTTTATTCTTTGTCAGCTCATTCAGAAGCAATACAAACCTCTCATATGTATCTTCCAGACTCTCATTCTCCTTAGCTTTGAATTCCTCATAACTATTGATGTAGTTTGCTACTTTCATCTGATTTCCAATCTTGGATCCCATCATCATCTTTTGCAACTGATCCTACATCTTCTTAGCATTGCTTTTGTAACTATCAATCTTGATGTAGATCTCATTCGGAATGCTCTGAAGAAGTAATGATCTTGCTTGTTTATCTGATTTGTATCAGCTTTTTTGTTCTTCAGTATACTGAGAAATATCCACTGTCACTGTTTTCATCTTTTGCTCTCTTTCCCCAGTCCCATCTTTACTATCAGAAGAATCAACATCAGGTACTTGAACTGTTATTGGAGCCATTGGACCTTCCATGAAAGACAGAAGAATATTCTCTCCATTTGAATGCCGATCTATGAAATCCAAGAATCTGTCCTTCCATTGTTCATACTCGCCTTTGAATAGAACTGGAGGCTTTACATCGGTGCCAATTGAAAGTGCATCTTTGGAAGTCATCTTCTTTAAACCTGTTTGAAAAATATATCAAATAAGAAACTAGAACTGATCGTTAGTCCAAAATATGAAATCACAAGAAAAAATTTTTGAAAAGAAATTCAGAGATTTTGAAAACAGAAAGAATTTTTGTCCCCCTTCGCAGCGCCCCTAGAGAAAAAAAATTCACTATTAAAGGCCATATTACAGTTTTGAAAATTTCTCAGAAAATATTCTAAGTATAGAAACTCGCAAGTCACTATTCAAAGTGAAACTCGCAGACGCTTAAACTCGCTAAGCCCTATTCACTGTGAAACACGCAGATCGAGACTTGCGCGTTTGATAAACTCTCAAGCAAACTCGCAGACAAACTCGCAAGCAAACTCACAGACAAACTCGCAAGCAAACTCGCAGATCAAACTCGCAGATAATGAAACTCGCAAGTGCCTAAACTCGCTAACAATTGTTCACGCTAAAACTCGCTAACAGAGGCTTGCGCGTTTACTAAACTCGCACGTCGAAGAACTTGCAAACCACCAAACTCGCACGTCGAAGAACTCGCTAACCACTGTTCCTCTCCAAACTCGCACGCTTCGATTAGCGAGTTTCTAGAACTCGCTGGCCACTACTAACGCGTTTCTTAGAACTCGCAGATAGCCCTTGCGCGTTTTCGATCAAAAATTTATTCCTTCGACTTGCGCGTTCTAGCTGATGAAACTTGCGCGTTTGACGAAGAACTTGCGCGTTTGGGATATCTAGCGCGTTCTTCCGAAAAACGACCCAAAAAATGATTTTTCCATCTGAAATCGATCTTTTCTTGTCCAAACGATCTGTAACTTTGCAGAATCTTTTGTAATCAACCCAAGAACATATTACAATACATGATTTTTACAAACAAACACTTATAATACAATAAGATCGATGAAACAGTAAAAACCAACTCGTGTACAAAACTTAACAAAAATCACAAAATTCGTGTGATTTACAGTGCAAAACAGAAATTGAATTACAAAGAATCGATCTATTACACTTTGCGATGAAAACCTAACCAAAATCTGCTCCAAAAACACTCTGAAACTCAGAATTCGATTTTCCTTTCAAGAACAGTAACGAACCACCAAAATCTTGAATTTCTTGAACTGATTTCACCTTTGGATCTGCTCTGATACCAATTGTGTGTCCCAGATTCTAGTTTCTAATCACTAACAAGTAATCAAACAAACAATTCAAACAATTACCTGTTTTGATTAATCTTCTCAATTCAACAATTACACTTTCTCTCTCTAAAACTCTTTCTCTCTCTCTCTACAAGATATCTCTCTCAAACGTACAACTGAACTCTACTCATTGAAATACAAAGAATACAAGGTATTTATACTCACTACTAAAATACAAGGAAAAGCAAATACAAGTACAATACTTTGACTTTTTATTACAAAAAGACTTTGACTTTAATGAGAGTTGACTTTCTCAGCTTTGACTTCTTGAATCTTTAACTTTTGTCTTCTTGATCTTGTATCCAACATATTTATGCACTAACAATACTACAATCTTACAGTTAGTTTTTAAAGGGCAGACATTTGACCAGTAAGTCACGATCAATATAAGGCACGACCCAAATAAGTGGGTGATCAATTAAGATAGGCATATCAACCCAGGGTGTGTCTGTGACTAAATGACCCATTCCCGACCATGCATTATATGAGATCTATTTCCTTTTAATGTTACAAGTTTTTAGAAAGTCTTTACTTCTACTATAAAATATATGTGTTTGATGTGTACGTCAAGATATGATTTTACTCATGCAAACCATGAACTGACTGAGCTTTATAGGCTGACTATAATATGCATCTCAAGGCCAGGTAGTTAAAGGTTGGATAAAGGCAAGGGACACACTTAGAGCCTTATCTATTTGTCATTTTAAATTCGGTCTTTTGTTTAGACTTTTATGTATGGAACAGTTGTAACTTAACCTGGTATGGGACGGGTTAGCTCTTAAGTTACATGTTTATGTATTTTGAAGACTTACGCTACGAGCGGTTTTAAAGTTTTAATTTAGCCGTTATTTTGGAGTATTTTTGGAGAATTTATTTTAGATTACGTAACATTTCTCATGGTAAAAAAATGAGGGTGTTACAAGTTGGTATCAGAGCCTTAGTTTAAGAGAACTAGGTTAAGATTTCTTTAGCCTAAGCTTAAAATGGGTGGATTTTTAGAAGTATGTGTATATTGCGTGTTAGTATTTCTTCTCATACGATTAAGTTTTGATCTTACGTCATCATATGACATAGTGTTTCCTTCGTGATCTGTAGAAGAAATGGTTCACACCATTCATACTAGGGCTGTCAGTCGTGGGTGCGGACGTGGACTTGGACACGGGCGTGGAGCACGTATGACGCCTTATGGGTTAGGCCCAAGTAGGGGATCTTTTGAGAGTAACCTCTCTAGTACCAGGCACGTTTCTGGACACCACGTCAGGAGACACAATCCTATCCACACGAGGGAGACGCCATCACGAGAGTTCGTCAGGCATGAGTCCTCACTCGAGCCTTCTGAAGAGTACACGCCTCGCACCCCCACTCGCGAGGACATGGTAGAGACTATAGAGACCCTGAGGAGCGAGAACGATGAGCTAAGAGAAAGACTGACCCAAACTCTAAATGGGAACACTAGACTGAGCGGATGGTTGAACAATCTTCAGCAGGCACACATCTAGCAGGGAGGAGTCCTAAACGAGTTAGCGACAGAGAATGCAGATTTAATGGATGAGCATCATGCCCTAATTTGGGATAAAGTCGTACTTGAACAAGAGCGAAGAATTGTTGCTCGCCTGTTGGGCACTAGAGTCAGGGACAGAGTTCGCTTCTACAGGAAAGTGACTATAGATTACGCTAGCGTAGTAAGAGGTTATTTCTCCGACTTGGCCCAGTGCTTCAAACAGGGCCTAAAGACTAGTGTGTTGTGGCACTTCAAACCATCTTTGTCTTTTGATCAGTGGGTGAGGAACCATTACCTCCCTTACTAGTCGTCAGATCAATTTTAGAGGTGGTATTAGTTAGAGAGAGAGAGAGATCTTTTGAGTATATGGTTTTGTTATGCACGTCTAGATAGTTGACCGAGCGTTTATCCGGTCCAGTGCTTCATCAGAATTTTTGAGTAATTAGCAAGGTTTTGAGACGTGTTTATGATTATTAAGTATCTCCCATCTTTTGTAAGTAAATGGGATTATGTGATGACTCCCTCTCTCTTCATGATTAATGAAACATGATTTTATGTTACAACGTGTTAATGAAATTTGGTGTAAATTCCTTATTACGTACTTCACTATTATGTATGGAAATTGAGTTATAATTAATAGTGTTATATTATGACTGAATTTAGAACCCTCCGAAAATGAACAATACCCTATTATGTTAGTATGGTTTTATGTGGATCAATAAGAAACACACTCAACAGGGGAGGTGCCAACTGCGTTGCACCACCTGTAGTTCGAGGGCATAACCTAGGTCGAGGAAGTATCCAAACTGCAAGTTCTAGCGCAACTCCATCCGTACAACCTAGCTTAGCTATCGGTAGGGGTCAAAAAGGAGGTCAAGGAATCGAAGGAGGGGAAAACTCCCTCACAAAGGAGATGATAGCTGATCAGATGGCACAAGTCCTCCAAGATACATTGCCAAGTATGCTTAAGGCAACGTTGGGTGACAAATATAAAGACAATGAGGATAAGGAGGAAGAAAGCGTTCGACAGGAGAACACCACAATCAACACTCAAGCTACTAAAAAGATTTAGTCATCCACTAAGGAGAAGGCAGAGTCGCCTGCTAAAGGGAAAAATCAATTACCAGTCAATGAGAAGGGATTTAGTTTCAAAACATTAAAAGGCACCAGACCAAAAGAATTTAAGATAATAGAGGGCCCAGTTGGCCTGATGAATTAGGGAACCAAGATGCAGAGCAACTTTAAGATCTGTAGGTGCTCAGAAGATCAAAATGTGACCTATGCTGCTACAACCTTTGTGGACTATGCATTGCATTGGTGGGAGAGCGAGTGCGCTATCAGAGGTGATGACAACATTGCTTCCATGACTTGGGACAAAATGAAAAAGATAATGATGGACAAGTACTGCTCGTAATCGGAGGTGAACAAACTAGAATATGAATTTCTAAGTTTAAAGCAAGGGTCACTGTCAGTTCAAGAATATGTGCATGAGTTTCTTGAGAAAGCAAGGTTCGCTAGTTACCAAGTGGCTACCGAGGAGAGAAAGATAGCCCGCTTCAAGGACGGTCTAAAAATTGAAATCAAATGGTACGTGGACATGACCAAACTAACCACGTTTGTTCAAGCAGTGGAGATGGCGAAGGTGGTTGAGGAGAACAATGTTAAGGAAAACAATGATAGAACAGATGCAAAGAGAAAGTGGGAAGGATCAAACAAGTCCAACAAGAAGTTGAGATGGGCTTCAACTCCGGCAAGGGTACGAAACGAGGAATACACAATCCTTTTATGCAACAAATGCAACAAGAGACATAGGGGAGAATATAAAGAGGGGGATTCTAACATGCTACAAATGTGACAAACCAGACATACATCTCGAGAGTGCCCGGAAGGAAAAACTTGTTATGAATGTGGAGCTACGGGACATATGTGACCTGATTGTCCCAAACTTCGAAAGAGCATGACACCCCATGCTAAGGCAGTGAATAATGAATCAGGGAAGGGATCAGACAAGAGGAAGGAACTACCAAAAGGGCATGGTCGAGCTTACAACATGACCTTGGAAGAGTCCAAAGAAACACTCGACGTCGTATCTGGTATGTTCCCTATCGACAATGTGTATGCACGTGTGTTATTTGATTCTGGTGCAAATGGTAGTTTTGTGTCTACTACTTTTCGCCACTATTTGAATAAGAATGCTTGTAGGCTAGACAAAAGCTACACCGTAGATACAACTGACGATGGTCAGAGTAAGGTAGATGAGGTCATTAATGGATGTACGATCATTATAGATGGTAAGGATTTCCCTGTTAGACATATGCCAATGCATTTAGGGGGTTTTGATGTAGTCTTGGGAATGGATTGGTTATTCGACAATCATGCACAAATTTTATGCAATGAAAAGATGATCAAGATTCAGACTCCAGCTGGAGAAACGATTCACATTTACGACAATCGGAAGAAGGGCGATGTAGGACTAATCACTTCACTTAAGGCAAACAGGTGTCTGCGAAAGGGATGTGTGGCTTACTTGGCGTATGTTATCGACGCCAAGCTCGAAAAGAAGGTTGAGCGAGATGTTCCAGTGGTAAGAGACTACCCAGAAGTGTTTCCAGAGGATTTACCGGGAGTACTGCCGAAACGTCAAGTAGAGTTCCGGATCGACTTGGTACCAGGTGCGGCACCAATCGCGAGGGCACCATATCGATTGGCCCCAACGGGGATGCAAGAGTTGATGAAGCAACTATAATATCTCTTGGAAAAAGGTTTTATCAGGCCAAGATCGTCGCCTTAGGGAGCGCCGATATTATTCGTTAAGAAGAAGGACGGTACGATGAGGATGTGCATCGACTATTGTGAGTTGGACAAAATTACAATAAAGAATAGATATCCCTTGCCAAGGATTGATGATCTCTTTGATCATTTACAAGGAGCTAGCTACTTATCGATTTAATATTTGGTTATCACTAAGACCGCTTTTAGAACTCGTTATGGACATTACGAACTCGTTGTAATGTCGTTTGGGTTGACGATCACGTCTGTAGCATTCATGGATTTAATGAATCGAGTTTGTGGACCATATTTGGATAAATTTGTCATAGTCTTTATAGAAGACATCTTGATTTATTCTAAGAACAAAGGAGGGCATGAGCAACACTTAAGGACGATTCTTGAATTACTAGCAAGGGAGCAATTGTATGCCAAGTTCTCGAAATGTGAGTTTTGGTTGCAAGAGGTGCAGTTTCTTAGTCATGTAGTCAACGCGGAAGACATCACGGTAGATACAGCTAAGATCGAGGCGGTCATGGATTGGGAGTCTCCAAAATCATCATCAGAAATTCAAAGTTTTCTAGGCTTGGCAGGATATTATCAGAGATTC
This sequence comes from Arctium lappa, assembly GCA_023525745.1. Lineage (NCBI taxonomy): Eukaryota > Viridiplantae > Streptophyta > Magnoliopsida > Asterales > Asteraceae > Arctium > Arctium lappa. The sequence continues at coordinate 248,368 of CM042062.1, read as the reverse complement.
ATTCAGGATTCTCCAAATTAGCAGCGCCTTTAACAATGTTGACAAGGAAGTCAGTCAAGTTTGATTGGGGAACGAAACAAGAAGAAGCGTTTCAGACACTCAAGGAGAAACTTAGCAGTCCACCTGTTTTATCCTTACCAGATGGGACATAAGATTTTGTCGTTTATAGTGATGCATCGAAGATGGGTCTAGGTTGTGTATTAATGCAGCGAGGCAAGGTCATAGCCTATGCGTCACGTCAACTGAAGGAACACGAGAAGAAATACCCAATCCACGACATAGAATTAGCAGCAATAGTATTCGCACTAAAAATCTGGAGACACTATTTGTATGGTACGAAGTGTATGATCTATACGGATCATAAAAGCTTGAAGTACTTGTTCGACCAAAAAGAACTAAATATGAGACAAAGGAGATGGATGGAATTACTTAAGGACTATGATTGTGAGATCCACTACCATCCGGGTAAGGCCAACGTAGTCGTTGATGCACTTAGTAGGAAGGAGAGAGGCAAACCGATCCGGGTGCAAGCCATGTGGATAAATGTTAAGGTGGAACTGATAGATCAAATCTGGGATGTCCAAAAGGAAGATTTACTTGAAGAGAATTTTAAGAAGGAGATGATGGTAGGACAAATTAAAACTTTAATAGTGGGACCAGATGGAATATATAGACTTGGGGATTGGGTTTGGATCCCTAGTTTGGGAGACCTAAGAAACATTGTGATGGACGAAGCACATAAGTCAAAGTACACAATGCATCCAGGTAGCAACAAGATGTACAAGAACTTGAAAGAAAGCTATTGGTGGCCTGGTATGAAGAGAACAGTGGCTAGCTATGTAGGATACTATCTAACATGTTTGAAAGTAAAGACGGAGTATCAGAAACCATCTGGAATGTTGCAACAAATGGAGATCCCAGTATGGAAAAGGGGTATGATAACGATGGATTTCGTTACCAAACTCCCGAGGACAATAAAGGGGCATGATGCCATATGGGTAATTGTTGATCGAGTGACGAAGTCTGCTCATTTCTTACCAATCAGCGATAAGTAACATTCGAAAGATTGGCCCAACTCTACGTCAATGAAATTGTGTCAAGACTTGGTTTTTCGATATCGATTGTCTTGGATAGATATGCTAGATTCACTTCGAAGTTTTGGTCAAGCTTTCAACAAGATATGGGAACACGTTGAACATGAGTATTGCATATCATCCTCAAACTGATTGTCTGAGTGAAAGGACGATTCAAACGTTAGAGGATATGTTGAATGCCTGTGTGATTGACTTTGGAGGTAGTTGGGACAACCACCTCCCGTTGATAGAGTTTGCTTATAACAACATCTACCACTCTAGTATCAAGGCGGAGTCGTTCGAAGCATTGTATGGCCGCAAGTGTAGAACGTTGATTTGTTGGGCAGACATCGGAGAAATACAACTAGCTGGACCCGAGTTAGTCCAACAAATATCTGATAAAATTGTACAAATTAGGGAGAGATTAAAGGTGGCGCAAGATAGACAAAAGAGTTATGCGGATAGAAGGTGTCGACCTTTGGAGTTTCAAATGGGTGATAAAGTCTTGTTAAAAATATCGCCATGGAAAGGGGTTGTGAGATTTAGGAAAATAGGTAAGCTAAGTCCGAGATATATCGGGCCATTTGAAATAATCGCAAGAGTTGGAGGAGTGACTTATTGGTTGAAACTACCAGAAGAGCTAAGTGGTATCCATGACACCTTTCATGTGTCAGACTTGAGAAAATGTTTAACAGACGAATCAACCGTTGTGGAATTGGAAGATGTCGAGGTTAATGACAAACTCGCATACGTAGAAGAGACAGTCGACATTTTGGACAGGAAGACAAAAAGACTACGAAACAAAAGTATACCACTGGTGTTAATTAAGTGGAAAATCCATAAGGTGCAGAAATGACATGGGAACCAGAAGAAGAGATGAGGACTAAATATCCTCAACTATTTAGGCGGTTATAATTTTGAGGACGAAATTTTCTTGAAGGAGGGGAGAGTTGTAAAATCCGAAAATTTAATGAATAAATAAGATTTCTTTATATACATGTGTGTGAGAATATATATATATATATATATATATATATACACACACACATACACACACATATATTTATATGGATAGAATTGGTCTAAAATCAAAGTAAAATGTTGAATCATAGGTAAAAAGTGTAAATTATTGAAATTGGTAAAAGCAAGGGGCAAGGAGTAAATGTTAGAAAGCCTAAGGGTCGAATGTAAGGTTGCATGTAGATGGAGGACCTGTTTCGAAAAAAGTACAAATTTATTTCTTGTCTGATGTTGAGAACGACATTTCGAAGGAGCAGAAGATATGGCTTACTATTGACTTGATTCATCAACTAATACGCCAAATGTTTTATCTATAAACGTAGATCAAGTCCTAAGAGACGTCTTCATTCAAAAAAATTAAGAACTAGCAAGAATTGAGGGAGAATTTGGAGTTGGAAGCAAATAGTTGGATTTTCGGCTTTTCAAGGATTTGAGGTTACTAGTCAACGACTTTCACTAAGAAACCTACACAGTCAGGTGAGTCTTCATGAGACTTACAATGGGATGCATACCTACGTACAAATTTACTTTAGCATGATATAAATTGTTTGAAATGTGATTGTATGCATGATGTTCTAATTACATACATGTTGCGATTTATTTTACATGTATGCCATTTATGACAAGTCGCATGCTATTTGTTTATTTGTTTTAAATAACTAAGCATGCCATTTCATACTACAATCATACAGTTAGTTTTTAAAGGGCAGGCATTTGACCAGTAAGTCACGACCAGTATAAGGCACGACCCAGACAAGTGGGTGATCAATTAAGACAAGCATATCAACCCAGGGTGTGTCTTTGACTAAATGACCCATTCCCGACCATGTATTATATGAGATCTCTTTCCTTTCAATGTTACAAGTTTTTAAAAAGTCTTTACTTCTATTATAAAATATATGTGTTTGATGTGTACGTCAAGATATGATTTTACTCACGCAAACCATGAAATCACCGAGCTTTATAAGCTGACTATTGTTGGTCCCGAAGGTGCTTAAAAAGTTTGTAGAGGGGGGGGGGCGTTAATACAAACACAAAATTTTAAAGTTTAATAAATTGTTTATTGATAAATCAAAATACAATTTACATGTTTGTTGCAGAATAAGATTAAGTAAGAACCAAATCTAAACAAACTTAAGAAACACTAAGATGGTTGCACAAGAATTAGAGAATGGGGATTAAGAGAATATAGAAAATAAGGGTTTCTATATTTTACAGAAATATTGAAGGTTGAAGGCTTTTGGAAACTCTCAGATAGAGTTGTGATCTTTCTATTTATACCCTATGCATTAAATGCATGGCAGGGTACTTTACACGTGTCCTTCTCTGGTTGGTTGCATGAGTCTGACTTTTGGAGACATGTTTTTGGTCGTATGATGAACAATGTAGATATCAGAGTTGTTGTACGAATTGTTGCGGAGGTATGTCTTTTTTGACATTCGTACTATGTGTGCATAGATAAGACAAAGGAGACTTGAGGTATAAGCTAAGTGATCATTGATCGCTGAATATCTCTTCCTTCTCAGAGATAGAAGGAAGTTAAGCTATCACTGAAGCTTTTCCTCAGGTTTCTTCACGTGTGAGTAGACTGGTCTTGTTTTCGCTGATATCTGCATCAGGTCATGAGTAGACTTGTCCTTTATTCAGCAACTTAGTCTTCGATTCCGCAGTGAACATCTTTTGTCACGAAACTTGTCTTTAGGGATTACGTCTAACAGTTTACATGAGAAATCATCAGCGATACTGAACATACTCAATATTTAATCGCCGATGGTGAAACACTTATACTAACATAATTTAAACGTAATTTTTACTAAGTATTAGAAAGGGTCATTATCAAATCACTGAGAGAGTTGGATCAACAATCTCCCCCTATTTGACGATGACAAAGTAACTATGAAGAAAATTACTTATGTCAAAATAAAGAATAATCAGGACTCATAACTTACGCATCCCAACTACTATTTTGAGGGATCTTTTACAGTACTGATAGAGTTAAGTACTTCACTGAAATTTTCATTAATTCAAAGAAAGAATTTACAATAAGAGATATGAAAATTATAAGTACAAGTGAAGTTCTAAACTACTGTAAGTCTAACTAACAAATTACAAGACAAAGAGAATCTATCAGTTATCTAAACAGGACTTCAGAACCTTGATCATATAATCTGGTACTTCTTCTTCTTTTTGTCTTCGATCAGTTGATTCTTGTCAAATGAAAGTTTTGATCGGTAAAGATGAGGGAGAATAAGTACACCATAAGCATAGAAGGTCCTTGAGATGATTTAGAGGGTAGAGGGGAATTTCAGAGACTCTTTGGAACCTGAGTTGATCTTCATCATCTCTAAAGAAGATTCCAAAAGTGTTCTTCAAAACTTGCCCTCGGATGAATGGACCACCAGGAGGCAGAGATAGATCGAGAACTGAGAGATCAGGAGGAGGCCCGAACAGTGCTTCTTTTGAGAATTTGATGGAGTTGTCGTTCTTGATCACTGCGACATTATCAGAGGAGGAGGAGGCAAGTTTTCTTTTGATTTGCTTTGGCTTTGGTGGAAGAGCTGAAGGCTCTTTCGATATTGCAGTGACTCTGTTGATTAGAGCTCCAACGAGACCTTCAACATATCCTTTATACGTTGACTTTGATTTCTTCAGTGCTTCCTTGAACTCTAGCCATTCAACGTAACCAAAGTGTTCAAGCCTTGATACGAACATTGCTTTTGAGCTTCCATCCTCTCTGGTTAACTCCATAGTCACTGATGTTCGGTCCTTCTTCTTTCTGCCAGAGATAGTAACAACGACGATCTTCATTGGGTTAGAGTCTAGACTTTTATCGCTGACCTCTTTTTCTTTTGAGTGCTCCTCTTTAATCTCTTTCAATATAGAAGCTTGAACTACAACTGCATTCTCCTTCATCTTGTCGTCTTTAAACTTGGACGCATGTACCTTGAGAGCTAAGTCAACATCTTTTCGGCATTCAACGAGCATTCAGCTAAGTCAGCATCTAGATGAGAGATCATCTTTGTTCTTCTTTTTAGTTCAATCTCTGACCATTGAGGTGGTCGAGAGGGCCTTCCTGGATGGTTCAGGGATTCATCTTCTTCTTCCTTTTGTTCATCAACCTCGTTGAAGGAGGTTAGGATTATTTATTCATCAGCTATGATAGCTGGGATTATTTGCAAAGATTTGGTTCCCTTAAGTAGGGGATAGAACTGTCTGAGCAAAAATATCATGGAGTTAGTGTATAATATAGGAAAAGAAAGATAAAGGTTTAGAATGAAAAGGGGTGATTGGTAGGAATAGAAGGAGAGAGGGACAATAGAGAGGTATACCTGAGAAGGTTGCTCCCCCTCAGATGGTGATAGTAACTTCAAGTTTCCTTCGGCAGCGATCCCCTTCTGCTTGCCTTGAGAGGAGGAAACTGGAGCACTATCCTTTTGTCTTCCCACTGCTTCATTGATGACAACGCCTTTGGTCTGAGGCGTTGATGTTGCTGAAAACCAAAGAGAGGGGTCTTCATCCTCCTCCTCCTCATCATCATCATCAGCGACGTCATCATCATCTTGATCTTGAAGATCGAGGTCTTCCTCGTCTTCTTCTTCTTCTTCTTCTTCTTCTTCATCCTCTTCTTCTTCTAAAACCTGAGAAGGAGGAGGGACCTGATCTTCAATTATCTTCTCCCCCTCAGCTTGAGAGGGAGGCTCATCAGGGATCTCTCATTTAGCGAGGGAAAGAGATTATTTCGTAGCTACCTCAGCTTCAACAACTTTATTTTCTTCATTTGTCTTCTCCCCCTCTTTGTCATCATCACGGGGGAGGACAACGTCAGTAGCAGCATCAACATCATCAGCGATTAGGTTCCTGCGGGCATCAACCTCCAGCTTATCCAGACGTCCTTCGATCGCTGGAATTGACGAAGTGGCCTCATGAATGAATTCGACAACGATATTCAGAGATACTCGGTCATTCTCAGTAAATGAGGGAGTGAGAGCGGGAGCGGGTTCCTTCACGGTTGACAGAATTTGTGAGAGGAGCTGATTGGCAGTTTCAAGTTTGTCAGTGAGGTTCCTGACTTCGCTCGTCAAGTGATCAACATGGCCTGTGAGAAACTGAAGTTGAGTTGTATTGCGGGCCATGTTCTCCTTCAGTGTGGATACTTCAGATTGAAGGGAGCTAAGTTGAGAAGCCTCAACTTTGGTGGCAGTTGCTGAGGATAAGTTCTTCAGCTCTTCGCCGACCTTATTAACGGCAGTGGTGTTAATGTTGAGAGCGAAAGCGAGATTTTCCACCTTCTCAGCGAGTTTGTTGCGTTGGTGTCAACAGTTCCCAAAGTAGGACCTAAAAAAGAAGTTAGAATTTGAGCAAAATTATGCTTAGGCTGATATAGAGAGGTGGGAGAGGTGTATATGGTTTTGGGTTTACCTGAAGTGTCAAACATGTTGAAAAAGTTCAAGTCCCCCTCAAATTGAGAGAAGGGCTGAGATGTTTGAACCACGACAGGTCCTATAGTTGCAGCGACAAAAGTTGGCTGCTGTAAAAAGGGAGGGTTAGGGACCAAAGAAATAGGAGAAGAAGAAATAGTGGGGATAGAAGAAGGAGTACTGGTGATTAAAGAAATTACCTTATATGGGGCTTTAGTCACTGAGGGAATCGGGGCAGTCACCGGTGGTGTATCAGCGATGGAGGTCACTGACACGGTTGATGATTGATCAGTTGTGGAAGAGCGAGCCATGAAATCATCTAAGGTAGTCTGTTGAGAGACTACCTCAGGTACCTTTGTTGAGATGGAATGCTCTACAATCTTCTTGGTTTTTTTGGAATGACCAGTGGCAGCTGTTGATTTACGTTTATAGCTGATTAATGAACCATCAGCATAGCCACTGAAGTCGAAGAAGTTTGAGAGAGACGGAATCATAAGGTCTGGAGACTTACCTCATTTTCTGCTTGCTTGACCTCAAAAACCCGGAGCCTGACTTTGGAGAGATGAGAGTCGTTGTCCTTGGGATGTTTGTCACCAAGGAGGAAGTGGAGAATGGCAGAGATGAACCGGACATAGGGAATTTTAGTATCCCTTTCAAGTTTCTCGATCTTTGACATGAAATCGTCAAAGATCGCTCCAGTGTAGTCGAAGTGTCGACCAACGATCAAAGAGTATCCCATCTGGACCTGAATTTTGCTGGCCTGGTCCAGGGATCCAACCTTTCCACTCATGCTTTGAATAATGTGAGTGAAGATGAAGTTCAGTTCTGCAGGCATGTTGGCTTTCTGGATCTTTGTCAGCTTCTTGTTTGGGATGGTAGTGCGAGGCTTGAAGTCCCACTGATTAACCCATGTGATCAAGAAACTGAATGAGTTCAGCGCTAGTGGGTAGGGCGTCGAAGCCTGACTTAGTTTTTGAGGAGAAACGGAGAGCAGTGCGGATGGAGAGAGTAGTGATATTTCCAGGGCCATGCTGAGTTTGGAAAATGATGGCAGGGATTTGTTCGCCTTTCTTGTTTTCCACTGCACCCTTGTCAGCAGTGTACCAGAATTGTTGAAGGAGAGCTTGATCGGTCATTAAGTTGTACTTTATTTTCTAGTCAATCACCCTCAATTAATGAATAAGATGGTAAAACTGAGCTACATTGATGCGTTTTTATATTTTTATAGGTTCGGAATAATTTGGAGCGAAAAAGAACAAAACGAGGATTTTTGACAGATTTGCGCGACTGTGGCGTTTCGAGCATATTTCACTCGTCCGAGCTCCGTTTAAGGCGATTCAAGATGATATGGAAACCTAACAGATGGGACTACAACTTTGAAGTTTTGAGTTTCTGCAGATTCGGGCTGAATCTGAGCCGAAATTGACGACAAAGGCGAAAAAGAGTTGTTGGACAAAAAGAATAACATAATGTACAAGTCGATACAGCAACAAAGTGAAGAAAATTAAAGGCATCAATTGAATTTCATTATACAACGGTGGATTAAAGAAAAATGGAAAATAGGGAGATCTTATTTTAAAAGGGAAAAGATGGAGATGATATTTATAAAAAAAGGAGATTATCTGTTCCTTTTATTGGGGCAATGGGCTGAAATATCATGGGCTCATGAGAAGAAAGAAGTATGGGCCAATAGGTTTTTTTCCTTTGGTTCATCTTTTGTGTAGAGAGAGCAAGAGAGGAGGTCACGGCTGGAAATAAAAGAAAGGAGGAAAGAATAAAAAGAAAAGGAATGGATTTATATGAAAAAGGAAGGAAGCGATCTCTTCCAAAATTTGGGTTTTAAAAGTTGTTGAATAGGAGAAATCTTGGAGGTGCGAAGGACACAGGCACAAATCGAGAGAGAAAAAAAGGCGAGAAAAAGAGAGTTTCTTTTGGGGGGTTCACATCATACACCACAGTCGTGAGAGGGTTGTGGTTCTCATCATACGTTCATGAACCAGGGCTGAAATTCGGTGCTTTTGGAGACTCGATTGGGACTGTTTTTTAGCAGCAAAATAATCAATTTTGGGACTCAGATTAAGGTTATTTGGCAGCAGCAAAAACATGTTGCTGTTGCTTTTTTTTAAACTACAGGTTCTTTTTATTTAACGTTTCATAGTAATTCTCTTGGAATCCAATTAGGTACAACGTATTTGTCAATCTTGATTTTAGCTTTAGAATAAACTTTGAATGCTTGCTTTTAGTGTTATTGGTTTTGAAAGTGTTGAATTGGGTTTTTGATGAATGTTAGTCTTTATTTTATCTTAGAATTTATCAATTTATAATTGACTTGACGTTGGTTTTAATTTTCTCTAATCAATTAACTTTTGGTTCATGATTTGTTGGATTGCACACCAAGTGTTTGATGAAAATCCTAGGTGAATTATATACTTTTATGGAATGTTACCGTGATGGATAAAGTTCCCGTGCTTTAGTAGTTTTCATTAGTTATAAAGTTGTGATTTTTAGTTTAGTAGTTTAACTCCCTAAATCTAAATCGTTTGAAGTAATGTCATTTGTATTAAGTAGTTTTCGTTTTTAGTTAGTTACTTTGAGCTTATAAGATCAAATTGGGTAGCTAATCTTTGTGACACACGTGCATTCGATTTTTTTGACATGAATCGTTAATTTAAGCACTGACTCCCTGAGAAGAACAATACCCTACTTACCCTATCACTAGGTTTGAGTTAGGTTTATAAATTTAAACCTTGTTGCGCGTTTAACGACGTGTGCATCAAGTTTTTGGCGCCGTTGTCGGGGAGTTGTGCGTTTAAATTAATTGGTTTGTGTTAATTTTATCTGTTTACATTATCTTTTGACTAGATTGCTACTCGATTTCTTCTAATAGTGTTTTCCAGATTGTTTGCTTGATCTCTCGCGGGCCAGGTAAATCTTCTTGTCTTTATTTTTAATATTTCTTTTAGTGTGGTTTTTTTATCTTCTTAGTGTTAAGTCTTTTATTTATAAAAAAACTAACAAAAAGCGTCTTATTTTGCGTTTTTTAGTTGAGTTATTTGTGTTTTTTAAGCTTAGTGGCTTATTAGGTTGCCTGTCACGTAGTTCTAAGTTTCGATCTGCTTGAGGGTTAATAACTAGTTCTTTTAAGTTGCATGCACCACACTAGATCTAAGAAAGATTTGTCTGTATTTGGAGTGCATGAATTAAAAGAAACCGAAAGGCGAGTTCGAAATCAGAAATCTGTAATCAAGACGACTAAGACTGAAATTCACAAAAATTTAATGAGTGATATTGAAGAAGAAATGGAAAATCCACCACCACCAAATCACCCTCCTTTGGAAACTTATTTCCAACCCGACACTTACGAGAACCCATCCCTGATATCCTTACCGGGTGATGATGACACTTACTATGAGATTCGTCCTCATCTCATTCAGTTGCTTCCAAACTTCCATGGCCTATCCAAAGAAGAACCGTATAATCACTTATACGAATTCATTACCATCTGCAATACCAACAATATTCGTGGTCTCACTCGAGACCACCTTAGGCTCATATTGTTCCCTTTTTCTCTGAAAGGGCGAGCCAAACAGTGGTTTATATCACTTGAGCGAAGGAGCATTTTCACTTGGGATGATATGCAGAAGAAGTTTCTAGCCATGTACTTCCCCATAAGGAAAACTGCGGAGATACGTCGAGCGATCTCCAATTTTCAGCAGCAAGCTGGGGAAGAGTTTCACGAGGCGTTTGAGCGACTGAAAGAGCTTCTTCGTTCCTGCCCTCACCATGATACCCCAAAGTGGATCTTAGTGAAAACATTCTTAGATGGCTTAGACCCGACTCACCGAGGTCTAGTTAATGTCGCAAGTGGGGGAACGATGATGACAAAAAGTGATGAGGAGGCATGGCAATTCTTAGACACATACAGTCGAAGCCTTGCATCACATAATTTCTCATGGACGACTCATAGGTCAGTATCATCAGTATCTAATACTGAAGGGTTAAATGATTTAAGGAGAGAATTCAAGAGTGATATTGGTGAGTTGTCCAAAAAGATCGATCTTGTTTAGGTGGGATGACTAAGAAGAAAAATGATGTTCTCCAGGTTCAAAATGCATGCACTCACTGTGGGGATTCTTCACATTCTGCAAATGAGTGCATAGTTTTTCATTCTGAGAGTGTAAATCAATCCCAGGGGTTTGGTAATCATAATCAAGACCCATTTTCAAGCACTTATAATGCAAGATGGCGAAAGCATCCAATCTTTCTTGGAAAAACAATCAAGAGGGTCATTCAAATCAACCCCGGTTCCAAAATCATCATCATGAGGGTCAGTCGAGTCAGCCTAAATTTTAGGGACAAAATCACAATCATTCTCACTCTGGAAATTACCACCATGGAAATCAAAGTCACAATCAAAACTTTGGTGGTAATAATAATTATAACAACAACAGACAAGGTTCATCGCTAATTGAAAAGCAACTGCAAGATATAATGGCTATGATGAAAGATTATATGCAAAGGACAAACAACCATACCCAGTCTATTACTGCTACTAATCTGTCTGCTGCTGCTACTACTCGGTCTATTGCTGCTCTAGAAAAACAAGTCGGCGAACTAGCCGAACAGATGAGTAGAAGAGACGGGGGTACGCTGCCAAGTATGACTAAGCCAAATCCTAGTCATGAGCATGTAAACGAAATCACTTTGCGAAGTGGACGTCAACTGGACCCCCTCCCTCAAAAAAATGTTGAAAGCTCTCAAACGAAAAAGGGAAAAGGGAAAGAAATTGAGCAGGGAGTAGAGTCTGAAGAGACAAATCAAGTTCCAATCACATCGGATGCTGATAAATCTCAAGATGGGGAGGGTTCAAGATGGCCTAATCAAAGAACCCACTGTTCCATTCCCCACAACTTTAAATGAATCTGTGGCATTTCCATTTGGAAAAAAAGGGCCGAAAAATGATGATATGATAGACGTCTTTCGCCATGTAAAGATAAATCTACCATTATGTTACACCCTGAAAATCAGAGTAAATTAAAACCTGGAAAACCTGGCAACATGACATTCGTATTGATAATAACCTCCCAAGAAGGGGATCAGTCCTTAAGACTTTACAAAAACCTGTATCGATATAGAGTTTGTCAACAAACTAATCTAGACACCTATATCAAGATTACATCAGTTGACAATCCATAATATACCAAAAGAATGGGACTTAACAAATGCCCTGAAACAATACTAGTCATCTCAAAATGCCTCGAGACCAAACCCATCTCTCAAAACCCCGGCAACCCACCGCTAAGGGAAACTTGTTATACACATCATTTGAGAAAAAGTGTCAGACTTAAAGCCTGGTGAGAACATACAGTTTATAAAGCTCAAAAGATATAATCAAATGCATCAAATAAATATTTTCAAAGGTTTAGTTATGAAAAATACAATTCTTTGATAATAAACGGACAACCGGTCCAAAACACATCTTTCGATGACGGGGATTACCCGATTTACCAAGGAATATAGTGGAACACAGAGTAAGCCACAAATCCGAGTTATGAGCTAAATACATGGAACCATGGCCACGAACTCTTCGGTCCGTACTACGATGTGAGTGAGGGCCCCCAAGGAACCATGTCATACTCGTTCATTAGACTACATTTGACCCATGGCTAGGATCCGGTCTCACATAACCATACCTAAGTTGCCCCCGAGGATCAAATGTAACTAACTACAACGGAGGGGGCATGTCCTTCCCAGCCATAAGTCGACTCGATACCTAGGGATCCACTAGTATAGTCATTACTTGTCACAATATTTCATATGACCAACAAAGCTAGATAAATAGCTATCAACACATTTATATTTCAAAATGCCATTTTCCAGACCAACTGCTGGTAAGAAAGATAATCATAAAATCAGTTTATATAAAATCTTTCAATAAGCCACCAACATGGGCAAGTAAAACATCCTTTTACTTCTGATAAGGCGGAACCCGTCATTTTAGTCAAAACTGATCGGGAACCCCGAAAATCACCAAAAACTTCATTTATATCAAAATGTAGAGAACATGAAATCATACCGTAGAAATACTTTGGATTTCGCAAATAAGAGTTTTGACATGTATAAAGTTTGTAAAATGGTAGTAGGAACTCACCGGTAGGTTTTCAGAATAAAACTCGGAAAACCAGATAACGATCACGACATAGAGGTGAAGCTTAAAACACCGACCCCTTGCTAGAAACACCGAAAACTAGCAACCAAACGAGACTTTGAAGATCGAAAGATGAAAAGAGATAAAAAGAAAATAAGAGAGAGAGAGAGAGAGAGAGAACTGAGATAAGAGATATTTAAGAAAATATCTCAAATCTTAGATATTTAAGAAAATATCAAAAAGCATCTTGACAGGGCGCACGACCCGTGGCGCCCTCAAAGAAGGAAATGCGCACGACCCGTGCGCTAGCACTGTGCCTCGGCCCTGGATCCTACGCACAACCCGTGCGTTTTCTCTGAAGGAGGGCGCACGACCCGTGCGTCCTGTAGACAGAAACAGAAACCTCAATCCTCCAACATCTTCGCAAAACAACGAAATTCGGGGTGTTACACATTACTCGATGCTATCAAACAAATCCCGACTTATTCCAAATTCTTGAGAGAATTGTGCACTCAGAAGCGCAAACAAAAGACTTCGATCCCCAAAAAGATTGAAGTTACTGAGCAAGTCAGCACTATTCTATCTAGTTCTCAACCACAAAAATGCAAGGACCCTGGAGCTCCATTGATCCCTGTCATTATGGGAAATTCCGCTATAAAGAGTGCCTTGCTTGATTTAGGGGCTATTGTGAATATCTTGCCAGGATCGGTGTATGATCAGTTTGAGTTTGGTGAACTCAAAGCAACAAGTGTGTTATTACAACTCACTGATCGATTTGTTAAGACACCGAGGGGAGTGCTTGAGGATGTGATTGTGAAGATCGAGGACTTCTACTATCCCGTGGATTTCCTTGTGCTAGATATTGAGGGCATTTGTAAAGATAAAAGCCCTACGATGATTCTCGGTCGACCATTCTTGGCGACTGCAAATACCACAATCAATTGCCGATCTAGAGTGATGGACATTACCTTTGGTAATCGAAAATTGCGCATGAATATCTTTGCGCCATCCTCCTTCCCTCTGACTGAGACCGAGTGTTACTCCATAGACTTTGCAGATGAATGTACCCAAGAATACACTTCAAGCATACTTCAAGAGTATTTGTTCACTCGATACTTTTCTATCTCATCAGAGGATGATCTTGATCTGGTAGATTTACATGAGGTCCAAGCATTTCTTGCTGAGCCTCTTATGCCTAATCAACCACCCTGGTCTTATACGAGTAAACCATTGCCAAATCTAGATCATGAACCTCCAAAGAGTTCACTTGAAAAGTCACATGTGCTAGAGCTAAAGCCACTACCAGATCACCTTAAGTATGTCTTCCTAGGAGACGATGTCACTCTACCATCCATTATCTCATCCTCACTCACACCTGATCAAGAAGACATGATTATTTCTATTCTAAAAGATCATAAGAAGGCAATTGGATGGTCGATAGCCGATTTGAGAGGGATCAATCCCTTGGTATGCATGCATAGAATCCACACCGAGCCTAATGCCAAACCCTCCCGTGAATTTCAAAGACGACTGAACCCGAACATGAGGGATGTGGTGAAGAAAGAAGTTATCAAATGGTTAGATGTCGGGATCATATATCCCATTTCTAATAGCCCTTAGGTGAGCTCGACACAAACGGTGCCCAAGAAATCTGGCATCACTATTGTGGAGAGAGGAAGGGAAAATATTCCTACTCGCCCCGTCACCGGATGGCAAGTCTGCATCGACTATAGAAAGTTGAATGCAGTCACATTGAAAGATCATTTCCCCTTGCCTTTCATCGACCAAATACTAGAGAAGCTGGCATGCCAGAAGTTCTATTGCTTCTTGGATGGTTATTCAGGATACAATCAAGTGGCCATACACCCTGATGACCAAGAGAAGACGACATTTACATGTCCTTATGGCACTTTCGTTTTCTGTCGAATGACATTTGGATTATGTAATGTGCCTGCGACATTCCAAAAGTGTATGATGTCAGTCTTCAGTGACATGTTGGGCGAGTCATTGGAGGTCTTTATGGATGAATTCTCAGTATTTGGCGAGACGTTTGAAAGTTGTCTCCATAGTCTTGAGAGAGTGCTGAAGCGTTGTGAGGAGACTAACTTAGTGCTAAGCTGGGAGAAGAGCCATTTCATGGTTCGAGAATGAATTGTGCTATGTCACGTGATTTTTGAACGTGGCATTGAAGTTGATCGAGCAAAGGTCCAGGTAATCTCCACCTTACCTCCACCGACGTCGGTGAAGGGTGTCCGCTCCTTTCTAGGACACGCAGACTTCTATAGGCAATTTATCAAAGACTTCAGTGCCATTTCACGACCCTTGTGCAATCTACTTGCCAAGGATAATTCATTTGTCTTTGATAAAGCCTGTCTAGAGGTGTTTGAGACCATCAAGCAAAAGCTTGTCGAGGCATCCATCATGCAAAAACCAGACTGGTCGTTGCCATTTGAGTTAATGTGTGACACAAGTAATGAAGCGATGGGAGTTGTACTTGGTCAACGGGTGAATAAAAAGCCCGTTGCCATTTACTATGTTAGTCAGACATTCTCCGAGGCCCAGATGCATTACACGACTACTGAAAAAGAGTTACTTGCTATCGTGTTTGCATTGGAAAATTTTCGCTCATATCTGTGGGGAGCAAAGGTGATCGTTTACTCAGATCATTCAGCCCTTCGCCATCTGCTTGATAAGAAGGAAGCCAAACCTAGGCTTATCAGATGGATTTTGCTATTACAAGAGTTTGACATGGAAATTCGAGATAAGAAAGGGTGTGAAAATGTAGTAGATGACCTTTAGTCTCGAATCCCCACAGATCAGATCCCGACCAAGGAAGAAGTCCAGGGATCTTTCCTAGATGAGCAGTTATTTGCCATATCTAGGCTTCCTTGGTTTGCGCATATTGTCAATTACTTAGCTGTAAATAAGTTACCACATGATTGGACAACCCAACAGAAACAATACTTCTTTTCGCAACTTAAGTACTATTACTTGTTGGGAACTGAATATTCTACCAAGTGTGGTTAATGCTGCTAGTACAGAATTACTACTGCTGGTTACTACTGCTAGTTCAGAGTTAGTACTGCCAGAGTACTTTGAAGATTAATACTGCTGAGTATTACTACTGCTAGTAGAATTAATACTGCTAGTCAAAGTTAGTGTTGCTTGAACAAAGTTAGTACTGCTTAGCTAGTTAGTACTGCTAGTAGTTAGTGTTGTTTAGTAGTTAATGCTGCTAGAAGAAGTTAATGCTGCTGAGCATAATTAGTGTTGCTTAAGAGATCCGGATGGAAAGAATGACAGCTGGATATACTGAAGATACATATGGAAGCTTAGAGATATACATGGAAGATATACTGAAGATTTGTTTATTCTTTGTAATTATCTTTTGATTAGTATATGTATAGAATGTATAGAATAGATAGAATTAACTTTTGAGAATTTTTATTCATTCTAAGTTCTAGAGAGAATCAACCTCAAGGCATAGATCCTAATTCTAGAGAAGTAGAATTCGTCTTGAAAGAGCTTGTTCTTCAAGATTGAGGTTGAGTGTGTAATCTTGTGATTTTAATCATTGAATACAAGTTTACAAGTTGTTAATCATATACTGTTTTATTGAATATCAAAGTGTTATTCCGCAACTTCTTTGATATTGTTTCTGAGAATTAATTCTTGTTGAGAATTCGATCCTGACAAGTGGTATCAGAGCTAGTATTCTCAGAAACCTGCAATCATCATTCTTCCTTGACATCAGAAATCTTCAATGGCTAAAGTTTCAGATTCTTCAAGCACAGAAATCCCCACAGAGGTAATGTCTAATCTTTGCTCTAAAACGTGTATGGAAACTGTTAAAAGGTACAGGGATCACAACCAGAAAATGAGTGATGACCTGAAGAGATTAGAAAAGGACATAAAAGACTATGTTAGGATTGTTGAGAGGTTTGAAGAACAGATTAAGAGTTTTCAAGCCAATGAGCTTCAACATTCCTATGATACAAACTACTGGAAGTGGGAGAAGAAAGATCTAGAACTTCAGCTGAAAAAGTCTAAAGAGGAGAATGAGAATATAAAGAGTGAGTTTGAGAAAGCAAAGCTGGATATTGAGAAATTTTCCAATGCTTCTAAAGCAATGGACTCTTTGCTCCAAACTCAAATCCATGACAAACTTAGAAGAGGAATAGGCTATAACACCACACCACCACCATACAACAACAATTATATCCCTCCTATATCAGACCTGCTAGAGACCAAGGAAAGGAAGGAATTGCCTGTTGGAGCCACTAAGGTAGATCCTTTAGACAAAGTGGTGGTTGAAACAGACTCTGAAGAAGAGAGCACTAGTGAAAAGAGTAAGGAGAACACTGTGAGTGGTGAGATTCCTCTAGAAAATAACATTATCACCAATGAGGGATGTGGAAAGGCTTGGATAAAGTCTAAGGACATAGAAAAGACTGAGGGAAAGTCTCAGAAGGTCCATTATAAGCAAACCACAGTTGTGAATCCTGTCCCTTGCAAACAGTGTTCTTGCAATAAATCTGAGCCCCAAAAACATGATAAACCAAGGGGAAATCAGAGAAACTGGAATAATCAGTGGGCACAAAAACAAGGGATTGATTTGAGTAAAATCAATAGACCAAAACCTTGTTTTATCTGTGGCAAATTGAATCATCTTGCCAAACACTGTTATTTCAACCCTATCAACCAAAGAGTCACTTTTCAAAGAAAACCACAAAACTCTTTTGGTTATAGGAATAAAAGAAGGAATCAATTGGCTGAGAACAGAGCACCTTTAAAGTCTCATGCTCAGAACAAGTTTGCTAATACAAAGAAAAATGCTCCAAATAAGCCAAGGAGTAATTTAAAGACAAAGAAAGCAAACAACTTTGTTCAAGTTTGGGTTCCAATTGTAAAGAAACCTGTTAGTACTGCCATCCCAGATAGTACTGCTAACAGAAATAGTGCTGCTGCAACCAATACTACTGCTAACAAGGATAGTGCTTCTACTAGTATTAATGTTGCAAAGCCTATAATCTTGACAAAGTATTCCAGCCATGAGATTCCTAAACAACTCATCCAGACCAAACTGACAGATTATATAAATGAGAAAGGTCAACCCAAGACAACTTTGGCTTGGGTTCCATCCAAGACTAACTGATTTATCAAGTGTGCAGGGCAACCAACAGCTCAAGAGGAAGAGCATTTGGCATGTAGATAGTGGTTGCTCTTGGCACATATCAAGTAACATGGACTGCCTTCAAAGCATCAAAAGGTTTGATGGAGGACATGTTGCTCTTTGTATGATACTCCAGATGGAGGTAAGTTCAAAGGTAAAACAAGTGGTTAAAGAATGATGGAAAATGGAGAGATGGAATAAAAGTGTAAGGTACAAATGAAAGGTTATGGACAACACAAGCTTAAAAGGTGTAAGTGCAGTTAATGCTGCCTGTGCAGTTTTACTACTGCCAGTGCATAGTTAATACTGCTAGTGGTTAATACTGCTAGTTAGTTAATACTGCTAGTGGTTAATACTGCTAGTTAGTTAATACTGCTAGTGGTTAATACTGCTAGTTAGTTAATACTGCTAGCGGTTAATACTGCTCGCAGTTAATACTGCTAGTTAGTTAATACTGCTCGCAGTTAATACTGCTCGCAGTTAATACTGCTCACAGTTAATACTGCTAGGTAGTTAATACTGCTCTAGGTTAATACTGCTTATGATCCAAATACTATAAATACCCTTTGCCCGCCCAAACGTTCATAACGACTCTTTGCATACTGTTCACTTGCTCTCTAAACCTTTTTCTCTCAAGTACCTAGTCTTCCAGGCAAGAACATCCCTGTTCAATGGCATCCATGGCATTCATCGACGAGCACAATGAGATCGCGATGCTACAAAAGCCAAAGCAGGCTGAAGGATTTCACCAGATTGTCGACTTTCTGAGGACAAGTCACATCGCTCATGCACTCACGGTGTCCCCAACCATCTTTATAGAGCATCAGAGGCAGTTCTGGGCCAATGCCACCATTGTTGCTGAGAATGGTGTGCAAATGATCAAGACAAGGGTGTGTGACCAACACCTAACAGTTACTGAAGAAGTTATTCGCATCAGTCTACGTCTAGACGATGCCTCTGGTATAACTTCTATCCCTAGTGATGAACTGTTCTCAACTCTTTCAAGAATGGGGTATCAAGGCCAAATGGGGATTTTTAAGTTTTTCAAAGCAAAATTTTCACCCCAATGGAGGTTCTTTGCTCATACCTTAATGCATTGTATTTCAAAGAAAACAACTGGCTGGAGCCAATTTAGCAGTCCCATTGCTTATGCATTGGTGTGTTTATCCACTGCTAGAAAATTCAATTTTTCTCAAATGATTTTTCATGATCTTGTCTCAAATCTGGATAACAAGAAGAGTTTCTTCATGTACCCCAGGTTTGTACAAGAAGTTATTAATCATGAATTGACGGATATACCTCAACCTGTTGGGGTATATGTACCTAAACCCCCCAAAGGCAAGGTTTTCTCAAATATGAGAAGATCTGCTGGGGACTCGGAAGGAGTTGACACCCCATTGTTCTCTACAATGATGGTGGTGTCCCAAACCAATGAAGGTATGGCAGCAGGGTCAAGGCCCCCATTAGACCAACCCACTGCTAGCCAATCCCAACCTTCCCTCTCTCAAATTTTCCCTCAGTCCTTTACTGCTAAACCCACTCCCATAATATCCAAGACTTATGTCAAAAGAAAGGTACACAAGGCTCCTTCCCTTGGTGTATCTACCTTTAACCAAGAGCCTCTAAGCCCTCTAAAGGAGAATTATCCCTTAGAGAATATCCAAAGGGAAACCAACAAGGTGTCTCCCAACCCTCAGGAGGTGCTCTCTAAGGAGATGGAAGAGCATATGGGTGAGAAGGTTGCCACTACTTCTGCTAGCACAGAGAAGGATAGTGGTAACATCTCTAAGACCTTCCCCATGGCAACTTTGGGTGAGAAATCAACCAAAGGACCCCGGTGCCAAGAAACCAAGGGGGTGGATAGTGCTTCTGCTAGGCAGAAGACATCCACTACTAAAAGATCCAATGATCCTTCAATAGGGGGTAACAATCCTGGAGAAGGTGAGGACAGATATGACTATGATGAATTGATGGAGACAATGGGTAACATCAACCAGGATGTCATCAAACAAGGAAAAGAGATTGAAGAAATAAAAATGGTTATTCTAGCTCAACAAGTTCAAATCACCAAACTGAAGAAATTGGTGACAAGATTGGTACAGAAAAGGAGAAGAAAGCAGTTTGTTTTAAAGAAGAGGACAAGAGCTCAAGATGCTTCCAACAAGGGGGAGAATCAGGAGAATGAAACAGAGAAGGAAAGCAAATCTGAGATGGGATTTGGTGTTGAGGGGGAGATAGAAGCTGAAAAAGAAACAGAATTTGTCCAAGCAGCAGAAACTGTTAATGCTGCTGAGATTAAAGAAGCAGCAGTAACAGGGCTTTCTGTAGAAGAATTGGAAATAGCAGAAACTCTGGTAAAAAAAAAGAATGACACCCCTAAGGCTACTCAAAAGGCCAAGGGAGTGGTCATCAATGAAGGAGGACTTCAAAAGAAGAGAATGAAGGAGGATACAAAAGGAAAAGGAAAAATGGTAGAACCTGAACAACCTTCAAAGAAGAGGAGCCAGATTGAAATGGATGAAGAGATGGCAAAGCAGCTTCAAGAGCAAATGGAGAAGGAGGAACAAATACAAACAGAAACAGATAGAGAGCTTGCAAAGATAATGGCCAGAAAACTAAATGCTGAGTACCAAGAAAGTTTAAAAGCAGAAACTGAAGCCAAGAAAAGCTCTGTGAAAGTGTCTAAGCAGAAAATGCCAGTGATGAAGCAGAAAAGACAACCCTCCAAGACCTTTTTGGCCAATCAGGAAAGAAGAAAGATGATAAATTTCCTGAAAGGTGCAATTGGAGTTAAGGGGGAGATGTTCACCAACATGGCATACAGTCAAGTTGAGGAGCTCTACAGGAAGGAAATGAAAAAGCTCCAAGGGGATTCCTCTCAAAGGGAAGAAGAAGAAAGAAGGATGAAAGAGAGACACGATCTCAACATCCAACAACCATTTCCTGAGGAGACCACACCTTCAAAGGATAAAGCTGAAGAAAAGAAAGAAGAGCAAGAGAATGTTGAGGTGAAAGTAAAATCTTCAAAGAGAGTAAAGTCTATAGCCTCCAAGATGCAGTCCAAAAGACAAAGAATTGAAGAAAGAGCAGAATCTGAAGCAGAACCTCCTGTTACACCTTCAGCAGAACCAACTCAGAACTCAGAATCATCAAACAAGCATTCTAATGAGCAGGTTGAATTGTTCATGACATTAACAAATGATGATCCAATACAAGCAAATCCCATCTCTATCCAAGCTCCTGAAATTATCTTTTGGGACATCCTGGAAGATCAAAGAAAGAAATTCTTTAGGATTAAGAGGCTAGGGGATATATATGAGGTGTATCCTACTTGGGGAAGTTTCATCAGAAGTTGTACAAGATCAGATTTAGAAGAGATGTTTAAAGTTGGAATGAGATTGTATGAAAAGGAGCTGACAGGAGAAGAAAGAAACTTAATTAGACTAGCCATGGAGTACTTGTGCATGATGTTTGAACCTAGTAAAGTTCAACATGTGATCAGGGATTTGCATCTGGAGAATAAATTCCTAAGGATAGAAAACTGGAAGATATTTGAAAGATGTGGGGTCTATGTCATCACTGTGAATGGAGCATATCATGAGTACTACTTGGTGGACAAGATATATGAGCACATCAAGGGTAAACTACAAGCAATGTTGAATGCCAAGCTTACATGTTCAAAAGATTCAGAAATGGCAAAGATTATGGTCAGCAGAATCATTAATCAAAGTTTGGGCCTAGATCCAAATTTGGGAAATTGAACCTGAGGTGTTGAAAGCATTTTGAAGATCAAATCTGAAGAACTTGACTTCTCTTCCTAAAAGTCAAGTTAGGGGGAGATTGTTGGGAACTGAAGATTCTACCAAGTGTGGTTAATGCTGCTAGTACAGAATTACTACTGCTGGTTACTACTGCTAGTTCAGAGTTAGTACTGCCAGAGTACTTTGAAGATTAATACTGCTGAGTATTACTACTGCTAGTAGAATTAATACTGCTAGTCAAAGTTAGTGCTGCTTGAACAAAGTTAGTACTGCTTAGCTAGTTAGTACTGCTAGTAATTAGTGCTGCTTAGTAGTTAATGCTGCTAGAAGAAGTTAATGTTGTTGAGCATAATTAGTGCTGCTTAAGAGATCCGGATGGAAAGAATGACAGCTGGATATACTGAAGATACATATGGAAGCTTAGAGATATACATGGAAGATATACTGAAGATTTGTTTATTCTTTGTAATTATCTTTTGATTAGTATATGTATAGAATGTATAGAATAGATAGAATTAACTTTTGAGAATTTTTATTCATTCTAAGTTCTAGAGAGAATCAACCTCAAGGCATAGATCCTAATTCTAGAGAAGTAGAATTCGTCTTGAAAGAGCTTGTTCTTCAAGATTGAGGTTGAGTGTGTAATCTTGTGATTTTAGTCATTGAATACAAGTTTACAAGTTGTTAATCATATACTGTTTTGTTTACTGTTTTATTGAATATCAAAGTGTTATTCCGCAACTTCTTTGATATTGTTTCTGAGAATTAATTCTTGTTGAGAATTCGATCCTGACATTACTGGGAGGATCCTGAGCTGTTTAAATATTACCCAGATCAGATTGTTCGGAAATGTGTCCCCGACAGTGATCACGAAGACGTTTTAAAGCACTGTCACAGTTATGCATGTGGGGGACATTTTAGTGGAAAGAAGACAGGGATCAAAGTACTTGAGTGTGAATTCTTTTGGCCTACCATATTTTGAGATGCTCAGAACTTTGCAAAATCCTGTCTTTGATGCCAAAGCTTGGGAAATATTTCACGGAAGGACATGATGCCTCTCAACCCTATCCTGACTGTCGAGATCTTTGACGTATGGGGTATAGACTTCATGGGTCATTTTCCATCATCCTAGGGTAATTTGTACATTCTACTAGCTGTTGACTATGTCTCTACATGGGTGGAGGCTATCGCAACCAAAACGAACGATCATCGTGTAGTATGCAAGTTTGTCAAGAGCCACATTTTCACTCGACATGGGTATCCGAGATTCATCATCAGTGATGGTGGAACCCACTTCCGTAATATGAAGTTTAGTGCTATGGCAAAACACTACGGGATCACACACAACATAGCCACACCATATCACCCACAGACTAGCGGACAGGTCGAGATCTCGAATCGTGAAATTAAGCATATTTTGGAGAAGACCGTGAGACATGATAGAAAGGATTGGTCGAGTTGATTGGAAGATGCATTATGGGCATATCACACCGCATACAAGACACCCATAGGCATGTCTCCATATTGACTCGTGTATGGAAAAGCTTGTCATCTACCAGTCGAGTTAGAGCACCGAGTTGCTTGGGCGATCAAGAAGTTCAATCTAGACTTGAAAGAAGCCGGTGACCATCGGAGACTCGAGTTAGATGAGTTAGAGGAATTGAGACGGGATGCATACGAGAGTTCCCGCATATACAAGGAACGAACTAAGGCTTTTCATGATAGACACATATCTCAAAAGTCGTTCCATGTAGGAATAAAAGTGTGGCTCTATAACTCTCGTTTGAAGTTATTCCCAGGCAAGTGGAGGTCTAGATGGTATGGCCTATACATTGTGCGAGAGGTGTTCCCACACAGTGCTGTCACAATTCAGGATGAGAAAGGCGGGGCATCCTTCAAAGTAAATGGGCAAATACTGAAGCCGTACATCACCCCAATAGATCAGGATGGCTATATCTTGGAGACCATGACTCTTTTCGAGCCACTATATGACTCCTAATCATATGACCGTTTCCATTTATCTGTATATTTTGTATATTTGCTTTATTGCTTTTTATTTGTTTGTTTGCCTTAAGATCGAGTCAGTTAATTGAGTCGTAGTTAAATGAACTTTGTGGGTATGTTCCCTGCAAACCCTCACAAGACTTCACTCGTCCACTAGGGGGAACCTAGGGGTTTAAAAGGCTTATTGCACATGCTAAGTGCAATATGTTGGTCCCGAAGGTGCTTAACAAGTTTGTAAAAGGGGGGGGGGGATGAATACAAACAGATAATTTAAAGTTTTATAAGTTGTTTATTGATAAATCAAATACAATTTACAAGTCTGTTGCGGAATAAGATTAAGTATAACTCAATCTAAACAAACTTAAGAAAACACTAAGATGGTTGCACAATAATATAGAGAAAGGGAGATGAAAGATATAGAAAACAAGGGTTTCTATATTTTATAAAGATGAAGGCTTCAAGAGAGACATACTTCAGATGGAGAGGAAATCTTTCTATTTATACCCTATGCATTAAATGCATGGCAGGGCACTTTACACGTGTCCTTCATTGATTGGCAGAGAGGGTCTGACTTTGGGAAACATGCTTTCGGCCGTATCATGAAAGTGTAGTTGACAGAGTTGTTGTACGATTTGTGGCAGAGGTATGTACGTTCTGACACATTGTACTGGGTGTGCAAGGGAAAGACAAAAGAGACTTGAGGCATAAGCTAAGTGATCATCGATCGCTGAATATCTCTTCCTTCAGAGATACAAAAGAGTTCAGCTATCGCCGAAGCTTTTCCTCAGGTTTCTTCGCATGTGTAGATTTGTCTTGCTTCACTGATATCCGCATCAGGTCATTAGTAGACTTGTCTTTGTTCAGCAGCTTCGTCTTCGATTCAGCTATGAACATCTGTTGACGCGAAACTTGTCTTCAGGGATTACGTCTAACTGTTTACATCAGAAATTAACAGCGATACTGAACATACTCAGTATTGAATCGATGATAGTGAAACACTAATACATATGAATGTTTAAAAGAAAGATCATCAGTGATAACTGAATAGACTCAGTCTGATCGCTGATGATGAAACACTAATACATGTTATTTAAACGTAATTTTCACTAAATATAAAAGTGGGTCTTTATCAAATCACTGAGAGAGTTTTGATCAACAATCTCCCCCTATTTGATAATGACAAAGTAATAGAAGAAAATTACTTTAAATTCAAAATAAGGAATAATTATGACTCATAAAATACATGTCCCAATTACTATTTTGAGGGATCTTTTACAGTACTGATAGGGTTAAGTACTTCACTGAAATTTTCATTAATTCAAAGAAAGAATTACAAGATATGAAAATATAAAGTATAAGTGAAGAACTAACTACTGTAAGTCTAACTAATAGATTACAAGAATTAAGAAACTAATCTATCAGCTATCTAGAGAAAACTTTGGAGGATTGATCATATAGTCAGGTATTTCTTATCCTCTTTGACTTGATCTGAAGATTCTTGACTAATGATTGTCCTAATTGATTCAGCTAAAGGAGAGAAGTCACACCATAAGCATAAGAGATCCTTGAGATGACTAAGAGGACAGACAGGGATCTCAGAGACTCTTTGGAATCTGAATTGTTCCTCATCATCTCTGTAGAAGATTCCAAAAGGATCTTTAAGTACTTGCCCAGGAATATATGGTCCACCAGGAGGCCAGGATAGATCTAGAACTGAGAGATCCAGAGGAGGACCAAACAATGCTTCCTTTGAGAATTTGATGGAGGTGTCGTTTCTGATAGCAACAACATTTTCAGAGGAGTAGGAGGCAGACTTTCTTTTGTTTTGCCTTGGCTTAAAAGGAAGAGCATATGGCACCTTTAATATAGCAGCGACTCTGTTGATGAGAGCATCATTGATCCCTTCAACATAACCTCTATAAGTTGACTTTGATTTCTTCAGTGCATCCTTAAACTCTAACCATTCCATATAGCCGAAGCTTTCAAGTCTTGAAACGAACATTGCCTTTAAGCTTCCATCCTCTCTGGTTATCTCCATTGTTACAGAAGTTCGGTCCTTCTTCTTTCTTCCAGATATGACAACGGCTATAATATTCATCAGGTCAGAGGGATAATCAAATTTTTGTTTACACCATTCAAGTGCTTTATCGCTGACCTCCTTTTCTTTTGAGCACTCCTCTTCCATTTCTTTGAGTAGAGCAACCTAAACTTCCACTGGATTTTTCTTTATCTTCTTGTCTTTAACTTGAGAAGACTGAACCTTGAGAGCTATAGAAGCATCTTTTTGACATTCAGCGATCAGTTTCTCAGCTCTGACAGATTCTTCAATTTCAGCTTCAGTCAGGAAGTCGAGCTCTGTAGATGGAGTTTGAAGAGGGATCTTCAGTCTTTGACTCTATAGATGAGAGATCATCTCTGTTCTTCTGTTCAATTCTTCCTCTGACCGATGCGCTAGTCTGGAGGGCTTTCCTGGGTGGAGCAGGGCTTCTTCTTCTTCTTCTTCTTGTTCGTCAATCTCACTGAATGAGATTGGGATTATTTGATCTTCAGCTCTAGAGGCTGGGATTATTTGGAGTTCTGTTCCCTTAAGTAGGGGAGAGAACTGTCTGGTCAAGAAGTGAAAAAGGAGTTAGTGTTTATTTAGGAAAGAGAAAGATAAAGGCTTAGAAAGAGATAGGGATGGGAAAGGTATAGTAAGAAATGGGTACAATAGAAAGACATACCTAAGAATAAAGCTCCCCCTCAGATTGTGAGACTATGTTCAGGTTTCCCTCGACAGCAATACCCTTGTGCTTGCCTTGGGTAAGAGTACATGAAGAAGTTCCACTTCTCCCCCTGCTGTGACAACTCCTTTCAAAGTTGTCGCTGAAGAGACGTTCGCTGCTGAGAACCAAAGAGATTGGTTCTCTTCATCATCATCGTCATGATCAACTTGTTACTCTTTCTATTGATATTGAAGATCAAGATCTTCATCATCTTCTTTGTCCTCCTCTTCTTCAAGAATTTGATCAAGCACTGAAGATGGAGGGGCTTTGTCAGCAACCTTCTCCCCCTCAACATGAGAGGGAGGTTCTTCCGTCTAGACTTCGGCAGCAGCAACTTCCTCCATATTTTCTTCATGAATCTCTTTCTCCCCCTCTTTGTCATTATCAGTGTGGGGGATTTCAGCGTTGGAAGGAGTAGCTTTTACAGTTGCCAGAGATCGGACTTCAGCCTCCAAACGCTCAAGACGACCCTCAAGGACGGGAATGTCTGAAGTAGTCTGATGAATAAATTCAACGGCTACGTTCAGAGATGTGTGATCATTCTCTGTAAAGGAAGGTGTTGGCGTTGAAGCTCGTACACTCAGTTTCACAAGCACTTGCTAAAGCATTGAGGTACAGGTGTCAACTTTCTTGGTCAGGTCTCGGACATCATTTTGGAGGTTGTCGTAGAGTCCCTGAAGGAGTTGGACCTGTTGATAAGTTCCACCAAGGTCGTCCTTGATCTTGACGATGTCCCCCTGAACAGTTGTGAGCTGAGAAGAGTCAGCTTTGGAGGAGGAGGCATCAGTCAACTTCTTTAGCTCAGCACCAGCGAGATTGACAGCGCCAGTGGATTCGTTGACCGAGGTGGTGAGAGACTCCACCTTTTCAGCAAGCGTGTTGACGTGAGCGTCAACAGTAGCCAAAGTAGGACCTATGAGTAAAGTTAGCGGATGAGCACAACAATGCTCAGGCTTATGTGGAGAGATGGGAGAAGTGTATAGGATTTTATGAGTACCTGAATTATCAAACATGTTGAAGAAGTGCAAATCTCCTTCAAATTTTTGATGTTCATGTCCTATGGTTGCAACATGAGGTTTCTGCAAGATAAAGGGAGGGTTAGAGACCAAAGAAATAGAAGGATGAGTAATGGGGATAGAAGAAGTTGGGATGATGGTAGTTACCTCAGGAGGTTGTTGAAGAACTGAGGTAATGGGTGGTGTCACTGTTGTTGTGACAACGATTGTCATCGCTGGCACGGATGATATGGTGGCTGCTGAAGTTGTGGAGGAGATACCCACAAAAGCATCCAAAGTAGTTTGTTGAGAAACTACTTCAGGCATTGAACCAGTAGTGCCGATCTCCTTAGTCTTTTTGGCCTTCTTAGAAGGACCATGAAGACTAGCTGATGGTCGTTTGTGAGAGGTGGTAGCGGCAGGGTTAGCAGGAGAAGGAAGCCCCTGCGTGACCACTGAAAGCGAAGAGTGAAGAGAGAGACAAGTGCGTAGAGTTAAAAGAGATACCTCGTTGGCGACCGACTTGATCTCCAGTGATCGCTGACCTACCTTGGAGAACGTACCATCAGGAGTAGTTGGGTACGTGGTAGGGTAGAGAAAATGTAGGTACGCGCAGATAAAGCATACATATGGGATCTTGGGATCCCTCTCCGTCTTCTCTATCTTTGACTTGAGATCGTCAAAGATAGGACCATCGTAATCAAAATGCTTGCCAGCGATTACTGAATAGCCCATCTGGAGCTGAACTTTGCTATCCTGATCCAGGGAGCCAATCTTCCCACTCATGCTTTGAATGATGTGTAAGAAGATGTAGTTCAATTGAGAGGGCATGTTTGCCTTTTGAATCTTTGTCAGGCGCTTGTTGGGGATGGTGGAGCGCGACTTGTTGTCCCAGCAGTACTCTGTGTCATCTAAGAACTGAATGAGTTCAGCGTCAGTAGGGAGGGCATCAAATCCAACTTTTGTCTTCTCAGGGAGTCTGAGTGCCTTCCTAAGACCATAGGCAGTTAGCATGCCTGAACCTAGTTCAATAGTGAATGAGATAGTGGGAACCACGTCACCCTTCTTGTTGGTGATGGTGGCTTCATCAGTTGTGAACCAAAACTATTGAAGAGGTATCTTGGAAGGTTTTGGGTCCACATTTAGAGCATAGGTCAAGCAAGACTGCTTCAGAAATGCAGCAGCTTCCACCAGGTGTGGGTATTTGTCAGCTTCAAAGTCCAACCTTGCGAGATGGTTGTTCTTTGGGACTTCAGATTCAGAGATGTTGAACTTGATATTATTTGAAGCAATAAGCGAAGCTTGGGCCATTTCTGAATTTAAAAAGGAGAATAGAATAAAAGGAAAGGTTTAGAGTCCGAAAATAAAGAAAGTTTTTACCAGTTTCTGTATTTAGAAAGAAACATAGAAAAACCAAGTTATTTTCAGATTAAAGCAGTGTTCTTTGAAAAATAAAGAACATGAAGAAAACCAAAAGTTTTTAAACAAGATAAAATCAAAAGAAATGATTTTAATATTTGAGAAGACGTGAAAAATCCATGATAAAGAAATATGCAGGATTTTAAGAATAAGTTAATGATCTGAGAAACAAAAACCTGTTGACCTTAAGAAGATGAAGAATCAACTACTTGAATGAGTTTTTGATTTCTTGAATGCCTTGAGAGTTTTTATTGCTTTGAGAAGTTCTTTAGAAAGCGTAAAAAAGATAAGAATGAAAAGGCATTTCTTTTATATGAAAGAGAGAGAGAGAGACAGAGAGAGAGAGAGAATGAAAGAGAATGAGTGAGGCGGGAAAACAAATGTTCATCATGACATGGACACGTTTTACGAAGTTGATTGGATAGAAGGGCAACGGACGAACGTGTCAGAGAAAAAGGCATGCCATGGATTGTCGGTTCAAATGACGTCACAGGAGAGAGAAAAAACGTTTCATTTGTCCTTTTTGAAATTATCTCTGAAGAAAAGTCAGAGATAGGTTTTCTTTTTGAAAGAATCACTGATGAGAAATGTCAGTGATAGATTTTGTTTATCAAAAAGCTTTTAATCATTTGAAGAAAAATCAGTGATTAAAGTCTTGATTTTGAAAAACATCTTACTGAATGAGCATTCAATGATTGAGAGTAAGAGAACATACCTGAGAGACAGAGACTTGTTCAGAGATTAAGTGATAAAGGGGAACATATAATCATTGACATAATGCGTGAAAGATGAAGAATCACTCTTCAAAATTCAACATTCCAAGCTCACTGATGAGAAAGTTGAACCTTGTCTCATCAAGAGGTTTGGTAAATAAATCAGCTAGCTGATAGTCAGTGGGGATAAAGTGAAGTTCAATATCACCATTCATCACATGATCTCTAATAAAATGATATATGATCTCTATGTGTTTTGTCTTTAAATGTAGCACAAGATTATTTGTTATAGCGATGGCACTAGTGCTGTCGAAATAGATTGGAATTTTTGATAGCTGAAGATCATACTCTAATAGTTGATTTCTCATCCATATGACCTGAGCACAACAGCTTCCAGCGGCTACGTATTCAGCTTCAGCTGTGGAAGTGGACACTGAATTTTGCTTTTTGCTTGTCCAGCTAACCATCTTTCCTCCTAGAAGTTGACATCCCCCAGTGGTGCTCTTTCTATCGAGTTTGCAACCTGCAAAATCACTATCTGAATATCCAATTAGATCGAACCCTGAGTCTTTGGGATACCAAAGATCGAGGTTAGGAGTTCCTTTCATATATCTGAAGATTCGCTTGACAGCGATCAGATGGGATTCCTTGGGTTCGGATTGATAGCGTGCACATAAACAGGTAGAGTAAATGATGTCAGGTCGGCTCGCTGTAAGATACAGCAGGGAGCCTATCATTCCTCTATAGGCAGTGACATTTACAGGTTTTCCAGATGGATCCTTGTTTAATGTCAGAGGAGGTGCCATAGGAGTTTTCATCGTTGAAGTTTGAGTTAGATCAAACTTCTTCAGCATATCTTTAACATACTTACCTTGGTTGATAAAAGTACCTTTTTCAGTTTGTTTAATCTGAAGACCAAGAAAGTACGTTAGCTCACCCATCATACTCATCTTGTATTCTTTTTTCATTCTTTCAGCAAAACGAGTACATAGAGATGGGTTAGTAGAACCAAATATTATGTCATCGACATATATTTGTACAAGAATAATATGACCTTTTATCTTTCTGAAAAACAAGGTATTATCGATCTTACCACGTTCAAAATTTTCAGAGATAAGAAAAGATGAGAGAGTTTCATACCAAGCACGAGGGACTTGTTTTAGACCATAGAGAGCCTTATCCAATTTATAAACATAATTTGGATGCTTAAGATCATAGAACCCTAGAGTTTGTTCTACATAGACTTCTTCATTCAACTTTACATTTAGGAATGTTGATTTTACATCTATTTGATATACAATAAAGTCTTTGTAAACTGCATAAGCTAAGAAGAGTCGAATTGCTTCGAGCCTAGCCATAGGGGCAAAGGTTTCATCATAGTCTATGCCTTCCTCTTGTTTATATCCCTGAGAAACAAGTCTAGCCTTGTTACGGGTTATAGTTCCATGTTCATCTAACTTGTTTCTAAACACCTATTTGGTGCCTATAACAGTTTTATCAGATGGTCTAGGAACGAGATTCCAAACTTTGTTACGAGTAAACTCAGTCAGCTCTTCTTGCATAGCGTTGACCCAGTTTGGATCTCTGAGGGCATCATCAGTCTTATTTGGCTCTATTAAAGAAATAAAGTTGACAAATAGATAGATATTACCTGTACTTCGTCGAGTCTGAATACCTGCATCGGGATCACCAAGAATTTGATCTATTGGGTGATCTTTTGTCCATCGCTGAGCAGGAGTATGATCGCTCACTTCAGGAGTTGGATCAACAATAGGAATGTTCACTGATGAAGAAGCTTGAGGTTCATCAGTTATTAACTGTTGAGTGTTAGACTGTCCATTGTTTTCTGAGAGATTTTCAGACAAATGAAGATCTGATGGAGGGAGTGTGTTTAGAGGCTCAGCTGAAACCCAGGAGGTGGATTCAGCATTGGGAGGTATGATGTTTGGATCTTCATCAGCAGCTGGAGGATCTAAGTGCTGATGGTTTGAGAAGAAAAGTTTTGTTTCTCTGTAATGAGAAAACATCCAAGCATTTAGCTCTTCATTGTCAGCAATTGGCTTAGAGTTCGCTGAGCGAGTTTCATCAAATGTGACATGAATTGTTTCTTCTACAGTTTGTCTTCGTTTATTGAAAACTCTGTAGGCTTTGGAGATAGAGGAATATCCAAGAAATATTCCATCATCAGCTTTTGGATCGAACTTTCCAAGTAGATCTTTGTTATTTAGAATGAAGCACTGACAACCAAAGATATGAAGAAAACTGAAATAGGGTTTTCTTCCATGAAATAGTTCATAAGCTGTCTTTCCAAATCGCTTTACTATCAGCGATCTGTTTTGAGTAAAGCATGCAATATTCACAGCTTCAGCCCAAAATTGAGTAGGTAGGTGAGAATCGTTGAACATTGATCTAGCAGCTTCAATGATCGTTCTGTTTCTTCTTTCAGCGACTCCGTTTTGTTGAGGTGTTCTTACTGAGGAGAAATTGTGAGAAATTCCTTTGTTCTCAAAGAAATTATTCAGCGAACTATTTTTGAATTCAGTTTCATGATCACTCCTTATTGAACGAACAGTAAGATTATTCAGCACTTTCATCTTCTTAACGAAAGATATTAGTTCTTCTGGAGTATCACTCTTGCAGCGAAGAAAGATAACCTAGGTGTAGCAAGAGTATTCATCTACAATGACAAAGTGTATATTTCTTTCCAGCTATAGATTGTATGTTGACAAGGCCAAATAAATCCATATGAAGAGAACTTGTCACTGAGGAGACTTGTTTAGATTTGAAACTAGCTTTTGTCTGTTTTCCTTTTTCACATGTTGAACATAGAGATTTCTTATCATATGAGTGCTGAGGAAGACCAGAAACCAGTTCCTTAGTTGATAGAGAATTCAGGGTTTTGAAGTTTAGATGAGAGAGCCTTTTGTGCCATAGCCAGTTGACATCAGAGGAGGCTTTAGAAAGAAAACATACGTTCTCAGTAGTAGAAGAGTCCATATCTAATACATAGACATTTTCCTTACGATGACCACTGAGAGCAAGTTTCCCATTCTCATTGACCACTGAACATGCTTTCTTGGAAAAGTGTACTTCATAGTCTTTGTCACATAGCTGACTAATCCTTTAGAAGATTGTGCTTCAGTCCATCTACGTACGCGACTCTTCTGAAGGTGGTTGTCCCATTGCTGAGGACACCAAACCCTCGGGTATATCCTTTTTCTATTTCCACCAAAGGTCACTGAGGGACCTTTCTCTTCCTTGTATTCAGTGAGCAGGTCTTTTTGTCCTGTCATATGTCGGGAGCATCCACTATCAAGATACCAGATGCCCTTTGATCCCTGCAAACATAAGGAAGATTAAGCTTTGTTTGGTACCCACTTTTCAATGGGTCCTTTAGGGTTAGTGGAGATGGAAGGTTCAACATTCTTCATAGCAGATGAATATTCAGCTTTAGTGGTAACCTTCACTTTGGTTAATTTCTTAACCTTAGTGGTATTCTTCACCTTGATCGATTTC
Source organism: Arctium lappa (assembly GCA_023525745.1). Taxonomy (NCBI): domain Eukaryota; kingdom Viridiplantae; phylum Streptophyta; class Magnoliopsida; order Asterales; family Asteraceae; genus Arctium; species Arctium lappa. The sequence goes on along the minus strand of CM042062.1, from coordinate 215,363 downwards.
TCAGCTTTGGTGACCTTCTCAGCCTTGGAGGCATTCATCTTCACTTTAGTTGTTTTATCAACTTTAGTGGCAGTTGGACATTTGCTAGCAATATGGTCAGTAAATCCATAGTGATAGCATTTTCTATAATTGAAGGTGGTTTTAGGACCATTAGTAGCAGGTTTTGAGAATTTTAGATGAGCAGGGCCAACTCCAAGAATGCCTTTAGCATGAGATCTGGGAGGAATTTTCATTTCTTCAGATCTCTTAGGGGGCGTTTGGTTCGCAGAATGTTTTTGGATGGAATGGAATCTGTCAAAGGAATTTGACTTTGATGGAATTGGAATGTAATGTTGTCAGGTTTGACCACCCGTTTGGTTGACAGAATTGGAATGAAATATGTTAAATGAATTGGAATTTTTCTGTTTGGTTCACAGATTGTAGCTTCAGAATTGGAATGGAATTTTGGTAAATGACCAAAATACCCTTTTTGATTATTTTAATTTTTTAAACAAAAATTACTTTAATAAAATAATCATTAAATAGTTTAATTTTTAACAAAAATTGTTTTTATTATTTTAGCACATGAATGATGTCGAGAGTGTGAGGAGAGAGAGAGAGAGGATAGAGGGAGAGAGAGGGAGGAGAGATAGAGGATAGAGGGAGAGAGAGAGAGTGGATGAGAGAAAGGAGAGAGAGGAGAGAAAGGGAAGAGAGAGAGGAGAGAGATAGGAGAGAGTGGAGGAGAGAGGGAGAGAGAGAGAGGATAGAGTGGAGAGATAAAGAGAGAGGGAAGAAAGAGAGGAAAGAGGGAAGAGAGGAAAGAGGGAAGAGAGGAAAGAGAAAGAGAGGGGAGAGATAAAGAGAGAGAGAGGAGAGAGAGGGAGGAGAGAGAGAGGAGGTGAGAGAGAGGATAGAGGGAGAGAGAGGAGAGAGTGGAGGAGAGAGAGATAGAGAGAAGAGAGAAAGGGAAGAGAGATAGAGAGAGAGGAGAGAGAGATAGAGAGAGGAGAGAAAGGGAAGAGAGAGAGAGGAGAGAGAGGAGGAGAGAGAGAAGAGAGAGGGAAGAGAGGAGAGAGAAAGAGAGAGGAGAGATAAAGAGAGAGGGAAGAGAGATATGGGAGAGAAATAGAGAGGAGAGAGAGAGAAGAGAGAGGAGAGAGAGGGAGATAGAGATGAGAGAGATAGTTGGTGTTTGCTGATAATCAAAATTAGTAGGGTTTAGTTTGGAGTAAAGGGTAAATTTGGAATTATCAAAATATAAGATTCCATTCCATTGAAATCCTTGGGTTTTAGGATGGAATGTTCAAATCCTTCATTTGTGGAATTTGGTGGAATTCACACATTCCTTCCATAGAAAAGAATGAACCAAACAAGGGAATTGAATTTGGTCAAAGGAATTGAACATTCCAATTCCATCAGATTCCATCAGAATCTGCGAACCAAACGCCCCCTTAGGCTTAAGATCAATCTTCAGCTTTGGAGGACAAAGATCAAAGATTTCTATCTATGAGCTAGAGGATCGATTTACTAAAGGTTTTGAAGGAACTTTCAGCTTTGCTTTCTTGGTGGCCTTCTGAGGATGGAAAATAGATGTTCCTTTATATGCAGGCTTAGAGCCTTTAGATATTTTCTCAGGGATGGGATTAGCAGAGGATGAAGAAGAGCACTGATCATAAGAAGTGTGAGGGATAGAAAAGACGAACGTTCCAAACTTAAGCATGGAACTATCTTCTTTAGGCTCATCCTGTGGTTTCCAAAAACCAAGACCAGTTCTATCACTGGAAGGGATCTGAGCACTTATAATCTCAGTGATATTTGTTGATGATTTACACCATCTTTCAACAGTAGCCTTCTCTGCTTTTAGAGCAGCGATGGCTTGTTCGCGTTCTATGCTGATGATTTCATTAACAATAACTTGATCTTTCAAACTTTCCTCTAAGAGAATCAGTTCTCTGATCTTTTCATTACATTTCTCTAGTTGTTCAGTTAAATCAATGTTTTTGTTCTCAGCTAGAGTTTTGTCGTTTAAAGCATTGTATAGATCAATCGTCAGCACATCAACAGTGCGACTTCTCTCTACTTCAGATAGAGAGGGATTAGTAGATATAGATACCTGAGATGATATGTACCTCATGGAAGTTTCTGGAGATTCTTCCACTTCTTCTTTAATCTCTACCATGAGACAGAGATTAGCGACTTCTTCTTCATCAGAACTTGATTCTTCTGATTCAGCCCAGGCATGTTCTTCAGCGATGAGACCTTTACCTTTTCGCTTATAGTTTTTCAACTTTTGATGTTTTTCCTTGAGCTTCAGGTATTTGTCATCGCTGGTTCTTCTGGAGGTAGAAGGTTTGAAGACTTTCTTTGACCTGCACTCACTTGCAAAGTGTCCAATCTTTTCGCAGTTAAAGCAAGTAGCAGTAGCCCTATCAACAAGGCTTGATTTTGGCTTGTCAGTGAGAAAGAGAGGCTTATTTCTTCTGAAATTGCTCTTTCTTGCAAATCTCTTAAAAGAGTTTGTCAAGAGTGCTAAGGACTCATCAAACTCGGAAAAATCAATGTCTGATAGTTCCTCAGATTCAGAATCTAACTCAGTAATAGTGAAAGTAGATCGCTGAGATGAAATTATCTCTGAAGAGACTAAAGCAACAGGAGTGCTTTTGGAGTCTTTAGAATCTTTTACAAGATTCTTCTTCAGTATATTTGATTGCTCATAGTTGAGCAATATCCCATACAAGGTGCTAAGGGAGAGAGAATTTAAGTCTTTTGTCAGCTTGAGACACATTGAATAACTGTCCCAGCTTTCAGGTAGACATTCTAAGAATTTAGTCAAGACCTCATAATTAGAATAGGTCCTGCCAGTAGTTCTTAGATCAATGATTAAGCAGTTAAACCTCTGGTGAACATCGAAAAGAGATTCGTTCTTACCAGAGATGAAACTTTCATACTGGCGTCCCAAGTTAATCTTTCGAGTTTCTTGGACTTCAATGGTGCCTTCATATTGAACACATATAGTGTCCCACATTTCCTTAGAAGTTTTAAGATGCATGATTGAATGGAAACTTCATCAGGCAGAGCCATAGAGATAATGGTTTTTGCCTTTGCATCTAGACCTACTTTCTTTTTGTCTTCATCACTCCATTGTCTTATTTCCTTAAGAGCATAACGCTCAGGGACAGCAGGAGTGGTGGTAGTAGCGGGAACGACAACTATGATTGTGAAAGGTTCATAGGGTCCATTTGCTACATAATCAAGTATAGTAGGGTCTACACCTTCTAGAAATAGCATCATTCGATTCTTCCAGAGAGCAAAGTTATCTCTGCTAAATCGAGGAGGTTTAGAGAGTGAACCATTATCATAGTAGTTTGTGTTTGTGTTAAGTGCCATTTAGAATAGCAAGGAAGAGAATAAAGAAAGATCTTGTTTACTAGATTAAACAGTCTGCTCTGATACCACTTTTTGGTCCCGAAGGTGCTTAACAAGTTTGTAGAAGGGGGGATGAATACAAACTTAGAATTTAAAGTTTAATAAATTGTTTATTGATAAATCAAATACAATTTACATGTCTATTGCAGAATAAGATTAAGTATAACTCAATCTAAACAAACTTAAGAAAACACTAAGATGGTTGCACAAGAATATAGAGAAAGGGAGATGAGAGATATAGAAAACAAAGGTTTCTATATTTTAGAAAAATGAAGGCTTCAAGAGAGACAGACTTCAGATGGAGAGGAAATCTTTCTATTTATACCCTATGCATTAAATGCATGGCAGGGGACTTTACACGTGTCCTTCATTGATTGGCAGAGAGGGTCTGACTTTGGGAGACATGCTTTCGGCCGTATCATGAACAATGTAGTTGATAGAGTTGTTGTACAATTTATGGCAGTGGTATGTCCGTTCTGACACATCGTACTGGGTGTGCAAGGGAAAGACAAAAGAGACTTGAGGCATAAGCTAAGTGATCATCGATCGCTGAATATCTCTTCCTTCAGAGATACAAAGGAGTTTAGCTATCGCCGAAGCTTTTCCTCAGGTTTCTTCGTGTGTGTAGATTTGTCTTGCTTCACTGATATCCACATCAGGTCATTAGTAGACTTGTCTTTGTTCAGCAACTTCGTCTTCGATTCAACTATGAACATTTGTTGACGCGAAACTTGTCTTCAGGGATTACGTCTAACTGTTTACATCAGAAATTATCAGCGATACTGAACATACTCAGTATTGAATCGCTGATAGTGAAACACTAATACATATGAATGTTTACAAGAAAGATCATCAGTGATAACTGAACAGACTCAGTCTGATCGCTGATGATGAAATACTAATACATATTATTTAAATGTAATTTTCACTAAGTATAGAAGTGGGTCTTTATCAAATTACTGAGAGAGTTTGGATCAACACAATCGTGTTTCCCTACGAAAACGAGGATTTTTGTTTAAGTTCTTTTTAGTTTTTTTTTTCTTGTTTATCTTTGCCGACCTCTGCCTCTAAGTTTGGAGCCTCTTTTGGTTGAGTCTCGCTTCCCAGCATTGAGGACAATGCATATCTTTAAGTTGGGGAAGGGGAAAATTTGGAATTTTCTGATTAACTAATATTGAACCGATAATGTGCTTTAACGAAGTTGGTCCAAGTTGTTGTGTTTTAACAGGAAAGTGCTGATAAATCGCCGAAGGCTGACATTCCTATATAGGTCGGTGCTTACACGAATTGATCAACACTGCAACCGGTTATGCATTAGAAAGACATCCAGGGGAGTTTTCCATTCCTCTCATCTTTATATGTTTTTCTTAGCATAATTGCATACATTGGGGACAATGCATGATTAAGTGTGGGGTGTAAAAAACTTAAAATTGATTTGTTCTAGGGCAGTAATTCTTTTACAAACATGAGCATAATGAAACAGTTCTTGTTAGACTCTAAAGAGCATATAGCACTAATGAATTGGTCGATTAGTCATCTAAGACTGCTTGGTGTGTCTTGTTGTTTGAAACTAGCATTGATTGATTGGGTGAGCACATCTAACCCGTGAGACATTTGAGCCTTATGACTAAAAACATCCAAATTAGTCTCATTTCACTTCATGTATGTATTACACCTCATGTGCATTGGTCTATCTAGAACTTGCATCTACTATATTCAAGATTGTATTTAAGACATGCTTGCATACAAAAGTGATAAAGGCCATATTTTATGTGATTGTTAACCACTTTTAGCCAATAAGCCTACCCTTAAAATGCAATCCACTTGACTAACCATTTTGAGCCTACAAACTCGTTCATTTGACATACCTACGTTACAAGCCACAAAGCCAAACACTTCCTACCCAACCTTAATACTTTGGGGTGTGACATTAGACGAAGGAGCTACATCGTTGATACCTTGAAGTTGTGGTCTCAAAAGAAGAAAAAAAGTATAAAGCAAAGCCTCGGAAAAAAAAGAAAAAGAAAGGAAGTGGCACGAAGAAAGAGTTCAAAAGCCAGTATATGACCCTTGTGAAAAAAGGGGAAAAAAGAAAAGAAAAGAAAGAGAGTGGCAGAAAGAAGGGGTTTAAAAGCCAGTATATGCCCCGTGTGAAAAAAAAGAAAAAAAAGAAAGAATAAAGGCTTGCAGTTATTGAAGCGAAAAATGCTCAAAGGTCTCAAAGATAACCACAATGTGACAAACTCTTGGTTTATTGTGCACAATGCTCCCTTAGTCCTAAAGGTTTTAAAAGTCACTTCACCATATGTTATCCCACCTTACCCGTTGCCCATATTACAACCCTTGAAAAAGACCTTTTGATTTATATCTTGCATGAACTTCCAGCGGTGGAGAATGAGAAGTTTTGCAAGCCTATGGTAGAGTACCAGTCATGTGAGGATGTCTCGAGCGAATCACATAACCCAAAACACGTGAGTGATTGAGTGAATCTTATCCTAGTGAAAGCTTACCGGATCAGTTCATGTTAGTTCATAAAATAGTACGTGCTAAGGGTTTCATGGTTGACTTATCCCATATTCATGAAATGCTATGAGTTCTAAAGAGTTTTACTTGACTATTCTTGAATTATCTGAAATAAACTGTCTTATTGCCCAAGGACGGTCAATGTTTAAGTGTGGGTGTTTTGATCGGTCGTTAAGTTGTACTTTATTTTCTAGTAAATCACCCTCAATTAATGCATAAAATGGTAAAACCGAGCTACATTGATGCATTTTTATATTTTTATAGGTTCGGAATAATTTGGAGCGAAAAAGAACAAAGCGAGGATTTTTGACAGATTTGCGCGATTGTGGAGTTTCGAGCATATTTCACTTGTCCGAGCTCCGTTTAAGGCGATTCAAGATGATATGGAAACCTAACAGACGGGACTACAACTTTGAAGTTTTGAGTTTCTGCAGATTCGGGCTGAATCTGAGCCGAAAGTGACAACAAAGGCGAAAAAGAGTTGCTGGACAGAAAGAATAACAAAATGTACAAGTCGATACAGCAGCAAAGTGAAAAAAATTAAAGGCATCAATTGAATTTCATTATACAACGGTGGATTAAAGAAAAATGGAAAATAGGGAGATCTTATTTTAAAAAGGAAAAGATGGAGATGATATTTATAAAAAAAGGAGATTATCTGTTCCTTTTATTGGGGCAATGGGCTGAAATATCATGGGCTCATGAGAAGAAAGAAGTATGGGCCAATAGGATTTTTTCTTTTGGTTCATCTTTTGTGTAGAGAGAGCAAGAGAGGAGGTCACGACTGGAAAGAAAAGAAAGAAGGAAAGAATAAAAAGAAAAGGAATGTATTTATGTGAAAAAGGAAGGAAGCGATCTCTTCCAAAATTTGGGTTTTAAAAGTTGTTGAATAGGAGCAATCTTGGAGGTGCGAAGGACGCAGGAACAAATCGAGAGAGAAAAAAAGGCGAGAAAAAGAGAGTTTCTTTTGGGGGGTTCACATCATACACCACAGTCGTGAGAGGGTTGTGGTTCTCATCATACGTTCATGAACCAGGGCTGAAATTCGGTGCTTTTGGAGACTCGATTGGGACTGTTTTTTAGCAGCAAAATAATCAATTTTGGGACTCAGATTAAGGTTATTTGGCAGCAGCAAAAACATGTTGCTGCTGCGTTTTTTTTAAAACTACAGGTTCTTTTTATTTAACGTTTCATAGTAATTCTCTTGGAATCCAATTAGGTACAACGTATTTTTCAATCTTGATTTTAGCTTTAGAATAAACTTTGAGTGTTTGCTTTTAGTGTTATTGGTTTTGAAAGTGTTGAATTGGGTTTTTGATGAATGTTAGTCTTTATTTTATCTTAGAATTTATCAATTTATAATTGACTTGACGTTGGTTTTAATTTTCTCTAATCAATTAACTTCTGGTTCATGATTTGTTGGATTGCACACCAAGTGTTTGATGAAAATCCTAGGTGAATTATATACTTTTATTGAATGTTACCGTGATGGATAAAGTTCCCGTCCTTTAGTAGTTTTCATTAGTTATAAAGTTGTGATTTTTAGTTTAGTAGTTTAACTCCCTAAATCCAAATCTTTTGAAGTAATGTCATTTGTATTAAGTAGTTTTCGTTTTTAGTTAGTTACTTTGAGCTTATAAGATCAAATTGGGTAGCTAATCTTTGTGACACACGTGCATTCGATTTTTTGACACGAATCGTTAATTTAACCACTGACTCCCTGAGAAGAACGATACCCTACTTACCCTATCACTAGGTTTGAGTTTGGTTTATAAATTTAAACCTTCTAGCGTGTTTAACGACGCGTGCATCAGAGCTTTGGAGCGAACGAGGTCAACCTTCAGTGCATATTGTTAGAGCACAGTCTCATTGGATTCAATATCATCCAATCTGAAGATCCAATCTGAAGCTAATGTCGGAAAGTCGACTCTCGATATTAAGTCTAATGTTGTTTGTAATAAATGTCGAAATTAATTATTGTTTATTATATTTTAGTTTAAGTAATTTAAATATCTAAGTTATTAGATATTAATTTGGTAATATCTAATTTAGATATTAGTTTGTTAGTTTCTAATTTAGATATTAGTTGTCTTAGATAATATCTAAATTAGATATTAGTATGTTTGTGTGTAAGAAAAGAAAATATCAGAAAACATACACAACACACACTCACGGTGTAAATCTAGAGAGAAAAACATCAAGAGCTAAAACCAAACACCAAACCTTGTAATCGTTTGTTATTAATCAAACAGGATGGTAATCTTGTTATTGTTGTTGTTTTGTAAGAACTTGATAGTATTGTGGACCGACAAGTATTCTGAAGACATGCTGATTTCAGATAAATTTTCATTGAAGATACTTTGCTAAAGCATTCTGAGCTAGAGAAAGATATTGCATCTTCTGAGCTGAAAAAGAAGGTTGAATCAGTTCGACGCACTTCAAGTCTGGAGACTCGTACCCAAACCTCAAGGTAAAACCATTATAGGTACAAAATGGGTTTTCAAGATCAAGAAAGATGAAGATGGTACCATTATCAGAAACAAGGCAAGACTTGTAGCCAAAGGATATAGGCAAGAGGAAGGAATCGACTACGACGAGACTTATGCTCCTGTGGCGCGTTTAGAGGCAATTCGAATGTTTCTAGCCTACGCAGCCCACAAGAACTTCACGGTCTTTCAAATGGACGTGAATACTGCCTTTCTGAATTGCATTCTAAAGGAGGAAGTCTACGTCTCTCAGCCAGAAGGTTTTGTCAATCAAGAGAAGCCGAATCACGTCTACATTCTAGACAAAGCACTCTATGGACTGAAACAAGCTCCTCGCGCCTGGTATGATGTCCTATCACAATTTCTAGTCAAGTCTGGTTTTTCAAAAGGTACGGTAGATACCACTTTGTTTATTAAAAAGGAAAAAGCAGATATCATTCTTATTCAAATCTACGTGGATGATATTATTTTTGGCTCTACAAATCCTAAGTACTGTAAGAATTTTTCAAACCTTATGGTGTCAAGATTTCAGATGAATATTATGGGAGAGATGAATTTCTTTCTCGGATTACAAGTCAAACAATTTTCATCGGGTATTTTTATCAATCAATCAAAATACATTTTTGATATTCTTCGGAAGTTCAAAATGGAAAATTCAAAACCGATTGGTACCCCAATGGCACCAGGTACTAAAATTGGCACCAATCCTTCGGGAAATGCTGTTGATGCTAGGACTTACAGAGGGATGATAGCTTCTTTAATGTATCTTACTTCTAGTAGGCCAGATATAATGTTTTCAACATGCTTATGTGCAAGATATCAGACCAATCCCAAAGAAATCCATATGTCTGTAGTTAAGCGCATATTTAGGTATCTGAAGGGGACTGTAGATCTTGGTCTGTGGTATCCTAAAGATACTAGCTTTGAACTAACAGCGTATACAGATGCAGATCATGCTGGTTGTATGTTAGACAGGAAGAGCACGTCAGGACATGTATAGTTCCTCAGTGATAAACTCGTAAGTTGGGCATCGAAGAAGCAACTTTGTGTTTCAACTTCAACGGCCGAAGCAGAATATGTAGATGTTGCTAGCTGCTGTTCTCATGCCTTATGGATAAGAACACAATTGCGCGACTACGGTTTTCACTTCAACAAAATCCCGATCTATTGTGACTCCAAGAGCGCCATCGCAATAACAGCGAATCCTGTTCAGCACACCAAGACCAAACACATAGATGTCAGGTATCACTTTATTAAAGATAATGTCGAAAAGGTAACAATTGAACTTTTCTTTGTAAAAATTGATTATCAGCTTGCCGATTTGTTTACCAAGTCTTTAGACGAAAAGAGGTTCACCTTTCTTGTCTCTAAGCTTGGTATGCTAAATCTTAAGATCTAATCAGTAGTTACCTATCAAAGTTTTCTACTTGTATACTTTTTCATCATTTCTTCATTCTTATTTCTGATTGATATTTGCACATTAACAATTCGTTCATGATCCAAGGGGGAGTATGAGAAGAATTGACAGTTAGTCAATCTTATTTTGAGGGGGAGCTCATAAGATTTATGCATTTACCTTTTATGCCAAATTTTTGTAATGCATGATTTTAGGGGGAGCTCTTCAAGTCAAAGGAGTATAGATATGACTTCTGATTATTTCTGATCAGAACTCGTACTTTCATAGTTTTACTACTTTGTCTTTTCAATTTAAGTGAATAAATTTGCTTTGACTTGACATAAGACTTTTGCAGGATTTTTGAGAGAAGCTTACACGTTCATATGTTTATGACTTTAAGCTTAGCTTCATGAGATGTAAGACCGCACGTAAAGGTATAATCCTTTATCTTAAATCTCATATATGGTTGAAAGAAGGACAACTTTCAATCATAGAAAACATTGTTCGTAAAAGTTCAAACTACTTCCCGAATCTTAAACCGATTTCATGAATTGGAAGTGTGACTTTAAATGGTTTCAAGATCAACTTTGTGCTTTAACTGAAATAGTTCAACCAATCTGAGCATCATATGCATCATAGGAAAACATGATTTCATTGTGCTAGGACTTAACACAACTTCTATGGAATCACCTTAACCAGTGATTTCTACCCACGAAGTTAATCCATAGTGATTGAGTGTGAGAAGTCGAAAAGATTGAGTGATGAGTTATAATGAAAAAGAGTGTTTGGTTAGAGTGAGCTAAATGTTTAAAAGAAAGAGGGTGTGAGAACAGAGTTAAAAGAATATCATAACTCTGCACCAACTTTTTCTGAGTCGGGCAGCCACATTACTAGCGTTTCACAATTTTTCGTGAACATTATTGAAACAGGCAACTAGCCCATGCCAACTCTTCATCAAACCTCACCATCTACTCATTGTCTACTCAAATAGAAAGGGTTTCACATTTTCTAAGGGGAAGCAACACATTTGCTATCTGATTTTCATTTGAAAAATCTGGATATTGAAAAGAAGGAAGTCTGCCCCACCTTCGCACTTCAATCATGCACATTGAGTCTGTGTTTAACTTATTGTTGTCTCAGTGGTTTACACAATTTTGAGCCTATAAGCAATCATCAAGTGCTTAATTCTTTCAACACAAGCACGAACACACAAGGAATTAGTTTCTTTGTCATAACGTTTATAGAGATTACCTTTGTGGTGTTTCGATGATTGAATGGAAGCCCTGGGGGAGTAAACATCAAAAAGCTCTTTTCCAATGTGTATTCGTTACACACAGTGACTTAGTGTTACTGATAGACATTTTTAACTGATTCATTTGTTGATACAGGTGTTACATGACTAATTTGTCTGGATTTGCAAAGATCTAGATGAATATCTTATGAATTGACGAATCAGAGGCTCCGAACGATAGACATTTCTTGACATAAAGTTTTGATGAACTTCTTACTCTTTTCATCAAAAAGGGGGAGAAGGGCCGAACCAAGAAATGTGGAACGACACAAGAAGTGCGAGATCAAAGTATTCTGAAGATATGCTGATTTCAGATAAATTTTCATTGAAGATACTTTGCTAAAGCATTATGAGCTAGAGAAAGAGATTGCATCTTCTGAGCTGAAAAAGAAGACTGAATTGCTAAAATCTTTTTAGTAATGATCTTGATCCAAAAGGGGAGATTGTTAGAGCACAGTCTCATTGGATTCAAGATCATCTAATCTGAAGCTAATGCCGGAAAGTCGACTCTCGATATTAAGTCTAATGCCGTTTGTAATAAATATCGAAGTTAATTGTTGTTTATTATATTTTAGTTTAAGTAATTTAAATATCTAAGTTATTAGATATTAGTTTGTTAATATCTAATTTAGATATTAGTTTGTTAGTTTCTAATTTAGATATTAGTTGTCTTAGATAATATCTAAATTTGATAGTCCAAGAATCACTAAATCACTAGAGAGAGAAAGTAGAGAGAGAGAGATGAAGCGCAAAGTATGAATGATATTGAATATGCGTGAATCCTTATCAACAACCAAAGCCCAAAGGGACTTAAATACCCAAGGCTTATACAACACAGATATCCATTCTAAACACAGTATAAGACCAAGCCTATAAATACAATGATTACTATAAAATCAGACTTAACAATCTCCCCTTTAGTAATCATTGGCGTTGTGGTCTTTAATATTCAACCTTCTAAATCAGCACGAACCAACTAAGCGACTTTACGAAGAAGCTTCTTGACTTTAAAAAACAAAAATCTTCTCAGCATCTTTTTGTCTCAGTTGCTTTTGCTGTCATGACAAGACTGGACCAAGTGTTTGGTTGGCAGAAATGGAATGTAATCAGTCAAATGAATTGGAATCTGTCTGTTTGGTTTGCAAAGGAATTGTAATGGAATTCTGAAAAATGACAAGAATACCCTTTCTTTTATTTTTATTTTTTTAAATGTCGAGACAGAGAGGAAGGAGAGGAGAGAGAGGAGAGAGAGAGAAAGAGAGGAAAGAGAGAAAGGAGAGAGGAGAGAGGAGAGAGAGAGAGAGAGAGGAGAGATGAGAGGAGAGAGAGGATAGAGATAGAAGAGAGAAGAGAGAGAGAAAGAGAGAGAGAGAAAGAGAGAGGGTTTTTAGAAGCGGCTAGGGTTTTTAGAAAAGGTAAGGAGGGTATTTGTGTCATTTTGAGAAAATCTGATGGAATGGAATTCAATTCCATCCATTTTAAGAAGGAATGACCAAATCCATGATTAAAGGAATTCATGGAATTCAATTCCATTCCATTGGTAACCAAACAGCAGGATGGAATTTGGTCAATGGAATTGACCATTCCAATTCCATCAGATTCAGGCGGAATCCAGCGAACCAAACGCCCCCTCAGATTCAGCGAGTGCAAACTTCACTGATTTGGAAGGAATGAGAGTAGCTTGGGTGGCCATTTCTGGATTTAGAGACAAGTGGAGAATAGAATAGAAGTTTTTAGAAGTTAGAAAACAACTAGAGATATTTTACAAGTTTTTGAAGAAAAAAAACTTGAAAACATATATTTGTTGTTGAAACAGTGTTTTATGAAGGAAGAAGAACAGTCTTAAAAATTCAAAGATTTTTGCATAAGATAAAATCATAAAGAAAATGATTTTAATAATGAAAACACTTTAAATCCAAAATGAAAGAAGATTTAGGATTAAGCAAGTGATTTCTAGATGAGTGTTCTGTAGTTCTTTACTTGAATGCCGAGAGAGAGTTTTCTTGCCTTTGAAGTTTTTAGAGAGCGTAAAAGGCAAAAATGTAAATGGCATTATTTTTATATGAGGAGAGAGAATGAATTAAGCGGGAAAAGGTGGTCATCATGATACAGACATATCTCACGAAGTTGATTGGACAAGAAGTGCAACGGACGAACGTATCAGAAAAAGTTGTGCCGTAGATTATCGATTCGATTGACGTCATAGGAGAGAGAAAACGTTTTGTTTTTAGAAAGTATCCCTGATAGAAATTCAGAGATAATTTTACTTTTCAAAGGGTCACTAATGTTAGAGTTAAATTGTATTCAAGATTAAAAGGAGGGTCTGAAATGTAATTGTTGTAAAGTGTGTGGGTGCATATTGTAATTGTTGTAAAGTGTTGACCAAATGCTGAGGTCATGTTGACCATATAAATAGTAGGTCTTAGTGTTGTAAATCATAATTGAACACGTGCATATCAGAGTAAGAACACCATAGAACACACACAGAGCTTACTGTCTACGCACTAAATAGGGATATGACTTGATGTAATTTGTGTGATTGTTCAATAAAAAAAGTGTTTCTTGATAATCTGAGTAGTGTTTAATAGCTAGAAACTGGAACAATATTTGGTATCAGAGCCAACAGAAAACAAGGAAAATCGATTTTCAAGTGAAAAAGTCACTGTTCATAAGTTCACTGTGTTATCGATCAAGATTTTGAATTGGTGATGATTTGATTGTAAATTTCAGTATACTGTGATCATCCATTGGTACTAAGCATCTTTCATTTGGACAGATAACTCAATTGAACAACGATTATGGGTGAATTGCATTGATCTTACTTTTTATGGAAACTTTCTAATTTCGAACTGTTCAAGATTCAATTCCTTTAACCATGGTTGTTCTTGAAGAAATTCATGTTATAGGGCTATTCTCGATGATATAGTGATCCATTCTACCAAGTTTCAGAGTCTAATTTCAAGATTTGGGTGGATTTAAGTTGGATTTTTCGAAAAAGTGCTCAAGATCTAAAGAATTCGCATAATTATGAAGAACTCACACGATGAAGAATTCGTATGATGAAGAATTATGCAAAATCACTATCTGAATAACCATTGAGATCGAACCCTAGGTCTTAAGGATACCAAAGACCTAGGTTAGGAGTCCCTTTAAGATATCTGAAGATTCGCTTTACAGCGATCAGATGAGATTCCTTGGGTTCTGATTGATAGTATGCACAGACATGTAGAGTACATGATGTCAGATCGGCTCGCTGTAAGAGAAAGAAAGTTAACAAAGAGACAAATGTTACCTGAACTTCTTCGTGTTTGAATACATGCATCTGGATCACTAAGAATTTGATCTATGGGGTGATCTCTGGTCCATCGCTGAGCTGGGGCAAGATCGCTTACCTCAGGAGTTGGATCATCAATAAGAATGTTCACTGATGAAGAAACTTGAGGTTCTTCAACTAAGAGATGTCGAGTGTCATATAAACCGTTATTTACTGAGAGGTTTTCAGAAGAGGGAAGTTCTGATGGAGGAAGTGTGTTTAGAGGAACAACTGAAACCCAGGAGGTGGATTCAGCGTCAGGAGGTATGATGTTTGGATCTTCATCAGCATTAGGAGAGTTGGTATACTGATGAGTGTTGAAGAGAGGTTCTGTTTCTCTATAATGAGAGATAATCCAAGCATTCAGTTCATCATTGTCAGCGATAGGTTTAGAGCTCACTGATCTGGATTCGTCGAAGGTGACATGAATAGTTTCTTCTACAGTTTCTCTTCTCTTATTGAAGACTCTGTAGGCTTTTGAAATAGAGGAATAACCAAGAAAGATTCCATCATCAGCTTTTGGGTTGAACTTTCCAAGAGCATCTTTGTTGTTTAAAATAAAACACTGACAACCAAAGATGTGAAGAAAGCTGATAAAAGGTTTTCTTCCATGAAAGAGTTCGTAAGTTGTCTTGCTGAAACATTTTACTATCAGTGACTTGTTTTGAGTAAAACAAGAAATATTAACAGCTTCTGCAAAACTGAGTTGGAAGATGAGAATCGCTGAGCATTGATCTTGCAGCTTCAATGATCGGTCGGTTTCTTCTTTCAGCGACGCCATTTTGCTGAGGAGTTCTTACAGAAGAGAAATTGTGAGAGATTCCCTTACTCTCAAAGAAATTGTTCAGAGAACTGTTTTTGAATTCAATTCCATGGTCACTTCTTATTGAGCGAACAGTTAGATTATTCAGCACTTCCATCTTTCTAACAAAAGATATCAGTTCTTCTGGAGTGTCACTTTTACAGCGAAGAAAATTTACCCAGGTGTACCGAGAATATTCATATACAATGACAAGTGTGTATTTCTTTCCAGCTATGGATTGAATATTGACAAGGCCAAATAAATCCATATGCAAGAGTTGAAGAGGACTTGTCACCAAAGAAACTTGTTTTGATTTGAAACTAGCTTTAGTCTGCTTTCCCTTTTCACATGTTGAACAAAGAGATTCTTTGGCATATGAGTGCTGAGGAAGACCGGAGACTAGTTCATTTGAGGAGAGAGAATTCAATGTCTTGAAGTTAAGATGAGATAGCCTTTTGTGCCATAACCAGTTGACATCTGAGGAGGCCTTAGAGAGAAAACAAACATTTTCAGTGGTAGTAGAGTCCATATCTATTACATAGACATTTTCCATACGATAACCACTAAAATCGAGCTTTCCTTTTTCATTCATCACTAAACATGCTTTCTTACAAGAGCGAACTTTGTAATCTTTGTCATATAGCTGACTGATGCTTAGGAGGTTATGCTTCAGTCCATCTACATAAGCGATTCTTCTGAAGGTAGTTGTCCCATTGCTGAGAACACCAAACCCTTTGGTATAGCCTTTTCCATTTCCACCAAAGGTCACTGAGGGACCTTTCTCTTCCTTGTAATCAGTGAGCAGGTCTTTTTGTCCAGTCATGTGTCGAGAGCATCAACTATCTAAATACCTGATACCCTTCGATCCCTGCAAACATAAGGAAGATTAATTTTTGATTGGTACCCACTTTTCAATGGGGGTCCAGCAGTGTTAGTGGAGATGGAAGGTTCAACAATCTTCACGGTATTTGAAGATTCAACTTCAGTGGTAATCTTCACTTTGGTTGTTTGTTTAACCTTTGTGGCATTTTTCACCTTAGCAGATTTCTCAGCTTTGGTGACCTTCTTAGCCTTGGAGGCAATCATCTTCACTTTAGCTGTTTTTTCAGCTTTTGTGGCAGTAGGACATTTACTAGCAATATGGTCAATAAGTCCACAGTGATAGCTTTTTCTATAGACGATTTTTTCTTTGTGACTATGAGCAGTAGAGTTAGAAAACATGAGATGAGCAGGGCCAACTCCAAGAATGCCCTTAGCATAAGATCTTGGAGGAACTTTCAGTTCTTCAGATTTCTTAGGCTTAATATCAATTTTCAACTTTAGAGTTGATCTTTGAGAAATATCAGTGATTTTAGTTCCAGAGCTGGAAGATTGACTTACTGAAGGTTTGGAAAGGACTTTCAATTTTGCTTTCTTGGTAGCCTTCTGAGGATGAGAAATGGATTTTCCTTTATCAACGAGCTTAGAGCTTTTTGATAAGTCCTTAGGAATAGGATTGGAAGATGAAGAACAATGAGTAGAAGAAGTGTCAGGGATAGAAGAGACAAACATTCCAAACTTGAGCATGAAACAATCTCTGTTGGATTCATCCTTTTCAGGATGATAACCAAGACCAATTTTGTCATTAGCAAGGATTTGAGCCCTGATGATTTCAATGATCTTGGTTGAAGATTTACAACATCCCTCAACGGTTGCCTTTTCTGCTTTTAAAGCAACGATGGCTTGTTCGCGTTCAATGCTGATAATTTCATTGACAATGACTTGATCTTTTAAACTTTCCTCTATAAGAGTTAGTTATTTGATCCTTTTGTGACATTTCTCTAGTTGTTCAGTTAAGTCAATGTTTTTGTTTTCATCTAGAGTTTTGCCATTGAGTGCATTGTATAAGTCTATTGTCAGCACATCTACAACGCAACTTCTCTCAGCTTCAGAAAGAGAGGGATTAGTAGAGATTGATACATGAGAGGAGATATAGATCATGGAAGTTCCTGTTGGTTCTTCCACTTCTTCTTTAATCTCATCCATAAGACAAAGATTAACAACTTCTTCTTCATCAGAACTAGATTCTCCTGATTCAACCCAGTCATGCTCTTCAGCGATAAGACCATTACCTTTTCGCTTAAAGTTTTTCAAGTTTTGATATTTCTCTTCCAGCTTAAGGTATTTGCTATCGCTGGTTTTCCTGGAGGTAGAAGGCTTTAAAACTTTCTTTGACCTGCATTCACTTGCAAAATGTCCAACTTTTTCACAGTTAAAGCAAGTAGCAGTAGCTTTATCAACAGGGGTTGATTTTGGCTTGTCAGTTATAGAGAGAGGCTTGTTTCTTCTGAAATTGCTCTTTCTTGCAAATATTTTGAAAGAGTTTGTCAAGAGTGCTAAGGATTCATCAAACTCTGAAAGATCAGTGTCTGATAATTCCTTAGAATCAGAATCTAACTCAGTGATAGTGAGAGTAGATCGCTGAGATGGAATGATCTCTGAAGAGATTAAAGCGACATGAGTGCTTTTGGAGTCTTTAGAATCTTTTAGAAGATTCTTCTTTAGAAGATTTGATTGCTCATAGTTGAGCAATATTCCATACAAGGTGCTAAGAGAGAGAGAATTTAAGTCTTTTGTCAGCTTAAGACACATTGAGTAACTATCCTATCTTTCAGGAAGACATTCCAAGAATTTAGTTAAGACCTCAGAGTTAGAGTAGGTCCTACCAACAACCCTTAGATCAATGATTAGACAGTTAAATCTTTGGTGAACATCATATAGGGATTCATTCTTACCACAGATAAAACTTTCATATATATTGTCTTACCAAGTTAATCTTTCTGGTTTCTTGGATTTCAGTGGTACCTTCATATTGAACACATATAGTGTCCCACATCTCTTTAGCATTTTTTAGATGCATGATGGAATGAAAGGCTTCATCAGGCAGAGCCATAGAGATAATGGTTTTTGCTTTAACATCTAAACCAACTTTCTTTTTATCTTAATCACTCCATTGTCTTATTTCCTTAATAGCATATCTTTCAGGGACAACATGAGTGGTGGCAGTAGCTGGAACTGCAACTATGATGGTGAAGGGTTCATAAGGACCATTTGCTACATATTCAGGTATAGTGGGATCTACACCTTCTAGAAATAGCATCATTCGATTTTTCCAGAGAGCAAAGTTATCTCTGCTGAATCGAGGAGGTTTTGGAAGAGAACCATTATCATAGTAGTTAATGTTTGTGTTTAGTGCCATATTGAGAATAACAATGAAGAGAATAAAGCAAGATCTTGTTTATGAGATTAAACAGTCTGCTCTGATACCACTTGTTGGTCCTGAAGGTGCTTAACAAGTTTGTAGAAAGGGGGGGTGAATACAAACACAAAATTTTAAAGTTTAATAAATTGTTTATTGATAAATCAAAATACAATTTACAAGTTTGTTGTGGAATAAGATTAAATAAGAACCTAATCTAAACAAACTTAAGAAACACTAAGATGGTTGCACAAGAATTAGAGAATGGAGATTAAGAGAATATAGAAAACAAGGGTTTCTATATTTTATAGAAAGATTGAAGGCTGAAGGCTTTTGGCAACTCTCAGATAGAGTTGTGATCTTTCTATTTATACCCTATGCATTAAATGCATGGCATGGTACTTTACACGTGTCCTTCTCTGGTTGGTAGCATGAGTCTGACTTTTGGAGACATGCTTTTGCCTGTATGATGAACAATGTAGATATCAGAGTTGTTGTACGAATTGTTGCAGAGGTATGTATTTTCTGACATTCGTACTATGTGTGCGTACATAAGACAAAGAAGACTTGAGGTATAAGCTAAGTGATCATTGATCATTGGATATCTCTTCCTTCTCAGAGATAGAAGGAAGTTCAGCTATCGCTGAAGCTTTTCCTCAGGTTTCTTCGGGTGTGAGTAGACTTGTCTTGTTTTCGCTGATATCCACATCAGGTCATGAGTAGATTTGTCCTTTGTTCAACAGCTTAGTCTTCAATTCAGCAGTGAACATCTTTTGTCGCCAAACTTGTCTTCAGGGATTACATCTAACTGTTTACATGAGAAATCATCAGCGATACTGAACATACTTAGTATTTAATCGCTGATGGTGAAACACTTATACATACATAATTTAAATGTAATTTTCACTAAGTATTATAAAGGATCATTATCAAATCACTGAGAGAGTTGGATCAACAACTATAGTATGCATCTCAGGGTCATGTAGTTCAAGTTTGGATAAAGGCAAGGGACACACTTAGAGCCTTATCTATTTATCATTTTAAATTCAGTCTTTTGTTTAGACTTTTATGTATGGAATAGTTATAACTTAACCTGGTATGGGACGGGTTAGATCTTAAGTTACATGTTTATGTATTTTGAAGACTTCCGCTACGAACGATTTTAAAGTTTTAAATTAGCCGTTATTTTGGAGTATTTTTAGAGAATTTATTTTAGATTACGTAACATTTCTCATGGTAAAAAAAATGAGGGTGTTACATCGTTTTTTCTCCTTTTATTTATGCAATTGTATACGTATGTATGTTGGGTTTTTACCGATTGTTGGATTATTTGTTTGTCGAAGTTTTCGGTAAAGTAATTCCGATTTTCCATTTGAATCAATACGGTTATAACTTGGAGCATCGATTTTAGGTTGTTTTTGGAACGTTTACGGTTTAATTTTTACAACAATCGGTTTGTTTCTCTCTAGAAAAACAAATAATACCTCTCGATCTCTCTCTATTAATCGATCTGTTGCTCGGTGGTTGGATGCTATTTTTGTTTTTCGATGGGAACAATCCCACTACTGGTCACTGCTGATGAAGATGAAGCCTCACAGTGGTGGCCACTGCCTTCGATGGAGTCTCACAATGGTTGTGAGTTCTTGGTGATCGATAGAGTAGGGACGGATGACGAAGGATGAACGGCGACAAGATGTTGTGGTGGCCGAAGTTGGAGGAGGAAGGAGAGCGCCGGAGAAAGGGACGTTGCCGGGAAAAAAAGGAGGGGGCGCCAACGGAGACATTATTAGGGGAGAAGATGTTGTTGTACGCTTTCATACATATATATGCATATATTATTTTTTGTTTTTAAAGGAATATATAGATATCTTGTATATATTTTAAATGAAAATATATGATGACTAATATATCCCTCACTTAATGGGATTTAGGTTAACAGAGTTAAAGTGAGGGATCCAATCCGAAACAAAAATGAAACCACAGTGACCATATATGTAATTATTTCATTTGGGGGATTCAATCCATAATTATCATATAACCACAGGGACAAAATATGTAATTTACTCTTGTTTTTATCTTAACGAAGCTTTGCACCCTTTGCTTCTTTTTACGACTGATTTTCCGTAGTTGATAATTAAACACCCAATCAAAAGTTTTTCTTCTATTTCGTCATCTGAAACTAACTTTTACAAATGGGACTTCTTGAAGAACTTTTGCAAGTCTTTTCCTGTTGATCGATATTCGATATTCGGTATTTTGTATCATTATTACTTGTTAAAAGACGACAGTAGATCAAGATGTCTACTTGCATCAAGATATATCTGCACATATTTTGAGGTTGCGTAAAACCGACATCAATATGTTGAAAAGAGTAAGTGTCAGGCCAAAAAATCTATTAAGTTTGAACATATAACATGAAATCACAAGTAGCGGGAAGATATCAATTTAATAACCAAATAGGAGTTATACATGATTATTCATGACTTCATATATACATCCCCTTTGGAACAACGGGTAAGACCTATATCCATTGAGAATGGCGGGAACATAAAAGGGTGCCTCTCATACAATGATGTTCGGTGTAAGATCCCACATTGGTTGAGGATGGGAACTAAATTTTCCTTATAAGGGACTGAATACCTCCTCTAGCAGGCACGTTTTAAAACTATGAGTCCAGGTGTGTGTGTACAAAGATGACAATATCTAATATGGTTGGTCTGGGATGTTACAGATGGTATTAGAGCCGAGAACCAGACTGATGTGCCAACAAGGACAATGGGCTCCCAAGGGGGTGGATTATAAGATCCCACATTGGTTGGAGAGGGGAACGGAATTTGTCTTATGAGGGACTAGATACCTCCTCTATCAAACACGTTTTTAAACCGTGAGTCCAGGTGTGTGCGGACAAAGCATAAAATATATGGTACAGTTGGCCTGGAATGTTAGACTGAGTGACCATATAAAGCATGGAGTCCAAGTGTCCAATAACCCTTAGCAAGTTTTACCTCAAAAATAGGTTGACCTTGGTGTCTATTCCCATGAATAACACCTCAACACCCACACTCACTTAGTGCCTACCTCAAAGGTAGCACCACAAGTTTGGTGGTTTTTAGTGCCTACCCTTTCAAGTAGCACCTCAAGACCCAACCTTCTTAGTGCCAACTTGAAGGTCCATCTAATCATAAATCCGAAGTGGAAATGTCCAACAAGTCTATATTCAGATTACTTCCCATATATCATGTTTAAAAGTTGCTAAATAGGTTTACAAACTTATATATAACCATGAAACTAGCATTTAAAGGCAAATTCCCAATTTAAGTCAATAATTCCGCAAAATATGATATCATAAGAATATCAAGATATTGGACCAAGATCCATGTAATCCATCCCGAATAAACTCTTAGACACAGAAATAATAATTTCCATATCCCCAAACATAATAACTTACCCCAATATGCATAAAACGTTCATCAAGTGTGCGCATATGATCAAATCATCATATACTGAGGTAATATTTGAAATAAAGATTGCAATGAAGTTAAATAAACATATTTAGACAATTATCTAGATTTATAAAACATTTAGAACTCACATGCTAGGTTTTTAGAGAAAACCTAGAAACTTGGTAAAAACCCTAGAAGTAGAGATGAGGCTTTGAAGCTTTGGCCCACAACTTGTTCTCTTTAAATCCAAAATCAATAAATGTCTTGAATGCTCACAAAAGTTACCTTAGAGAGATCCCCAATGAAAAATAAATGAAGAAATAAGATACTTGCGAAGAGAATGAAGAGGAAACGAAGAGCAAAGAAGGTAGGTGAGGAAATGTATGGTCGGATGTTGCATTAAAGGGGCCAGGTGGTCGGTGCGGGTTTGGTGCACCTTAGGCCACTTGCCCAAGTTTCTGACCTAAATCAAGGCACTTACACACTACACGACACATATTGTGCACATGTCTCACCAGACCCTCATACAAGTTTCATGCGACTAAAGTCGCACAGTGAGCCACATTTAGCCATTGTCTCCTCACGCCAGGGATCGGAAAACAGAGGCTAAAGCGCTTTTTGGTACGGGTTTAGTGACCCGTAAAGGCGCCCTGACCACCCAAATGGCCTTTTTCTTGACTGTTACCCCCCCCCGGAACTCTCCCGAACCGAACCGAGGTCAACCCAAACATTATTAGAGCTCTAAATACTCAGTTTAAAGGTAAATTTTAGAAGAATTTTGAGTTTCTAGAATAAAAGACTTATGACATTTCACGGGTGTTACATATAATTTTCACAAAACAACTTAAAACTCACTTTGTCGGGTTAAGTTAAACCTAGTATTCAAACCCAAGTTCTTGCTTCCCAAAGGTTAATATTTAAGATCCACAAGCATCTCTCCAATAATACTCCCAAGACCATAATTCCAAGTCTAGAAATGAACCAAAATAAACATAAGCTCTAGATCCACAAAGACCCCCAAACATAGAGTTCAAAATACTTAAAGAACTTACCTCTTAAGTAAATGAAACCTCCCAAGTGAAGTTATAAAATGGAGAGTCCAATCCTTTAACTACAAGGTTCCTCTTGCTCCCAAAGACCTCCTCGAAAGCTCCAAGGTGCAACCCAAAATGGGACCCAACATAAGGAGATGAAAGGATGAGAGGTGAAAGTGAGATCCAACCCTCTAATCTCCCAAAAAGCTTACCAAAAACCAATTGAGCCTTTTGAAGGGCTCCCCAAATAGATATTGGCTTCAAAAATCACCCGAAGGTGAGAGGAAATGAGGAGGGTGGAAGAAATGAGCTAAAACTCCTAAAAATTGGGTTTTAAGTCGCACTAGACATGCCACACGACCTAAGTCGCATGACTAACACGCTCACGCCTCATAGGGGTCTACGTGACTTATCTTGCGACCCCAAGTCGCGTGACATACAAGGCGTGTCTTCTCCTGTAGCCTACATGGCCTAGTTCTGACGAAGGTTGCATGAAACCTTAATTCGCCCGGAAAAACTTCAGTTTACCTACTTTTTTCCCTAAAGAAAATCCAAGATAATTAGGTGCAACTAAACTCCAAAATTGCACAAATGGCTTGAATAGCCCCGTAATTATATTATTTAAAGTTATTAGTGTTACAAATATCAAGGTATTATATGTTCTTTTACTAATATATGTAATGTTAACTCCTCCCATTAAGTCGTCACTTTGAATCTTGTCAGAGAGATTAGTTGAGATACACACAAGCTAAACCAAACACAAACAATTATCAAAATAGATAAATTATTTGTCAATATGATTTTAACACGTAAGAGTTATATACAAATTAAATAGTATTTTAAATAAGGAGAAATTGTATTAAAATGAAATGTTCAGATTAAAACCTTTGCTTTGAAAAATCAACCTTCAAAGTTTCATATTTTAAAAAATAAAATGGAACCTTTGTTTATATTTTGAGAAAAAAAAAACAAATTTCTTAAAATGAGAGTTTTGAATATTTTATTTTCTGAAAATAGAAACAAGCTCAAAATTGGTATTTTTTTTTTGAAATAATTCATATTAAATGTTGATAAATTTAATTACTAAAAAAACAATATATTGCTTTCAAGATGATAATAAACATTTATAATTTGGTTTTTCGGATCTGGGAGAACTACTACTACTTTGTTCATTTTATACGCAAATCGCAAGAGAAAAGCTTTTACCTCCTTTTAGGGATCCAGTTTTTTCATTACAACAAACACTACAGAGAGAGAGAGAGAGAGAGAGAGAGAGAGAGAGAGAGAGTGTATGTGTGTGTGAGATCTAGATCTATACTTGGATCTCTCTCTCTATCTTTATACCATATACTAATCAGTTAGTTTTCATATATGTGAAGATGATGGAGATTCACATATGCCTCGTTCTAGCATTGTTTCTGATTTTCAGTGTAATTGGATCAGTCATATCGGATGCTTCAAATCACAAATACAAAAATGGAGATGTTGTTCCTCTCTACGCCAACAAGGTTGGCCCTTTCCAAAATCCAAGGTATTATCAGATCTCTTTTACCATCAACTTAATTCAAGATTGCTTTCTGATCCATTTATATAAATGGTTTTATATAAACTTGACAACTCTGCATTCTTGATTATCGTTCAATTTTTTGTGTTTTCGTTGATCCAAATGCCGTAATTGAATTAGGTTTTTTGTTTTTGTTTCTTCGTCTTGAAATTTTTAAATTTTCTTTTAATGCTTCTTTAGCTAAGTGTAGAGATAACAGGCGCAACTTTGCTTGTCAAGGCGATTGGCCGTTGATTACCTAGAGTTACTGACTTTGAGTCTCAAAAATCAAAATTGGATATTGCCATGGGGACTCTCAAAAATCAAAATGTAGCCATGATATAGCTATGTCTTTTTGTTAGGAAATCAGATCCAGCGGTTTGTTTGAATACTAAGGGTGGATGTTAGTTGCAAACAATTGTCTGTGCTAGCAAAAGGACAAGATGTGATGGTCACATGAGGAAGTTTTTTTTTTTTTATAATACTGATGTGGGGAGAGATCTTATGAACCTTTCTTGGTTCATAATTTCTTTCTGTAGCTTTTGAAGTATTGCACGATACATTCAAAGTATATTTTGAAGTTTGAATCTATGTTAGAAGGACTTGGGAGATAAATAGCATCCTACATGCTCTCCTGTAAAGAGCTAACATTCTTGTCAATCTTCCTTTTTCCCTTAACATCGAAGCTAAAGGATGAAAGGTATATTTCTTAGGCCTTGTGTTGAGACATACCACATTTTGAACCTGTGTGACAATATCACTAGTGTTGAAAATAGAAGATACAGATGAGTAATGTTGAATATATGAAAATTCTATTATATTCAGTGGAATCCCTTTCTCAAAATTTTTAACTTCATATCTATTGATATTTGAAACTCATCATTCAACTGTTATACCAATCTGGCAATATCTCTTTCTCCCATTGAACTTTAATATGCAACGCAAAGGATGGTGAAATACCGATTTCATGCATTTTGCTTCTTTAGACAATGGAACCTTTATCTCTTTGCTTGAGTTGAAATTACTTGTGGCACTGCTTTAGACAACATAACCTTTTGTATATATTTCAAATTCATAATTTAAAAGTTGTTGTCATAAACAATACCTTCTTTTCATGAATGTTTAAGGTATTATGTACAGTCAGGTTTTTGTGGGAAGAAATAAATTAAATGTCAATTATTTATTTATTAACATATTAGGGTGAGTTGTAAGTTGTGCAACCATACCTGTACTACTTCAGCTAAAATAAAAATAAATTTTCTTATTAAGTAGAAAATTGAAAGGGAGATATGTACATTTGGCGCTTTGCTTATGTTTAACCCATTTTAGTTTGCAATCTTTCTTTTTTTGACATATGTAGGACCACAAAAACAATTTTGAAGGAGAAATCTGAGCTTTCATTATCTTTAGGGGAAAAAGCATAACATTGGTAGTGGTAGCTCACTGTGTTGTTGGTTGCATTTTGAACTCGAGGGGAAATCAGGTTGCAACATGAAAGTTTGTGGTTTTTTATGTGATTTTTACTTGTATAAATTCTGATAATTCTCGCATGTACAATTGACTCGAGTAATTTGCTTGGGGGTTGGAGATAAATGTTCATCCTGATGCATGCCTTATGTATGTATGCTTAACTCTGTAAAAATAATATCTACACTAGTGATGATGGACTAACGCACATTCATATACTTTCAATTTCAGTGAAACGTACCGCTATTTTGATCTACCATTCTGTTTGCCAGGTTTGATTTTTTATGTTTCCTTATACTCCCTCAATCCCCACCGGCCCACCCCCTTAAATGCACAATATTAACCACCATGGCGTATATGTCAACAGGTGATTTGAAAGAGAAAAAAGAAGCGCTTGGAGAAGTATTAAATGGAGACCGTTTAGTTAGTGCTCCATACAAACTTGATTTCTTGGTTGACAAAGATTCCGAGTTTATTTGCACGAAGAAACTGACAAAGCAAGAAGTGGCTAAGTTCCGGAAAGCCATTACTAAGGATTACTACTTTCAAATGTACTTCGATGACTTGCCACTGTGGGGTTTCATAGGGAAATATGAGAAAACCGAGTCCAATGAGCAAAAATACTACCTCTTTAAGCATCTGCAATTTGAGGTACTCTACAACAAGAATCGTGTTATTGAGGTGAACGTCCGGACTGATCCAAGTGCTCTTGTGGATGTTACGGAAGACAAGGAAGTCAACGTCGACTTCATGTACACAGTCAGATGGAAGGAGACTAACATTCCGTTTGAAAAGAGGATGGAGAAGTACTCACACAATTCTTCTCTTCCACATCATTTGGAAATACATTGGTTCTCAATTATTAATTCTTGTGTGACGGTGCTCCTTTTAACTGGTTTCCTTGCCACAATTCTCATGCGGGTTCTCAAGAATGATTTTGTCAAGTAAGGGGTGTTTTCTTAATAATTATGATATGTTTTCCCCTCTTTATTTGCATGAAATTTTATTTATTTTTATGCATTAAAGGTATGCTCATGATGAGGAAACGACCGAGGATCAAGAAGAAACTGGATGGAAATACATACATGGTGATGTCTTCAGATACCCAAAGTTCAAATCTTTATTTGCTGCTGCCCTTGGTTCTGGTTCCCAACTATTTGCTCTGTAAGCCCATCTATGGTGTTCTTTTAATTATTTTAGGTCTCAATGTCTCATTCAAGTCATGATGCTGCTCATTAATAATTTCAATTCTACAAATCCCCTTCACCCTCCCTGACACCATTTTGTGAACCTGCGTCTGTGATTTTTGCAGTACAATCTTTATCTTCATACTTGCACTGGTTGGTGTCTTTTATCCATATAATCGAGGAGCTCTTTTCACTGCATTGGTTGTCATATATGCTCTCACATCTGGAATTGCTGGCTATACTGCATCTTCTTTCTATTGCCAGCTTGATGGAACAAATTGGGTATGCCCTTTGGAATTGAATTTTCAAATTTTAGTAAAGAGGTTATTTTTCTTTTGTCTGCACATTGTAGAGGTATGGCAAGTGAGATCAGAGACATATTCCAGCTACTCATTGTGGTTGCATTTCATGGATGCAATTATAGCTGTAGTTTTGTGAAGCCGAACAATTTTGAATCATGATGCCTTTTTTCTCTTTAAGTATCTGAAAGTTGATAATTGATTTTGTTGGTCATTTTGTTAATAAGTCGACCATCCATATAGTTCCTGTTCTTAAAATTGGGAATTGGTTTTATGTCATTTTGAGTAGAGAGAGATGTTTGGTAAAATATAGAAGAAGAAAATATGTGTGTTTTCTTTGCGAAATTGATCTCATTAATCAAGTAGAATTTCTGGCATTTTCTGTTAGGTAAGGAATTTGCTGTTGACTGGAAGCCTCTTCTGTGGACCCCTTTTCCTTACGTTCTGCTTCCTGAATACGGTTGCAATTGCTTACAGTGCGACAGCAGCATTGCCGTTTGGAACGATTGTGGTAATAGCTCTTATATGGGCGTTGGTGACATCACCATTGCTAGTTTTAGGTGGGATTGCAGGCAAGAATAGCAAGGCGGAGTTCCAAGCTCCCTGTCGCACGACCAAGTATCCAAGAGAGATTCCACCATTGCCATGGTATCGTGGAACTCTTGCTCAGATGGGAATGGCTGGGTTCCTTCCATTCAGTGCTATCTACATTGAACTGTACTATATATTTGCGAGTGTATGGGGTCACAGAATTTATACCATCTACAGCATCTTGTTTATCGTCTTCATCATTCTTGTGATTGTGACTGCCTTTATTACCATCGCATTGACATACTTCCAACTGGCTGCTGAAGATCATGAATGGTGGTGGAGGTAATTATTAATCAACACAATTAGTGTCTCTAGTTAATTAAGATATATATATATATATATAGGTAGATGATTAACATATATATTTGGTGGGTGGATGCATGCAGGTCTTTCCTTTGTGGTGGATCAACGGGGTTGTTCATCTATGGGTATTGCTTGTATTACTACTATGGGCGTTCGGATATGACAGGATTCATGCAGACCTCATTCTTCTTTGGGTACATGGCATGCATCTGCTACGGTTTCTTTCTGATGCTTGGCACCATCGGCTTCCGTGCTGCACTCTTCTTTGTTCGACATATATACCGTTCAATCAAGTGCGAGTGAGTAACAAACAAATTATATATCTACTGTAGAATTTGTAAGACAGACTACATGCAGTTATATGTTAACTTTAGGAGACCATTTTCATTTTCATTATCACTATATATATATATATGGAGTCCAATTTTTCTTGTTTAATTAATTCTAGCTCAATAATCTTAGTGGGCAACAACTAGCTTGTTTGATTGAGCCATGAGCCATCCCTTGTAGTTTACATACGTCCTCATTAATTACCGAATGAATCATATATGGCTAATATTGCTTCTATCATATACTATCTACTGATCGATGTTTCAGACATGCATTGCATCAAATTTATATGGTTCCTAATTAATTTAAATGAAAACTTGATTTGAACCAAACAACCAAACTGGAGTTGGGTGTTGAACCATGCATCTCCTTTTCATATATGACGATAAACTCTAATTGTATATAAAGAATGGCTTTAATGATGATTGAAAACCCTTAACTAGTTTTCAGAAAGCAATAGGAGGAAAGACCTCCATTTTCGTGTAATGAAGAATGAGATTTGGCTCATTTGAGGCGACATTTTAAAGATCTGTTAATATATATATATATATATATATATATATATATATATATATATATATATAAAGAGAGAGAGAGAGAGAGAGAGATCCTAATACAAATAAAACAATGTGAAATAGAAATTCAAAAAGAAAGTGGTAATACAAAAATTAAGAGGTACGTAGCTAGTGATGAGGAAGAAATGAAAGCATGAATTATTATAAGAAAGAATGAATTAAGATCCACCACCGGTGACACAACCATTGAAGATCTCAATGGTATCACCTTGTGCGACTCGATGCCATCTGAAAGACTGATCTTCTTCCATGACGTTTTGTTTGTAAATGAAGAAATAACCATCCTCTGGTAAACGAAATGACGATGATCCAGCTTGATTATTATTATTTCTTATAACCTTATGCAACTCCTTTCTTAGTTCTCCCACGTTATTCAATGGATTCATCTCCAGCGTTATCTTTTTCCCACATTTGGACATTACGTTTACCTTCAATTTCTTATTATTGTTATTGTTGGTATTTCCCATGCCCATCATCATCATCATGCTGCTGCTGCTGCTGCTGCTGCTTATACTAGTACTACTAGAATTAATAAGACTATTAGTAGTAGTAGTAGTATTTCCAATGGAGGTAGAGGTAGAGGGAGAGGTAGTAGTACTAGTACTAGTAGTAGGCTGCTGCTGCTGCTTATTTATTATTAGTGGTGTTGATGTTGTTATAATCTCAATTTCTGATCCATCCACCAGTTGACACTCATGCAATGTCTTATGATCATCATGTAATTCAATCCCATTTGCATGGATCCTACAGATGCTCCCCCCTAATTCCATTAATTCATTCATCTTCTCTTTCAGTTTCAAAACTGAATCATTCATGTCCATCTCTATTGTCGACGTTACTCCTCCTCCTCCCCCTCCCAAACTAGTACTACTTTTCAACATCAGTTTGATCATCATCATCGACTTCTTGTTCTTCTGCTGGGAATTATTATTCGAACAACAAGGCGTAATTTCTTCTTCTTTTTTGACTATAACTTTCTCGGTGGTGTTGTTATTGATGTGCAGCTGAATACGTGAACGATCAAAGATGTCGGAGTTGTGAATGTTGAGATCGTCGGGTAGGGTTTTATCTTTGAAGATGAGGGTTTGTTCATAAACAGGAATACCATGGTACTTGGCCACCTTTTCTTTGATTTCTTTCATGGTATCAAAATACCCAACTTCAATGCAGAATGGCATGCCTTTGCTGGGTTCAAAAAACAAATCCATCAGATCCTAGCTAAAACCATTATTTGGATCAATTATATTAATTACAATATATATATATATATATATAACCATTAATTAGCAGTTGCAACAGTCAAATGAGATCTAGGTTTTACCTATTCAAATGGTTGATGATGGGATAATAATTATAATATATTTAGGAGATGAATACGGATCGAGAAATTGCAGGGATTAAGTTTTACTCTTTCAATTCTTTCCGTGAATTAGGGATTAAGAGTAAACTCTAATTTTGGTCCTTGAGGTTTAGTGAAAAGTTTGAAAATGGGACCTAAACTTGGATAAGTCTGTAAATCATCCTTATGGTTCTCATCTTACTCTGAAAGTGGTCCTTGATCACTGACTTCGTTTATTTTATCCGTTAAAGTAAGGGGTACTACTGTCTTTTCATTAATCTTTCATTTTCTATTAAAAAAACAATATTATTTTATTTTATTCTGTATTTCTTTTAAGGAATTAATATATATATATATATATATATATAGAGAGAGAGAGAGAGAGAGAGAGAGAGAGAGACCCACTTCTTTCTTATCTTCTTCGACCCAAAACACTCACCATCTCGGGCCAAAAACCAGTCACCATTATGAAAGGTCACCATTTTCGGCCACCACTTTCTCCCCTCCTCACCCTTCTGCTGTTAGCAACATACGTACCCCCGATCTACCACACCTTCAATAAACCAGGCTCAAACGTCTTCTTCCCCGTAACTCCGACGAGGACTAATGAGATTGGAGGTGGTCGGGGACCGGTAGATTTGGCCGAGCTCAAACCCAGATAAAAGCTCAAACTGAACCACGAGATCCATCTGTATCTTCTATTGGCCAACAGGGACGAAAACCATAGATGGACGAAAGTGAAAGGATTAACATCACCAGATCCACGGTGAGTTTGTGAAATTCCGTCTCGGTGGTGGAGATCATCCCTACTTTATATTGTTAAGACACATACACTGTGCAAAAAAAACCCATACACAGACTATGTATGCCTTCATTGAAACAAAAACACACACACTCGATTGGTTGCAGTTCAGTTCTGGGTGGAAGATAAGCGGAGAGGATGGAGGTCAATGACGAATATGAAAGGAGGGTATGTGTATGTTTTAAAGGAAGATCACCGGAGGGAGTTTGGTTGACGGTAGGTAGCTTGGCCGACGATGGTGATTTCGTCCTGAGAATCTGAGAGTTGGTCCTATAGTTTGGTCGACGGTAGAGAGTTGGTCCTATAGTTTAATAGTTGTTACCAAAAAAAAAGATTGAAAAAAAACAAAAATAGAAAAAAGACATAAATGCCCTTGTCTCTAACGGACTTTTTTAACAGAGTTAGTTACCAGGGATCACTTTCAAAGCAAAATGCAAACGATAAGGCCGATTTTTAGACTTATTAAAGTTCAGGTCTCACTTTCAAACTTTTCACTAAACCTCAGGGACCAAAATTAGAGTTTACTCATTAATTAATTTCCGAATGATTGAATTACCCATGTGGTTTGTTCAAATTTTGGATTTAGTTTCTGAACCAAATTATCCACACTGATGGTCCCTAATTTTTTTAAGAGTGAATTACACTGTTGGTCCCTGTGGTTTGTTCAAATTTTGGATTTGGTCCCTAAAATAAACCATCTACACTGGAGGTCCCTAACTTTTTATTTCCATAACACCCATGGTCCCTCCACTTAACAACGTTAGTTAGTAACCGTTAGGAGGGACTAATCAGTCTTTAAACAAACTATAGTGGCCAAAATTGTTTTACTCTAAAATTTAATGTCATTCTCATTCATGCTTTATTTTATTTTCTATTAAAAGATATTTTATATATTCAATCATAAATTAAATTTCTTAAAATAAATTACATAATAAATAATAATCTTTATATTTATTTAAAAACTATTAAATTCACAAAACAAAAAATTAGCGTTAAAAAATCTCTAAGTTTAAAAAAATAAAAACCAAGATAAATTCATATATTTTTTGAATTGAGAATTGAAATATGCGAGCAAAATACTGAAAATTAAGTTCAGTTAACGTGGGATTATTATTATATGGTCAAACAACAGATAACTAAAATAACAACAAAATAGAAATTATAAATTAATATTAAAAAAATAGATATCTAAATAATTAAAAAAACTATCACTACAACAAAATTAGGTTTATATGACGCCAGAAAAAAGTTAAGCATCCTAAAAACCAATCTTTTTATAAGATGCTTGTTTTTATAAAAAGAAAAAACTTTTTTAAATAGTGTCATATATATAAAATTGCTAATGCAACGCTTTATATTTTAATTGTTCTAAAACTTGCTAAAACGTCCAAAAAGTCTTATAAACTTATTGCAACAATTTTTAGATCGAATGCTTTATTTTTTGATCATATAAATTAAATCTTATAAAGTGGTTTATTATAAGACTTAATTTTTTTTTGCGTCATATAAACCTAATTTAGTCGTATTAATAACTTTTCTTAATTGTTTGAATAATCAGTGTTTTTTTTATCTTAATTTATAATTTTTATTTTATTGTTATTTTAATTATTTGTAGTTTGACCATATATTAATAATCTTTCGAACTTAATTTTCAATATTTTTCTCGTATATTTCAATTTATTAACTCAAAAAGTATGTGAATTTATCTTGGTTTCTTTGTTTTTTTAAAACTTGAGATTTTTTATCGCTAACTTTTTTTTGTAAATTTAATAGTTTTTAAATAAATATAAATATTTTTATTTAATATTTAATTTATTTTAAGAATTTTAATTTGTGATTGAATATATAAAATATTTTTTTAATAATAAAATAGAATAAAGCATTAATGACATTAAATTTTAGAGTAGAATAGTTTTTGTCCCTATAGTTTGTTCAAAGACTGCTTAGTCCCTCCTAACGGTTGCTAATTAATGTTGTTAAGTGGAGGGACCAAGGGTGTTATGAAAATGAAAAATTAGGGACCATCAGTGTAGATAGTTTGTTTGAGGGACCAAATCCAAAATGTGAACATACCATAGGGACCATGAGCGTAATTCACTCTTTTTTTAATTTCATAACATTCAAGGTTTCTAAAGTTAACACCGTTGGTTAGCAATCGTTATGAAGGACTAATCTTTCTGAAATCTAGAACTCGAACCCTCGATCATTATTCATACTTTTTGTTAGTCTTTTTTGATTTTATTTTACGATTTTGAGAAACCTAGATTTAAAACAAAAATATATTTTATTTTAGTTTAATTATGTTTTTTTATAAAAAATAATAATAAAATATTTTTTTTTGAAAGGGTATCCTGGGCCTATGGCCCAGACTAATCCCTGGTAATTAGGGCCTTTGGCCCAGCTGCTAAAACGTGCAACCCTGACTTTATCCTCAGTAGCCACAAGTGCTGCTAGTAGGGCTCGAACCCGAGTTGAGCGCTATGAACTCCCCAAGCCTTTACCACTACACCACAATCCTTGTGGTTAATAAAGTATTTTGTTATGGGTCAAAAAATGTTTAATTTAAATGATAACTATATTTAAGATATTTTATACTTAAAACTAAAAAGATACTACCTGTTTTATTTTTTATTAAAATATATTTATTAGATCAAAGAAACAAAAATATAGTAGGAATACATTTTGTTCAGTTGCAGGTTCCGCCATTGACACCCGACCGTTCGTCTTCTTCTTGTACTCGGATGATACATAGAGAAGCTATATATATTTATAGTGAATGTAAAGAATATTTTAAAATCTTTTATTTTCATTTTCGATTTTACATTTAAATGTAAATATATTAAAAATATGGAAGAATATTTTTATACCTACATCGTTTCTATTTTATTTTCTTTACACTTGGTTAATTTGGAAAGTATTGCAGAATATTTTTATTTTAAAAAATACGATAATTTATTAGTGTATCTCGTTATTTTTTATTTTTAATTCATATCAACCTTCTTTTTTTTCTTCTTTTAATGCTCGTGAAAAAAAAATACGTGTAGATTTTATATTATAAAAAAATATGCGTAGATTTTATATTATGCTAATATAAAATACGTGTAGATTTTATAAAATAAAATAGATTTTATATTAGCAAAAAAATACGGAAGAAAAAAGAGTTTATATTACATCTCATTATGTAAAAAGATTTTATAAAATAAAATATGGAAAAATCATTATGAGATATAATATAAAAAAATACGGAAGAAAAAAGATTTTATATTACATCTCATTAATATAGATTTAAATGTAAAATCTACATTTAAAATAGATTATGCTAATATAAAATCTATTTTATAAAATCCTCCACCAAAAAATCAAATAGTTATATTAATAAATGAATATCCATTCCACAAATAGATGATTATGTGGGATACTGTGCTTGGAAAGGTTGTACCAAAGCATTAAGACATTGTAAATTAAGTAATTGGCTTTAATTAGTTGTAACTTGTGCTTAAAATGTTGTAATTAAGAGTTTTTATACCGTTTTTATAATATAGTATAAATATTAAATAAAGAAAAATTATTTAGGTAAAAACTATTAAATTCACAAAATGACTTTTACGTTATAAAATCTCAAGTACAGAAAAAACAAAAAAATAAAGATAAATTCACATAACTTTTGGGTTGGGCATTGAAATATGCAAGAAAAGTTGTTGGAAATTGAGTACGGTTAGTCAAACTACAAATAATTAAAATAATAAGAGCATATCCAATAGCTATGCTAAAATAGAAAAAAGTGAAATTTTAGCAATTTTTTGCTCCAACAACTATGCTATATCATATGTTAAAATAGAGAAAAGAAAAGAGAGAAGGTAAAAATCTCCAAATTTGGAGAAATCTGAAATCTCTAAAAACATCTCCAACAACTATGCTAAAATAGAAAAAAGTGAGATTTTAGCAATTTTTTGCTCCAACAATTATGTTATATCATATGCTAAAATAGAGGAAAGAAGAGAGAGAAGGTAAAAATCTTCAAATTTGGAGAAGTCTCTAAGGGGGCGTTTGGTTCGCTAGATTCCGCCGGAATCTGATGGAATTGGAATGGTCAATTCCATTGACCAAATTCAATCCTGCTGTTTGGTTACCAATGGAATGAAATTGAATTCTTTGAATTTCTTTAATCATGGATTTGGTCATTCCTTCTTAAAATGGATGGAATTGAATTCCATTCTATCAGATTTTCTCAAAATGACACAAATACCCTCCTTACCTTTTCTAAAAACCCTGGCCGCTTCTAAAAACCATCTCTCTCTCTCTCTCCCCTCTCTCTTCTCTCTCTCTCCTCCCTCTCTCCCCTCTCTCCTCTCTCTCTCTCTCTCTCCTCTCTCTCCTTTCTCTCTCTCTCTCCTCTCTCTCTCTCTCTCCCCTCTCTCTACCCGCTCCCTCTCTCATAATCTCTCTCTCCTCTCTCTCTCAGCATTTAAAAAAATAAAAATAAAAGAAAGGGTATTTTTGTCATTTTTCAGAATTTCATTCCAATTCTTTTGCAAACTAAACAGACAGATTCCAATTCATTTGACTGATTACATTTCATTCTTGCCAACCAAACACTTGGTCAAACCTGATAACATACCATTCCAATTCCTTCCAGATTTCAATTCCTTAGACATATTCCATTCCTTCAGAAATCATTCTGCGAACCAAACGCCCCCTAAAACTCCATATTGAAGAAAGACAAACAATATTTAATTGTTTTCCACCAATAGGAAGCTTTGAAGTTGTGTGTTTAGGAGAGATAAATAATATTTTATTAATATAATTGATGATAGAATTGCTAAAATAGAGTAACTGTTGGAGTTGGATGTAATTTTTTTAGAGATTTTAACTTTTTATACTCTATTTTACAAAAATTATATCATATCTGTTAGAGATGCTCTAAAACTCCATATTGAAGATAGAGAAATAATATTTAATTCTTTTCAAACAATAGGAAACATTGAAGTTGTGTGCTTAGGAAAGAGAAATAATATTTTATTAATATAATTGATGATATAATTGCTAAAATAGAGTAACTGTTGGAGTTGGATATAATTTTTTTTAGAGATTTTAACTTTTATACTTTATTTTAGAAAAATTATAGCATATCTGTTGGAGATGCTCTAACAAAATAAACATACAAATAATAGATTAAAATTAAAAAAAACACTGATTATTCAAATAATTAAGAAAACTATTTCCAAATCCTACAAAAATAATGAATAATTATATGAGCATCTATAAAGAAAACTTTTGTTGTCCAAAAATATAGAAAGTTGCTATATATTAACCGTTTCTTTTTTTTATTCCAAGAACCTTATGGAATATTTCAAGTTATTATATCTTTATATTTTTATAGTACTAGAAGCGTACTCGTGCAATGCAGCGAGATACATCACAATTTTAATTTTTCCTTTTCCTTTTATTTTAGTTTTTTGTTGATTTACAATATGATTTTGGATGGTTTTGAGAGAGTGATAATTGTTTTTTTATAAATTTGTTTAATTTAAGCTTAATAATATAATGTTTTTTATATAAAAAAAATAAGTATTTTGTTAGAATTCAATGATTATTTTATATATTTTAAATTCTTTATATTTAAATTGAGATGTTTATCCTGTTTTGATTATGTTTATCAGTTAGTTATTTCAAATATATAGCTTTAGAAATTTGTACTTATGCATCATGACTTGTAATATGAAATTTTAAGTAATGTGTATCAATAAACAACACTCAATGCATAAAAGCTTGTTTTTAAGAGTTTCTTCGATAGTTTAATAATAATGTAATTTATTTTAGGTTTAAAAATATAATATATTTTTTTATAAAATAAACCTTAAATATTCTGTTAGATTTTCTTAATTATATTTTAGATTTTTATATTTAAAATTTGCTATTTATCCTGTATTTAATTATATGAGAGCGATTTTAGGGTGTTAAAGTGGTTAAAAATATGGATTGAAAGTTAATAAATAACATTAAATGTAGTACATAAAACTTTAATGATTGTTTTTAAGAGATTTTAAAAATTAACATTAAATAACGATACATTAAGCTTTAGCAATTGTTTTTAAGAGTTTTTTTTATAAATGTTTTATAATACTAGAAGCGGACTCGTGCAATGCAGCGATGTAACACCCTTAAATCTAAAGATAGCAACTTATTAAATTTTTTCTAAATACATCAATATTAGAGTTGTTCATGGGCGGTAAGGCCCGCTAGACCCGACCCGCCCAACCCGTTAGAAAAGTGGGTTTGGACAACCATTTTAGAAAATATGGGCGGGCTTGGGCGGGACCATTCAAGTTAACGGGCGGTCTCGGGCTATGAAGAAGGATTTTGGACAGGCCCGCCCGGCCCGTTATACAATTATAATCAATTATTATTTTTATATAATTAATATTGTATTAAAAAAAGTTCAGAAGTGGTTTTTGGTTGGAATCCCTCTACTATGAACCAACCACCGTCTAAATATATATATGATATGTCATATAATACGTTTATGATCTTGATCTTGAAATATTAGGTGGTTAATATTTTGTTGTTAAGGAATCCGAACTTCGGAGGGTGATAATCTTTGGAGAGGAAAAGTCCATACTCCATATTTTGTGAAAAAATCTTTTTCTTACGTTGTGTACATTAGTATATTTACGCTTTTTTAGTTGGAAAAAGTTATGTATTTTGGATAATTTTACACAACTTACCATTTTATATAAGTTTTTTTAAATGTAAATTTTCAGGCCCATTAGCCCGTTGGCAAGCCCGACCCGTTAATAGGACGGGTACGGGCAAGTTCTCAAGCCCGTAAAAACGGGCTTGGGTTTACTGTATTAGGCCCGTTGGACAGGAAATATATGTTAGGCCCGACCCGTGACCCGCCCAAGCCCGCAAATGATCACCTCTAATCAATATTTACTTCGACTACAAACATAATTTAAGAGTTAACCTCAATACACACATTCATCCGATGCATACAATATATGACAAGGACGGTGCTACTAAAACCCAATACAATTACTATCTCCAACCCGCGGAAGACTTCACCAACAACTTACTCTTGCATAAAGCTAAGGCTTAACTCTTCATGAGGCTACTAGAGTCCGAACCCCCAACTGAACCTGATGCACATGCCGACAAATAAAAGGTTAGCTTAACGCCTAGTGAGCTCAAGAGTTTTAGCATGAATGAATATATCTTTAAAAGAAAGGAATTCAGTTTTAAAGTAAGAACCTTCGAAATATTATACTTCAAAATGGAACGACACATTTTCCCATAATATGCACTTTTAAAGACAATGCTCCTAAACACACATTTCTTATAAAACGATGCAACCCATAACTCGTCCAAACGGGGTCATAGTTCAATACTCACATTTATGAAAATGTAAATAATACTTCATAATCCAAAACACCCTAAAACACGGGTGGGACATAATACGCGACCCTTAAATAACGGAAAACAATCCATGTAACTATGATACGCCATTAAAACACGGAATTGTGACGTAATACTCACGCGATCATGAAATGGAATGAAATCCAAGTATTAAAGCATGGACAATTAAATATCCAAAATACCGTGGGCCGACAATGGGGTATACCTGTATCCGTTGAGAGCGGAGGAACACAAAAGTATGCCACTCAAACAACGTTGTCGCATGACACTTCACGACACGAATGCCCAAGTGTCCCTACGACTCCTTGACAAGTATCACCCAAGAGACAACTGACCTTAGCGAATACCACCAGAAATTATCGCTCAAAGGCTCGGCACACGGGGGATACCCCGAAGGCATTTCCCCACACGACGAAGGCCCCAAACGCCCACCAGAGGACCCCCCCCCTTAGTCATGATAGCTCACCCGGGTTCAACCCTCCTAGTGCCTACTTGCAAAGACAAGGTCATAACCCAAGAGTCCCGGAGTCCAACCCCGTACCACTCAAATGACCATCAAATAAGACTGACTCATGTGCCTATGGATCTAATGCAACACAGTCTAAGATTACATGACTATACCTGAATGACTAAAGCACTCGAGTCTGTAATTGTCAAGAATATGCAATAAAATGCATTAAGATGTAAACCATGAAATGGGACTCTACATCGAACCATTAAACCCGGACAAATGTCCACAAGACTCTTTTAAGCCAACACCGAGCTAAAATGCTCAAAATCCATTTGACCAATAATCAATGGTCCTCCAAGTAATGAAATGTCTTTAAACAACGTTTATGAAGACACATATATCAATGACGAGATTAACCCAAAACTCCACACGAGATGGGACTAAAGATTTTCCAAAGGGTTTATGAATGCAAATACACCAAAATGCATATAACATTAAATATACTCCATTTATACAAAATCATCAAAGATGCATAAATCATGAAATGGATCTTACTTGTACAAAGTTACCAAGAATACGTAAATCATGCTATTTAGTTGCTAAAATGTTCAAACCCAATATAAGCATTTTAAGAAGTTAACACAACCCAAGTTTACCAAATATGAAAACTTATCAAAATACTCACACTTTGACGAATAACCAAGTAAAACATATTTTACTTCGAAATACCCAAAACTTATCAGCAGTTAACCATTTCATGTAAAACACTTTAAAATGAACATTTTGGCATGTACACCGTTTTCACAAATCAGTTTGAACTCACCTTGCTAGATTTAGGCTAAATCTAGGTTTCACCCAACACGCACTTTTGAAAGCCGCTTGAATCCTCAAGCCGAGAACTTCCAAAACCTAGATCCATACATACCAAACCACTTAGAAACATTTCCCAAACATTAAAAATACCAAGATCCCAAACAAGATCAAAACCATAATTTCTCCAAAACCATCAAATCCGAGATTTGAGATATCGAACCTTAAGAAACCACCGATGGAGCATTTATAACCTTATTACAAGAAAACTTACCCTTGAAGACAAAGAGACTTTCGAGAACACCCAATCCAACACTTCAACCCGAGCTCCCAACCGTTGAACTTGATGAGGAAGATGAAGATGAAGGTTTTGTGGGTTATCATCCCAACTAGCTAGATGATTAAGAATCATGTGGTATGAAGAAAAAAAAGCATCCAAAATGGGTTAGGGTTCGGTTTTAGGGTTTGGGAGAGAAAAGGGAAGAAGTTAGAAGTGAGAAATGAGAAAATAGGCTGAAATCTCGCACTTAACAGCACCTCTGTGCCCTGGTGCGACATTGCCCATGCGACATTGCTCAGGGCAATGTCGTAGGTCATAGTCGCTGGTATGTACCAGCTCGCGGTACACCCCCTGCGACTGTGACAGTGCGACTATGACTCGTCATAGTCGTCGAGCATTGTCGCGGGACCTTTCCGGAGCCCCGAAACTCGACCTTTTCGCTGCCAATACTCCCGATACCCCAAGTGACTTTAAACAATACATTTTCCAACAAAACTCCACTGTTTACAAGTCACAGAAATGCCCGGGTGACATTTACTTACCGAAAACTACGGGTGTTACAAGCGAGATACATCACTATTTTAATATTTCATTTTATTTTTTGTTTTTTTATCGATTTACATTACCATTTTGGATGGTTTTGAGTGAATGTTAATGGTTTCTTCTTATAAATTTGTTTAATTTAGTCTTAATAATATAATGTTTTTTATATAAAAAATATCAAGTATTTTGTTAGAATTCAATGATTATTTTTATATACATTTTAAAATATTTATATTTAAATTGAGATGTTTATCCTATTTTGATTATATTTATCAGTTAGTTATGAATTCAAACATATAGCTTTAGAAATTTGTACTCATGAATCATGACTTGTAATCTTGAATTGTAAGTAATGTGTGTCAATAAACAATACTTAATGCATAAAAGCTTGTTTTTAGGAGTTTCTTCGTTAGTTTAATAATAATGTAATTTATTTTAGGTTTAATAATATATATATTTTTTAATAAAATAAACATTAAGTATTATGTTAGATTTTTTTAATTATATTTTATATTTTTATATTTAAAATTTGAGTTTTATCCTGTATTTAGTTATGCGGGAATTGATTTTAGAGAGTTGAAGTGGGGGAGTGATTTTAGGGGAGTTAAAACGGTTAAGAGATGAGGATTGAAAGTTAAAAAATAATATAGTAAACTATGATTTTCGTCCCTGTGGTTTGATGTTTTTAACGACTTTCGTCCCTGGTCTTTAAAAACTACTTTTTTCGTCCCTGTGGTTTCCATTTTCGTCCCTCCAGCCAATTCCTTTAAATATAAACATTAACTCATCAAAAAAAATTACATATTTGGTCCTTGTAGTATTCCAACTTTTACATTTTTATCCTTAAATTACATACTTTACATTTTTTACTTTTTACTTTTTCTTTCTTTATTATATTTCATGAAGACATTTATTTTTCTATTAACTATATTATATATTTTCAAAATTATTATAACTTTAATTATTAAAATAATCAAATAATTTCATTAAAATTATAGACAAGTACATGACATTTTTTTCCAAAGGTTTAGGTTGAAATCTCGTAAAATTAATATTTTTTATCTATTGGTTTATTAAAACTTTTTATTCCTTTTAAGTTACCACTATTGGAAGAAGTTTAATAAAATTCGAAAAAAAATTAGTTTTATTTTATAACAACCAGCTGCTGATTTTATTAATTGCACTTTACTCCCATTATTTTATATTTTCATTTAAACTTTATTTTTTATTAATAAAGCAAAATGTTTAGCTTCTCGTATGAACATGCCCCTATATATATACACATACATATATATAGGGGAGATGGAACAGGCGTTCAAAGGCTTAGACGACCCGGTGGCTTGCGTAAACTAGATCAAGGAGATGGAACAGGCGTTTCGGTCAAGCGAGTGTGGGGAGAACCAGAAAGTTGTGTTCGGGTCTCAAATTCTTAGAGGGGCGACCCTCACATGGTGGAATGTATATTCCACTTCTATTGAGGCCACCGTGTTGGCCAAACTAAGCTGGGAAACTTTCAAGAAGAAGGTTATGGAGGAATTCTGTAACGAACGAGCTATGGATCGGATCATCGACGAATTTCGTGGGTTGAAGAAGGGAAATTTGTCGGTAAAGGAATACAACAAGCAATTCATGGATAAACTGGGCTTAGTGGGACACCTGGTCCCAACCGAAAAGGAGAAAATCAAGGCATACATCAAGGGTTTGTTGGTTCTATATGCTCAAGAATGATTATAAAATAATATTGCCAGTAATTTATGATCCTATAGGGTCACACCAAAAACAAGTAGACACCAAATTAATATTTATAAGAATTTTGATTCTTGATAAATATTAATAATTCTTGAAAATTATTATTGAATGTGATTCATAATAATTGATGCAAATAAAAGATTCTAGTTTATTTATAATATGATGGGCTCATATGTAACTAGAATTACAAGAGAGACTTATAGTAATAAAGTTTATATTGTTAAAATTATGATTTTAACTAATTTAAACTAGGAGGGCTAAAGGGAAAATATGCATGGCTATATTTTAAAAATGGAAGGGAACATGCTCATTGATTCTTTTGTGTGGTGGTTGGTTGCTTTTATTCAAACCTTTCACCTTGCTTTTGGAGAGGGGTAGAACAAGTTTTCAAAAAAAGAGAAAAAGGATAGCCAACAAAAAAAAACTCTCTTCTCTCCTCCCTCTCTCTAGACTTCGACCAAAACCACCATAGTGGTGGTTTTGGTGTTTCTTGCTTAATCAAACCCCTTGTAGATTTGACTCAAGAAAGCATACTTGCATCATCAAAAGAATGGAACTAGCATTCGAGGTGTTGGAGCTTGTTGGTGGATACCGATAGAGGAACTCTACCTTGGGTTCTACCATCATCATCAACGATTAACCTCCCGTGAGGATCCAAAGTCTTCAAATGTTGTAAATCTAAACTTCCTTTTATGTTTTATCTTTTCATTGCATGTAACAAGATCCTTTGTGGAAATAAAATGGTTTTATGTTTATGTTCA
Organism: Arctium lappa; assembly: GCA_023525745.1. Taxonomy (NCBI): domain Eukaryota; kingdom Viridiplantae; phylum Streptophyta; class Magnoliopsida; order Asterales; family Asteraceae; genus Arctium; species Arctium lappa. Next base: position 171,983 of record CM042062.1, on the reverse strand, counting down.
AAATTTTTGTTTTTGCTTCCGTTGCCTAAAATCGTTTTATGGTTTTTTGAAACCCTGTTCTTGAACATAAAATCCCTACAAGTGGTATCAGAGCCGATGTTATATGCATGATTAGATAATAAGTTTTATTTGGTTGAAACTTGTTTTTTTTTTTGGAAGCCATGGATAAAAATTTCATCTTGTATGAAAAAGGTTCATGCATGGCTTCTTTGGCAACCTTTTATGCTAGTCTTTATATTTTATGTAACAAAATTTTGACATGCATTTTTGTTACATAAAAGTTGCCTTAGAAAAACAAGTGTTGTTTTATTTTATGAAATATGTGCATAAACAAGCCATGAACCTTTCGTGTTTTTACGTGAGTTAAAAATTCGATATGGTTGTAATATTTTTATTCAGGTTGGTTTGTAATAGTAAATATGATTTATTATCTTCTATTATGTTCATTTTATAAATATTAGATTAGTTGTTAGAACTAGTTTCTTTATTTATAAATTGTAAATAAATGGAGACCAACATGGAATTTGAAGATGGAGCTTGGTAACTTGTTTACATGGAGATGTCAAAGCAAGTGGGAGCATGAAGATCTTCTTTTAAATGTTTTTATTTTTTGTCCTAAGGAATGGACTTGACATTTCTTGTTTTGGCTCACAAGAAATGTCATTAGAAATGACTTTGTTTTATGCACATTCTTTTGCATGTTGTGATTGTTTATGTTCCTTTTTATTTGCTTTAAAATATAAGATATTTTATATGCTAGTAGAGAACATAAATTTGGTCCAAACAAAATTTAAAATTGTTTGAATTTTGGAGCGACAATTTTAAGATAAGTTTTATAATGAGATAAACCAAACCTTAAAATGGAGATTTTAAGTAAAACAAAATTTAAAATAGAGATTTTAAATCCATAACATGCAAATTGATTCATATGTGTTTTGAATAAAATAGTTTATTAAAAACACTCTAAAAATTGGATTTTATATGAACCAAACAATTTTTTTTTAATTAGTGAAAGTAGTTAAAATGGAGATTTTAAGACTCATCCAAACTCATAGTCTAAATAATAAAATGTTTATTATAGGACTATATATATATTTTTTTGTGAGCAAACATAAATCTTAATATATGATATTAATATTTTGACCACAAATTTTAGATGATAAAATGGTGTCAGGATCTTAATTCTAAACAAGAATAAACACTCAGAAACAATATCAAAGGAGTTTGCGGAATAACACTTTGATATTCAATAAGTAATGGAAAATAGTAAATCAGAATAAGAACTTGCAAACTTTATTGAATGATTATAAAGTTACAAGATTCAACACACAACCTCAATATTGATGAACATGCTCACCAATATGAATTCTACTTCTCTAGAATTAGGATTACAAACCTTGAGGTTGATTCTATCTATAAAAACAAAAATTTAGAATTCTAAAACTTCTATCAATTCTAAACTATTCTATATATACCGAAGATAAAAGATAATTACAAATAATAAAAGATCTTCAAAATAATCTTCCATCTTTATCTCCAAGCTTTCCATAATCTTCAAACTTGATCTTCACGAATCTTGATTATCTCATAAGCAGCACTAAGTCTTCAGCAGTATTAATACTTTGAGCAGTATCAACATTCAACAGTACTAACTACTAGCAGTACTAAAATTGCTTAGTAGTAGTAATCTCCTCTAGCAGTATTAACCTTGACTTATCAGCATTAATCTTGTTCAACAACAATAACTTCAGAAGTAGTAATCAAGTTCTTCTAGCAGTATTAACAGTACTTGTGAAATTCTGAATTTCCCAACAATATCCCCCTAACTTGACTTTTAGGAAGATGCTCCCAAAACTTCATCATGGCTTATATTTCTGTATTTGCATCCAACCCCAAACTCTAATTGATTGTTCTTTGGATCAGATACTTAGCCATCTCTAAATCTGGAACACATCCTAGCTTCTTTTTCAACATTGCATGAAGCTTTAGTCTGTTGTGATTGTATACTCTATCCACTAGGAAGTATTCTATGTGATTTAAGTCCATAGTTATTGCATATACTCCACTAGCTTCATATAGAGTCCAATTGTTGACTGTTTTGAACACATTCCTGATCACATGCTCTACTTCATCAGGCTTGAACATCATACACAGATACTCCATCACCAGTTTTGTAACTGAAGTCTCTGGAGCTTTCAGTTGATCTGCATACAACTTCATACCTATGTCAAACATTTCTTCAAGATCTGACCTGGAGCATGTTCTGACAATCTTTGCCCAAGTATTGAACACCTCATACTTCTCATCTTTCCTCTTGAGCCTTATGTATTCCTTGCCATCAACCTTCATTGTATCCCATAGAGTAACCTCTGGAGGCTTAACTCGAACAGGTTTTGCTGAAATTGGTTCAGGCACTTTGTCCATCACTACCATATATAGATTTACATCATCAGTTCTTGAAGGCTCTTTCTGTTCAGATGACTTAGGTGCCCCTTCTTCTTCAGCAACCTTCTCAACTTCTTCTGCAGCTCTAGGCTTCTTGGTTGACTTTCTCCTTGCCATCATCTTGGTTCTTTTTAAAGTCCTTAGAATTTCACCAAGAGTTGCTTCTTTCTTTGGTGGTGTTTCTTGCTCATCTGGAAAAAGGTTTTCTATCATGAAATCATTGCTTTCTTTCATTCTCTTCTCCATCTCCACCCTGGCAGTTTCATTCCCTTGAAGCTTTGTCATTTCTGAATTGTACAGCTCTTTAATCTGCTCAAATGTCATCTTTGAGAACATCTCCTTTCTGACTCCTACAGCACCCTTGAGAAATGTAATCATCTTGTTTCTCTCTTGGGTACCTAGGAAGGTCTTTGAGGGTTGTCTCTTCTTTGCAGCTGTTTTGACCACAGATTTCTTCAGAGATGCTGCTTTCTTCTGTGCAAGTTCAGTTGCCAGGCTTTGTTGATAGGCTTCATTCAGTTCAGCAGCTAGAGCCTTTGCCATCTCTCTGTCCTTTTCAACCTGAACCCTTTCTTCTTTTTCAATATCAGCCTGCATCTTCCTGGCCAAAGCTTCATCTGATTCAACCAACCTTTGCTTTTTGACTGGTTGATCAGATTCCACCATTTTAGCTTTGCCTTTGCTCACCTTCTTCTCTACATTTGCTTTCTTGATCACTTCACCTTGTTCTTTGATGACAACTCCTTTGGCCTTTGAGATGACCTTGGGAGTATCATATTTGGCTTTGATTAAGGTCTCAGCAATTTCAAGATCTGTTAGTACTTCTTGCACTGTTTCTGCTGCTTCTTTCAGGTCAGCAGTAGTAACAGTTTCTGCTGCTTGGCTTGACTTAGCAGTATTAACTGTTACTGCTTCTTTCTCTTTATCTGCTTCTTGTACTAACTCAGTTTCCCCTGCTTGTTGCTCCCCCTCAAACTCAACTTTCTCTTGCTCCCCCTTTTCTTTAACATCTTCCATGTTGACATCAACTTCTGACTCCCCCTTTTTGGGAGCATCAGTCACTGGTGTCCTCCTTCTTAGCACAAACTGTTTCTTCTTCTTTTGCAGAATCAATTTCTTCACCATTTGCTTCAAGTTGACAATCTGTTCTTTTTGAGACAGAACTATCAGTTTCAGCTCTTCGATATCTTTGCCCTGTTTGATCACATCCATGTTTATGTTTCCCATTGCTTCCATCAATTCATAGTAGTTATATCTGTCCTCACCTTCTCCAGAAGTATTACCCTCTTTTGAAGGATCATGGGATCTTTTTGTAGTAGAGGTCTTCTGCCTAGCAGAAGCACCTTCTACCCCCGTGGTTTCTTGGAACCTGGGACCTTTGGATGATTGCTCACCCAAAGTTGCCATGGGGAAGGTCTTATTTATGTTACCACTGACCTCCTCTGTGCTAGCAGGAGTAGTGGCAGCCTTAGCACCCATATGCTCAAACATCTCCTTGTTGAGCACCTCCTTGGGGTTGGGAGACACCCCTGTGGTTTCCCTGTAGATATTCTCTAATGGAGAATTCTCCATTAGAGGGCTTATAGGCTCTGTGGGTGAAGGTACAGGAAGGGAAGGAGCCTTCTTTACCTTTTTCCTTATGTAGGTTTAGGTTATGGGAGAATTTGGCTTTTGAACATGATACTGAGGGATTGATATGGTGATGGAAGGTTGGGATTGGCTAGAAGTGGGATGGTCTAATGAGGGCCTTGATCCTGCTGCCATACCTTCTTCATTGTGGGACACCACCATCATTGTAGAGAACAATGGGGTGTCAACTCCTTCCGAGTCCAATGGAGATCTTTTCATGTTTGAAAAGACCTTACCTTTGGGGATTTTTGGTACATATACCTCATCAAAGTGAGGCATATCCGTCAATTCATGGGTTATAACTTCCTGAACAAACCTGGGGTACATATAAAAACTCTTTTTGCTTCCCAAGTTTGATACAAGATCACTGAAAATCATTCTAGAGATATTGTACTTTCTGGCAGTGGCCAAGCAGACCAAAGCATAAACAACGGTACTGCTAAACTCACTCCATCCAGTAGTCTTTTTGGAAATACAGTGCATTAAGGTATGAACAAGAAAACACCATTGGGTATAAAATTTTGCTTTTGAGAATTTGAAACCACCCAATTGGCCTCCATACCCCATTCTTGACAAATTTGAGAACAAGTCCTCATTTGGAATAGAAGTAATACCTGCAGCATCGTCTAGACGTAGACAGATGCGTATCACCTCTTCAAAAACTGACAAGGGTTTGTCACACACCCTTGTCTTCATTATCTGCACACCATTCTTTGTGACTATGGTGGCATTTGCCCAGAATTGTCGTTGATGCTCGATGTAGATAGTTGGCGACACAGTTAGAGCATGGGCAATGTGGATGAACTTGAGAAAATCCACAATCTGGTGGAATCCAGCAGCTTGTTTCGGCTTCTGTAGAATTGAAGCTTGAGTATTCTAGACTGAAACACTTGTTCTTGAGAGAAAAGGGTTAGAGAGCAGATGAATAGAAATCAAAGAGTCGTTATGAACGTTTGGGCGGGCAAACAGGGTATTTATACGGTTCGGGACATAAGCAGTATTAACTCCTAGCAGTATTAACTAAATAGAAGTATTAACTGAGAGCAGTATTAACCACTAGCAGTATTAACTAACTAGCAGTATTAACTGAGAGCAGTATTAACTAAGAGCAGTATTAACCACTAGCAGTATTAACTAACTAGCAGTATTAACTGAGAGCAGTATTAACCACTAGCAGTATTAACTAAGAGCAGTATTAACCACTAGCAGTATTAACTTAACTAGCAATATTAACTGTGCACAGGCAGTATTAACACTGCACTGGCAGCATTAACTGTACTTACACTTTTTGAAGCTTTAAGGTACTCTGAGCAAGGTAATAATTTCCTGAGAAAGATGTTAGTAGCACCAAAGAATAAACCAATAACAAGTATGAAAACACTTTAAGAAAAATGAGCTTATTCAGAGTTGATCATGCCCATACTTGTGACCAAGAAAGTGAATCTACCCACATCAAAAGCTTTAGTGAATAGATCAGCAAACTGGTTGTCAGTATGAACCTTAGCAACTTAAATTAGCTTCTTTTCATTACAATCTCTAATAAAGTGATACCTGATCTCAATGTGCTTTGTTTTGGAGTGCTTGACAGGATTGTTAACAATGCTTATAACACTGCTATTGTCAATGAAGATTGGAGTGTGAATAAAGGTTACCCCATAGTCCAGCTGTAACACCCCGATTTTTGAAAGGTATCATTTGAAGTTTATACAAAAACCGATATATTAAGGAAAAATAAGATATTTGATTTTGGGCTTGAATCCTTGGTTTTATAATCTTGATGGATAAAGGATTCAATTACGAGACCAACGGTTCTTTCCGGAGCGAAAACGGAGCTATAACGAAGAAGTTATGGCCAAAACAGTTTCAGTACGCGCTAGGTTATAGTGCCAGGCGATTGTGACAGTGTCACAATTGCCTGTCAAGGTCGCCGGAGCCCGAGAACTCTCGGTACAATCTCAGAGATTGTGCCCGGCGATTGTGACATGGTCACTATAGCCTGGCACAATCGCCCGGGTGTTTCAGGGTGTTAAAATCGCGATTTTCAGCCCCAAACTTCATTTCTTCATATCTTTCTCACCGTAGCTCCGATTTGGGTGATTCAAGTTGCTACGGTTTCGTTTTTGAGAGCTTTTCAAGGTTATGGCAAGAGATTGGAAGTATATTGAAGTATACTAGAGTATTTGGTGGTGGTAAGCTTCTCATCTCTCCCTATTCATCTTCTTCCCCAAAGTTTTCTAGGGTTTCATCCACCCTTTGTTCTCCCTTTCATAGATTGAAGGTTTGTAACCATTTTGGTGAACTAGAAGTGTTTTGGTTGGTGAATTCAAGCTTGGGTTAAGGTAATCTTCTATCCCCTTCGGTTATGGAAGTTAGGGTTTCGGTATTAGTTGAGGTATCCATGTATTTGGTTTGGGAAATGATTCTTTGTGGTTTATTATGATTATTTATGGTTGGAACCTTGTGAATTTAGGTTTTTGGAAGATTTGGTTGGAAGAACCAAGTTTCTTCAAGGAAAGTTCTAAGTGGGTAAAATCTAGATTTAGTCTAAATCTAGCAAGGTGAGTTTACTAAACCTTTGTTAAAAGTAGATACACATCATAATCTTCTATTTGTTATATTATCTCTATGTGTTCAAGTATTTGGGTTTTCTTGGTGAAAATAGTTGGAAATGTGTATATTGGTGATGTGCCATGATTATTGTTATATGTATCATTATTTGGGATTTGTCTCATAGATACATAATGTGGGTAAATTGATATGTTAAAATGTATGCTTATATGGGCATGGTGATAATTCTAGTTGGAACACTATTTTGGTGATATGTTTATATGCATAATGAGCATGATTTACATTGAGTCTTTTGTTGGACATTATGAGGATAAGGTGGTAATATTATACCCGTAGTTGGTATTGAAATATGCGGATTGAAATATATCTAAAGGACCCCTTATAAAGGTTATGTGGACGAACCAAGTCAGTACACTAGGAGGATATAGTCTTGGGCGCCACTGTGATGGTATGTGCCTAGACCTCCGCCACTCGGGGAATTTTCTGAGCGATAGTCTTCGGGTGGGCCGGGCCTTTGGGGTGTTCCTTGTTAAGGGCATCAAGGTATATCGACTCTTGGGTGGGACTTGATTGGTGCTTTGGGTCTCCCCCAATGACTCCACATATGTTGAACACTGGTTAACTGCTGATAAGAATTGTATCTGTTCATGCATGCTTATTATTGTTCAACTCACTAGGATTTTTGGCCTAACACTTGTTTGGTGTCGATGTGTATCTCAGGTTTTAGCGGCACCGGTTCTAAGCGGGCATTTTGCTTGGGTGAGAGATTTGAGAATATTGCAATTGGACTTACTTTCGGTAGGAGAACCTTTGGGTTATAAATGACACCCTTGATTGTAATCTCTTTTCTGGTTATAGAAATTAGATTAGTTGGTTGTTATTTATTATCCGTTTAATTACGATTGTATTTAAACAGGTTTGTGTATTTCCCCATTTTTGGGAGGCTCTTGCTTTGGCAATTTTAAATACCGCATGTCGGTTTTTCGGATTTTTGTTATCCCTATTTTTAGGGTGTTACAAGTTGGTATCAGAGCTCTAGTTTAAGTGAACTAGGCATGAATGTAAGATGTCTAGACTTAGACTGAGTACGTTAGGAAATGATTTGTGAGATGGATAGAATTTCTAAGATGGGTTAGGCTTAGAGTCGACGGAAACTATGGTTATCAAGCGTTGTGGCGATGGTAACGAGAACCTTTATGTATTATATATTCATAATCTCACCTAGCTAATGTTATTATGAGGATATTTATACGTGATGGTACTTGAAATGCCGTTACTGTGACAATTGGTAAGGTAGTAATACGCTCTCTTATCCTTGGTTTATCTAACGCTATAATATTTGGTAGACGTAGTAGTACGTTTCCTTCGTGTTCAATTCTGTTAATCTCCTTCTTATTCATCATCGTGCTTGTATGAACTGCTTTGGTATGTCGACTGTTGGGGTGGTAAGAAAGTTTCCGAATGGGTAACTATTAGAAAAAGTTAATGTTTTATTATTCGTTACTTGGAGTGACGGTGAGTATGGTGATTGCATTAAGTGGACAGTTTCGAATCGGATTATTTGGTTGGATTAGAACCATAGACTTTTGAATCGATGTATCCAAGGAGAAATGGTAAAGTGAACCTATGAAGTCCGTGGTTTTGCCTTAAGATGTTGAGCATCTGAATGACGATAGTATAACTAGGGAAAATCGAGGAGCGTGAATTCAAGTTGATTTGTGAAAACGGTGTACATGCCAAAATATCCATTTTAAGGTGTTTATGTGTTTTACATGAAATTATCAAATGTTGGGTTAGTTGGTAATCTTTGATCATTTGAAGTATTTACCTTTATAAACTTTGTGTAACACCACATTTGGGATTTTTGGACGTTTTGATAAAGAGTCACAAATCAATGTGTTTTAACGTTTTATTACATAAAACGATCTTTGGTCAAAGAAATATACTTTTGAATGGTTGTCAGTTTTCATGCATCATTCATGAAATGGAATGTTTTATGAAGCATTACATGCATATTTATGTGATGTATTTGAAAGTATGTATATAGTCCCATTTTATGATTTCTATTCTTACCGGCAGTTACACTTGGAAATGCATATTTGAAAATAAATGATTCTTTAGGACTTCGGTCTGGTTTAATAGCTCAATTGTGAAATACCAAGTATGATGGTGGTTAATGCGCATCATTTGAGAAGTACATGTTTTGAGTGTGTTGGTCATTCAATTGGAGCCATGTACTATTTAGACTGTAATGCAGTGGATTCATATATATATATGAGTCGGTCTTTGTTATTTAAAAAGAAAATGGGCTATTATTTATAAGTTACTTATTTTAAAGTGTTTGTGTTTTACATTAAATTATTAACCGCTGATAAGTTTTGGGTTATTTGGATATATTTAACTTTATAAACTTATGTACCACACATCTTCGTGATTCTTGGGCATTTTGATAAATAAATCATTTTGATATATTTCTTTTACGATGTAATATATAAATGGAAGTCATTTTATATAATTGTCCATTTGGTGCATACGATTTTATAAACCGGTGGAAAATGTATATCATTGAACTAGGAGTCGTTTTGGAAACATGAAGAGAAATAGTTCATTTGGAAAACATTTTGTTGCAACCAATGAGAAGTTTTGTTTATTTTGAAATGCTTAGTTTTATGAACATGTCGAGTCATCCATTTTGGAATCTTTGGGTATTTTGGTAAATAAATCATGTGGAGATGTTTCCTCGATGATTTTACATATATAATTGGAGTTCAATTGACGTAAGTGTCATTTCGTGTATAAACCTTTTTCAGAAAATACATATTATTGTGTTATGAGGCATTTTAAAAACATAAGAATATGAGTTCCTTTGAAAAAATGGTTCGTCTCAACTAGCGATGAGATTTTATTTATTTATACTTTTGGGTCGTTGGCTCGGTTTTGACTAAATGGAGTCTTGAGGACATTTGTCCGGTTTAAAAACAGTAGTGGAAATTTTATTGGCGTCCAGTGGTATTGTTTCCCTTTGAGTTTAGTGGGAACAGTTCAGTTGCACATATCATGTATGCATATTTTATTGGAAATTTTCGTCATGGTATTTTAGCCAATGTTTTAGAACGATGAGAACATGTTTATATTTGGCTTTGAACTCGAAAATGACATAATTTATTTCATGTTTTAACCGGGTGCATACGCATATCAATCTTCTAGCTTTGTGAAACAAACGGTCACATGCAAGTTTTGTTGTGAAATCTTATTTCATGTCGCATTGTAACTAAAAGAGAGAAAACTTTAAGAGTTCGATATTATGAGCATGTGGTCTTGGATTTTGCGAACATTTTATTTCTACAGTTTGGAATTAAACTAAATGCTCTTACAATTGCTCAAATCGCATGCATATGTCTTTACTAAATCTTGGAGAATAAACCGATGTATTCGAGTCACTATGAGAAGTTTTATTTCATGGTTAATTGCAGAAATTTTAAGGTTCGATTTTGTGAATTTTCCTTCGGTAGTTTTGTATGAAAAATTTATGGTATTTCGGATAGAACTTTTGCCCAGAACATATTTCAGTTATTGATTTTACTGATAGGAGTTTTTCCGCAATGCATGAAATGAATTTCCGGTTTGCATGTCGTAGTAATTACAATTTTGGGCAAGTACGTTTTATCGGTGCGGCCTAAATTTGAAACGCGAAATATATATATATATATATATATATATACATGTATATTTATTTATTTATTTATTTACGTTCTTATTGTGTTGTTACATTTGGGAAATGATCGGACGTATATAGGTCTTGTTGGAAATTTTATCTTCCGACTTTTTGTGTTAAATTAAAAGATTTTAAAGTTGAAGTTGTGAAATCCTCTTTTGTGAGTTGTACAAACTTTTATTGCTCATGTTATAGGACGGAAAATTATTTTCATATGCATGGCATAAATTGATGCATACTAAGACCCTGGTAGTTCGTTTGAAAATTTTGTTACGCATCTTTCGTTATCGTTGTATTAGTGTAAGTAATGATCAAATGAGTTTTGAAAATGGTTTATATGTGTGGCATTGGTGATCAATTTTGAAACCTATCGAATGCACGATAGTATATTTTCACCGCATGTTTAATTGTTATAAAACTTATGTATTTGAGAGTTTTATAAATTTCAAATTGGCATGGTAGTGTGAGAAACCTTGAATTCATTGGGCTATATGTGTAAGCCTCCTCGTGTTAGAAGTTGATATTAAGGACTAAAAGAGTCTTCGGAGTTTGAGGTGTTAGAAACGTGATTCTCCCAGTTAGTTAAGTAACGACCTTTATGCTTCGTTAAACCTACAGACTAAAATCGTGTTAGGTTGTTTGGGAATGGTTGGTTTTGGAATTGTGGGAACTTGGTACGACGGTGTGCTATGTGTCGATGATGTACTATTTTGTTGATTATTCGTGAATAATGATGGTTATGGTTGACTGGTAAGGATGTTGGATTTGGGTGACTACTTCCAAGAGTAGGTGTCAACTTTGAATTGACATTGCTAATCGGGAATGAAATATTTGGTAGTATACCCACGTTTACGTGATGGTCATTTTGAGGATAGGTGTCGACACTCTATGTTGAGGACAATAACTGTTGGTATGATTCAAAGTATTTCCGTTAGATCTGGTGCGTCTGCAGAACGAGCGGTAAACTTAAGGAAATTAGACATTGATAATTAAGAAATCAATCATTGGTATTTTGATAATTGTCAGGACTTTCGCTGATTTGGAAATCGATGCTTGCGTTCATGGTGGGAGTTTAGTGGTAATGTTTATTGGAGACATTTGGTGAGAATGTTGAGGTAGACTTTAAGTACAAATCTATTATTGAAGAGACCTTGATGCGTCGTATTTAGAGGTACCTAAGGGAAAAGTTTACTTTGGGGTATTCTTGATGGAAATGACTGAATAACGTCGTAAGTTACTCTTAAGGTAATATGAGCAACATAAGGTTGGGAGGCGACCGAGATTTAATGTTAAGAATGTGATTAAGCTAGAACTTAACGTTTATCCTGCTTTGGGTGAGTTATATGGAAAGTTGAGGTTGAGTTGGCAATGGTTCGTTATAAGGAACGTAGCGATAACCTCAACGGGGATGTAATCGAGTTCGTATATGAGGTAAGGTTTAGTGAAGGTATTCCTTTTGGACAGGGAATCATTTGACCTCGACAAGGGAGATATTGGGTGATTGGTTGGTGCTAGATTTCGAGGACGAAATCTCTTTTAAGGTTGGGAGGATTGTAACACCCCGATTTTTGAAAGGTATCATTTGAAGTTTATACAAAAACCGATATATTAAGGAAAAATAAGATATTTGATTTTGGGCTTGAATCCTTGGTTTTATGGTCTTGATGGATAAATGATTCAATTACGAGACCAACGGTTCTTTCCGGAGCGAAAACGGAGCTATAACGAAGAAGTTATGGCCAAAACAGTTTCAGTACGCGCTAGGCTATAGTGCCCGGCGATTGTGACAGTGTCACAATCGACTGTCAAGGTCGCCGGAGCCCGAGAACTCTCGGTACAATCTCAGTGATTGTGCCCGGCGATTGTGACATGGTCACTATAGCCTGGCACAATCGCCCGGGTGTTTCAGGGTATTAAAATCGCGATTTTCAGCCCCAAACTTCATTTCTTCATATCTTTCTCACCGTAGCTCCGATTTGGGTGATTCAAGTTGCTACGGTTTCGTTTTTGAGAGCTTTTCAAGGTTATGGCAAGAGATTGGAAGTATATTGAAGTATACTAGAGTATTTGGTGGTGGTAAGCTTCTCATCTCTCCCTATTCATCTTCTTCCCCAAAGTTTTCTAGGGTTTCATCCACCCTTTGTTCTCCCTTTCATAGATTGAAGGTTTGTAACCATTTTGGTGAACTAGAAGTGTTTTGGTTGGTGAATTCAAGCTTGGGTTAAGGTAATCTTCTATCCCCTTCGGTTATGGAAGTTAGGGTTTCGGTATTAGTTGAGGTATCCATGTATTTGGTTTGGGAAATGATTCTTTGTGGTTTATTATGATTATTTATGGTTGGAACCTTGTGAATTTAGGTTTTTGGAAGATTTGGTTGGAAGAACCAAGTTTCTTCAAGGAAAGTTCTAAGTGGGTAAAATCTAGATTTAGTCTAAATCTAGCAAGGTGAGTTTACTAAACCTTTGTTAAAAGTAGATACACATCATAATCTTCTATTTGTTATATTATCTCTATGTGTTCAAGTATTTGGGTTTTCTTGGTGAAAATAGTTGGAAATGTGTATATTGGTGATGTGCCATGATTATTGTTATATGTATCATTATTTGGGATTTGTCTCATAGATACATAATGTGGGTAAATTGATATGTTAAAATGTATGCTTATATGGGCATGGTGATAATTCTAGTTGGAACACTATTTTGGTGATATGTTTATATGCATAATGAGCATGATTTACATTGAGTCTTTTGTTGGACATTATGAGGATAAGGTGGTAATATTATACCCGTAGTTGGTATTGAAATATGCGGATTGAAATATATCTAAAGGACCCCTTATAAAGGTTATGTGGACGAACCAAGTCAGTACACTAGGAGGATATAGTCTTGGGCGCCACTGTGATGGTATGTGCCTAGACCTCCGCCACTCGGGGAATTTTCTGAGCGATAGTCTTCGGGTGGGCCGGGCCTTTGGGGTGTTCCTTGTTAAGGGCATCAAGGTATATCGACTCTTGGGTGGGACTTGATTGGTGCTTTGGGTCTCCCCCAATGACTCCACATATGTTGAACACTGGTTAACTGCTGATAAGAATTGTATCTGTTCATGCATGCTTATTATTGTTCAACTCACTAGGATTTTTGGCCTAACACTTGTTTGGTGTCGATGTGTATCTCAGGTTTTAGCGGCACCGGTTCTAAGCGGGCATTTTGCTTGGGTGAGAGATTTGAGAATATTGCAATTGGACTTACTTTCGGTAGGAGAACCTTTGGGTTATAAATGACACCCTTGATTGTAATCTCTTTTCTGGTTATAGAAATTAGATTAGTTGGTTGTTATTTATTATCCGTTTAATTACGATTGTATTTAAACAGGTTTGTGTATTTCCCCATTTTTGGGAGGCTCTTGCTTTGGCAATTTTAAATACCGCATGTCGGTTTTTCGGATTTTTGTTATCCCTATTTTTAGGGTGTTACACCAGCATCTGATTCTGAATCCATAGAACCTGAGAGCATCAACTTGCAGCAACAATATACTCAACTTCTGTTGTTGATAAGGACACTGTGGTTTGTTTCTTACACTGCCAAGATACTAGTCTTGCACCCAAAAATTGACATCCACCTGAAGTAGACTTTCTGTCCATGTTAGCACCACCCAAGTCACTATCTGAATAAGCAATCAAGTCAAAGTTGGATTCATAAGGATACCAAAGACCTAATCTAGGTTGCCCTCTTAAGTATCTGAAAATCTTTTTAACAACTTGTAGATGTGATTGCTTTGGCTTGACTTGGAATCTGGCACACAAACACACTGGAAACATGATGTCTGGTCTTGAGGCTGTGAGATACATGAGAGATCCAATCATTGATCTGTATAGATGGACATCAACATCCTCCCCCTCAAGATCAGCAGTGATCTGTTTATGAGTCTCCATAGGTGTGCTTGCTGGCTTTGAGTGAGTTAGACCATACTTATCCAGGATGTCTTTCATATATTTTGATTGGCTTATGAAGATCCCATCTTTCTTTTGTTTCACTTGAAGCCCAAGGAAGAAGGTAAGTTCACCCATTGAACTCATTTTAAAGCTCTTGTGCATCAACTTTTTAAAGTCTCTACACATGTGATCTTTTATGGAGCCAAAGATGATATCATCCACATAAATCTGAACTAATAGGATGTCCATCTTACTTCTTTTAATGAAGAGGGTCTTGTCAATTATTCCTCTTTCAAATCCATTCTCCAAGAGGTACGTAGACAGAGTATCATACCATGCTCTTAGGGCTTGATGAAGACCATACAGTGCTTTCTTCAGTTTGTATACTCTGTCTGGATATGATGGATTTTCAAATCCAGGGGGCTGACAGACATATACTTCTTCATCAATTGTACCATAAAGAAAGGCACTCTTCACATCCATTTGATATACCTTGAACTTCATGTATGATGCATAGGCTAGAAATAGCCTAATTGCTTCTACCCTTGCCACTGGAGCAAACACTTCTTCATAGTCAATGCCTTCTTCTTGAGTGTACCCTTGTGCCACCAGCATTGCTTTGTTTCTTATCACAATGCCTCTTTCATCCTTTTTGTTCCTGAAAATCCACTTGGTGCCTATAGCTCTATGACCTTTTGGAAGGTCGACCAAGTCCCAAACTTCTTGCAACTTGAACTGCAGTAACTCTTCTTGCATAGCTTCTATCCAACTGGAATCTTTCATTGCTTCAAAAACCTTCTTAGGCTCAATCTGAGATAGAAAGCAGGAGAGTACTGTGTGTTGCTGATCCTGCAGCTCTTGAAGTCTGCTTTGATTCCTTGTTATCATAGGAGAAGAGATATCTCCTATGACCAGCTTTGGAGGATGATTCTTTTGAGTTCTATTCTGATGACTAGGTTCTTCATTGATTCCCACATCCAGATTGGAATCATTTAAGTCAGCTGAGGGGATCTCATCAGCTGCTTCTGGCTCATCATGCACATGATTCTCCTCATCTCTTCTTTCTTCTTCACTCTGAATTGGTTCAGCAACAGTCTCTTTTTCATAGAACTCAACAGGATCTATTGTAGGAATGGGAAATATTACAGACTGATGAATAGTATCTTGTACTTGAGTATCCCCTGATCCTCCATTTCCTGAACCTGCATTGTCATCACTACTGAAACCCATGGAGTTAGTTAGTGAATCAATGTCAAACAACCACTGAGGACCAGACCCAATAGGATTTGGTGTGTTCTCATTGCACTTGACATTGTCACTTTCCTCAATTATTCTAGAAGAAGTATTAAAAACTCTGTAAGCCTTACTCTGAGATGAATAACCAACAAGAAAACCATCATCTGCCTTGCTATCAAACTTTCCTAAGTGAGTTTTGGTATTGAGTATGGTACAAGGACACCCAAAAGGTTTGAAAAATCCAATAAATGGTTTTCTGTTATTTAAAAGCTCATAAGGTGTCTTGTTTTTAGGCTTGACTACTAGAACTCCGTTTTGGACATAGCAAGCAGTATTAACTGCTTCAGCCCAGAAAGTAATTAGAAGCTTTGAATCTGCCAACAGAGATCTAGCAGCCTCAATCAGTGTCCTATTCCTTCTCTCAGCAACACCATTTTGTTGTGGAGTCCTAGGAGCACTGTATTGCCTCTCAATTCCTTTTTCCTCACAAAAGTTGTTTAGGTCATGATTTTTAAATTCAGTACCATTGTCTGACCTAATGACTTTTACCTTTTGATTAGTTTGGTTTTCAATTCTTAGAATAAAGGATTTGATCAGTCCATTTGTCTCATCCTTAGTCCTTAGAAAATATACCCAAGTAAATTTAGAGTAATCATCAACAATAACTAGGCAGTATGATTTCTTACCTATACTCATAACATTTGTAGGACCAAACAGATCCATATGCAACAACTGAAGAGAATTAGAGATTGTGTTCAACTCTTTGGTCTTATGAGAAGTTTTGTGTTGTTTGCCTTTGAGACAGGCAACACAATGATCATCACATGAATAGACTTTGGAAGGTAAACCTCTTACAAGGTTGTTTTTAACAAGTTTATTCATTGTTTTAAAATTCATGTGACACATCCTTCTGTGCCAAAGTGATGATTCATCCAAAGAAGCTTTTGAAACTAGACAGTTTAGGGATGAATCAGTTGGAACACTTTCCATATCTAAAAAATATACATTATCCTTTCTGGGAGTTCTTAGTAGTATCATCTTTTCATCAACTACCTTGAATCCAGGAGCAAGGATAATGCATTCAGAATCTGTAAATAATATACTATGTTGTTTGTCACAAACCTGTGATACACTTAACAGGTTGTACCTTAACTGCTCAACATAGAATACATCTTCAAATGTCATTTTACCTTTGGTTACATCCCCCTTACCACTTATCTTACCTCCATCTGGAGTATTACCAAAAGCAACATGTCCACCATCAATTTTCTTGAAATTCTTGAGGCATGACATGTTCCCTGTCATGTGCCTAGAGCAACCACTATCAACATGCCAGATGCTCTTTCCCTTGAGCTTCTGATTGCCCTGCACATAAGATTAAACAATTAGTATTGATTGGGGACCCAAGCCAAAGTGGTCTTGGGTCTCCCTTTCTCATCAAAGTATTTACATTCCTTTTTTATGAGGTTTTTAAACTCAGAGCACTCTTTATTGGAGTATTTTGTCAATATGATTGGCTTAGCAGCACCAACACTAGAAGCAATACTAACTTTGGAAGTACTAACAAGTTTGGCAGTACTAACCTTGTTAGCAGCACTAACAGAGTTAGCCGTATTAACTTTTGAAGAAGTACTAACAATGTCAGCAGCACTAACATTGTTAGCAGTAGTATTACTTCTAGCAGCACTATCATTGTCAGCAACACTATTTGAGGTAGCAGTACTAACAGTTTTAGTGTTCTTAGGAACCCACATATTGACACTTTCTTTAACAGTCTTTTTCTTCATGTGGTTTTTAGATTTAACAGTTTTCTTAGCCACATGGTTCTTTTCAACCTTCCTATAACCCAAGGGTTGTTGCATAGGTCTTTGAAAGTTCATCCTTTGGTTTATAGGATTGAAATAACAGTATTTGGCAAGATGATTCAATTTGCCACAGATAAAACAAGGTTTTGGTCTATTGATTTTACTCAGATCAACCCCTTGTTTTTGTGCCCACTGATTATTCCAGTTTCTTTGATTTCCCCTCTTTTTATCATGTTTTAGGGGCTCATTCTTCTTACATGCACACTGTTTACAAGGACTTGGATTCACAACTGTGGTCTGTTTATAATGGACCTTACAAGGCTTTCCCTCTGTCTTCTCTATGTCCTTAGATTTGATCCAAGTCCTTCCACAGTCCTCATTGGTGATAATGTTATTCTCTACAGGAATCTCACCACTCACCTTGTTCTCCTTACTCTTTCCAACCTCTTTCTCAGTTTTATCCTCAACAACTACCTTATCTAAGGGATCTATCTCAGTGGCTCCCTCAGGCAAGTCCTTCCTATCTTTGGTTTCTAGCAAGTCTGAAGTAGGAGGGATGTAATTGTTGTTATATGGTGGAGGTGTGGCATTGTACCCAATTCCTCTTCTCAGCTTATCATGAATCTGAGTTTGTAGTAAAGAGTCTATTGCTTTAGAAGCATTGGAAAACTTGTCTACATCAAGCTTGACCTTGGTTAGTTCATCTCTCAATTTCTCACTCTCCTCTTTAGATTTGGTCACTTTAAGCTCTAGATCCTTTTTCTCCCACTTCTAGTAATTGGTGTCATATGAGTGTTGGAGTTCATTGGCTTGAAAACCTTTAATCTGTTCCTCAAACCTCTCAACAATTCTCACATAATCTTTGATATCCTTTTCTAATCTCTTAAGGTCATCACTCATCTTCTGATTATGATCCCTGTACCTTTTAACAGTGTCTATGCAAGTTTTAGAATAGAGATTAGAACTTACCTCAGATGGGAGATCAGATACTTCAGCCATAAGAGCTTGATTCTGGATAGCCTCTGTGACTCCGTTTTTGGCCCATGACCAGTCAAAACGGACCTTGGAAGGTACACCACACAATGTGAAGGGAGTTTGGTGCAATACACCATGATTTGAATGTGTTTCCATAAACTGCACGGCGTACGTTCGGTTCGGTTCGGCCAATGCGTGTCTACAGCAATATGCTGCTCTAGATTGGTTTTTTGAAAGTAATATATGCTTAAAACCTTCTAAATATCATTGTAGAAGGACCACGAAAATTTCCATGGAAGTCCGGCAAGGTCGGTCCGGACGATAAACCACCTATACCCCCGCCTTTCGTGTATCGGCAAAAACTGGATTTCGCGCTAAAATGTGCGTAACTTCTGTTACGTAACTCCGTTTTAGGCCCATAACCAGTCAAAACGGACCTTGGAAGGTCCACCACACAATGTGTAGGGCGTTTGGTGGCAATACACCATGATTTGAGTGTGTTTCGATAAACTGCACGACGTACGTTCGGTTCGGTTCGGTTCGGCCAATGCGTGTCTACGGCAATTTGCGACTCTAGATCGGTTTTTGTAAGTAATATATGCTTAAAACATTCTAAATAACAATGTAGAAGACCCACGTAAATTTCCATGGCAATCCGGCACGGTCGGTCCGGACGAGAAACCCCCTATACCCCCGTCTTTCGCGTATAGACAAAAACTGGGTTTCGCGCTAAAATGTGCATAACTTCTGCTACGTGACTCCGTTTTAGGCCCATGACCAGTCAAAACGGACCTTGGAAGGTCCACCACACAATGTGCAAGGCGTTTGGTGGCAATACACCATGATTTGAGTGTGTTTCGATAAACTGTACGACGTACGTTCGGCTCGGTTCGGCCAATGCGTGTCTACGGCAATTTGCGGCTCTAGATAGGTTTTTTGTAAGTAATATATGCTTAAAACATCCTAAATAACATTGTAGAAGGCCCACGTAAATTTCCATGGCAATCCGGCATGGTCGGTCCGGACGAGAAACCCCACATACCCCCGCCTTTCGCGTATCGGCAAAAACTGGGTTTCGCGCTAAAATGTGCGTAACTTCTGCTACGTGACTCCGTTTTAAGCCCATGACCAGTCAAAATGGACCTTGGAAGGTCCACCACATAATGTGCAGGTCGTTTGGTGGCAATACACCATGATTTGAGTGTGTTTTGATAAACTGCACGACGTACGTTCGGTTTGGTTCGGCCAATGCGTGTCTACGGAAATTTGCGGCTCTAGATCGGTTTTTGTAAGTAATATATGCTTAAAACATTCTAAATAACATTGTAGAAGGCCTACGTAAATTTCCATGGCAATCCGGCATGGTCGGTCCGGACGAGAAACCCCCAATACCCCCGCCTTTCGCGTATCGGCAAAAACTGGGTTTCGCGCTAAAATGTGCGTAACTTCTGCTACGTGACTCCATTTTAGGCCCATGACCAGTCAAAACGGACCTTGGAAGGTCCACCACACAATGTGTAGGGCGTTTGGCGGCAATACACCATGATTTGAGTGTGTTTCGATAAACTGCACGACGTACGTTCGGTTCGGTTCGGCCAATGCATGTCTCGGCAATTTGCGTCTCTAGATAGGTTTTTTGTAAGTAATATATGCTTAAAACATCCTAAATAACATTGTAGAAAGCCCACGTAAATTTCCATGGCAATCCGGCATGGTCGGTCCGAACGAGAAACCTCATATACCCCCGCCTTTCGCGTATCGGCAAAAACTGGGTTTCGCGCTAAAATGTACATAACTTCTGCTACGTGACTCCGTTTTAGGCCCATGACCAGTCAAAACGGACCTTGGAAGGTCCACCACATAATGTGCAGGTTGTTTGGTGGCAATACACCATGATTTGAGTGTGTTTTGATAAACTGCACGACGTACGTTCGGTTTGGTTCGACCAATGCGTGTCTACGGCAATTTGCGGCTCTAGATCGGTTTTTTCTAAGTAATATATGCTTAAAACATTCTAAATAACATTGTATAAGGCCCACGTAAATTTCCATGGCAATCCGGCACGGTCGGTCCGGACGAGAAACCCCCTATACCCCCGCCTTTCGCGTATCGGCAAAAACTGGGTTTCGCGCTAAAATGTGCGTAACTTCTGCTACGTGACTCCGTTTTAGGCCCATGACCAGTCAAAACGGACCTTGGAAGGTCCACCACACAATGTGTAGGGCGTTTGGTGGCAATACACCATGATTTGAGTGTGTTTCGATAAACTGCACGACGTACGTTCGGTTCGGTTCGGCCAATGCGTGTCTACGGCAATTTGCGTCTCTAGATAGGTTTTTTGAAAGTAATATATGCTTAAAACATCCTAAATAACATTGTAGAAGGCCCACGTAAATTTCCATGGCAATCTGGCACGGTCGGTCCGGACGAGAAACCCCCAATACCCCCGCCTTTCGCGTATCGGCAAAAACTGGGTTTCGCGCTAAAATGTGCGTAACTTCTGCTACGTGACTCCGTTTTAGGCCCATGACCAGTCAAAACGGACCTTGGAAGGTCCACCACACAATGTGTAGGGCGTTTGGCGGCAATACACAATGATTTGAGTGTGTTTCGATAAACTGCACGACGTACGTTCGGTTCGGTTCGGCCAATGCATGTCTACGGCAATTTGCGTCTCTAGATAGGTTTTTTGTAAGTAATATATGCTTAAAACATCCTAAATAACATTGTAGAAGGCCCACGTAAATTTCCATGGCACTCCGGCATGGTCGGTCCGAACGAGAAACCCCATATACCCCCGCCTTTCGCGTATCGGCAAAAACTGGGTTTCGCGCTAAAATGTACATAACTTCTGCTACGTGACTCCGTTTTAGGCCCATGACCAGTCAAAACGGACCTTGGAAAGTCCACCACATAATGTGCAGGTTGTTTGGTGGCAATACACCGTGATTTGAGTGTGTTTTGATAAACTGCATGACGTACGTTCGGTTTGGTTCGGCCAATGCGTTTCTACGGCAATTTGCGGCTCTAGATCGGTTTTTTCTAAGTAATATATGCTTAAAACATTCTAAATAACATTGTAGAAGGCCCACGTAAATTTCCATGGCAATCCGGCACGGTCGGTCCAGACGAGAAACCCCCTATACCCCCGCCTTTCGCGTATCGGCAAAAACTGGGTTTCGCGCTAAAATGTGCGTAACTTCTGCTACGTGACTCCGTTTGTGGCCCATGACCAGTCAAAACGGACCTTGGAAGGTCCACCACACAATGTGCTAGGCGTTTGGTGGATATACACCACTATTTGAGTGTGTTTCGATAAACTGCACGACGTACGTTCGGTTCGGTTCGGCCAATGCGTGTCTATGGCAATTTGCGGCTCTAGATCGTCTTTTTGTAAGTAATATATTCTTAAAATATTCTAAATAACATTGTATAAGGCCCACGTAAATTTCCATGGCAATCCGACACGGTCGGTCCGGACGAGAAAACTGGGTTTCGCGCTAAAATGTGCGTAACTTCTGCTACTTGACTCCGTTTTAAGCCCTTGACCAGTCAAAACGAACCTTGGAAGGTCCCCCACACAATGTGCAGGGCATTTGGTAGCAATACACCATGATTTGAGTGTGTTTCGATAAACTGCACGACGTACGTTCGGTTCGGTTCGGCCAATGCGTGTCTACGGCAATTTGCAGCTATAGATCGGTTTTTTGTAAGTAATATACATGCTTAAAACATTCTAAATAACATTGTATAAGGTCCACATAAATTTCCTTGGCAATCCGGCACAGTCGGTCCGGACGAGAAACCCCCTATACCCCCGCCTTTCGCGTATCGGCAAAAACTGGGTTTCGCGCTAAAATGTGCGTAACTTCTGCTACGTGACTCCGTTTTAGGCCAATGACCAGTCAAAACGGACCTTGGAAGGTCCACCACACAATGTGCAGGGCGTTTGGTGGCAATACACCATGATTTGAGTGTGTTTCGATAAACTACACGACGTACGTTCGGTTCGGTTCGGCCAATGAGTGTCTACGGCAATTTGCGGCTCTAGATCGGTTTTTTGTAAGTAATATATGCTTAAAGCATTCTAAATAACATTGTAGAAGGCCCACGTAAATTTCCATTGCAATCCGGCACGGTCGGTCCGGACGAGAAACCCCTATACCCCCGCCTTTCGCGTATCGGCAAAAACTGGGTTTCGCGCTAAAATATGCGTAACTTCTGCTACGTGACTCCGTTTTAGGCCCATAACCAGTAAAAACGGACCTTGGAAGGTCCCCCACACAATGTGCAGGGCGTTTTGTGGCAATACACCATGATTTGAATGTGTTTCGATAAACTGCCCGACGTACGTTCGGTTCGGTTCGGCCAATGCATGTCTACGGCAATTTGCGGCTCTAGATCGGTTTTTTGTAAGTAATATATGCTTAAAACATTCTAAATAATATTGCAGAAGGCCCATGTAAATTTCCATGGTAATCCGGCACGGTCGGTCCGGATGAGAAACCCCCTATACCCCCGTCTTTCGCGTATCGGCAAAAACTGGGTTTCGCGCTAAAATGTGCGTAACTTCTGCTATGTGACTCTGTTTTAAGCCCATGAGCAGTGAAAACGGACCTTGGAAGGTTCAACACACAATGTGCAGGGCGTTTGGTGGCAATACACCATGATTTGAGTGTATTTCGATAAACTGCACGACGTACGTTCGGTTCGGTTCGGCCAATGCGTGTCTACGGAAATTTGCGGCTATAGATCGGTTTTTTGTAAGTAATATATTCTTAAAACATTCTAAATAACATTGAAGAAGGCCCACGTAAATTTCCATGGCAATCCGGCACGGTCGGTCCGGACGAGAAACCCTCTACACCCCCGCCTTTCGCATATCGGTAAAAACTGGGTTTCGCGCTAAAATGTGCGTAACTTCTGCTATGTGACTCCGTTTTAAGCCCATGAGCAGTGAAAACGGACCTTGGAAGGTTCAACACACAATGTGCAGGGCGTTTGGTGGCAATACACCATGATTTGAGTGTATTTCGATAAACTGCACGGCGTACGTTCGGTTCGGTTCGGCCAATGCATGTCTACGGCAATTTGCGGCTCTAGATCGGTTTTTTGTAAGTAATATATGCTTAAAACATTCTAAATAACATTGTAGAAGGCCCACGTAAATTTCCATGGTAATCCGGCACGGTCGGTCCGGACGAGAAACCCCCTATACCCCCGCCTTTCGCGTATCGACAAAAACTGGGTTTCACGCTAAAATATGCGTAACTTCTGCTACGTGACTCCGTTTTAGGCCCATGACCAGTCAAAACGGACCTTGGAAGGTCCCCCACACAATGTGCAGGGCGTTTTGTGGCAATACACCATGATTTGAATGTGTTTCGATAAACTGCCCGACGTACGTTCGGTTCAGTTCGACCAATGCGTGTCTACGGCAATTTGCGGCTCTAGATCGGTTTTTTGTAAGTAATATATGCTTAAAACATTCTAAATAATATTGTAGAAGGCCCATGTAAATTTCCATGGCAATCCGGCACGGTCGGTCCGGACGAGAAACCCCCTATACCCCCGTCTTTCGCGTATCGGCAAAAACTGGGTTTCACGCTAAAATGTGCGTAACTTCTGCTACGTGACTCCGTTTTAGGCCCATGACAAGTCAAAACGGACATTGGAAAGTCCACCACACAATATGCAGGGCGTTTGGTGGCAATACACCATGATTTGAATGTGTTTCGATAAACTGCCCGACGTACGTTCGGTTCGGTTCGACCAATGCGTGTCTACGGCAATTTGCGGCTCTAGATCGGTTTTTTGTAAGTAATATATGCTTAAAACATTCTAAATAACATTGTAAAAGGCCCACGTAAATTTCCATGGTAATCCGGCACGGTCGGTCCGGACGAGAAACCCCCTATACCCCCGCCTTTCGCGTATCGACAAAAACTGGGTTTCACGCTAAAATATGCGTAACTTCTGCTACGTGACTCCGTTTTAGGCCCATGACCAGTCAAAACGGACCTTGGAAGGTCCACCACACAATGTGCAGGGCGTTTGGCGGCAATACACCATGATTTGAGTGTGTTTCGATAAACTGCCCGACGTACGTTCGGTTCGGTTCGGCCAATGCGTGTCTACGGCAATTTGCGGCTCTAGATCGGTTTTTTGTAAGTAATATATGCTTAAAACATTCTAAATAACATTGAAGAAGGCCCACGTAAATTTCCATGGCAATCCGGCACGGTCGGTCCCGACGAGAAAACCCCTATACCCCCCGCCTTTCGCGTATCGGCAAACACTGGGTTTCGCGCTAAAATATGCGTAATTTCTGCTATGTGACTCCGTTTTAAGCCCATGACCAGTGAAAACGGACCTTGGAAGGTCCAACCCACAATGTGTAGGGCGTTTGGTGACAATACACCATGATTTGAGTGTGTTTCGATAAACTGCTCAACGTACGTTCGGTTCGGTTCGGCCAATGCGTGGCTACGGCAATTTGCGGCTCTAGATCGGTTTTTTGTAAGTAATATATGCTTAAAACATTCTAAATAACATTGTAGAAGGCCCACGTAAATTTCCATGGCAATCTTACACGGTCTGTCCGGACGAGAAACCCCCTATACCCCCGCCTTTCGCGTATCGGCAAAAACTGGGTTTCGCATTAAAATGTGCGTAACTTCTGCTACGTGACTCCATTTTAGGCCCATAACCAGTCAAAACGGACCTTGGAAGGTCCACCACACAATGTGCCGGGCGTTTGGTGGATATACACCACTATTTGAGTGTGTTTCGATAAACTGCACGACGTACGTTCGGTTCGGTTCGGTTCGGCCAATGCGTGTCTACGGCAATTTGCTACTCTAGATCGGTTTTTGTAAGTAATATATGCTTAAAACATTCTAAATAACAATGTAGAAGACCCACGTAAATTTCCATGGCAATCCGGCACGGTCGGTCCGGACGAGAAACACCCTATACCCCCGTCTTTCGCGTATAGACAAAAACTGGGTTTCGCGCTAAAATGTGCATAACTTCTGCTACGTGACTCCGTTTTAGGCCCATGACCAGTCAAAACGGACCTTGGAAGGTCCACCACACAATGTGCAGGGCGTTTGGTGGCAATACACCATGATTTGAGTGTGTTTCGATAAACTGTACGACGTACGTTCGGTTCGGTTCGGCCAATGCGTGTCTACGGCAATTTGCGGCTCTAGATAGGTTTTTTGTAAGTAATATATGCTTAAAACATCCTAAATAACATTGTAGAAGGCCCACGTAAATTTCCATGGCAATCCGGCATGGTCGGTCCGGACGAGAAACCCCACATACCCCCGCCTTTCGCGTATCGGCAAAAACTGGGTTTCGCGCTAAAATGTGCGTAACTTCTGCTACGTGACTCCGTTTTAAGCCCATGACCAGTCAAAATGGACCTTGGAAGGTCCACCACATAATGTGCAGGTCGTTTGGTGGCAATACACCATGATTTGAGTGTGTTTTGATAAACTGCACGACGTACGTTCGGTTTGGTTCGGCCAATGCGTGTCTACGGAAATTTGCGGCTCTAGATCGGTTTTTGTAAGTAATATATGCTTAAAACATTCTAAATAACATTGTAGAAGGCCTACGTAAATTTCCATGGCAATCCGGCACGGTCGGTCCGGACGAGAAACCCCCTATACCCCCGCCTTTCGCGTATCGGCAAAAACTGGGTTTCGCGCTAAAATGTGCGTAACTTCTGCTACGTGACTCCATTTTAGGCCCATGACCAGTCAAAACGGACCTTGGAAGGTCCACCACACAATGTGTAGGGCGTTTGGCGGCAATACACCATGATTTGAGTGTTTTTCGATAAACTGCACGACGTACGTTCGGTTCGGTTCGGCCAATGCATGTCTACGGCAATTTGCGTCTCTAGATAGGTTTTTTGTAAGTAATATATGCTTAAAACATCCTAAATAACATTGTAGAAAGCCCACGTAAATTTCCATGGCAATCCGGCATGGTCGGTCCGAACGAGAAACCTCATATACCCCCGCCTTTCGCGTATCGGCAAAAACTGGGTTTCGCGCTAAAATGTACATAACTTCTGCTACGTGACTCCGTTTTAGGCCCATGACCAGTCAAAACGGACCTTGGAAGGTCCACCACATAATGTGTAGGTTGTTTGGTGGCAATACACCATGATTTGAGTGTGTTTTGATAAACTGCACGACGTACGTTCGGTTTGGTTCGACCAATGCGTGTCTACGGCAATTTGCGGCTCTAGATCGGTTTTTTCTAAGTAATATATGCTTAAAACATTCTAAATAACATTGTATAAGGCCCACGTAAATTTCCATGGCAATCCGGCACGGTCGGTCCGGACGAGAAACCCCCTATACCCCCGCCTTTCGCGTATCGGCAAAAACTGGGTTTCGCGCTAAAATGTGCGTAACTTCTGCTACGTGACTCCGTTTTAGGCCCATGACCAGTCAAAACGGACCTTGGAAGGTCCACCACACAATGTGTAGGGCGTTTGGTGGCAATACACCATGATTTGAGTGTGTTTCGATAAACTGCACGACGTACGTTCGGTTCGGTTCGGCCAATGCGTGTCTACGGCAATTTGCGTCTCTAGATAGGTTTTTTGAAAGTAATATATGCTTAAAACATCCTAAATAACATTGTAGAAGGCCCACGTAAATTTCCATGGGAATCCGGCACGGTCGGTCCGGACGAGAAACCCCCAATACCCCCGCCTTTCGCGTATCGGCAAAAACTGGGTTTCGCGCTAAAATGTGCGTAACTTCTGCTACGTGACTCCGTTTTAGGCCCATGACCAGTCAAAACGGACCTTGGAAGGTCCACCACACAATGTGTAGGGCGTTTGGCGGCAATACACAATGATTTGAGTGTGTTTCGATAAACTGCACGACGTACGTTCGGTTCAGTTCGGCCAATGCATGTCTACGGCAATTTGCGTCTCTAGATAGGTTTTTTGTAAGTAATATATGCTTAAAACATCCTAAATAACATTGTAGAAGGCCCACGTAAATTTCCATGGCACTCCGGCATGGTCGGTCCGAACGAGAAACCCCATATACCCCCGCCTTTCGCGTATCGGCAAAAACTGGGTTTCGCGCTAAAATGTACATAACTTCTGCTACGTGACTCCGTTTTAGGCCCATGACCAGTCAAAACGGACCTTGGAAAGTCCACCACATAATGTGCAGGTTGTTTGGTGGCAATACACCGTGATTTGAGTGTGTTTTGATAAACTGCATGACGTACGTTCGGTTTGGTTCGGCCAATGCGTTTCTACGGCAATTTGCGGCTCTAGATCGGTTTTTTCTAAGTAATATATGCTTAAAACATTCTAAATAACATTGTAGAAGGCCCACGTAAATTTCCATGGCAATCCGGCACGGTCGGTCCGGACGAGAAACCCCCTATACCCCCGCCTTTCGCGTATCGGCAAAAACTGGGTTTCGCGCTAAAATGTGCGTAACTTCTGCTACGTGACTCCGTTTTTGGCCCATGACCAGTCAAAACGGACCTTGGAAGGTCCACCACACAATGTGTAGGGCGTTTGGTGGCAATACACCATGATTTGAGTGTGTTTCGATAAACTGCACGACGTACGTTCGGTTCGGTTCGGCCAATGCGTGTCTACGGAAATTTGCGGCTCTAGATAGGTTTTTTGAAAGTAATATATGCTTAAAACATCCTAAATAACATTGTAGAAGGACCACGTAAATTTCCATTGCAATCCGGCACGGTCGGTCCGGACGAGAAACCCCTATACCCCCGCCTTTCGCGTATCGGCAAAAACTGGGTTTCGCGCTAAAATATGCGTAACTTCTGCTACGTGACTCCGTTTTAGGCCCATGACCAGTAAAAACGGACCTTGGAAGGTCCCCCACACAATGTGCAGGGAGTTTTGTGGCAATACACCATGATTTGAATGTGTTTCGATAAACTGCCCGACGTACGTTCGGTTCGGTTCGGCCAATGCATGTCTACGGCAATTTGCGGCTCTAGATCGGTTTTTTGTAAGTAATATATATGCTTAAAACATTCTAAATAACATTGTATAAGGCCCACATAAATTTCCTTGGCAATCCGGCACAGTCGGTCCGGACGAGAAACCCCCTATACCCCCGCCTTTCGCGTATCGGCAAAAACTGGGTTTCGCTCTAAAATGTGCGTAACTTCTGCTACGTGACTCCGTTTTAAGCCTATGACCAGTCAAAACGGACCTTGGAAGGTCCACCACACAATGTGCAGGGCTTTTTGTGGCAATACACCATGATTTGATTGTGTTTCGATAAACTGCACGACATACGTTAGGTTCGGTTCGGCCAATGCATGTCTACGGCAATTTGCGGCTTTAGATCGGTTTTTTGTAAGTAATATATGCTTAAAACATTCTAAATAACATTGTAGAAGGCCCACGTAAAATTCCATGGCAATCCGACACGGTCGGTCCGGACGAGAAACCCCCTATACCCCCGCCTTTCGCGTATCGGCAAAAACTGGGTTTCGCGCTAAATTGTGCGTAACTTCTACTACGTGACTCCGTTTTAAGCCCATGACCAGTCAAAACGGACCTTGGAAGGTCCACCACACAATGTACAGGGCGTTTGGCGGCAATACACCATGATTTGAGTGTGTTTCGATAAACTTCGCGACGTACGTTCGGTTCGGTTCGGCCAATGCATGTCTACGGCAATTTGCGGCTCTAGATCGGTTTTTTGTAAGTAATATATGCTTAAAACATTCTAAATAACATTGAAGAAGGCCCACGTAAATTTCCATGGCAATCCGGCACGGTCGGTCCGGACGAGAAACCCCCTATACCCCCGCCTTTCGCGTATCGGCAAAAACTGGGTTTCGCGCTAAAATGTGCGTAACTTCTGCTACGTGACTCCGTTTTAGGACAATGACCAGTCAAAACAGACCTTGGAAGGTCCACCACACAATGTGAAGGGCGTTTGGTGGCAATACACCATGATTTGAGTGTGTTTCGATAAACTACACGACGTACGTTCGGTTCGGTTCGGCCAATGCGTGTCTACGGCAATTTGCGGCTCTAGATCGGTTTTTTATAAGTAATATATGCTTATAACATTCTAAATAACATTGTAGAAGGCCCACGTAAATTTCCATGGCAATCTGACACGGTCGATCCGGACGAGAAACCCCCTATACCCCCGCCTTTCGCGTATCGGCAAAAACTGGGTTTCCCACTAAAATGTCCGCAACTTCTGCTACGTGACTCCGTTTTAGGCCCATGACCAGTCAAAACGGACCTTGGAAGGTCCACCACACAATGTGCTAGGCGTTTGGTGGATATACACCACTATTTGAGTGTGTTTCGATAAACTGCACGACGTACGTTCGGTTCGGTTCGGCCAATGCGTGTCTATGGCAATTTGCGGCTCTAGATCGTCTTTTTGTAAGTAATATATTCTTAAAATATTCTAAATAACATTGTATAAGGCCCACGTAAATTTCCATGGCAATCCGACACGGTCGGTCCGGACGAGAAACCCCCTATACCCCCCGCCTTTCGCGTATCGGCAAAAACTGGGTTTCGCGCTAAAATGTGCGTAACTTCTGCTACTTGACTCCGTTTTAAGCCCTTGACCAGTCAAAACGAACCTTGGAAGGTCCCCCACACAATGTGCAGGGCATTTGGTAGCAATACACCATGATTTGAGTGTGTTTCGATAAACTGCACGACGTACGTTCGGTTCGGTTCGGCCAATGCGTGTCTACGACAATTTGCAGCTATAGATCGGTTTTTTGTAAGTAATATATATGCTTAAAACATTCTAAATAATATTGTATAAGGTCCACATAAATTTCCTTGGCAATCCGGCACAGTCGGTCCGGACGAGAAACCCCCTATACCCCCGCCTTTCGCGTATCGGCAAAAACTGGGTTTCGCGCTAAAATGTGCGTAACTTCTGCTACGTGACTCCGTTTTAGGCCAATGACCAGTCAAAACGGACCTTGGAAGGTCCACCACACAATGTGCTGGGCGTTTGGTGGCAATACACCATGATTTGAGTGTGTTTCGATAAACTACACGACGTACGTTCGGTTCGGTTCGACCAATGAGTGTCTACGGCAATTTGCGGCTCTAGATCGGTTTTTTGTAAGTAATATATGCTTAAAGCATTCTAAATAACATTGTAGAAGGCCCACGTAAATTTCCATTGCAATCCGGCACGGTCGGTCCGGACGAGAAACCCCTATACCCCCGCCTTTCGCGTATCGGCAAAAACTGGGTTTCGCGCTAAAATATGCGTAACTTCTGCTACGTGACTCCGTTTTAGGCCCATGACCAGTAAAAACGGACCTTGGAAGGTCCCCCACACAATGTGCAGGGCGTTTTGTGGCAATACACCATGATTTGAATGTGTTTCGATAAACTGCCCGACGTACGTTCGGTTCGGTTCGGCCAATGCATGTCTACGGCAATTTGCGGCTCTAGATCGGATTTTTGTAAGTAATATATGCTTAAAACATTCTAAATAATATTGCAGAAGGCCCATGTAAATTTCCATGGTAATCCGGCACGGTCGGTCCGGATGAGAAACCCCCTATACCCCCGTCTTTCGCGTATCGGCAAAAACTGGGTTTCGCGCTAAAATGTGCGTAACTTCTGCTGTGACTCTGTTTTAAGCCCATGAGCAGTGAAAACGGACCTTGGAAGGTTCAACACACAATGTGCAGGGCGTTTGGTGGCAATACACCATGATTTGAGTGTATTTCGATAAACTGCACGACGTACGTTCGGTTCGGTTCGGCCAATGCGTGTCTACGGAAATTTGCGGCTATAGATCGGTTTTTTGTAAGTAATATATTCTTAAAACATTCTAAATAACATTGAAGAAGGCCCACGTAAATTTCCATGGCAATCCGGCACGGTCGGTCCGGACGAGAAACCCCCTACACCCCCGCCTTTCGCATATCGGTAAAAACTGGGTTTCGCGCTAAAATGTGCGTAACTTCTGCTATGTGACTCCGTTTTAAGCCCATGAGCAGTGAAAACGGACCTTGGAAGGTTCAACACACAATGTGCAGGGCGTTTGGTGGCAATACACCATGATTTGAGTGTATTTCGATAAACTGCACGGCGTACGTTCGGTTCGGTTCGGCCAATGCATGTCTACGGCAATTTGCGGCTCTAGATCGGTTTTTTGTAAGTAATATATGCTTAAAACATTCTAAATAACATTGTAGAAGGCCCACGTAAATTTCCATTGTAATCCGGCACGGTCGGTCCGGACGAGAAACCCCCTATACCCCCGCCTTTCGCGTATCGACAAAAACTGAGTTTCACGCTAAAATATGCGTAACTTCTGCTACGTGACTCCGTTTTAGGCCCATGACCAGTCAAAACGGACCATGGAAGGTCCCCCACACAATGTGCAGGGCGTTTTGTGGCAATACACCATGATTTGAATGTGTTTCGATAAACTGCCCGACGTACGTTCGGTTCAGTTCGACCAATGCGTGTCTACGGCAATTTGCGGCTCTAGATCGGTTTTTTGTAAGTAATATATGCTTAAAACATTCTAAATAATATTGTATAAGGCCCATGTAAATTTCCATGGCAATCCGGCACGGTCGGTCCGGACGAGAAACCCCCTATACCCCCGTCTTTCGCGTATCGGCAAAAACTGGGTTTCACGCTAAAATGTGCGTAACTTCTGCTACGTGACTCCGTTTTAGGCCCATGACAAGTCAAAACGGACATTGGAAAGTCCACCACACAATATGCTGGGCGTTTGGTGGCAATACACCATGACTTGAGTGTGTTTCGATAAACTGCACGACGTACGTTCGGTTCGGTTCGGCCAATGCGTGTCTACGGCATTTTGAGGCTCTAGATCATTTTTTTGTAAGTAATATATGCTTAAAACATTCTAAATAACATTGTAGAAGGTCTACGTAAATTTCCATGGCAATCCGGCATGGTCGGTCCGGACGAGAAACCCTCTATACACCCGCCTTTCGCGTATCGGCAAAAACTGGGTTTCGCGCTAAATGTGCGTAACTTCTGCTACGTGACTCCGTTTTAAGCCCATGACCAGTGAAAAAGGACCTTGGAAGGTCCACCACACAATATGCAGGGCGTTTGGCGGCAATACACCATGATTTGAGCGTGTTACAATAAACTGCACGACGTATGTTCGGTTCGGTTCGGCCAATGCGTGTCTACGGAAATTTGCGGCTCTAGATCGGTTTTTTGTAAGTAATATATTCTTAAAACATTCTAAATAACATTGAAGAAGGCCCACGTAAATTTCCATGGCAATCCGGCACGGTCGGTCCGGACGAGAAACCCCCTATACCCCCGCCTTTCGCGTATCGGTAAAAACTGGGTTTCGCGCTAAAATGTGCGTAACTTCTGCTATGTGACTCTGTTTTAAGCCCATGAGCAGTGAAAACGGACCTTGGAAGGTTCAACACACAATGTGCAGGGTGTTTGGTGGCAATACACCATGATTTGAGTGTATTTCGATAAACTGCACGACGTACGTTCGGTTCGGTTCGGCCAATGCATGTCTACGGCAATTTGCGGCTCTAGATCGGTTTTTTGTAAGTAATATATGCTTAAAACATTCTAAATAACATTGTAGAAGGCCTACGTAAATTTCCATGGCAATCCGACACGGTCGGTCCGGACGAGAAACCCCTATACCCCCGCCTTTCGCGTATCGGCGAAAACTGGGTTTCGCGCTAAAATGTACGTAACTTCTGCTACGTGACTCCGTTTTAGGCCCATGACCAGTCAAAACGGACCTTGGAAGGTCCACCACACAATGTGTCGGGCGTTTGGTGGCAATACACCATGATTTGAGTGTTTTTCGATAAACTGCACGACGTACGTTCGGTTCGGTTCGACCGAAGCGTGTCTACGGCAATTTGCGCCTCTAGATCGGTTTTTTGTAAGTAATATATGCTTAAAACATTCTAAATAACATTGTAGAAGGCCCACGTAAATTTCCTTGGCAATCCGGCTGTTAGCTTAAATTAGTCCCCAATTTAATTGAATGTTTTATAAAGAATTGTATTTTGGGCTTTTTAATTAGTTTATGGGCTTGAGCCTTTTTATTGTAAATGGACCTTATATAAGGTTCCCATGGCTCATTGTTCATTTAGGTTTTGGGAGAACACTTTTCACACAAACAGACTAATGAGAGTCGTTTACTAGTTTACTGTGGTGTTCTTCCCAATATCCCCTCCATCTATCAATCCAAGCATATGAGATAAGTTCTTGTTTATCATTGTTGTTAATTTCTATCTTATCTCTACTTTAATATGGAGTATCTTCAATTGTTTGCTGGAAATGGGATCTAACAAGTGGTATCAGAGCCAAATGAAGAAATTCTTCTTCATTTCGGTCATCTATGGCAATAATTGAAGATAGATGATTATTTTGTTGTTTTGGTGCTTAGATTGATTCAATCACATGATCCTTGACACAAATATCATTTATGTGATTTATTCACTGTTTTGTGCTTATTGTAAATCTATTTCTTCATTTAAATGAGATTTGGATGATCTTTGATAGAACATTTGATTGATATCTCACAAAATTTGTTTCTGCACACCACATGTTTGATGAAATGCCTATGAGAAGATTTAATTTCATTTTGGTTAAATCTGATCAGTTTTTATTACATGTGTGTGTTTTTGATCCTTTCTCATTATTGGTCTAATTTGATAAGCACTAAGTAGATGGTTGATCAATGATCCCCTCCTTGTGTGTGCTTTAGTCCATTGCTATTTTAGCATCTCGATAGTTAGGTTGTTGATCTCAGATCTGACCTTGATATCATTCGAGATTGGACTCTCTTTGATCCAGATTTTGTTCAAAATTCCGCTGCTCATAATTGATTAAATGAAAGACTAATTCATTTGGGTCTTGGAAAATGTTGTTTGATCCATGTTCAGAGAGATAAGGACACTGCAAGGGAATCTGGATGGTTCTGTGTAATCATAATCTTGGCTTTGTCTAAGAGATATAACAAATCATAAAGTATATTCAGACTTTGGTGGGTGAGTATTCAAGCATTCAGAGAAATGGAACATGGAATAAACTTCCAGATTTCAAGGTTTGTTTCATCAAAATGGTCAATCGGACATTCCAGATTTCATGTTTAGCTTATCCAGGGCTGTCCATAATTTTTCCAAAGATGCTCCAGAGTTGTGGTGAACAGTCCTGTTATTCCAGATTTCTGCAGATACATGTTCACAAAATCTTAAAGTTTGCAGCATCAGTTTGTTTATAATGATGCAGATTGGTATCCATGATTATCAAAAGGGCTTGAAAGTCCAGATTTCAGAAGCTTGTTGTGTTCAATCTTAGAGCTATGATCACATAGGTTGTTGTTTGTGTTCGAAGATCAAGTATACAGAAATACAGACTAGCTTAATCCTCTGCAGATGAGCAATTTCAATATTGAAATCCATGAAAATAGCAGCAGTTGCTTTAAAAAAATGTTGATCTAGTGCTTATCTTGCTGTCAATTCGAATTATGGAACAGATATGTTGATGCAATCCAGTGTACACAGATTAATCGAGTTACTGTCAAAAGAAAATGGAAAAGGATGCTGCTGTCCAACTTCTTGATTTTGCGCAGATATCAAAGTTCATGTGCAGAGCGTTTATCAAGAGGCTGTTCAAATTTTTTTGATGTCTAGAAATTTCCGGTTGCTGCTGTTTCGGCATGTGCAGAACCTGAGTATCAAGCAGAAAGTTTCTGCTATTTGTGTTCAAACCGTTGTCCATTCGAAGTGTGCAGCACGATTTGTTGTTGTTGGTTCGACAAAGTTGTTGTCATGATTTCAGCCCATAATCAGTATCAAAATCGCCGAGTTGCTGTCAGATTTACACAGCTATAGAATTTTGATCATATCTCTCTCATTATCGCTCCAAATTGCATGATTCCGGATGCGTTGGAAACCTAAGACACAGTTGTTCAACTTTGATGTTTTGAGTTTTCCCGAAATAAAGCTTCTTATAGGTCAAAAACATTGTTGAACTCGACTGATAGCTGCTGGACAGAAAGTTGTTTGTTGTTCTTGCTGCTGTTTGAAAATAAACTGTGCAACAAATTCACAAACTTGAAAAGAACAAAAAAGTGTTGTCCGGATTTGTTGTTGCAACAGGTTGTTCAATCTGTTGGTATGCAAAATTCAAGAAAGCTGTGTAGAACTTCTATGCATATGATCAGAGGCTATCTAGATGTGAATACAAAAAGTGTGCAGAAGGTATTTATGTGCAGATCAAAGCTTACCTTACAGATTTCGAAGTGCAACAATTTATGCAGAGTGTGAACAGTCCATATTCGTGCAGCATCTGTTCAGATTTAAATTTGTGAAGAATTCAGACTATTCAAAGTTGGGATCAAGATGTCCAGATTAATTTTCAACTCTGAGGTGTGATCAAATGGAAATACATGATCAGAGGTTGCACCATATTGCATCAGAGCCTCTGTGATAAATGCCAAAACAGTCCAGAAGCTGCCCAGAAAACGATCAGAGCCTCTGTGAAGTGCATAAGACCTGTGCACGTGCAGAACTTTGGAGGCAGAAGATGTGCGCATCAGAAGTTGCATAGAACCTCTACAGAAGTTGACCATAGCTTGATCAGACTTGTACATCCAGATATATGGCAACTTATTCAGAGTTCAAATTGTTTATGATGGGACAGATTACAAAGTGCATACAGAGAGGCCGATTGAAGCTATGTACAGAGGTTGTCCATGAGTTACAGAAGTGTACAGAGGCAATCCATGTTGGTTCAGAGGCTCTGGACACACAACCAGAGGCTCTGGTCATTGATTTTTTTTGTTATCATAGGTTGGTATGCGCAGAGGCTGCAAAATATTAATCAAGTTAATCGCAAAGATGCTCATATTCATGCTCAGAGGCACGTGCAGAAGTTCAGAGGCAGAAAGTTAATATCAGAGGTTAACCACAGAGGTAGACTATTCGCATCAGAGGCTAATGCACAGAGCCTCTGCCATAAGCTCTGTGTGTGGGCAAAAGTTGATACAGAGATGTTCTTAAGAGGCACAGAGGCTCTTAAGTTGTCCACAGAGCCTCTGTGGACCAAAACCTCTGAAGAACATTGACCAGAAGGGGAGGACCAGAGGTAGACCCAAGAACGCATATCAGAGGTCGATGGTCCAGAGATCGAAATGAGCCAAGTGCCCGAAGCCCGAATTTTTCGAATTTTCTGACAGCATTGCGCTGTTTCAGAAACACGCGCACAACTTTTTACTCGAAGCTCCGATTTACATGAGTCCAGTTGCGTTGGATTGCTAAAACACAGACGTACGACTTTGATGTTTTGAGTTTTCTCAAATTACATGAGCTGATATGCCAGAATCTGTTTCAAAGTATGCGTTAGAGTGTTGGACCGAAAGCATCGCATTTCACTAATGCTCTTTCCGCTTTCAAGAACGGTGTTCTCTCATCGGTTCTTTATGGTTTCAAGCTACATATATGACACATTGTTTGTCACTCCCTCCTCCATTATTCAAGTTTAAGGCTCGGTGCTTAACATTTACTCAACGAGGTTCGAAGTGTCAAATTTTCTATTTTGACAACCATTTTACACAGCTGAGGAAAATCTTGCACAACTCACTCAGTTTTCATCCAAAATGGATGAATCAAAGCTTGTTGAAAAGCTATGAGGCTGGAGTTCAATGTGAATGCTTTATGTTTTCTCTCAATAAGACTCCTTAATGGTCAATAACAGTGGTAAAGTTGAGACATGAAAGCTGGACAAATGGGGATAATTTGTCTAAGCCTTTCAAGAATATGAGCCTACATTTGAGGGGGAGCTTGTGATGCTTTGAAGACTCGAAGAATGACACACCAAAGTTTCTAAAGAAAGAAAGGGGGATACTACAAGATGATGCTTTCTTTATAAAACATTAGGGGGAGATTGTTAGCTTAAATTAGTCCCCAATTTAATTGAATGTTTTATAAAGAATTGTATTTTGGGCTTTTTAATTAGTTTATGGGCTTGAGCCTTTTTATTGTAAATGGACCTTATATAAGGTTCCCATGGCTCATTGTTCATTTAGGTTTTGGGAGAACACTTTTCACACAAACAGACTAATGAGAGTCGTTTACTAGTTTACTGTGGTGTTCTTCCCAATATCCCCTCCATCTATCAATCCAAGCATATGAGATAAGTTCTTGTTTATCATTGTTGTTAATTTCTATCTTATCTCTACTTTAATATGGAGTATCTTCAATTGTTTGCTGGAAATGGGATCTAACACCGGCGCGGTCGGTCCGGACGAGAAACCCCCTATACCCCC
The DNA here is from genome assembly GCA_023525745.1 of Arctium lappa. Classification (NCBI taxonomy): domain Eukaryota; kingdom Viridiplantae; phylum Streptophyta; class Magnoliopsida; order Asterales; family Asteraceae; genus Arctium; species Arctium lappa. The sequence goes on along the minus strand of CM042062.1, from coordinate 134,339 downwards.
GCCTTTCGCGTATCGGCAAAAACTGGGTTTCACGCTAAAATGTGCGTAACTTCTGCTACGTGACTCCGTTTTAAGACCATGACCAGTCAAAACGGACCTTGGAAGGTCCCCCACACAATGTGCAGGGCGTTTGGTGGAAATACACCATGATTTGAGTGTGTTTCGATAAACTGCACGACGTACGTTCGGTTCGGTTCGGCCAATGTGTGTCTACGGCAATTTGCAGCTCTAGATCGGTTTTTTGTAAGTAATATATATGCTTAAAACATTCTAAATAACATTGTAGAAGGCCCACATAAATTTCCTTGGCAATCCGGCATGGTCGGTCCGGACGAGAAACCCCCTATACCCACGCCTTTCGCGTATCGGCAAAAACTGGGTTTCGCGCTAAAATGTGCGTAACTTCTGCTACGTGACTCCGTTTTAGGCCCATGACCAGTCAAAACGGACCTTGGAAGGTCCACCACACAATGTGCAGGGCGTTTGGTGGAAATACACCATGATTTGAGTGTGTTTCGATAAACTGCACGACGTACGTTCGGTTCGGTTCGGCCAATGCGTGTCTACGGCAATTTGCGGCTCTAGATTAGTTTTTTGTAAGTAATATATGCTTATAACATTTTAAATAACATTTTAGAAGGCCCACGTAAATTTCCATGGCAATCCGGCACGGTCGGTCCGGACGAGAAACCCCCTATACCCCCCGCCTTTCGCGTATCGGCAAAAACTGGGTTTCGCACTAAAATGTGCGTAACTTCTGCTACGTGACTCCGTTTTAGGCCCATGACCAGTAAAAACGGACCTTGGAAGGTCCACCACACAATGTGCAGGGCTTTTTGTAGCAATACACCATGATTTGATTGTGTTTCGATAAACTGCACGACGTACGTTCGGTTCGGTTCGGCCAATGCATGTCTACGGCAATTTGCGGCTCTAGATCGGTTTTTTGTAAGTAATATATGCTTAAAACATTCTAAATAACATTGAAGAAGGCCCATGTAAAATTTCATTGCAATCCGGCACGGTCGGTCCGGACGAGAAACCCTCTATACCCCCGCCTTTCGCGTATCGGCAAAAACTGGGTTTCGCGCTAAAATGTGCGTAACTTCTGCTACGTGACTCCGTTTTAGGCCCATGACCAGTCAAAACGGACCTTGGAAGGTCCACCACACAATGTGTCGGGCGTTTGGTGGCAATACACCATGATTTGAGTGTTTTTCGATAAACTGCACGACGTATGTTCGGTTCGGTTCGACCGAAGCGTGTCTACGGCAATTTGCGCCTCTAGATCGGTTTTTTGTAAGTAATATATGCTTAAAACATTCTAAATAACATTGTAGAAGGCCCACGTAAATTTCCTAGGCAATCCGGCGCGGTCGGTCCGGACGAGAAACCCCCTATACCCCCGCCTTTCGCGTATCGGCAAAAACTGGGTTTCGCGCTAAAATGTGCGTAATTTCTGCTACGTGACTCCGTTTTAAGACCATGACCAGTCAAAACGGACCTTGGAAGGTCCCCCACACAATGTGCAGGGCGTTTGGTGGAAATACACCATGATTTGAGTGTGTTTCGATAAACTGCACGACGTACGTTCGGTTCGGTTCGGCCAATGAGTGTCTACGGCAATTTGCAGCTCTAGATCGGTTTTTTGTAAGTAATATATATGCTTAAAACATTCTAAATAACATTGTAGAAGGCCCACATAAATTTCCTTGGCAATACGGCACGGTCGGTCCGGACGAGAAACCCCCTATACCCACGCCTTCCGCATATCGGCAAAAACTGGGTTTCGTGCTAAAATGTGCGTAACTTCTGCTACGTGACTCCATTTTAGGCCCATGACCAGTCAAAACGGACCTTGGAAGGTCCACCACACAATGTGTAGGGCGTTTGGTGGAAATACACCATGATTTGAGTGTGTTTCGATAAACTGCACGACGTACGTTCGGTTCGGTTCGGCCAATGCGTGTCTACGGCAATTTGCGGCTCTAGATTAGTTTTTTGTAAGTAATATATGCTTATAACATTTTAAATAACATTTTAGAAGGACCACGTAAATTTCCATGGCAATCCGGCACGGTCGGTCCGGACGAGAAACCCCCTATACCCCCCGCCTTTCGCGTATCGGCAAAAACTGGGTTTCGCACTAAAATGTGCGTAACTTCTGCTACGTGACTCCGTTTTAGGCCCATGACCAGTAAAAACGGACCTTGGAAGGTCCACCACACAATGTGCAGGGCTTTTTGTAGCAATACACCATGATTTGATTGTGTTTCGATAAACTGCACGACGTACGTTCGGTTCGGTTCGGCCAATGCATGTCTACGGCAATTTGCGGCTCTAGATCGGTTTTTTGTAAGTAATATATGCTTAAAACATTCTAAATAACATTGAAGAAGGCCCATGTAAAATTTCATTGCAATCCGGCACGGTCGGTCCGGACGAGAAACCCTCTATACCCCCGCCTTTCGCGTATCGGCAAAAACTGGGTTTCGCGCTAAAATGTGCGTAACTTCTGCTACGTGACTCCGTTTTAAGCCCATGACCAGTCAAAACGGACCTTGGAAGGTCCACCACACAATTTGTAGGGCGTTTGGTGGCAATACACCATGATTTGAGTGTGTTTCGATAAACTGCACGACGTACGTTCGGTTCGGTTCGGCCAATGCGTGTCTACGACAATTTGCGGCTCTAGATCGGTTTTTTGTAAGTAATATATGCTTAAAACATTCTAAATAACATTGAAGAAGGCCCACGTAAATTTTCCTGGCAATACGGCACGGTCGGTCCGGACGAGAAAACCCCTATACCCCCGCCTTTCGCGTATCGGCAAAAACTGGGTTTCGCGCTAAAATGTGCGTAACTTCTTCTATGTGACTCCGTTTTAAGCCCATGACCAGTGAAAACGGACCTTGGAAGGTCCAACACACAATGTGTAGGGCGTTTGGTGGCAATACACCATGATTTGAGTGTGTTTCGATAAACTGCTCAACGTACGTTCGGTTCGGTTCGGCAAATGCGTGTCTACGGCAGTTTGCGGCTCTAGATCGGTTTTTTGTAAGTAATATATGCTTAAAACATTCTAAATAACATTGAAGAAGGCCCACGTAAAATTCCATTGCAATCCAGCACGGTCGGTCCGGACGAGAAACCCTCTATACCCCCGCCTTTCGCGTATCGGCAAAAACTGGGTTTCGCGCTAAAATGTGCGTAACTTCTGCTACGTGACTCCGTTTTAAGCCCATGACCAGTCAAAACGGACCTTGGAAGGTCCACCACACAATTTGTAGGGCGTTTGGTGGCAATACACCATGATTTGAGTGTGTTTCGATAAACTGCACGACGTACGTTCGGTTCGGTTCGGCCAATGCGTGTTTACGACAATTTGCGGCTCTAGATCGGTTTTTTGTAAGTAATATATGCTTAAAACATTCTAAATAACATTGAAGAAGGCCCACGTAAATTTTCCTGGCAATACGGCACGGTCGTTCCGGACGAGAAAACCCCTATATCCCCGCCTTTCGCGTATCGGCAAAAACTGGGTTTCGCGCTAAAATGTGCGTAACTTCTTCTATGTGACTCCGTTTTAAGCCCATGACCAGTGAAAACGGACCTTGGAAGGTCCAACACACAATGTGTAGGGCGTTTGGTGGCAATACACCATGATTTGAGTGTGTTTCGATAAACTGCTCAACGTACGTTCGGTTCGGTTCGGCCAATGCGTGTCTACGGCAATTTGCAGCTCTAGATCGTTTTTTTGTAAGTAATATATGCTTAAAACATTCTAAATAACATTGTAGAAGGCCCACGTAAATTTCCATGGCAATCCGACACGGTCGGTCCGGACGAGAAACCCCCTATACCCCCGCCTTTCACGTATCGGCAAAAACTGGGTTTCGCGCTAAAATGTGCGTAACTTCTGCTACGTGATTTCGTTTTAGGCCCATGACCAGTCAAAACGGACCTTGGAAGGTCCACCACACAATGTGTAGGGCTTTTTGTGGCAATACACCATGATTTGAGTGTGTTTCGATAAACTGCATGACGTACGTTCGGTTCGGTTCGGCCAATGCGTGTCTACGGCAATTTGCGGCTCTAGATCGTTTTTTGTAAGTAATATATGCTTAAAACATTCTAAATAACATTGAATAAGGCCCACGTAAATTTCCATGGCAATCCGGCACGTTCGGTCCGGACAAGAAAACCTCTATACCCCCGCCTTTCGCGTATCGGCAAAAACGGGGTTTCGCACTAAAATGTGCGTAACTTCTGCTATGTGACTCCATTTTAAGCCCATGACCAGTGAAAACGGACCTTGGAAGGTCCAACACACAATGTGTAGGGCGTTTGGTGGCAATACACCATGATTTGAGTGTGTTTCGATAAACTGCTCAACGTACGTTCGGTTCGGTTTGGCCAATACGTGTCTACGGCAATTTGCGGCTCTAGATCGGTTTTTTGTAAGTAATATATGCTTAAAAACCGATCTAGAACCGAACGTACGAAGGACCACGAACCTTCGAAGGTCCCCCACACAATGTTCAAGGCGTTTGGTGGCAATACACCATGATTTGAGTGTGTTTCGATAAACTGCACGACGTACGTTCGGTTCGGCCAATGCGTGTCTACGGCAATTTGCAGCTCTAGATCGGTTTTTTGTAAGTAATATATATGCTTAAACCTTTATAAATAACATTGTAGAAGGCCCACATAAATTTCCTTGGCAATCCGGCACAGTCGGTCCGGACGAGAAACCCCCTATACCCCCGCCTTTCGCGTATCGGCAAAAACTGGGTTTCGTGCTAAAATGTGTGTAACTTCTTCTACGTGACTCCGTTTTAGGCCCATGACCAGTCAAAACGGACCTTGGAAGGTCCACCACACAATGTGCAGGGCTTTTTGTGGCAATACACCATGATTTGAGTGTGTTTCGATAAACTGCACGACGTACGTTCGGTTCGGTTCGACCAATGCATGTCTACGGCAATTTGCGGCTCTAGATCGGTTTTTTGTAAGTAATATATGCTTAAAACATTCTAAATAACATAGTAGAAGGACCACGTAAAATTCCATGGCAATCCGGCACGGTCGGTCCGGACGAGAAACCCCCTACACAATCTGCGGCTCTAGATCGGTTTTTTGAAAGTAATATATGTTTAAAATCTTCTAAATAACATTGTAGAAGGCCCACATAAATTTCCATGGAAATCCAGCACGGTCGGTCAGGACGAGAAACCCCCTATACTCCCGCCTTTCGCGTATCGGCAAAAACTGGGTTTCGTGCTAAAATGTGTGTAACTTCTTCTACGTGACTCCGTTTTAGGCCCATAACCAGTCAAAACGGACCTTGGAAGGTCCACCACACAATGTACTGGGCTTTTGGTGGCAATACACCATGATTTGAGTGTGTTTCCATAAACTGCACGACGTACGTTCGGTTCGGTTCGGCCAATACGTGTCTACGGCAATCTGCGGCTCTAGATCGGTTTTTTGAAAGTAATATATGCTAAGAACCTTCTAAATAACATTGTAGAAGTCCCACATAAGTTTCCATGGAAATCCGGCACGGTCGGTCCAGACGAGAAAACCCCTATACCCCCGCCTTTCGCGTATCGGCAAAAACTGGGTTTCGCGCTAAAATGTGCGTAACTTCTGCTATGTGACTCCGTTTTAAGCCCATGACCAGTGAAAACGGACCTTGGAAGGTCCAACACTGTTGGGAACTGAAGATGTGAACAAGTCTTTAATGCTGCTAGTTCAGAATTACTACTGCTAGAAGACTTCAAAGTTAATACTGCTGAGTATTACTACTGCTAGTAGAATTAATACTGCTAGTCAAAGTTAGTGCTGCTTGAACAAAGTTAGTACTGCTTAGCTAGTTAGTACTGCTAGTGGTTAGTGCTGCTTAGTAGTTAATGCTGCTAGAAGAAATTAATGCTGCTGAGCATAATTAGTACTGCTTATGACTTAAAGATCCGGATGGAAAAGATGACAGCTAGAAAGAATCAAGATATTCATGGAAGGCTTGAAGATAATGATGGAGGATATACTGAAGATATTTTATTTATTGTAATTATCTTTTTATTCAGTATATGTACAGATTTGATAGAATAGTTTAAGAGATTAATTAATTCATTCTAAGTTTTTAGAGAGAATCAACCTCAAGGCATAGTTCCTAATTCTAGAGAAGTAGAATTCGTATTGGTGAGCCTGTTCATCAATATTGAGGTTGTGTGTTTAATCCTGTAACTTCAAGCATTCAATACAAGTTTACAAGTTGTTGATTATATACTGTTTTGGTTTACTGTTTTATTGAATATCAAAGTGTTATTGGAAAAGGACAGAAGAGATTATGTGTTGATAGTAGAGAGATTTGAAGAGCAAATCAAAGGCTTTCAAGCTAATGAACTTCAACACTCTTATGACACAAACTATTGGAAGTGGGAAAAGAATGAGTTAGAGACCAAACTGTCTAAGTCCTTAGAAGAGAATGATAGGCTGAAAGAGGAACTGTCTAAAGTTAAGCTTGACATAGAAAAGTTTTCATATGCTTCAAAAGCAATGGATTCTCTTCTAAAGGCTCAGATTCATGATAAGATGAATCCTGGTATTGGATACAATAATACACCTCCTCCTTACAACAACAACTATATCTCTCCTACTTCAGACTTGTTAGAAACCAAGGAGAAAAAGGACTTGTCTGAGGAAGCTTTTAAGATAGATCCTTTGGATGAGGTAGTAGTTAAGGATTTGACTGAAAAAGAAGCCAGTGAGAATAGGGATAATGTTGTGAGTAAAAAGATACCATTAGAAAACAACATTATCACCAATGAAGGATGTGGGAAAATCTGGGTCAAGTCCAAAGAGATAGAGAAGACCAAAGGAAAGGATAACAAGGTCCATTACAAACAAACCACGGTTGTGAATCCTGAATCTTGTAAACAGTGTGCTTGCAATAAAGCTAAGAGCCTAAATTCTGGTATAAAAAGAGGTAATCAAAGAAACTGGAATAATCAATGGGCTCAGAAACAAGGAGTTGATCTGAATAAAATCAATAGACCAAAACCTTGTTTCATATGTGGCAAGTTAAATCATTTGGCTAAGTATTGCTTCTTTAACCCTATTAATCAACAGATGAACTTTCAAAGATTTGTGCAAAAACCTGTTGGTTATAGGAAGGTTGGAAAGAAACATGTGATGAAGAAATCTGTTGAAAGTAAAGGCTCCATGAAGAAAAAGTTTTTAAAAGAAAGTATTAAAATGTGGGTGCCTAGAAGCACTAAAACTGTTAGTACTGCTGACAGGGATAGTGCTGCTGGAAGCAATACTGCTGCTACCAGTGTTAGTACTGCTGAAAATATTAATGTTGCTAATACTGTTAGTACTTCCTTAAAGGTTAATATTGCCAACACAGTTACTGCTGCTAACACAGTTACTACTTCTAACAAGGTTAGTACTGCTAAGCATGCAAGTGCTGCTAAGGCAGTTAGTACTTCTAAAACCAGTACTGCTTCTAGCAAAAATGTTTCCAAGCCTATTATTGTGACAAAGTACTCCAAGAATGAGGAGTCAAAGTTTAAAAATCTTGTCAAGAAAGAATGCAAGTATTTTGATGAGAAAGGGGTACCCAAGACCACTTTGGCTTGGGTTCCTAATTCATACTAACTGATCTATCTAATGTGCAGGGCAACCAACAGCTCAAAGGAAAAGAGCATATGGCATGTTGATAGTGGTTGCTCTAGGCACATGACAGGCAACATGTCATGCCTTCAGGATTTCAAGCATATCAATGGAGGACATGTTGCATTTGGAGATAATCTTACTGGTGGTAAAATAAGTGGAAAAGGTAATGTCACCAAAGGTAAGATGACATTTGATGATGTCTACTATGTTGATCAGTTGAATTACAACCTGTTAAGTGTATCACAGGTTTGTGACAAACAACATAGTATATTATTTACAAATACTGAGTGTATGATCCTTGCTCCAGGGTTCAAGGTAGTTGATGAAAGCATGATACTACTTAGAACTCCAAGAAAGGACAATGTGTATTGTCTAGATATGGACAATGTTGTTAGTGATTCATCCCCGAACTGTCTTGTTTCAAAAGCTTCTGTGGATGAATCCTCTCTTTGGCACAGAGGGATGTGTCACATGAACTTCAAAACTATGAACAAACTTGTTAAAAACAACCTTGTAAGAGGTTTACCTTCAAAAGTATTTTCATGTGATGATCATTGTGTTGCATGTCTTAAAGGAAAACAACACAAAACTTCTCATAAGACCAAAGAGATAAACTCAATTTCTTCCTGTCTCTAGTTATTGCATATGGATCTGTTTGGTCCTACAAATGTTATGAGTATAGGCAAGAAATCTTACTGCTTGGTTATTGTTGATGATTACTCTAGATTTACCTGGGTATATTTTCTAAGGACTAAGGATGAGACAAGTGGACTGATCAAATCCTTTATCCTAAGAATTGAAAACCAAACTAATCAAAAAGTAAAAGTCATTAGATCAGATAATGGGACTGAGTTTAAAAATCTTGATCTAAACACCTTTTGTGAAGAGAAAGGAATTGAGAGACAATATAGTGCTCCTAGGACTCCTCAACAGAATGGAGTTGTTGAAAGGAAAAATAGGACACTAATAGAGGCTGCTAGATCTCTGTTGGCTGATTCAAAACTGCCAATTACCTTCTGGGCTGAAGCAGTTAATACTGCTTGTTATGTCCAAAACAGAGTTCTAGTGGTCAAGAAAAAGAACAAGACCCCATATGAGCTTTTAAATAAAAGAAAACCTTTCATTGGTTTTTTCAAACCTTTTGGGTGTCCTTGTACAATTCTCAATACCAAATCTCACTTAGGTAAGTTTGATAGCAAAGCAGATAATGGATTTATTGTTGGTTACTCATCTCAGAGTAAGGCTTACAGAGTTTTTAACTCTTCTTCCAGAATAATTGAAGAAAGTGACAATGTCAAATGCAATGAGAACACACCAAATCCAATTGGGTCTGGTCCTCAGTGGCTATTTGACATTGACTCACTAACTAACTCTTTTGGTTTCAGTAGTGATGATTATGCAGGTTCAGGGAGTGGAGGATCAGGGACTACACAAGTTCAAGAAAGTATATCTCAATCTGTGATCTTTCCCATACCCACAGTGGACCCTGTTGAAGATTGTGAAAAGGAACCATCTACTGGACCAAGTCAAAGTGAAGAAGAAAGTAGAGATGAGGAGACTCAAGACAATAAAGAACCAGAAGTAGCTACTGAAAACACTTCAGTTGAGTTGAATGACTCTAATCTAGAGGTGGGACTTAATGAAGAACATAGTCATCACACCAGAATACACAAGAATCATCCTCCACAGCTGGTAATAGGAGATATATCCTCTCCTATGATGACTAGAAATCAAAGTAGGCTTCAAGAAATTCAAGACCAACAACACACAGTGCTATCTTGCTTTTTATCCCAGCTTGAGCCTAAAAAGGCACATGATGCTATGAAAGAATCCAGTTGGATAGAAGCAATGCAAGAAGAGCTACTGCAGTTCAAGCTGCAAGATGTTTGGGATCTGGTAGACCTTCCTAAAGGCCAAAGGGCAATAGGAACAAAATGGGTCTTCAGGAATAAGAGAGATAAAAGAGGTATAGTGATAAGGAATAAAGCAAGGCTGGTGGCTCGAGGATATACACAAGAAGAGGGAATAGACTATGATGAAGTATTTGCACCTGTGGCCAGGATAGAAGCAATTAGATTATTCCTGGATTTTGCTTCCTACATGAAATTCAAAGTCTATCAAATTGATGTGAAAAGCGCATTTCTTTATGGTTCAATTGAAGAAGAAGTATATGTCTGTCAACCTCCAGGGTTTGAAAACCCAAGCTATCCAGACAGGGTATACAAATTGAAGAAAGCACTTTATGGCCTACATCAAGCTCCAAGAGCATGGTATGACACTTTGTCATCCTATCTCTTGGAAAATGGCTTTGAAAGATGAGTCATTGATAAGACTCTATTCATCAAGAGAAAGAAGAAGGATATCTTGCTGGTCCAAATCTATGTTGATGATATTATCTTTGGATCAACAAGAGACAACATGTGCAAGGAGTTTGAGGAACTAATGCATCAAAGGTTCAAAATGAGTTCTATGGGGGAACTTACTTTCTTCCTTGGACTCCAAGTTTAACAGAAGTCAGATGGAATCTTCATCTGTCAGTCTAAGTATGTGCAGGACATTCTAACCAAGTTTGGTTTCTCAGATTCAAAACCTGCTAGCACACCTATGGAGACACACAAGCAGATAACAGCAGATCTTGAGGGGGAGGATATGGATGTTCATCATTATAGATCCATGATTGGCTCTCTCATGTATCTTACAGCCTCTAGGCCAGATATAATGTTTCCAGTATGTGTGTGTGCAAGATTCCAAGTTAGGCCAAAGCAATCTCACTATCAAGCTGTTAAGAGGATATTCAGATATCTCAAAGGGCAACCCAGATTGGGACTTTGGTATCCTCATGACTCATCCTTTGACCTACTTGCATACTCAGATAGTGATCTAGGTGGAGCAAACTTGGACAGAAAATCTACTTCTGGAGGATGTCAGTTTTTTGGTGCAAGACTAGTGTCATGGCAGTGCAAGAAACAAACCATAGTATCCACATCTACAACAGAGGCAGAGTACATAGCAGCTGCAAGTTGCTGTTCTCAAGTCTTATGGATTCAGAATCAAATGCTGGATTATGGGGTAACCTTTCTACACACTCCAATTTTCATTGATAATAGCAGTGCTATTAGCATTGTGAATAATCCTGTCAAGCACTCAAAGACAAAGCACATTGAGATCAGGTATCACTTCATAAGAGACTGTAATGAAAAGAAACTTATTCAAGTTGTAAAAGTTCACACTGATAATCAGTTTGCTGATCTATTCACTAAAGCTTTTGATGTGGGTAGATTCACTTTCTTGGTAACAAGTGTGGGAATGATCAACTCTGAATAAGCCCCTTCTCAAAAAGTGGTTCTATACCTGTATATTGTCTATTATTGGTGTTACTAATCTTCCTTTTCAGGATATGTATAGCAGTACTCAGTGTTTCGCGAGATTAAAGGAGTAAGTATAGTTAATACTGCCAGTGCACAGTTACTACTGCTAGTAGTTAATACTGCTCGTAGTTAATACTGCCATTGCACAGTTACTACTGCTAGTAGTTAATACTGCCAGTGCACAGTTAATACTGCTAGTAGTTACTACTGCTATCAGTTAATACTGCTGGTAGTTACTACTGCTATCAGTTAATACTGCTAGTAGTTACTACTGCTACCAGTTAATACTGCTAGTGGTTCATACTGCTTTCAGTTAATACTGCTCTAGGTTACTACTGCTTATGTCCCGAATACTATAAATACACTTTGCCCGCCTAAAAGTTCATAACGACTCTTTGCATACTATTCTCTTGCGCTCTAAACCCTCTTTCTCTCAAGTTCAAAGTTCTCAGGCAAGCAGTTTCAAAGATTCATGGCATCAATGGCGTTTATTGACGAACACAATGAAATCGCGATGCTCCAAAAGCCAAAACAAGCTGAAGGTTTTCATCAGATAGTCGACTTTCTGAAGTCTAGCCATATTGCCCATGCTCTCACTATGTCTCCTACTATCTTCATAGAGCATCAGAGGCAATTCTGGGCACACACCACCATTGTTACTGAGGATGGTGTGCAAATGATCAAGACGACAGTGTGTGGCAAGCCATTGACAGTTACTGAAGAGGTAATTCGCATCAGTCTACGTCTAGACGATGCCTCTGGTATAAATTCTATCCCTAATGATGAACTATTTTCTACTCTTACAAGAATGGGGTATGGAGGCCCATTGGGTATTTTTAAGTTCTCAAAAGCTAAATTCTCACCCCAATGGCGTTTTCTTGTTCATACCTTGATGCACTGCATTTCTAAAAAGACTACTGGATGGAGTGAGTTCAGCAGTCCCATTGCTTATGCTTTGGTCTGTTTGGCCACTGCCAGAAGGTACAATTTTTCACAAATGATTTTCAATGATCTTGTCTCAAACATGGGAAACAAAAAGAGCTTTTATATGTATCACAGGTTTGTCCAAGCAGTAATCAACCATGAATTGACGGATATTCCTTATTCTGATGGAATATATGTACCAAAACCCCCTAAAGGCAAGGTTTTCTCAAATATGAGAAGATCTGCTGGGGACTCGGAAGGAGTAGACACCCCATTGTTCTCAACAATGATGGTGGTGTCCCAAACCAATGAAGGTATGGTAGCAGAGTCAATGCCCCCATTAGACCAACCCACTGCTAGCCAATCCCAACCTTCCCTCTCTAAATTTTTTCCTCAGTCCTTTGCTGTTAAACCCACTCCCATAATATCCAAGACTTATGTCAAGAGAAAGGTACACAAGGATCCTTCCCTTGGTGTACCTAATATTAACCAAGAGCCTCAAAGCCCTCTATTGGAGCACTCTCCAGTAGAGAATATCCAAAGGGAATCCACTAGGGTGTCTCCCAACCCTGAGGAGGTGCTCTCAAAGGAGATGAATGAGCATATGGGCAAGAAGGCTGCCACTACTTCTGCTAGCACAGAGAAGGCCAGTGGTAACATCTCTAAGACCTTCCCCATGGCAACTTTAGGTGAGAAATCAACCAAAGGACCCTGGTGCCAAGAAACCAAGGGGGTAGTTGGTGCTTCTGCTAGGCAGAAGGCCACTACTAAAAGATCCAAGGATCCCTCAAGGATGGGCAAAACATCCACAAAGGGTTAGGACAGAACTGAAACTGATGAATTGATGGCAAAACTTTCCAAGGATCCTTCAAGGGTGGGTAAAACACCTAAAGAAGGTGAGGATAGATATACTTACTGGGAATTGATTGAAGCATTAGCCAACATCAATGTTGATGTGGTTAAACAAGGAAAGGAAATTCAAGAATTGCAGCAAGTGGTCATCTCCCAACAAGAGCAGATTTCCAAACTCAAGAGATTGGTAGGAAAACTCATTGCCAAGAAAAGGAGAAAGCAGTTTGTTCTAAGGAGGAGAAATGGGGCAAACAAAAAGAAGGAGGAAAATGCTTCCAAAAAGGGGGAGAATTCAAGCTCAGAACAAATAGATCAACAGATTGAGGGGGAGTTTGTTGAAGAAAGGGCTGAATTTGTTGAAGAAAAGGCAGCAGCAGAAACTGTTAGTGTTGCTGAAACTACACAAGCAGCAGTAACAGGATTAACATCTGAAGAGGTTGAAGTAGCAGAGATGCTGGTAAAAGCAAAGAATGACACTCCCAAAGCAAAGGGAGTGGTCATAAATGAAGGGGGAGACAAGAAATCAGAACAGAAAGACATGGCTGCAGATGTAAAAAGAAAAGGGAAAGAAAAGATAATAGAAACTGATCAACCAACTAAAAAGCAAAAGATGATTGAATCAGATGAAGCATTAGCCAAGAAACTGCAACAAGAGTTAGATCAAGCAGAGAAAGAGCAGGTTGAGAAAGACAGAGAGATAGCCAGAGCACTAGCCAAAGAACTAAATGAAGCATTTCAGAAAGGGTTGGAAACAGAGAAAGCTAAGCAAAGAGCAATAAGCTTGAGAAAGGCTATGATGGCCAGATCAAGTGCAAAGAAGAGAAGACCTTCACAAACTTACCTTGCAACTCAGGAAAGGAACAAGATGATAACTTTCTTGAGGAGTGCAATTGGTGTGAAGAAAGAAATGTTCATAAAGATGACTTTTGATCAAGTCAAGGGACTGTATGAGAAAGAAATGGGAAAGCTGAAGAATAATGAAAAGGACAGAGTGGAGTTTGAAAAGAAAGCTAAGGAGAGGCATGATGTGAATATCAATAAACCCTTCCCTGAAAGTGAAGAGGGAACTCCAACAAAGGAAAAGGCAGAGATTAAAGAAGAAGAGACTCTAGCTCAGAAGATTAAGAAGATAAAAAGAGTTAAGTCTATTGCTTCTAAAGGTCCTAGATCAGAAGAAAGGACCAAGGAAGAAAAGAAGAAGGAAGCTACTATAGAGCAAGGACAAAGGATACTGAAGAGAACTAAGATGATGGCAAACAGAAAGAGAGTTGACAAGAAGCCCAGAGTAGAAAAAGAAAAGAAAGCTGAAACTCAGGAAGAAGTACCACAGAGTTCAGATGCAAACATGTACATGGTGATATTGGATAAAATTCCAAAGCCTATCTCAGCTGAACATGTTGGATTCAAACCTCCTGAAGTTATTCATTGGGATACTATGGAGGTGGATGGCAAGGAGTATATCAGATTAAAAAGAAAGGATGAGAAGTATGAAGTCTATAGCACCTGGAACAAAATTGTCAGAGAATGTTCAAGATCTGATTTGGAAGAAATGTTTGAAGTGGGAATGAAAGTTCATGCAGATCAGTTGACAGCTCCAGGGTTACCTATTATGAAGTTAGTTATGGAATATTTGTGCATGTTGCTCAAACCAAAAGCTGTAAAGCATTTGATAAAAGATGTATTTAAAGCTGTTAGAGGATGGACTCTATATGAAAGGAGTGGAGTCTATGAACTGGCATTGGATACTTTTCACATGGAGTATTACTTGGTGGATAGGGTCTACAATCACACAAATCTAAAGGTTCATGCCATGTTGAATAAGAAGTTGGGTTGTGCACCAAATTCAGAAATGGCAAAGTACCTAATTCAGAGAACTATCAATCAGAGTATGGGACTGGATCCTAACATTAGAGTAGATCAATGAAGATTTTGGAAGCATTTGAAGAACTTGACTTCTCTTTCTAAAAGTCAAGTTAGGGGGAGATTGTTGGGAACTGAAGATGTGAACAAGTCTTTAATGCTGCTAGTTCAGAATTACTACTGCTAGAAGACTTCAAAGTTAATACTGCTGAGTATTACTACTGCTAGTAGAATTAATACTGCTAGTCAAAGTTAGTGCTGCTTGAACAAAGTTAGTACTGCTTAGCTAGTTAGTACTACTAGTGGTTAGTGCTGCTTAGTAGTTAATGCTGCTAGAAGAAATTAATGTTGCTGAGCATAATTAGTACTACTTATGACTTAAAGATCCGGATGGAAAAGATGACAGCTGGAAAGAATCAAGATATTCATGGAAGGCTTGAAGATAATGATGGAGGATATACTGAAGATATTTTATTTATTGTAATTATCTTTTTATTCAGTATATGTACAGATTTGATAGAATAGTTTAAGAGATTAATTAATTCATTCTAAGTTTTTAGAGAGAATCAACCTCAAGGCATAGTTCCTAATTCTAGAGAAGTAGAATTCGTATTGGTGAGCCTGTTCATCAATATTGAGGTTGTGTGTTTAATCCTGTAACTTCAAGCATTCAATACAAGTTTACAAGTTGTTGATTATATACTGTTTTGGTTTACTGTTTTATTGAATATCAAAGTGTTATTCCGCAACTTCTTTGATATTAGTTTCTGAGAATTTATTCTTGTTAAGAATTCGATCCTGACAAACACAAAATGTGTAGGGCGTTTGGTGGCAATACACCATGATTTGAGTGCGTTTCGATAAACTGCTCAACGTACGTTCGGTTCGGTTCGGTCAATGCGTGTCTACGGCAATTTGCGGCTCTAGATCGGTTTTTTGTAAGTAATATATGCTTAAAACATTCTAAATAACATTGTAAAAGGCCCACGAAAATTTCCATGGCAATCCGACACGGTCGGTCCGGACGAGAAACCCCCTATACCCCGCCTTTCGCGTATCGGCAAAAACTGGGTTTCGCATTAAAATGTGCGTAACTTCTGCTACGTGACTCCGTTTTAGGCCCATGACCAGTCAAAACGGACCTTGGAAGGTCCACCACACAATGTGCAGGGCTTTTTGTGGCAATACACCATGATTTGAGTGTGTTTCGATAAACTGCACGACGTACATTCGGTTCGGTTCGGCCAATGCATGTCTACGGCAATTTGCGGCTCTAGATCGGTTTTTTGTAAGTAATAAATTCTTAAAACATTCTAAATAACATTGTAGAAGGCCCACGTAAAATTCCATGGCAATCCGGCACGGTCGGTCCGGACGAGAAACCCTCTATACCCCCGCCTTTCGCGTATCGACAAAAACTGGGTTTCGCGCTAAAATGTGCGTAACTTCTGCTATGTGACTCCGTTTTATGCCCATGACCAGTCAAAACGGACCTTGGAAGGTCCAACACACAATGTGTAGGGATTTTGGTGGCAATACACCATGATGTGAGTGTGTTTCGATAAACTGCTCAACGTACGTTCGGTTCGGTTCGGCCAATGCGTGTCTACGGCAATTTGCAGCTCTAGATCGGTTTTTTGTAAGTAATATATGCTTAAAACATTCTAAATAACATTGAAGAAGGCCCACGTAAATTTCCATGGCAATACGGCACGGTCGGTCCGGACGATAAAACCCCTATACCCCCGCCTTTCGCGTATCGGCAAAAATTGTGTTTCGCGTTAAAATGTGGGAACTTCTGCTACGTGACTCCGTTTTAGGCCCATGACCAGTCAAAACGGACCTTGGAAGGTCCACCACATAATGTGCAGGGCTTTTTGTGGCAATACACCATGATTTGAGTGTGTTTCGATAAACTTCACGACGTACGTTCGGTTCGGTTCGGCCAATGCGTGTCTACGGCAATTTGCGGCTCTAGATCGGTTTTTTGTAAGTAATATATGCTTAAAACATTCTAAATAATACTGAATAAGGCCCACGTAAATTTCCATGGCAATCCAGCACGGTCGGTCCGGACGAGAAAACCCCTATACCCCCCCCCCTCCTTTCGCGTATCGGCAAAACCTAGGTTTCGCGCTAAAATGTGCGTAACTTCTGCTATGTGACTCCGTTTTAAGCCCATGACCAGTGAAAACGGACCTTGGAAGGTCCAACACACAATGTGAAGGGCGTTTGGTGGCAATATACCATGATTTGAGTGTGTTTCGATAAACTGCTCAACGTACGTTCGGTTCGGTTCGGCCAATGCGTGTCTACGGCAATTTGCGGCTCTAGATCGGTTTTTTGTAAGTAATATATGCTTAAAACATTCTAAATAACATTGTAGAAGGCCCACGTAAATTTCCATGGCAATCCGACACGGTCGGTCCGGACGAGAAACCCCCTATACCCCCGCCTTTCGCGTATCGGCAAAAACTGGGTTTCGCGCTAAAATGTGCGTAACTTCTGCTACGTGACTCCGTTTTAGGCCCATGGCCAGTCAAAACGGACCTTGGAAGGTCCACCACACAATGTGCCGGGCGTTTGGTGGCAATACACCATTATTTTAGTGTGTTTCGATAAACTGCATGACGTACGTTCGGTTCGGTTCGGCCAATGCGTGTCTACGGCAATTTCCGGCTCTAGATCGGTTTTTTGTAAGTAATATATGCTTAAAATTTTCTAAATAACATTGTATAAGGCCCACGTAAATTTCCATGACAATCCGGCACGGTCGGTCCGGACGAGAAACCCCTATACCCCCGCCTTTCGCGTATCGGCAAAAACTGGGTTTCACGCTAAAATGTGAGTAACTTCTGCTACGTGACTCCGTTTTAAGCCCTTGACCAGTCAAAACGAACCTTGGAAGTTCCCCCACACAAAGTGCAGGGCGTTTGGTGGCAATACACCATGATTTGAGTGTGTTTCGATAAACTGCACGACGTACGTTCGGTTCGGTTCGGCCAATGCGTGTCTACGGCAATTTGCAGCTCTAGATCGGTTTTTTGTAAGTAATATATATGCTTAAAACATTCTAAATAACATTGTAGAAGGCCCACATAAATTTCCTTGGCAATCCGGCACAGTCGGTCCGGACGAGAAACCCCCTATACCCCCGCCTTTCGCGTATCGGCTAAAACTGGGTGTCGCGTTAAAATGTGCGTAACTTCTGCTACGTGACTCCGTTTTAGGCACATGACCAGTCCAAACGGACCTTGGAAGGTCCACCACACAATGTACAGGGCGTTTGGTGGCAATACACCATGATTTGAGTGTGTTTCGATAAACTGCAAGACGTACGTTCGGTTCGGTTCGGCCAATGCGTGTCTACGGCAATTTGCGGCTCTAGATCGGTTTTTTGTAAGTAATATATGCTTAAAACGTTCTAAATAACATTGTAGAAGGCCCACGTAAATTTCCATGGCAATCCGGCACGGTCGGTCCGGACGAGAAACCCCTATACCCCCGCCTTTCGCGTATCGGCAAAAACTGGGTTTCGCGCTAAAATGTGCGTAACTTCTGCTACGTGACTCCGTTTTAGGCCCATGACCAGTCAAAACGGACCTTGGAAGGTCCACCACACAATGTACAGGGCTTTTTGTGGCAATACACCATGATTTGAGTGTGTTTCGATAAACTGCACGACGTACGTTCGGTTCGGTTCGGCCAATGCATGTCTACGGCAATTTGCGGCTCTAGATCGGTTTTTGTAAGTAATATATGCTTAAAACATTCTAAATAACATTGTAGAAGGACCACGTAAAATTCCATGGCAATCCGGCACGGTCGGTCCGGACGAGAAACCCTCTATACCCCGGCCTTTCGCGTATCGGCAAAAACTGGGTTTCGCGCTAAAATGTGCGTAACTTCTGCTACGTGACTCCGTTTTATGCCCATGACCAGTCAAAACGGACCTTGGAAGGTCCACCACACAATGTGAAGGGCGTTTGGCGGCAATACACCATGATTTGAGTGTGTTTCGATAAACTGCACGACGTACGTTCGGTTCGGTTCGGTTCGGCCAATGCGTGTCTACGGCAATTTGCGGCTCTAGATCGGTTTTTTGTAAGTAATATATTCTTAAAACATTATAAATAACATTGAAGAAGGCCCATGTAAATTTCCATGACAATCCGGCACGGTCGGTCCGGACGAGAAACCCCTATACCCCCGCCTTTCGCGTATCGGCAAAAACTGGGTTTCGTGCTAAAATGTGCGTAACTTCTCCTACGTGACTCCGTTTTATGCCCATGACCAGTCAAAACGGACCTTGGAAGGTCCACCACACAATGTGCAGGACTTTTTGTCGCAATACACCATGATTTGAGTGTGTTTCGACAAACTGCACGACTTACGTTCGGTTCGGTTCGGCCAATGCATGTCTACGGCAATTTGCGGCTCTAGATCGGTTTTTTGTATGTAATATATGCTTAAAACATTCTAAATAACATTGTAGAAGGCTCACGTAAATTTCCCTGGCAATTCGACACGGTCGGTCCGGACGAGAAACCCCCTATACCCCCGCCTTTCACGTATCGGCAAAAATTGGGTTTCGCGCTAAAATGTGCGTAACTTCTGCTACGTGACTCCGTTTTAGGCCCATGACCAGTCAAAACGGACCTTGGAAGGTCCACCACACAATGTGCAGGGCGTTTGGCGGCAATACACCATGATTTGAGTGTGTTTCGATAAACTGCACGACGTACGTTCGGTTCGACCAATGCATGTCTACGGCAATTTGCGGCTCTAGATCGGTTTTTTGTAAGTAATATATGCTTAAAACATTCTAAATAACATTGTAGAAGGCCCACGTAATATTCCATGGCAATCCGGCACGGTCGCTCCGGACGAGAAACCCTCTATACCCCCGCCTTTCGCGTACCGGCAAAAACTGGGTTTCGCGCTAAAATGTGCGTAACTTCTGCTACGTGACTCCGTTTTATGCCCATGACCAGTCAAAACGGACCTTGGAAGGTCCACCACACAATGTGCAGGGCGTTTGGCGGCAATACACCATGATTTGAGTGTGTTTCGATAAACTGCACGATGTACGTTCGGTTCGGTTCGGCCAATGCGTGTCTACGGCAATTTGCGGCTCTAGATCGGTTTTTTGTAAGTAATATATGCTTAAATCATTCTAAATAACATTAAAGAAGGCCCACGTAAATTTCCATGGCAATCCGGAACGGTCGGTCCGGACGAGAAAACCCCTATACCCCCGCCTTTCGCGTATCGGCAAAAACTGGGTTTCGCACTAAAATGTGCGTAACTTCTGCTATGTGACTCCGTTTTAAGCCCATGACCAGTGAAAACGGACCTTGGAAGGTCCAACACACAATGTGTAGGGAGTTTGGTGGCAATACACCATGATTTGAGTGTGTTTCGATAAACTGCTCAACGTACGTTCGGTTCGGTTCGGCCAATGCGTGTCTACGGCAATTTGCGGCTCTAGATCGGTTTTTTGTAAGTAATATATGCTTAAAACATTCTAAATAACATTGTAGAAGGCCCACGTAAATTTCCATGGCAATCCGACACGGTCGGTCCGGACGAGAAACCCCCTATACCCCCGAATTTCGCGTATCGGCAAAAACTGGGTTTCGCGCTAAAATGTGCGTAACTTCTGCTACGTGACTCCGTTTTAAGCCCATGACCAGTCAAAACGAACCTTGGAAGTTCCCCCACACAATGTGCTGGGCGTTTGGTGGCAATACACCATGATTTGAGTGTGTTTCGATAAACTGCACGACGTACGTTCGGTTCGGTTCGGCCATTGCATGTCTACGGCAATTTGCGGCTCTAGATCGGTTTTTTGTAAGTAATATATGCTTAAAACATTCTAAATAACATTGTAGAAGGCCCACGTAAAATTCCATGGCAATCCGGCACGGTCGGTCCGGACGAGAAACCCTCTATACCCCCGCCTTTCGCGTATCGGCAAAAACTGGGTTTCGCGCTAAAATGTGCGTAACTTCTGCAACGTGACTCGGTTTTATGCCCATGACCAGTCAAAACGGACCTTGGAAGGTGCACCACACAATGTGCAAGGCGTTTGGCGGCAATACACCATGATTTGAGTGTGTTTCGATAAACTGCACGACGTACGTTCGGTTTGGTTCGGCCAATGCGTGTCTACGGCAATTTGCGGCTCTAGATCGGTTTTTTGTAAGTAATATATGCTTAAAATATTGTAAATATCATTGTATAAGGCCCACGTAAATTTCCATGGCAATCCGGCACGGTCGGTCCGGACGAGAAACCCCCTATACCCCCGCCTTACGCGTATCGGCAAAAACTGGGTTTCGCGCTAAAATGTGCGTAACTTCTGCTACGTGACTCCGTTTTAAGCCCTTGACCAGTCAAAACGAACCTTCGAAGGTCCAACACACAATGTCTAGGGCGTTTGGTGGCAATACACCATGATTTGAGTGTGTTTCGATAAACTGCTCAACGTACGTTCGGTTCGGTTCGGCCAATGCGTGTCTACGGCAATTTGCGGCTCTAGATCGGTTTTTTGTAAGTAATATATGCTTAAAATATTGTAAATAACATTGTATAAGGCCCACGTAAATTTCCATGGCAATCCGGCACGGTCGGTCCGGAAGAGAAACCCCCTATACCCCCGCCTTACGCGTATCGGCAAAAACTAGGTTTCGCGCTAAAATGTGCGTAACTTCTGCTACGTGACTCCGTTTTAAGCCCTTGACCAGTCAAAACGAACCTTCGAAGGTCCCCCACACAATGTGCAGGGCGTTTCGTGGCAATACACCATGATTTGAGTGTGTTTCGATAAACTGCACGACGTACGTTCGGTTCGGTTCGGCCAATGCGTGTCTACGGCAATTTGCAGCTCTAGATCGGTTTTTTGTAAGTAATATATATGCTTAAAACATTCTAAATAACATTGTAGAAGGCCCACATAAATTTTCTTAGAAATCCGGCACAGTCGGTCCTGTCGAGAAACCCCTTATACCCCCGCCTTTCGCGTATCGGCAAAAACTGGGTTTCGTGCTAAAATGTGCGTAACTTCTGCTACATGACTCCGTTTTAGGCTCATGAGCAGTCAAAACAGACCTTGGAAGGTCCACCACACAATGTGCAGGGCGTTTGGTGGCAATACACCATGATTTGAGTGTGTTTCGATAAACTGCACGACGTACGTTCGGTTCGGTTCGGCCAATGCGTGTCTACGGCAATTTGCGGCTCTAGATCGGTTTTTTGTAAGTAATATATGCTTAAAACATTCTAAATAACATTGTAGAAGGCCCACGTAAATTTCCATGGCAATCCGGCACGGTCGGTCCGGACGAGAAACCCCCTATACCCCCGCCTTTCGCGTATCGGCAAAAACTGGGTTTCGCGCTAAAATGTGCGTAACTTCTGCTACGTGACTCCGTTTTAGACCCATGACCAGTCAAAACGGACCTTGGAAGGTCCACCACACAATGTGTTGGGCTTTTGTGGCAATACACCATGATTGGAGTGTGTTTCGATAAACTGCACGGCGTACGTTCGGTTCGGTTCGGCCAATGCTTGTCTACGGCAATTTGCGGCTCTAGATCGGTTTTTAGTAAGTAATATATGCTTAAAACATTCTAAATAACATTGAAGAAGGCCCACGTAAATTTACATGGCAATCCGGACGAGAAACCCTCTATACCCCCGCCTTTCGCGTATCGGCAAAAACTGGGTTTCGCGCTAAAATGTGCGTAACTACTGCTACGTGACTCCGTTTTAAGCCCATGACCAGTCAAAACGGACCTTGGAAGGTCCACCACACAATGTGAAGGACGTTTGGCGGCTATACACCATTATTTGAGTGTGTTTCGATAAACTGCACGACGTACGTTCGGTTCGGTTCGGTCAATGCGTGTCTACGGCAATTTGCGGCTCTAGATCGGTTTTTTGTAAGTAATATATGCTTAAAAGATTGTAAATAACATTGTATAAGGCCCACGTAAATTTCCATGGCAATCCGGCACGGTCGGTCCGGACGAGAAACCCCCTATAGCCCCGCCTTACGCGTATCGGCAAAAACTGGGTTTCGCGCTAAAATGTGCGTAACTTCTGCTACGTGACTCCGTTTTAAGCCCATGACCAGTGAAAACGGACCTTGGAAGGTCCAACACACAATGTCTAGGGCGTTTGGTGGCAATACACCATGATTTGAGTGTGTTTCGATAAACTGCTCAACGTACGTTCGGTTCGGTTCGGCCAATGCGTGTCTATGGCAATTTGCGGCTCTAGATCGGTTTTTTGTAAGTAATATATGCTTAAAACATTGTAAATAACATTGTATAAGGCCCACGTAAATTTCCATGGCAATCCGACACGGTCGGTCCGGACGAGAAACCCCCTATACCCCCGCCTTTCGCGTATCGGCAAAAACTGGTTTCGCGCTAAAATGTGCGTAACTTCTGCTACGTGACTCCGTTTTAGGCCCTTGACCAGTCAAAACAGACCTTGGAAGGTCCACCACACAATGTGCAGGGCGTTTCGTGGCAATACACCATGATTTGAGTGTGTTTCGATAAACTGCACGACGTACGTTCGGTTCGGTTCGGCCAATGCGTGTCTACGGCAATTTGCAGCTCTAGATCGGTTTTTTGTAAGTAATATATATGCTTAAAACATTCTAAATAACATTGTAGATGGCCCACATAAATTTTCTTAGCAATCCGGCACAGTCGGTCCTGACGAGAAACCCCTTATACCCCCGCCTTTCGCGTATCGGCAAAAACTGGGTTTCGCGCTAAAATGTGCGTAACTTCTGCTACGTGACTCCGTTTTAGACCCATGACCAGTCAAAACGGACCTTGGAAGGTCCACCACACAATGTGCAGGGATTTTTGTGGCAATACACCGTGATTTGAGTGTGTTTCGATAAACTGCACGACGTACGTTCGGTTCGGTTCGGTCAATGCGTGTCTACGGCAATTTGCGGCTCTAGATCGGTTTTTTGTAAGTAATATATGCTTAAAATATTGTAAATAACATTGTATAAGGCCCACGTAAATTTCCATGGCAATCCGGCATGGTCGGTCCGGACGAGAAACCCCCTATAGCCCCGCCTTACGCGTATCGGCAAAAACTGGGTTTCGCGCTAAAATGTGCGTAACTTCTGCTACGTGACTCCGTTTTAAGCCCATGACAAGTGAAAACGGACCTTGGAAGGTCCGACACACAATGTCTAGGGCGTTTGGTGGCAATACACCATGATTTGAGTGTGTTTCGATAAACTGCTCAACGTACGTTCGGTTCGGTTCGGCCAATGCGTGTCTAGGGCAATTTGCGGCTCTAGATCGGTTTTTTGTAAGTAATATATGCTTAAAACATTGTAAATAACATTGTATAAGGCCCACGTAAATTTCCATGGAAATCCGACACGGTCGGTCCGGACGAGAAACCCCCTATACCCCCGCCTTTCGCGTATCGGCAAAAACTGGGTTTCGCGCTAAAATGTGCGTAACTTCTGCTACGTGACTCCGTTTTAGGTCCATGACCAGTCAAAACGGACCTTGGAAGGTCCACCACACAATGTGCAGGGATTTTTGTGGCAATACACCGTGATTTGATTGTGTTTCGATAAACTGCACGACGTACGTTCGGTTCGGTTCAGTCAATGCGTGTCTACGGCAATTTGCGGCTCTATATCGGTTTTTTGTAAGTAATATATGCTTAAAACATTGTAAATAACATTGTATAAGGCCCACGTAAATTTCCATGGCAATCCGACACGGTCGGTCCGGACGAGAAACCCCCTATACCCCCGCCTTTCGCGTATCGGCAAAAACTGGTTTCGCGCTAAAATGTGCGTAACTTCTTCTACGTGACTCCGTTTTAGGCCCTTGACCAGTCAAAACAGACCTTGGAAGGTCCACCACACAATGTGCAGGGCGTTTCGTGGCAATACACCATGATTTGAGTGTGTTTCGATAAATTGCACGACGTACGTTCGGTTCGGTTCGGCCAATGCGTGTCTACGGCAATTTGCAGCTCTAGATCGGTTTTTTGTAAGTAATATATATGCTTAAAACATTCTAAATAACATTGTAGAAGGCCCACATAAATTTTCTTAGCAATCCGGCACAGTCGGTCCTGACGAGAAACCCCTTATACCCCCGCCTTTCGCGTATCGGCAAAAACTGGGTTTCGCGCTAAAATGTGCGTAACTTCTGCTACGTGACTCCGTTTTAGACCCATGACCAGTCAAAACGGACCTTGGAAGGTCCACCACACAATGTGTAGGGCTTTTGTGGCAATACACCATGATTGGAGTGTGTTTCGATAAACTGCACGGCGTACGTTCGGTTCGGTTCGGCCAATGCTTGTCTACGGCAATTTGCGGCTCTAGATCGGTTTTTAGTAAGTAATATATGCTTAAAACATTCTAAATAACATTGAAGAAGGCCCACGTAAATTTACATGGCAATCCGTACGAGAAACCCTCTATACCCCCGCCTTTCGCGTATCGGCAAAAACTGGGTTTCGCGCTAAAATGTGCGTAACTACTGCTACGTGACTCCGTTTTAAGCCCATGACCAGTCAAAACGGACCTTGGAAGGTCCACCACACAATGTGCAGGGCGTTTGGCGACTATACACCATTATTTGAGTGTGTTTCGATAAACTGCACGACGTACGTTCGGTTCGGTTCGGTCAATGCGTGTCTACGGCAATTTGCGGCTCTAGATCGGTTTTTTGTAAGTAATATATGCTTAAAACATTGTAAATAACATTGTATAAGGCCCACGTAAATTTCCATGGCAATCCGACACGGTCGGTCCGGACGAGAAACCCCCTATACCCCCGCCTTTCGCGTATCGGCAAAAACTGGTTTCGCGCTAAAATGTGCGTAACTTCTGCTACGTGACTCCGTTTTAGGCCCTTGACCAGTCAAAACGGACCTTGGAAGGTCCACCACACAATGTGCAGGGCGTTTCGTGGCAATACACTATGATTTGAGTGTGTTTCGATAAACTGCACGACGTACGTTCGGTTCGGTTCGGCCAATGCGTGTCTACGGCAATTTGCAGCTCTAGATCGGTTTTTTGTAAGTAATATATATGCTTAAAACATTCTAAATAACATTGTAGAAGGCCCACATAAATTTTCTTAGCAATCCGGCACAGTCGGTCCTGACGAGAAACCCCTTATACCCCCGCCTTTCGCGTATCGGCAAAAACTGGGTTTCGCGCTAAAATGTGCGTAACTTCTGCTACGTGACTCCGTTTTAGACCCATGACCAGTCAAAACGGACCTTGGAAGGTCCACCACACAATGTGTAGGGCTTTTGTGGCAATACACCATGATTGGAGTGTATTTCGATAAACTGCACGGCGTACGTTCGGTTCGGTTCGGCCAATGCTTGTCTACGGCAATTTGCGGCTCTAGATCGGTTTTTAGTAAGTAATATATGCTTAAAACATTCTAAATAACATTGAAGAAGGCCCACGTAAATTTACATGGCAATCCGGACGAGAAACCCCCTATAGCCCCGCCTTACGCGTATCGGCAAAAACTGGGTTTCGCGCTAAAATGTGCGTAACTTCTGCTACGTGACTCCGTTTTAAGCCCATGACCAGTGAAAACGGACCTTGGAAGGTCCAACACACAATGTCTAGGGCGTTTGGTGGCAATACACCATGATTTGAGTGTGTTTCGATAAACTGCTCAACGTACGTTCGGTTCGGTTCGGCCAATGCGTGTCTATGGCAATTTGCGGCTCTAGATCGGTTTTTTGTAAGTAATATATGCTTAAAACATTGTATAAGGCCCACGTAAATTTCCATGGAAATCCGACACGGTCGGTCCGGACGAGAAACCCCCTATACCCCCGCCTTTCGCGTATCGGCAAAAACTGGTTTCGCGCTAAAATGTGCGTAACTTCTGCTACGTGACTCCGTTTTAGGCCCTTGACCAGTCAAAACGGACCTTGGAAGGTCCACCACACAATGTGCAGGGCGTTTCGTGGCAATACACCATGATTTGAGTGTGTTTCGATAAACTGCACGACGTACGTTCGGTTCGGTTCGGCCAATGCGTGTCTACGGCAATTTGCAGCTCTAGATCGGTTTTTTGTAAGTAATATATATGCTTAAAACATTCTAAATAACATTGTAGAAGGCCCACATAAATTTTCTTAGCAATCCGGCACAGTCGGTCCGGACGAGAAACCCTCTATACCCCCGCCTTTCGCGTATTGGCAAAAACTGGGTTTCGCGCTAAAATGTGCGTAACTTCTGCTACGTGACTCCGTTTTAGGCCCATGACCAGTCAAAACGGACCTTGGAAGGTCCCCCACACAATGTGCAGGGCTTTTTGTGTCAATACACCATGATTTGAGTGTGTTTCGATAAACTGCACGACGTACGTTCGATTCGGTTCGGTCAATGCATGTCTACGGCAATTTGCGGCTCTAGATCGGTATTTTGTAAGTAATATATGCTTTAAACATTCTAAATAACATTGTAGAAGGCCCACGTAAAATTCTATGGCAATCCGGCACGGTCGGTCCGAACGAGAAACCCTCTATACCCCCGCCTTTCGCGTATTGGCAAAAACTGGGTTTTGCGCTAAAATGTGCGTAACTTCTGCTACGTGACTCCGTTTTATGCCCATGACAAGTCAAAACGGACCTTGGAAGGTCCACCACACAATGTGCAGGGCGTTTGGCGGCAATACACCATGATTTGAGTGTGTTTGGATAAACTGCACGACGTACGTTCGGTTCGGTTCGGCCAATGCGTGTCTACGGCAATTTGCGGCTCTAGATCGGTTTTTTGTAAGTAATATATGCTTAAAACATTCTAAATAACATTGAAGATGGCCCACGTAAATTTCCATGGCAATCCGGCACGGTCGGTCCGGACGAGAAAACCCCTATACCCCCGCCTTTCGCGTATCGGCAAAAACTGGGTTTCGCGCTAAAATGTGCGTAACTTCTGCTATGCGACTCCGTTTTAAGCCCATAACCAGTGAAAACGGACCTTGGAAGGTCCAACACACAATGTGAAGGGCGTTTGGTGGCAATACACCATGATTTGAGTGTGTTTCGATAAACTGCTCAACGTACGTTCGGTTCGGTTCGGCCATTGCGTGTCTACGGCAATTTGCGACTCTAGATCGGTTTTTTGGAAGTAATATATGCTTAAAACATTCTAAATACCATTGTAGAAGGCCCACGTAAATTTCCATGGCAATCCGACACGGTCGGTCCGGACGAGAAACCCCCTATACCCCCGCCTTTCGCGTATCGGCAAAAACTGGGTTACGCGCTAAAATGTGCGTAACTTCTGCTACGTGACTCCGTTTTAGGCCCATGACCAGTCAAAACGGACCTTGGAAGGTCCACCACACAATATGCAGGGCTTTTTGTGGCAATACACCATAATTTGAGTGTGTTTCGATAAACTGCACGACGTACGTTCGATTCGGTTCGGCCAATGCATGTCTACGGCAATTTGCGACTCTAGATCGGTTTTTTGTAAGTAATATATGCTTAAAACATTCTAAATAACATTGTAGAAGGCCCACGTAAATTTCCATGGCAATCCGACACGGTCGGTCCGGACGAGAAACCCCCTATACCCCCCTTTCGCGTATCGGCAAAAACTAGGTTTCGCGCTAAAATGTGCGTAACTTCTGCTACGTGACTCCGTTTTAGGCCCATGACCAGTCAAAACGGACCTTGGAAGGTCCACCACACAATGTGCAGGGATTTTTGTGGCAATACACCATGATTTGAGTGTGTTTCGATAAACTGCACGACGTACGTTCGATTCGGTTCGGCCAATGCATGTCTACGGCAATTTGCGGCTCTAGATCGGTTTTTTGTAAGTAATATATGCTTAAAACATTCTAAATAACATTGTAGAAGGCCCACGTAAAATTCTATGGCAATCCGGCACGGTCGGTCCGAACGAGAAACCCTCTATAACCCGCCTTTCGCGTATTGGCAAAAAACTGGGTTTCGCGTTAAAATGTGCGTAACTTCTGCTACGTGACTCCGTTTTATGCCCATGACCAGTCAAAACGGACCTTGGAAGGTCCACCACACAATGTGCAGGGCGTTTAGCGGCAATACACCATGATTTGAGTGTGTTTCGATAAACTGCACGACGTACGTTCGGTTCGGTTCGGCCAATGCGTGTCTACGACAATTTGCGGCTCTAGATCGGTTTTTTGTAAGTAATATATGCTTAAAACATTCTAAATAACATTGAAAAAGGCCCACGTAAATTTCCATGGCAATCCGGCACGGTCGGTCCGGACGAGAAAACCCCTATACCCCCGCCTTTCGCGTATCGGCAAAAACTGGGTTTCGCGCTAAAATGTGCGTAACTTCTGCTATGCGACTCCGTTTTAAGCCCATGACTAGTGAAAACGGACCTTGGAAGGTCCAACACACAATGTGAAGGGCGTTTGGTGGCAATACACCATGATTTGAGTGTGTTTCGATAAACTGCTCAACGTACGTTCGGTTCGGTTCGGCCATTGCGTGTCTACGGCAATTTGCGGCTCTAGATCGGTTTTTTGTAAGCAATATATGCTTAAAACATTCTAAATACCATTGTAGAAGGCCCACGTAAATTTCCATGGCAATCCGACACGGTCGGTCCGGACGAGAAACCCCCTATACACCCGCCTTTCGCGTATCGGCAAAAACTGGGTTTCGCGCTAAATTGTGCGTAACTTCTGCTACGTGACTCCGTTTTAGGCCCATGACCAGTCAAAACGGACCTTGCAAGGTCCACCACACAATGTGCAGGGCTTTTTGTGGCAATACACCATGATTTGAGTGTGTTTCGAATTACTGCATGACGTACGTTCGATTCGGTTCGGCCAATGCATGTCTACGGCAATTTGCGGCTCTAGATCGGTTTTTTGTAAGTAATATATGCTTTAAACATTCTAAATAACATTGTAGAAGGCCCACGTAAAATTCCATGGCAATCCGGCACGGTCGGTCTGGACGAGAAACCCTCTATACCCCCGCCTTTCGCGTATTGGCAAAAACTGGGTTTCGCGCTAAAATGTGCGTAACTTCTGCTACGTGACTCCGTTTTAGGCCCATGACCAGTCAAAACGGACCTTGGAAGGTCCCCCACACAATGTGCAGGGCTTTTTGTGGCAATACACCATGATTTGAGTGTGTTTCGATAAACTGCACGACGTACGTTCTATTCGGTTCGGTCAATGCATGTCTACGGCAATTTGCGGCTCTAGATCGGTATTTTGTCAGTAATATATGCTTTAAACATTCTAAATAACATTGTAGAAGGCCCACGTAAAATTCTATGGCAATCCGGCACGGTCGGTCCGAACGAGAAACCCTCTATACCCCCGCCTTTCGCGTATCGGCAAAAACTGGGTTTTGCGCTAAAATGTGAGTAACTTCTGCTACGTGACTCCGTTTTATGCCCATGACAAGTCAAAACGGACCTTGGAAGGTCCACCACACAATGTGCAGGGCGTTTGGCGGCAATACACCATGATTTGAGTGTGTTTCGATAAACTGCACGACGTACGTTCGGTTCGGTTCGGCCAATGCGTGTCTACGGGAATTTGCGGCTCTAGATCGGTTTTTTGTAAGTAATATATGCTTAAAACATTCTAAATAACATTGAAGATGGCCCACGTAAATTTCCATGGCAATCCGGCACGGTCGGTCCGGACGAGAAAACCCCTATACCCCCGCCTTTCGCGTATCGGCAAAAACTGGGTTTCGCGCTAAAATGTGCGTAACTTCTGCTATGCGACTCCGTTTTAAGCCCATAACCAGTGAAAACGGACCTTGGAAGGTCCAACACACAATGTGAAGGGCGTTTGGTGGCAATACACCATGATTTTAGTGTGTTTCGATAACCTGCTCAACGTACGTTCGGTTCGGTTCGGCCATTGCGTGTCTACGGCAATTTGCGGCTCTAGATCGGTTTTTTGTAAGTAATATATGCTTAAAACATTCTAAATAACATTGTAGAAGGCCCACGTAAAATTCCATGGCAATCTGGCACGGTCGGTCCGGACGAGAAACCCTCTATACCCCCGCCTTTCGCGTATTGGCAAAAACTGGGTTTGCGCTAAAATTTGCGTAACTTCTGCTACGTGACTCCGTTTTAGGCCCATGACCAGTCAAAACGGACCTTGGAAGGTCCACCACACAATCTGCAGGGATTTTTGTGGCAATACACCATGATTTGAGTGTGTTTCGATAAACTGCACGACGTACGTTCGATTCGGTTCGGCCAATGCATGTCTACGGCAATTTGCGGCTTTAGATCGGTTTTTTGTAAGTAATATATGCTTTAAACATTCTAAATAACATTGTAGAAGGCCCACGTAAAATTCCATGGCAATCCGGCACAGTCGGTCTGGACGAGAAACCCTCTATACCCCCGCCTTTCGCGTATCGGCAAAAAACTGGGTTTCGCGCTAAAATGTGCGTAACTACTGCTACGTGACTCCGTTTTAAGCCCATGACCAGTCAAAACGGACCTTGGAAGGTCCACCACACAATGTGCAGGGCGTTTGGCGGCAATACACCATGATTTGAGTGTGTTTCGATAAACTGCACGACGTACGTTCGGTTCGGTTCGGCCAATGCGTGTCTACGGGAATTTGCGGCTCTAGATCGGTTTTTTGTAAGTAATATATGCTTAAAACATTCTAAATAACATTGAAGATGGCCCACGTAAATTTCCATGGCAATCCGGCACGGTCGGTCCGGACGAGAAAACCCCTATACCCCCGCCTTTCGCGTATCGGCAAAAACTGGGTTTCGCGCTAAAATGTGCGTAACTTCTGCTATGCGACTCCGTTTTAAGCCCATAACCAGTGAAAACGGACCTTGGAAGGTCCAACACACAATGTGAAGGGCGTTTGGTGGCAATACACCATGATTTTAGTGTGTTTCGATAAACTGCTCAACGTACGTTCGGTTCGGTTCGGCCATTGCGTGTCTACGGCAATTTGCGGCTCTAGATCGGTTTTTTGTAAGTAATATATGCTTAAAACATTCTAAATAACATTGTAGAAGGCCCACGTAAAATTCCATGGCAATCCGGCACGGTCGGTCCGGACGAGAAACCCTCTATACCCCCGCCTTTCGCGTATTGGCAAAAACTGGGTTTGCGCTAAAATGTGCGTAACTTCTGCTACGTGACTCCGTTTTAGGCCCATGACCAGTCAAAACGGACCTTGGAAGGTCCACCACACAATCTGCAGGGATTTTTGTGGCAATACACCATGATTTGAGTGTGTTTCGATAAACTGCACGACGTACGTTCGATTCGGTTCGGCCAATGCATGTCTACGGCAATTTGCGGCTTTAGATCGGTTTTTTGTAAGTAATATATGCTTTAAACATTCTAAATAACATTGTAGAAGGCCCACGTAAAATTCCATGGCAATCCGGCACAGTCGGTCTGGACGAGAAACCCTCTATACCCCCGCCTTTCGCGTATCGGCAAAAAACTGGGTTTCGCGCTAAAATGTGCGTAACTACTGCTACGTGACTCCGTTTTAAGCCCATGACCAGTCAAAACGGACCTTGGAAGGTCCACCACACAATGTTCAGGGCTTTTTGTGGCAATACACCATGATTTGAGTGTGTTTCGATAAACTTCACGACGTACGTTCGATTCGGTTCGGCCAATGCATGTCTATGGCAATTTGCGGCTCTAAATCGGTTTTTTGTAAGTAATATATGCTTAAAACATTCTAAATAACATTGTAGAAGGCCCACGTAAAATTCCATGGCAATCCGGCACGGTCGGTCCGGACGAGAAACCCTCTATACCCCCGCCTTTCGCGTATTGGCAAAAACTGGGTTTCGCGCTAAAATGTGCGTAACTTCTGCTACGTGACTCCGTTTTAGGCCCATGACTAGTCAAAACGGACCTTGGAAGGTCCCCCACACAATGTGCAGGGCTTTTTGTGGCAATACACCATAATTTGAGTGTGTTTCGATAAACTGCACGACGTACGTTCGATTCGGTTCGGCCAATGCATGTCTACGGCAATTTGCGGCTCTAGATCGGTTTTTTGTAAGTAATATATGCTTTAAACATTCTAAATAACATTGTAGAAGGCCCACGTAAAATTCCATGGCAATCCGGCACAGTCGGTCCGGACGAGAAACCCTCTATACCCCCGCCTTTCGCGTATCGGCAAAAACTGGGTTTCGCGCTAAAATGTGCGTAACTACTGCTACGTGACTCCGTTTTAAGCCCATGACCAGTCAAAACGGACCTTGGAAGGTCCACCACACAATGTTCAAGGCTTTTTGTGGCAATACACCATAATTTGAGTGTGTTTCGATAAACTGCACGACGTACGTTCGATTCGGTTCGGCCAATGCATGTCTACGGCAATTTGCGGCTCTAGATCGGTTTTTTGTAAGTAATATATGCTTAAAACATTCTAAATAACATTGTAGAAGGCCCACGTAAAATTCCATGGCAATCCGGCACGGTCGGTCCGGACGAGAAACCCTCTATACCCCCGCCTTTCGCGTATTGGCAAAAACTGGGTTTCGCGCTAAAATGTGCGTAACTTCTGCTACGTGACTCCGTTTTAGGCCCATGACCAGTCAAAATGGACCTTGGAAGGTCCCCCACACAATGTGCAGGGCTTTTTGTGGCAATACACCATAATTTGAGTGTGTTTCGATAAACTGCACGACGTACGTTCGATTCGGTTCGGCCAATGCATGTCTACGGCAATTTGCGGCTCTAGATCGGTTTTTTGTAAGTAATATATGCTTTAAACATTCTAAATAACATTGTAGAATGCCCACGTAAAATTCCATGGCAATCCGGCACAGTCGGTCCGGACGAGAAACCCTCTATACCCCCGCCTTTCGCGTATCGGCAAAAACTGGGTTTCGCGCTAAAATGTGCGTAACTACTGCTACGTGACTCCGTTTTAAGCCCATGACCAGTCAAAACGGACCTTGGAAGGTCCACCACACAATGTTCAGGGCTTTTTGTGGCAATACACCATAATTTGAGTGTGTTTCGATAAACTGCACGACGTACGTTCGATTCGGTTCGGCCAATGCATGTCTACGGCAATTTGCGGTTCTAGATCGGTTTTTTGTAAGTAATATATGCTTAAAACATTCTAAATAACATTGTAGAAGGCCCACGTAAAATTCCATGGCAATCCGGCACGGTCGGTCCGGAAGAGAAACCCTCTATACCCCCGCCTTTCGCGTATTGGCAAAAACTGGGTTTCGCGCTAAATTGTGTGTAACTTCTGCTACGTGACTCCGTTTTAGGCCCATGACCAGTCAAAACGGACCTTGGAAGGTCCCCCACACAATGTGCAGGGCTTTTTGTGGCAATACACCATAATTTGAGTGTGTTTCGATAAACTGCACGACGTACGTTCGATTCGGTTCGGCCAATGCATGTCTACGGCAATTTGCGGCTCTAGATCGGTTTTTTGAAAGTAATACATATGCTTAAAACATTCTAAATAACATTGTAGAAAGCCCACGTAAATTTCCATGGAAATCCGGCACGGTCGGTCCGGACGAGAAACCCCCTATACCCCCGCCTTTCGCGTATCGGGAAAAACTGGGTTTCACGTTAAAATGTGCGTAACTTCTGCTACGTGACTCCGTTTTAGGCCCATGACCAGTCAAAACGGACCTTGGAAGGTCCACCACACAATGTGCAGGGATTTTTGTGGCAATACACCATGATTTGAGTGTGTTTTGATAAACTGCACGACGTACATTCGGTTCGGTTCGGCCAATGCATGTCTACGGCAATTTGCGGCTCTAGATCGGTTTTTTGTAAATAATATATGCTTAAAACATTCTAAATAACATTGTAGAAGGCCCACGTAAAATTCCATGGCAATCCGGCACGGTCGGTCCGGACGAGAAAACCCCTATACCCCCGCCTTTCGCGTATTGGCAAAAACTGGGTTTCGCGCTAAAATGTGCGTAACTTCTGCTACGTGACTCCGTTTTAGGCCCATGACCAGTCAAAATGGACCTTGGAAGGTCCACCACACAATGTGCAGGGCTTTTTGTGGCAATACACCTTGATTTGAGTGTGTTTCGATAAACTGCACGACGTACGTTCGATTCGGTTCGGCCAATGCATGTCTACGGCAATTTGCGGCTCTAGATCGGTTTTTTGTAAGTAATATATGCTTAAAACATTCTAAATAACATTGTAGAAGGCCCACGTAAAATTCCATGGCAATCCGGCACGGTCGGTCCGGACGAGAAACCCTCTATACCCACGTCTTTCGCGTATTGGCAAAAACTGGGTTTCGCGCTAAAATGTCCGTAAGTTCTGCTACGTGACTCCGTTTTAGGCCCATGACCAGTCAAAACGGACCTTGGAATG
Organism: Arctium lappa; assembly: GCA_023525745.1. Classification (NCBI taxonomy): domain Eukaryota; kingdom Viridiplantae; phylum Streptophyta; class Magnoliopsida; order Asterales; family Asteraceae; genus Arctium; species Arctium lappa. The sequence continues at coordinate 99,245 of CM042062.1, read as the reverse complement.
TCCACCACACAATGTGCAGGGCTTTTTGTGGCAATACACCATGATTTGAGTGTGTTTCGATAAACTGCACGACGTACGTTCGATTCGGTTCGGCCAATGCATGTCTACGGCAATTTGCGGCTCTAGATCGGTTTTTTGTAAGTAATATATGCTTAAAACATTCTAAATAACATTGTAGAAGGCCCACGTAAAATTCCATGGCAATCCGGCACGGTCGGTCCGAACGAGAAACCTTCTATACCCCCGCCTTTCGCGTATTGGCAAAAACTGGGTTTCGCGCTAAAATGTGCGTAACTTCTGCTACGTGACTCCGTTTTATGCCCATGACTAGTCAAAACGGACCTTGGAAGGTCCAACACACAATGTGCAGGGCTTTTGGCGGCAATACACCATGATTTGAGTGTGTTTCGATAAACTGCACAACGTACGTCCGGTTCGGTTCGGTTCGGCCATTGCGTGTCTACGGCAATTTGCGGCTCTAGATCGGTTTTTTGTAAGTAATATATGCTTAAAACATTCTAAATAACATTGAAGAAAGCCCACGTAAATTTCCATGGCAATCCGACACGGTCGGTCCGGACGAGAAAACCCCTATACCCCCGCCTTTCGCGTATCGGCAAAAACTGGGTTTCGCGCTAAAATGTGCGTAACTTCTGCTATGTGACTCCGTTTTAAGCCCATGACCAGTGAAAACGGACCTTGGAAGGTCCAACACACAATGTGAAGGGCGTTTGGTGGCAATACACCATGATTTGAGTTTGATTCGATAAACTGCTCAACGTACGTTCGGTTCGGTTCGGCCAATGCGTGTCTACGGCAATTTGCGGCTCTAGATCGGTTTTTTGTAAGTAATATATGCTTAAAACATTCTAAATAACATTGTAGAAGGCCCACGTAAATTTCCATGGCAATCCGACATGGTCGGTCCGGACGAGAAACCCCCTATACCCCCGCCTTTCGCGTATCGGCAAAAACTGGGTTTCGCGCTAAAATGTGCGTAACTTCTGCTACGTGACTCCGTTTTAGGCCCATGACCAGTCAAAATGGACCTTGGAAGGTCCACCACACAATGAGCAGGGCTTTTTGTGGCAATACACCATGATTTGAGTGTGTTTCGATAAACTGCACGACGTACGTTCAATTCGGTTCGGCCAATGCATGTCTACGGCAATTTGCGGCTCTAGATCGGTTTTTTGTAAGTAATATATGCTTAAAACATTATAAATAACATTGTAGAAGGCCCTCGTAAAATTCCATGGCAATCCGGCACGGTCGGTCCGGACGAGAAACCCTCTATACCCCCGCCTTTCGCGTATTGGCAAAAACTGGGTTTCGCGCTAAAATGTGCGTAACTTCTGCAACGTGACTCCGTTTTAGGCCCATGACCAGTCAAAACGGACCTTGGAAGGTCCACCACACAATGTGCAGGGCGTTTGTCAGCAATACACCATGATTTGAGTGTGTTTCGATAAACTGCACGACGTACGTTCGATTCGGTTCGGCCAATGCATGTCTACGGCAATTTGCGGCTCTAGATCGGTTTTTTGTAAGTAATATATGCTTAAAACATTCTAAATAACATTATAGAAGGCCCACGTAAATTTCCATGGCAATCCGACATGGTCGGTCCGGACGAGAAAACCCCTATACCCCCGCCTTTCGCGTATCGGCAAAAACTGAGTTTCGTGCTAAAATGTGCGTAACTTCTGCTACATGACTCCGTTTTAAGCCCATGACCAGTCAAAACGGACCTTGGAAGGTCCACCACACAATGTGCAGGGCTTTTGACGGCAATACACCATGATTTGAGTGTGTTTCGATAAACTGCACGACATACGTTCGGTTCGGTTCGGTTCGGCCATTGCGTGTCTACGGCAATTTGCGGCTCTAGATCGGTTTTTTGTAAGTAATATATGCTTAAAACATTCTAAATAACATTGAAGAAGGCCCACGTAAATTTCCATGGCAATCCGGCACGGTCGGTCCGGACGAGAAAACCCCTATACCCCCGCCTTTCGCGTATCGGCAAAAACTGGGTTTCGCGCTAAAATGTGCGTAACTTCCGTTATGTGACTCCGTTTTAAGCCCATGACCAGTGAAAACGGACCTTGGAAGGTCCAACACACAATGTGAAGGGCGTTTGGTGGCAATACACCATGATTTGAGTGTGTTTCGATAAACTGCACGACATACGTTCGGTTCGGTTCGGTTCGGCCATTGCGTGTCTACGGGAATTTGCGGCTCTAGATCGGTTTTTTGTAAGTAATATATGCTTAAAACATTCTAAATAACATTGAAGAAGGCCCACGTAAATTTCCATGGCAATCCGGCACGGTCGGTCCGGACGAGAAAACCCCTATACCCCCGCCTTTCGCGTATCGGCAAAAACTGGGTTTCACGCTAAAATGTGCGTAACTTCTGCTATGTGACTCCGTTTTAAGCCCATGACCAGTGAAAACGGACCTTGGAAGGTCCAACACACAATGTGAAGGGCGTTTGGTGGCAATACACCATGATTTGAGTGTGTTTCGATAAACTGCTCAACGTACGTTCGGTTCGGTTCGGCCATTGCGTGTCTACGGCAATATGCGGCTCTAGGTCGGTTTTTTGTAAGTAATATATGCTTAAAACATTCTAAATAACATTGTAGAAGGCCCACGTAAATTTCCATGGCAATCCGACACGGTCGGTCCGGACGAGAAACCCCCTATACCCCCGCCTTTCGCGTATCGGCAAAAACTGGGTTTCGCGCTAAAATGTGCGTAACTTCTGCTACGTGACTCCGTTTTAGGCCCATGACTATCAAAACGGACCTTGGAAGGTCCACCACACAATGTGCAGGGCGTTTGGTGGCAATACACCATTATTTGAGTGTGTTTCGATAAACTGCACGACGTACGTTCGATTCGGTTCGGCCAATGCGTGTCTACGGCAATTTGCAGCTCTAGATCGGTTTTTTGTAAGTAATATATGCTTAAAACATTCTAAATAACATTGTAGAAGGCCCACGTAAATTTCCATGGCAATCCGACACGGTCGGTCCGGACGAGAAACCCTCTATACCCCCGCCTTTCGCGTATTGGCAAAAACTGGGTTTCGCGCTAAAATGTGCGTAACTTCTGCAACGTGACTCCGTTTTAGGCCCATGACCAGTCAAAACGGACCTTGGAAGGTCCACCACACAATGTGCAGGGCGTTTGTCAGCAATACACCATGATTTGAGTGTGTTTCGATAAACTGCACGACGTACGTTCGATTCGGTTCGGCCAATGCATGTCTACGGCAATTTGCGGCTCTAGATCGGTTTTTTGTAAGTAATATATGCTTAAAACATTCTAAATAACATTATAGAAGGCCCACGTAAATTTCCATGGCAATCCGACATGGTCGGTCCGGACGAGAAAACCCCTATACCCCCGCCTTTCGCGTATCGGCAAAAACTGGGTTTCGTGCTAAAATGTGCGTAACTTCTGCTACATGACTCCGTTTTAAGCCCATGACCAGTCAAAACGGACCTTGGAAGGTCCACCACACAATGTGCAGGGCTTTTGACGGCAATACACCATGATTTGAGTGTGTTTCGATAAACTGCACGACATACGTTCGGTTCGGTTCGGTTCGGCCATTGCGTGTCTACGGCAATTTGCGGCTCTAGATCGGTTTTTTGTAAGTAATATATGCTTAAAACATTCTAAATAACATTGAAGAAGGCCCACGTAAATTTCCATGGCAATCCGGCACGGTCGGTCCGGACGAGAAAACCCCTATACCCCCGCCTTTCGCGTATCGGCAAAAACTGGGTTTCGCGCTAAAATGTGCGTAACTTCTGTTATGTGACTCCGTTTTAAGCCCATGACCAGTGAAAACGGACCTTGGAAGGTCCAACACACAATGTGAAGGGCGTTTGGTGGCAATACACCATGATTTGAGTGTGTTTCGATAAACTGCACGACATACGTTCGGTTCGGTTCGGTTCGGCCATTGCGTGTCTACGGCAATTTGCGGCTCTAGATCGGTTTTTTGTAAGTAATATATGCTTAAAACATTCTAAATAACATTGAAGAAGGCCCACGTAAATTTCCATGGCAATCCGGCACGGTCGGTCCGGACGAGAAAACCCCTATACCCCCGCCTTTCGCGTATCGGCAAAAACTGGGTTTCGCGCTAAAATGTGCGTAACTTCTGCTACGTGACTCCGTTTTAGGCCCATGACTATCAAAACGGACCTTGGAAGGTCCACCACACAATGTGCAGGGCGTTTGGTGGCAATACACCATTATTTGAGTGTGTTTCGATAAACTGCACGACGTACGTTCGATTCGGTTCGGCCAATGCGTGTCTACGGCAATTTGCAGCTCTAGATCGGTTTTTTGTAAGTAATATATGCTTAAAACATTCTAAATAACATTGTAGAAGGCCCACGTAAATTTCCATGGCAATCCGACACGGTCGGTCCGGACGAGAAACCCCCTATACCCCCGCCTTTCGCGTATCGGCAAAAACTGGGTTTCCGCTAAAATGTGCGTAACTTCTGCTACGTGACTCCGTTTTAGGCCCATGACTATCAAAACGGACCTTGGAAGGTCCACCACACAATGTGCAGGGCGTTTGGTGGCAATACACCATTATTTGAGTGTGTTTCGATAAACTGCACGACGTACGTTCGATTCGGTTCGGCCAATGCGTGTCTACGGCAATTTGCAGCTCTAGATCGGTTTTTTGTAAGTAATATATGCTTAAAATATTCTAAATAACATTGTAGATGGCCCACGTAAATTTCCATGGCAATCCGACACGGTCGGTCCGGACGAGAAACCCATTATACCCCCGCCTTTCGCGTATCGGCAAAAACTGGGTTTCGCGCTAAAATGTGCGTAACTTCTGCTACGTGACTCCGTTTTAGGCCCATGACCAGTCAAAACGGACCTTGGAAGGTCCACCACACAATGTGTCGGGCGTTTGGTGGCAATACAACATAATTTGAGTGTGTTTGGATAAACTGCACGACGTACGTTCGGTTCGGTTCGGCCAATGCGTGTCTACGGCAATTTGCGGCTCTAGATCGGTTTTTTGTAAGTAATATATGCTTAAAATATTCTAAATAACATTGTAGAAGGACCTCGTAAATTTCCATGGCAATCTGGCACGGTCGGTCCAGACGAGAAACCCCCTATACCCCCGCCTTTCGCGTATCGGCAAAAACTGGGTTTCGCGCTAAAATGTGCGTAACTTCTGTTACGTGACTCCGTTTTAAGCCCTTGACCAGTCAAAACGAACCTTGGAAGGTCCCCCACACAATGTGCAGGGCGTTTGGTGGCAATACACCATGATTTGATTTCGTTTCGATAAACTGCACGACGTACGTTCAGTTCGGTTCGGCCAATGCGTGTCTACGGCAATTTGCTGCTCTAGATCGGTTTTTTGAAAGTAATACATATGCTTAAAACATTCTAAATAACATTGTAGAAAGCCCACGTAAATTTCCATGGCAATCCGGCACGGTCGGTCCGGACGAGAAACCCCCTATACCCCCGCCTTTCGCGTATCGGGAAAAACTGGGTTTCACGTTAAAATGTGCGTAACTTCTGCTACGTGACTCCGTTTTAGGCCCATGACCAGTCAAAACGGACCTTGGAAGGTCCACCACACAATGTACAGGAATTTTTGTGGCAATACACCATGATTTGAGTGTGTTTCGATAAACTGCACGACGTACGTTCGATTCGATTCGGCCAATGCATGTCTACGGCAATTTGCAGCTCTAGATCGGTTTTTTGTAAATAATATATGCTTAAAACATTCTAAATAACATTGTAGAAGGCCCACGTAAAATTCCATGGCAATCCGGACGGTCGGTCCGGACGAGAAACCCTCTATACCCCCGCCTTTCGCGTATTGGCAAAAACTGGGTTCCGCGCTAAAAGGTGCGTAACTTCTGCTACGTGACTCCGTTTTATGCCCATGACTAGTCAAAACGGACCTTGGAAGGTCCACCACACAATGTGTAGGACGTTAGGCGGCAATACACCATGATTTGAGTGTGTTTCGATAAACTGCACGACGTACGTTCGGTTCGGTTCGGCCAATGCGTGTCTACGGCAATTTGCGGCCCTAGATCGGTTTTTTGTAAGTGATATATATGCTTAAAACATTCTAAATAACATTGAAGAAGGCCCACGTAAATTTCCATGGCAATCCGGCACGGTCGGTCCGGACGAGAAAACCCCTATACCCACGCCTTTCGCGTATCGGCAAAAACTGGGTTTCGCGCTAAAATGTGCGTAACTTCTGCTATGTGACTCCGTTTTAAGCCCATGACCAGTGAAAACGGACCTTGGAAGGTCCAACACACAATGTGAAGGGCGTTTGGTGGCAATACACCATGATTTGAGTGTGTTTCGATAAACTGCTCAACGTACGTTCGGTTCGGTTCGGCCATTGTGTGTCTACGGCAATTTGCGGCTCTAGATCGGTTTTTTGTAAGTAATATATGCTTAAAACATTCTAAATAACATTGTTGAAGGCCCACGTAAATTTCCATGGCAATACGGCACGGTCGGTCCGAACGAGAAACCCTCTATACCCCCGCCTTTCGCGTATCGGCAAAAACTGGGTTTCGCGCTAATATGTGCGTAACTTCTGCTATGTGACTCCGTTTTAAGCCCATGACCAGTGAAAACGGACCTTGGAAGGTCCAACACACAATGTGAAGGGCGTTTGGTGGCAATACACCATGATTTGAGTGTGTTTCGATAAACTGCTCAACGTACGTTCGATTCGGTTCGGCCAATGCGTGTCTACGGCAATTTGCGGCTCTAGATCGGTTTTTTGTAAGTAATATATGGTTAAAACATTCTAAATAACTTTGTAGAAGGCCCACGTAAATTTCCATGGCAATCCGACACGGTCGGTCCGGACGAGAAACCCCCTATACCCCCGCCTTTCGCGTATCGTCAAAAATTGGGGTTCGCGTTAATATGTGCGTAACTTCTGCTACGTGACTCCGTTTTAGGCCCATGACCAGTCAAAACGGACCTTGGAAGGTCCACCACACAATGTACAGGGATGTTTGTGGCAATACACCATGATTTGAGTGTGTTTCGATAAACTGCACGACATACGTTCGATTCGGTTCGGCCAATGCATGTCTACGGCAATTTGCGGCTCTAGATCGGTTTTTTGTAAATAATATATGCTTAAAACATTCTAAATTACATTGTAGAAGGCCCACGTAAAATTCCATGGCAATCTGGCACGGTCGGTCCGGACGAGAAACCCTCTATACCCCCGCCTTTCGCGTATTGGCAAAAACTGGGTTTCGCGCTAAAATGTGCGTAACTTCTGCTACGTGACTCCGTTTTAGGCCCATGACCAGTCAAAACGTACCTTGGAAGGTCCACCACACAATGTGTAGGGAGTTTGGCAGCAATACACCATGATTTGAGTGTGTTTCAATAAACTGCACGACGTACGTTCGGTTCGGTTCGACCACTGCGTGTCTACGGCAATTTGCGGCTCTAGATCGGTTTTTTGTAAGTAATATATGCTTAAAACATTCTAAATAACATTGAATAAGGCCCACGTAAATTTCCATGGCAATCCGACACGGTCGGTCCGGACGAGAAACCCCCTATACCCCCGCCTTTCGCGTATCGTCAAAAATTGGGGTTCGCGTTAATATGTGCGTAACTTCTGCTACGTGACTCCGTTTTAGGCCCATGACCAGTCAAAACGGACCTTGGAAGGTCCACCACACAATGTACAGGGATGTTTGTGGCAATACACCATGATTTGAGTGTGTTTCGATAAACTGCACGACATACGTTCGATTCGGTTCGGCCAATGCATGTCTACGGCAATTTGCGGCTCTAGATCGGTTTTTTGTAAATAATATATGCTTAAAACATTCTAAATTACATTGTAGAAGGCCCACGTAAAATTCCATGGCAATCTGGCACGGTCGGTCCGGACGAGAAACCCTCTATACCCCCGCCTTTCGCGTATTGGCAAAAACTGGGTTTCGCGCTAAAATGTGCGTAACTTCTGCTACGTGACTCCGTTTTATGCCCATGACCAGTCAAAACGGACCTTGAAAGGTCCACCACACAATGTGCTGGGCGTTAGGCGGCAATACACCATGATTTGAGTGTGTTTCGATAAACTGCACGACGTACGTTCGGTTCGGTTTGGCCAATGTGTGTCTACGGCAATTTGCGGCTCTAGATCGGTTTTTTGTAAGTAATATATGCTTAAAACATTCTAAATAACTTTGTAGAAGGCCCACGTAAATTTCCATGGCAATCCGACACGGTCGGTCCGGACGAGAAACCCCCTATACCCCCTCCTTTCGTGTATCGGGAAAAACTGGGTTTCACGTTAAAATGTGCGTAACTTCTGCTACGTGACTCCGTTTTAGGCCCATGACCAGTCAAAACGGACCTTGGAAGGTCCACCACACAATGTGCAGGGATTTTTGTGGCAATACACCATGATTTGAGTGTGTTTCGATAAACTGCACGACGTACGTTCGATTCGGTTCGGCCAATGCATGTCTACGGCAATTTGCGGCTCTAGATCGATTTTTTGTAAATAATTTATGCTTAAAACATTCTAAATAACATTGTAGAAGGCCCACGTAAAATTCCATGGCAATCCGGCACGGTCGGTCCGGACGAGAAACCCTCTATACCCCCGCCTTTCGCGTATTGGCAAAAACTGGGTTTCGCGCTAAAATGTGCGTAACTTCTGCTACGTGACTCCGTTTTTGGCCCATGACCAGTCAAAACGGACCTTGGAAGGTCCACCACACAATGTGTCATGAGTTTGGTGGCAATACACCATTATTTGAGTGTGTTTCGATAAACTTCACGACGGACGTTCGGTTCGATTCGGCCAATGCGTGTCTACGGCAATTTGCGGCTCTAGATCGGTTTTTTGTAAGTAATATATGCTTAGAACATTCTAAATAACATTGTAGAAGGCCCACGTAAATTTCCATGGCAATCCGACACGGTCGGTCCGGACGAGAAACCCCCTATACCCCCGCCTTTCGCGTATCGGCAAAAACTGGGTTTCGCGCTAAAATGTGCGTAACTTCTGATACGTGACTCCGTTTTAGGCCAATGACCAGTCAAAACGGACCTTGGAAGGTCCACCACACAATGTGCAGGGCTTTTTGTGGCAATACACCATGATTTGAGTGTGTTTCGATAAACTGCACGACGTACGTTCGATTCGGTTCGGCCAATGCATGTCTACGGAAATTTGCGGCTCTAGATCGATTTTTTTTAAGAAATATATGCTTAAAACTTTCTAAATAACATTGTAGAAGGCCCACGTAAAATTCCATGGCAATCCGGCAAGGTCGGTCCGGACGAGAAACCCATTATACCCACGCCTTTCGCGTGTCGGCAAAAACTGAGTTTCGCGCTAAAATGTACATAACTTCTGCTAGGTGACTCCGTTTTAGGCCCATGACCAGTCAAAACGGACCTTGGAAGGTCCACCACACAATGTGTCGGGCGTTTGGTGGCAATACAACATGATTTGAGTGTGTTTCGATAAACTGCACGACGTACGTTCGGTTCGGTTCGGCCAATGAGTGTCTACGGCAATTTGCGGCTCTAGATCGGTTTTTTGTAAGTAATATATGCTTAAAATATTCTAAATAACATTGTAGAAGGACCACGTAAATTTCCATGGCAATCCGGCATGGTCGGTCCGGACGAGAAACCCCCTATACCCCCGCCTTTCGCGTATCGGGAAAAACTGGGTTTCGCGCTAAAATGTGTGTAACTTCTGCTACGTGACTCCGTTTTATGCCCATGACCAGTCAAAACGGACCTTGGAAGGTCCACCACACAATGTGCAGGGCGTTTGGAGGCAATACACCATGATTTGAGTGTGTTTCGATAAACTGCACGACGTACGTTCGGTTCGGTTCGGCCAATGCGTGTCTACGGCAATTTGCGGCTCTAGATCGGTTTTTTGTAAGTAATATATTCTTAAAACATTCTAAATAACATTGTAGATGGCCCACGTAAATTTCCATGGCCATCCGACACGGTCGGTCCGGACGAGAAACCCATTATACCCCCGCCTTTCGCGTATCGGCAAAAACTGGGTTTCGCGCTAAAATGTGCGTAACTTCTGCTACGTGACTCCGTTTTAGGCCCATGACCAGTCAAAACGTACCTTGGAAGGTCCACCACACAATGTGTAGGGAGTTTGGCAGCAATACACCATGATTTGAGTGTGTTTCAATAAACTGCACGACGTACGTTCGGTTCGGTTCGACCACTGCGTGTCTACGGCAATTTGCGGCTCTAGATCGGTTTTTTGTAAGTAATATATGCTTAAAACATTCTAAATAACATTGAATAAGGCCCACGTAAATTTCCATGGCAATCCGACACGGTCGGTCCGGACGAGAAACCCCCTATACCCCCGCCTTTCGCGTATCGTCAAAAATTGGGGTTCGCGTTAATATGTGCGTAACTTCTGCTACGTGACTCCGTTTTAGGCCCATGACCAGTCAAAACGGACCTTGGAAGGTCCACCACACAATGTACAGGGATGTTTGTGGCAATACACCATGATTTGAGTGTGTTTCGATAAACTGCACGACATACGTTCGATTCGGTTCGGCCAATGCATGTCTACGGCAATTTGCGGCTCTAGATCGGTTTTTTGTAAATAATATATGCTTAAAACATTCTAAATTACATTGTAGAAGGCCCACGTAAAATTCCATGGCAATCTGGCACGGTCGGTCCGGACGAGAAACCCTCTATACCCCCGCCTTTCGCGTATTGGCAAAAACTGGGTTTCGCGCTAAAATGTGCGTAACTTCTGCTACGTGACTCCGTTTTATGCCCATGACCAGTCAAAACGGACCTTGAAAGGTCCACCACACAATGTGCTGGGCGTTAGGCGGCAATACACCATGATTTGAGTGTGTTTCGATAAACTGCACGACGTACGTTCGGTTCGGTTTGGCCAATGTGTGTCTACGGCAATTTGCGGCTCTAGATCGGTTTTTTGTAAGTAATATATGCTTAAAACATTCTAAATAACTTTGTAGAAGGCCCACGTAAATTTCCATGGCAATCCGACACGGTCGGTCCGGACGAGAAACCCCCTATACCCCCTCCTTTCGTGTATCGGGAAAAACTGGGTTTCACGTTAAAATGTGCGTAACTTCTGCTACGTGACTCCGTTTTAGGCCCATGACCAGTCAAAACGGACCTTGGAAGGTCCACCACACAATGTGCAGGGATTTTTGTGGCAATACACCATGATTTGAGTGTGTTTCGATAAACTGCACGACGTACGTTCGATTCGGTTCGGCCAATGCATGTCTACGGCAATTTGCGGCTCTAGATCGATTTTTTGTAAATAATTTATGCTTAAAACATTCTAAATAACATTGTAGAAGGCCCACGTAAAATTCCATGGCAATCCGGCACGGTCGGTCCGGACGAGAAACCCTCTATACCCCCGCCTTTCGCGTATTGGCAAAAACTGGGTTTCGCGCTAAAATGTGCGTAACTTCTGCTACGTGACTCCGTTTTTGGCCCATGACCAGTCAAAACGGACCTTGGAAGGTCCACCACACAATGTGTCATGAGTTTGGTGGCAATACACCATTATTTGAGTGTGTTTCGATAAACTTCACGACGGACGTTCGGTTCGATTCGGCCAATGCGTGTCTACGGCAATTTGCGGCTCTAGATCGGTTTTTTGTAAGTAATATATGCTTAGAACATTCTAAATAACATTGTAGAAGGCCCACGTAAATTTCCATGGCAATCCGAAACGGTCGGTCCGGACGAGAAACCCCCTATACCCCCGCCTTTCGCGTATCGGCAAAAACTGGGTTTCGCGCTAAAATGTGCGTAACTTCTGATACGTGACTCCGTTTTAGGCCAATGACCAGTCAAAACGGACCTTGGAAGGTCCACCACACAATGTGCAGGGCTTTTTGTGGCAATACACCATGATTTGAGTGTGTTTCGATAAACTGCACGACGTACGTTCGATTCGGTTCGGCCAATGCATGTCTACGGAAATTTGCGGCTCTAGATCGATTTTTTTTAAGAAATATATGCTTAAAACTTTCTAAATAACATTGTAGAAGGCCCACGTAAAATTCCATGGCAATCCGGCAAGGTCGGTCCGGACGAGAAACCCATTATACCCACGCCTTTCGCGTGTCGGCAAAAACTGAGTTTCGCGCTAAAATGTACATAACTTCTGCTAGGTGACTCCGTTTTAGGCCCATGACCAGTCAAAACGGACCTTGGAAGGTCCACCACACAATGTGTCGGGCGTTTGGTGGCAATACAACATGATTTGAGTGTGTTTCGATAAACTGCACGACGTACGTTCGGTTCGGTTCGGCCAATGAGTGTCTACGGCAATTTGCGGCTCTAGATCGGTTTTTTGTAAGTAATATATGCTTAAAATATTCTAAATAACATTGTAGAAGGACCACGTAAATTTCCATGGCAATCCGGCATGGTCGGTCCGGACGAGAAACCCCCTATACCCCCGCCTTTCGCGTATCGGGAAAAACTGGGTTTCGCGCTAAAATGTGTGTAACTTCTGCTACGTGACTCCGTTTTATGCCCATGACCAGTCAAAACGGACCTTGGAAGGTCCACCACACAATGTGCAGGGCGTTTGGAGGCAATACACCATGATTTGAGTGTGTTTCGATAAACTGCACGACGTACGTTCGGTTCGGTTCGGCCAATGCGTGTCTACGGCAATTTGCGGCTCTAGATCGGTTTTTTGTAAGTAATATATTCTTAAAACATTCTAAATAACATTGTAGATGGCCCACGTAAATTTCCATGGCCATCCGACACGGTCGGTCCGGACGAGAAACCCATTATACCCCCGCCTTTCGCGTATCGGCAAAAACTGGGTTTCGCGCTAAAATGTGCGTAACTTCTGCTACGTGACTCCGTTTTAGGCCCATGACCAGTCAAAACGTACCTTGGAAGGTCCACCACACAATGTGTAGGGAGTTTGGCAGCAATACACCATGATTTGAGTGTGTTTCAATAAACTGCACGACGTACGTTCGGTTCGGTTCGACCACTGCGTGTCTACGGCAATTTGCGGCTCTAGATCGGTTTTTTGTAAGTAATATATGCTTAAAACATTCTAAATAACATTGAATAAGGCCCACGTAAATTTCCATGGCAATCCGGCACGGTCGGTCCGGACGAGAAAACACCTATACCCCCGCCTTTCGCGTATCGGCAAAAACTGGGTTTCGCGCTAAAATGTGCGTAACTTCTTCTATGTGACTCCGTTTTAAGTCCATGACCAGTGAAAACGGACCTTGTAAGGTCCAACACACAATGTGTAGGGCGTTTGGTGGCAATACACCAAGATTTGAGTGTGTTTCGATAAACTGCTCAACGTACGTTCGGTTCGGTTCGGCCAATGCGTGTCTACGGTAATTTGCGGCTCTAGATCAGTTTTTTGTAAGTAATAAATGTTTAAAACATTCTAAATAACATTGTAGAAGGCCCACGTAAATTTCCATGGCAATCCGACACGGTCGGTCCGGACGAGAAACCCCCTATACCCGCCTTTCGCGTATCGGCAAAAACTGGGTTTCGCGCTAAAATGTGCGTAACTTCTGCTACGTGACTCCGTTTTAGGCCCATGACCAGTCAAAACGGACCTTGGAAGGTCCACCATACAATGTGTCATGCGTTTGGTGGCAATACACCATTATTTGAGTGTGTTTCGATAACTTCACGACGGACGTTCGGTTCGATTCGGCCAATGCGTGTCTACGGCAATTTGCGGCTCTAGATCGGTTTTTTGTAAGTAATATATGCTTAAAACATTCTAAATAACATTTTAGAAGGCCCACGTAAATTTCCATGGCAATCCGACACGGTCGGTCCGGACGAGAAACCCCCTATACCCCCGCCTTTCGCGTATCTGCAAAAACTGGGTTTCACGCTAAAATGTGCGTAACTTCTGATACGTGACTCCGTTTTAGGCCCATGACCAGTCAAAACGGACCTTGGAAGGTCCACCACACAATGTGCAGGGCTTTTTGTGGCAATACACCATGATTTGAGTGTGTTTCGATAAACTACACGACGTACGTTCGATTCGGTTCGGCCAATGGATGTCTACGGGAATTTGCGACTCTAGATCGGTTTTTTATAAGTAATATATGCTTAAAACATTCTAAATAACATTGTAGAAAGGCCACGTAAAATTCCATGGCAATCCGGCACGGTCGGTCCGAACGAGAAACCCTCTATACCCCCGCCTTTCGCGTATTGGCAAAAACTGGGTTTCGCGCTAAAATGTGCGTAACTTCTGCTACGTGACTCCGTTTTATGCCCATGACTAGTCAAAACGGACCTTGGAAGGTCCACCACACAATATGCAGGGCGTTTGGTGGAAATACACCATTATTTGAGTGTGTTTCGATAAACTGCACGACGTACGTTCGGTTCGGTTCGGCCAATGCGTGTCTACGGCAATTTGCGGCTCTAGATCGGTTTTTTGTAAGTAATATATGCTTAAAACATTCTAAATAACATTGTAGATGGCCCACGTAATATTCCATGGCAATCCGACACGGTCGGTCCGGACGAGAAACCCATTATACCCCCGCCTTTCGCGTATCGGCAAAAACTGGGTTTCGCGCTAAAATGTGCGTAACTTCTGCTACGTGACTCCGTTTTAGGCCCATGACCAGTCAAAACGGACCTTGGAAGGTCCACCACACAATGTGTCGGGCGTTTGGTGGCAATACAACATAATTTGAGTGTGTTTGGATAAACTGCACGACGTACGTTCGGTTCGGTTCGGCCAATGCGTGTCTACGGCAATTTACGGCTCTAGATCGGTTTTTTGTAAGTAATATATGCTTAAAACATTCTAAATAACATTGTAGATGGCCCACGTAAATTTCCATGGCCATCCGACACGGTCGGTCCGGACGAGAAAACCCATTATACCCCCGCCTTTCGCGTATCGGCAAAAACTGGGTTTTGCGCTAAAATGTGCGTAACTTCTGCTACGTGACTCCGTCTTAGGCCCATGACCAGTCAAAACGGACCTTGGAAGGTCCACCACACAATGTGTCGGGCGTTTGGTGGCAATACAACATAATTTGAGTGTGTTTCGATAAACTGCACGACGTACGTTCGGTTCGGTTCGGCCAATGCATGTCTACGGCAATTTGCGGCTCTAGATCGGTTTTTTGCTAATAATATATGCTTAAAACATTCTAAATAACATTGTAGAAGGCCCACGTAAAATTCCATGGCAATCCGGCACGGTTGGTCCGGACGAGAAACCCTCTATACCCGCCTTTCGCGTATTGGCAAAAACTGGGTTTCGCGCTAAAATGTGCGTAACTTCTGCTACGTGACTCCGTTTTATGCCCATGACAAGTCAAAACGGACCTTGGAAGGTCCACCACACAATGTGTAGGGCGTTAGGCGGCAATACACCATGATTTGAGTGTGTTTCGATACACTGCACGACGTACGTTCGGTTCGGTTCGGCCAATGCGTGTCTACGGCAATTTGCGGCTCTAGATCGGTTTTTTGTAAGTAATATATGCTTAAGTCATTCTAAATAACATTGAAGAAGGCCCACGTAAATTTCCATGGCAATCCGGCATGGTCGGTCCGGACGAGAAAAAACCCCTATACCCCCGCCTTTCGCGTATCGGCAAAAACTGGGTTTCGCGCTAAAATGTGCGTAACTTCTGCTATGTGACTCCGTTTTAAGCCCATGACCAGTGAAAACGGACCTTGGAAGGTCCAACACACAATGTGAAGGGCGTTTGGTGGCAATACACCATGATTTGAGTGTGTTTCGATAAACTGCTCAACGTACGTTCGGTTCGGTTCGGCCATTGTGTGTCTACGGCAATTTGCGGCTCTAGATCGGTTTTTTGTAAGTAATATATGCTTAAAACATTCTAAATAACATTGTTGAAGGCCCAAGTAAATTTCCATGGCAATCCGACACGGTCGGTCTGGACGAGAAACCCCCTATACCCCCGCCTTTCGCGTATCGGCAAAAACTGGGTTTCGCGCTAAAATGTGCGTAACTTCTGCTACGTGACTCCGTTTTTGGCCCATGACCAGTCAAAACGGACCTTGGAAGGTCCACCACACAATGTGTCATGCGTTTGGTGGCAATACACCATTATTTTAGTGTGTTTCGATAAACTTCACGACGGACGTTCGGTTCATTTCGGCCAATGCGTGTCTACGGCAATTTGCGGCTCTAGATCGGTTTTTTGTAAGTAATATATGCTTAAAACATTCTAAATAACATTGTAGAAGGCCCACGTAAATTTCCATGGCAATCCGACACGGTCGGTCCGGACGAGAAACCCCTATACCCCCGCCTTTCGCGTATCTGCAAAAACTGGGTTTCGCGCTAAAATGTGCGTAACTTCTGATACGTGACTCCGTTTTAGGCCCATGACCAGTCAAAACGGACCTTGGAAGGTCCACCACACAATGTGCAGGGCTTTTTGTGGCAATACACCATGATTTGAGTGTGTTTCGATAAACTGCACGACGTACGTTCGATTCGGTTCGGCCAATGCATGTCTACGGCAATTTGCGGCTCTAGATCGATTTTTTGTAAGTAATATATGCTTAAAATATTCTAAATAACATGGTAGAAGGACCTCGTAAATTTCCATGGCAATCCGGCACGGTCGATCCGGACGAGAAACCCCCTATACCCCCGCCTTTCGCGTATCGGCAAAAACTGGGTTTCGCGCTAAAAGGTGTGTAACTTCTGTTACGTGACTCCGTTTTAAGCCCTTGATCAGTCAAAACGAACCTTGGAAGGTCCCCCACACAATGTGCAGGGCGTTTGGTGGCAATACACCATGATTTGATTTCGTTTCGATAAACTGCACGATGTACGTTCAGTTCGGTTCGGCCAATGCGTGTCTACGGCAATTTGCTACTCTAGATCGGTTTTTTGTAAGTAATATATATGCTTAAAACATTCTAAATAACATTGTAGAAAGCCCACGTAAATTTCCATGGCAATCCGGCACGGTCGGTCCTGACGAGAAACCCCCTATACCCCCGCCTTTCTCGTATCGGGAAAAACTGGGTTTCACGTTAAAATGTGCGTAACTTCTGCTACGTGACTCCGTTTTATGCCCATGACCAGTCAAAACGGACCTTGGAAGGTCCACCACACAATGTGCAGGGCGTTAGGCGGGAATACACCATGATTTGAGTGTGTTTCGATAAACTGCACGACGTACGTTCGGTTCGGTTCGACCAATGCGTGTCTACGGCAATTTGCGGCTCTAGATCGGTTTTTTGTAAGTAATATATGCTTAAAACATTCTAAATAACATTGTAGATGGCCCACGTAAATTTCCATGGCCATCCGACACGGTCGGTCCGGACGAGAAACCCATTATACCCCCACCTTTCGCGTATCGGCAAAAACTGGGTTTCGCGCTAAAATGTGCGTAACTTCTGCTACGTGACTCCGTCTTAGGCCCATGACCAGTCAAAACGGACCTTGGAAGGTCCACCACACAATGTGTCGGGCGTTTGGTGGCAATACAACATAATTTGAGTGTGTTTCGAAAAACTGCACGACGTACGTTCGGTTCGGTTCGGCCAATGCATGTCTACGGCAATTTGCGGCTCTAGATCGGTTTTTTGTTAATAATATATGCTTAAAACATTCTAAATAACATTGTAGAAGGCCCACGTAAAATTCCATGGCAATCCGGCATGGTCGGTCCGGACGAGAAACCCTCTATACCCCCGCCTTTCGCGTATTGGCAAAAACTGGGTTTCGCGCTAAAATGTGCGTAACTTCTGCTACGTGACTCCGTTTTATGCCCATGACCAGTCAAAACGGACCTTGGAAGGTCCACCACACAATGTGTAGGGCGTTAGGCGGCAATACACCATGATTTGAGTGTGTTTCGATACACTGCACGACGTACGTTCGGTTCGGTTCGGCCAATGCGTGTCTACGGCAATTTGCGGCTCTAGATCGGTTTTTTGTAAGTAATATATGCTTAAAACATTCTAAATAACATTGAAGAAGGCCCACGTAAATTTCCATGGCAATCCGGCACGGTCGGTCCGGACGAGAAAACCCCTATACCCCCGCCTTTCGCGTATCGGCAAAAACTGGGTTTCGCGCTAAAATGTGCGTAACTTCTGCTATGTGACTCCGTTTTAAGCCCATGACCAGTGAAAACGGACCTTGGAAGGTCCAACACACAATGTGAAGGGCGTTTGGTGGCAATACACCATGATTTGAGTGTGTTTCGATAAACTGCTCAACGTACGTTCGGTTCGGTTCGGCCATTGTGTGTCTACGGCAATTTGCGGCTCTAGATCGGTTTTTTGTAAGTAATATATGCTTAAAACATTCTAAATAACATTGTTGAAGACCCACGTAAATTTCCATGGCAATCCAACACGGTCGGTCTGGACGAGAAACCCCCTATACCTCCGCCTTTCGCGTATCGGCAAAAACTGGGTTTCGCGCTAAAATGTGCGTAACTTCTGCTACGTGACTCCGTTTTTGGCCCATGACCAGTCAAAACGGACCTTGGAAGGTCCACCACACAATGTGTCATGCGTTTGGTGGCAATACACCATTATTTTAGTGTGTTTCGATAAACTTCACGACGGACGTTCGGTTCATTTCGGCCAATGCGTGTCTACGGCAATTTGCAGCTCTAGATCGGTTTTTTGTAAGTAATATATGCTTAAAACATTCTAAATAACATTGTAGAAGGCCCACGTAAATTTCCATGGCAATCCGACACGGTCGGTCCGGACGAGAAACCCCCTATACCCCCGCCTTTCGCGTATCTGCAAAAACTGGGTTTCGCGCTAAAATGTGCGTAACTTCTGATACGTGACTCCGTTTTAGGCCCATGACCAGTAAAAACGGACCTTGGAAGGTCCACCACACAATGTGCAGGGCTTTTTGTGGCAATACACCATGATTTGAGTGTGTTTCGATAAACTGCACGACGTACGTTCGATTCGGTTCGGCCAATGCATGTCTACGGCAATTTGCGGCTCTAGATCGATTTTTTGTAAGTAATATATGCTTAAAACATTCTAAATAACATTGTAGAAGGCCCACGTAAAATTCCATGGCAATCCGGCACGGTTGGTCCGGACGAGAAACCCTCTATACCCCCGCCTTTCGCGTATTGGCAAAAACTGGGTTTCGCGCTAAAATGTGCGTAACTTCTGCTACGTGACTCCGTTTTATGCCCATGACCAGTCAAAACGGACCTTACCACACAATGTGCAGGGTGTTTGGCGGCAATAAACCATGATTTGAGTGTGTTTCGATAAACTGCACGACGTACGTTCGGTTCGGTTCGGCCAATGCGTGTCTACGGCATTTTGCGGCTCTAGATCGGTTTTTTGTAAGTAATATATATGCTTAAAACATTCTAAACAACATTGTAGAAAGCCCACGTAAATTTCCATGGCAATCCGGCACGGTCGGTCCGGACGAGAAACCCCCTATACCCCCGCCTTTCGCGTATCGGGAAAAACTGGGTTTCACGTTAAAATGTGCGTAACTTCTGCTACGTGACTCCGTTTTATGCCCATGACCAGTCAAAACGGACCTTGGAAGGTCCACCACACAATGTGAAGGGCGTTAGGCGACAATACACCATGATTTGAGTGTGTTTCGATAAACTGCACGACGTACGTTCGGTTCGGTTCGGCCAATGCGTGTCTACGGCAATTTGCGGCTCTAGATCGGTTTTTTGTAAGTAATATATGCTTAAAAGATTCTAAATAACATTGTAGATGGCCCACGTAAATTTCCATGGCCATCCGACACGGTCGGTCCGGACGAGAAACCCATTATACCCCCGCCTTTCGCGTATCGGCAAAAACTGGGTTTCGCGCTAAAATGTGCGTAACTTCTTCTACGTGACTCCGTTTTAGGCCCATGACCAGTCAAAACGGACCTTGGAAGGTCCACCACACAATGTGTCGGGCGTTTGGTGGCAATACAACATAATTTGAGTGTGTTTCGATAAACTGCACGACGTACGTTCGGTTCGGTTCGGCCAATGCATGTCTACGGCAATTTGCGGCTCTAGATCGGTTTTTTGTAAATAATATATGCTTAAAACATTCTAAATAACATTGTAGAAGGCCCACGTAAAATTCCATGGCAATCCGGCACGGTCGGTCCGGACGAGAAACCCTCTATACCCCCGCCTTTCGCGTATTGGCAAAAACTGGGTTTCGCGCTAAAATGTGCGTAACTTCTGCTACGTGACTCCGTTTTATGCCCATGACCAGTCAAAACGGACCTTGGAAGGTCCACCACACAATATGTAGGGCGTTAGGCGGCAATACACCATGATTTGAGTGTGTTTCGATACACTGCACGACGTACGTTCGGTTCGGTTCGGCCAATGCGTGTCTACGGCAATTTGCGGCTCTAGATCGGTTTTTGTATGTAATATATGCTTAAAACATTCTAAATAACATTGAAGAAGGACCACGTAAATTTCCATGGCAATCCGGCACGGTCGGTCCGGACGAGAAAACCCCTATACCCCCGCCTTTCGCGTATCGGCAAAAACTGGGTTTCGCGCTAAAATGTGCGTAACTTCTGCTATGTGACTCCGTTTTAAGCCCATGACCAGTGAAAACGGACCTTGGAAGGTCCAACACACAATGTGAAGGGCGTTTGGTGGCAATACACCATGATTTGAGTGTGTTTCGATAAACTGCTCAACATACGTTAGGTTCGGTTCGGCCATTGTGTGTCAACGGCAATTTGCGGCTCTAGATCGGTTTTTTGTAAGTAATATATGCTTAAAATATTCTAAATAACATTGTAGAAGGCCCACGTAAAATTCCATGGCAATCCGGCACGGTTGGTCCGGACGAGAAACCCTCTATACCCCCGCCTTTCGCGTATTGGCAAAAACTGGGTTTCGCGCTAAAATGTGCGTAACTTCTGCTACGTGACTCCGTTTTATGCCCATGACCAGTCAAAACGGACCTTGGAAGGTCCACCACACAATGTGCAGGGTGTTTGGTGGCAATACACCATGATTTGAGTGTGTTTCGATAAACTGCACGACGTACCTTCGGTTCGGTTCGGCCAATGCGTGTCTACGGCATTTTGCGGCTCTAGATCGGTTTTTTGTAAGTAATATATGCTTAAAACATTCTAAATAACATTGTAGATGGCCCACGTAAATTTCCATGGCCATCCGACACGGTCGGTCCGGACGAGAAACCCATTATACCCCTGCCTTTCGCGTGTCGGCAAAAACTGGGTTTCGCGCTAAAATGTGCGTAACTTCTGCTAAGTGACTCCGTTTTAGGCCCATGACCAGTCAAAACGGACCTTGGAAGGTCCACCACACAATGTGTCAGGCGTTTGGTGGCAATACAACATAATTTGAGTGTGTTTCGATAAACTGCACGACGTACGTTCGGTTCGGTTCGGCCAATGAGTGTCTACGGCAATTTGCGGCTCTAGATCGGTTTTTTGTAAGTAATATATGCTTAAAATAAACATTGTAGAAGGACCACGTAAATTTCCATGGCAATCCGGCATGGTCGGTCCGGACGAGAAACCCCCTATACCCCCGCCTTTCGCGTATCGGGAAAAACTGGGTTTCGCGCTAAAATGTGTGTAACTTCTGCTACGTGACTCCGTTTTATGCCCATGACTAGTCAAAACGGACCTTGGAAGGTCCACCACACAATGTGCAGGGCGTTTGGCGGCAATACACCATGATTTGAGTGTGTTTCGATAAACTGCACGACGTACGTTCGGTTCGGTTCGGCCAATGCGTGTCTACGGCAATTTGCGGCTCTAGATCGGTTTTTTGTAAGTAATATATGCTTAAAACATTCTAAATAACATTGTAGATGGCCCACGTAAATTTTCATGGCCATCCGACACGGTCGGTCCGGACGAGAAACCCATTATACCCCCGCCTTTCGCGTATCGGCAAAAACTGGGTTTCGCGCTAAAATGTGCGTAACTTCTGCTACGTGACTCCGTTTTAGGCCCATGACCAGTCAAAACGGACCTTGGAAGGTCCACCACACAATGTGTTGGGCGTTTGGTGGCAATACAACATAATTTGAGTGTGTTTCGATAAACTGCACGACGTACGTTCGGTTCGGTTCGGCCAATGCGTGTCTACGGCAATTTGCGGCTCTAGATCGGTTTTTTGTAAGTAATATATGCTTAAAATATTCTAAATAACATTGTAGAAGAACCACGTAAATTTCCATGGCAATCCGGCACGGTCGGTCCGGACGAGAAACCCCCTATACCCCCGCCTTTCGCGTATCGGCAAAAACCGGGTTTCGCGCTAAAATGTGCGTAACTTCTGCTACGTGACTCCGTTTTAAGCCCTTGACCAGTCAAAACGAACCTTGGAAGGTCCCCCAAACAATGTGCAGGGCGTTTGGTGGCAATACACCATGATTTGATTTCGTTTCGATAAACTGCACGACGTACGTTCGGTTCGGTTCGGCCAATGCGTGTCTACGGCAATTTGCAGCTCTAGATCGGTTTTTTGTAAGTAATATATATGCTTAAAACATTCTAAATAACATTGTATAAAGCTCACGTAAATTTCCATGGCAATCCGGAACGGTCGGTCCGGACGAGAAACCCCCTATACCCCCGTCTTTCGCGTATCGGGAAAAACTGGGTTTCGCGCTAAAATGTGCGTAACTTCTGCTACGTGACTCCGTTTTAGGCCCATGACCAGTCAAAACTGACCTTGGAAGGTCCACCACACAATGTATAGGGCGTTTGGTGGCAATACACCATGATTTGAGTGTGTTTCGATAAACTGCACGACGTACGTTCGGTTCGGTTCGGCCAATGCGTGTCTACGGCAATTTGCGGCTCTAGATCGGTTTTTTGTAAGTAATATATGTTTAAAACATTCTAAATAACATTGTAGAAGGCTCACGTAAATTTCCATGGCAATCCGGAACGGTCGGTCCGGACGAGAAACCCCCTATACCCCCCGCCTTTCGCGTATCGGCAAAAACTGGGTTTCGCGCTAAAATCTGCGTAACTTTTGCTACGTGACTCCGTTTTAGGCCCTTGACCAGTCAAAACGAACCTTGGAAGGTCCCCCACACAATGTGCAGGGCGTTTGGTGGCAATACACCATGATTTGATTTCGTTTCGATAAACTGCACGACGTACGTTCGGTTCGGTTCGGCCAATGCGTGTCTACGGCAATTTGCGGCTCTAGATCAGTTTTTTGTAAGTAATATATGCTTAAAACATTCTAAATAACTTTGTAGAAGGCCCACGTAAATTTCCATGGCAATCCGACACGGTCGGTCCGGACGAGAAACCCCCTATACCCCCGCCATTTGCGTATCGGCAAAAACTGGGTTTCACGCTAAAATGTGCGTAACTTCTGCTATGTGACTCCGTTTTAAGCCCATGACCAGTGAAAACGGACCTTGGAAGGTCCAACACACAATGTGTAGGGCGTTTGGTGGCAATACACCATGATTTGAGTGTGTTTCGATAAACTGCTCAACGTACGTTAGGTTCGGTTCGGCCAATGCGTGTCTACGGCAATTTGCGGCTCTAGATCTGTTTTTTGTAAGTAATATATGCTTAAAACATTCTAAATAAGATTGTAGAAGGCCCACGTAAATTTCCATGGCAATCCGGCACGGTCGGTCCGGACGAGAAACCCCCTATACCCCCGCCTTTCGCGTATCGGCAAAAACTGGGTTTCGCGCTAAAATGTGCGTAACTTCTGCTACGTGACTCCGTTTTAAGCCCTTGACCAGTCAAAACGAACCTTGGAAGGTCCCAGACACAATGTGCAGGGCGTTTGGTGGCAATACACCATGATTTGAGTTTGTTTCGATAAACTGCACGACGTACGTTCGATTCGGCCAATGCGTGTCTACAGTAATTTGCAGCTCTAGATCGGTTTTTTGTAAGTAATATATATGCTTAAACCATTATAAATAACATTGTAGAAGGCTCAAGTAAATTTCCATGGCAATCCGGAACGGTCGGTCCGGACGAGAAACCCCCTATACCCCCGCCTTTCGCGTATCGGCAAAAACTGGGTTTCGCGTTAAAATGTGCGTAACTTCTGCTACGTGACTCCGTTTTAGGCCCATGACTTGTCAAAACGGACCTTGGAAAGTCCACCACACAATGTGCAGGGCGTTTGGCGGCAATACACCATGATTTGAGTGTGTTTCGATAAACTGCACGACGTATGTTCGGTTCGGTTCGGCCAACGCCTGTCTACGGCAATTTGCGGCTCTAGATCGCTTTTTTGTAAGTAATATATGCTTAAAACATTCTAAATAACATTGTAGATGGCCCACGTAAATTTCCATGGCAGTCCGGCACGGTCGGTCCGGACGAGAAACCCCCTATACCCCCGCCTTTCGCGTATCGGCAAAAACTGGGTTTCGCGCTAAAATGTGCGTAACTTCTGCTACGTGACTCCGTTTTAAGCCCAAGACCAGTGAAAACGGACCTTGGAAGGTCCAAGACACAATGTGCAGGGCGTTTGGTGGCAATACACCATGATTTGAGTGTGTTTCGATAAACTGCTCAACGTACGTTCGGTTAGGTTCGGCCAATGCGTGTCTATTGCAATTTGCGGCTCTAGATCGGTTTTTTGTAAGTAATATATGCTTAAAAAATTCTAAATAACATTGTATAAGGCCCACGTAAATTTCCATGGCAATCCGACACGGTCGGTCCGGACGAGAAACCCATTATACCCCCGCCTTTCGCGTATCGGCAAAAACTGGGTTTCGCGCTAAAATGTGCGTAACTTCTGCTACGTGACTCCGTTTTAGGCCCATGACCAGTCAAAATGGACCTTGGAAGGTCCACCACACAATGTGTCGGGCGTTTGGTGGCAATACACCATAATTTGAGTGTGTTTCGATAAACTGCACGACGTACGTTCGGTTCGGTTCGGCCAATGCGTGTCTACGGCAATTTGCGGCTCTAGATCGGTTTTTTGTAAGTAATATATGCTTAAAACATTCTAAATAACATTGTAGATGGCCCACGTAAATTTCCATGGCAATCTGCCACGGTCGGTCCGGACGAGAAACCCCCTATACCCCCACCTTTCGCGTATCGACAAAAACTGGGTTTCGCGCTAAAATGTGCGTAACTTCTGCTACGTGACTCCGTTTTAAGCCCATGACCAGTGAAAACGGACCTTGGAAGGTCCAACACACAATGTGTAGGGTGTTTGGTGGCAATACACCATGATTTGAGTGTGTTTCGATAAACTGCTCAACGTACGTTCGGTTCGGTTTGGCCAATGCGTGTCTACGGCAATTTGCGGCTCTAGATCGGTTTTTTGTAAGTAATATATGCTTAAAACATTCTAAATAACATTGTAGATGGCCCACGTAAATTTCCATGGCAATCCGGCACGGTCGGTCCGGACGAGAAACCCCCTATACCCCCACTTTTCGCGTATCGACAAAAACTGGGTTTCGCGCTAAAATGTGCGTAACTTCTGCTACGTGACTCCGTTTTAAGCCCATGACCAGTGAAAACGGACCTTGGAAGGTCCAACACACAATGTGTAGGGCGTTTGGTGGCAATACACCATGATTTGAGTGTGTTTCGATAAACTGCTCAACGTACGTTCGGTTCGGTTTGGCCAATGCGTGTCTACGGCAATTTGCGGCTCTAGATCGGTTTTTTGTAAGTAATATATGCTTAAAACATTCTAAATAACTTTGTAGAAGGCCCACGTAAATTTCCATGGCAATCCGACACGGTCGGTCCGGACGAGAAACCCCCTATACCCCCGCCTTTCGCGTATCGGCAAAAACTGGGTTTCGCGCTAAAATGTGCGTAACTTCTGCTACGTAACTCCGTTTTTGGACCATTACCAGTCAAAACGGACCTTGGAAGGTCCACCACACAATGTACTGGGCGTTTGGTGGCAATACACCATGATTTGAGTGTGTTTCGATAAACTGCACGACGTACGTTCGGTTCGGCCAATGCGTGTCTACGGCATTTTGCGGCTCTAGATCGGTTTTTTGTAAGTAATATATGCTTAAAACATTCTAAATAACATTGTAGATGGCCCACGTAAATTTCCATGGCCATCCGACACCGTCGGTCCGGACGAGAAACCCATTATACCCCTGCCTTTCGCGTGTCGGCAAAAAATGGGTTTCGCGCTAAAATGTGCGTAACTTCTGCTAAGTGACTCCGTTTTAAGCCCATGACCAGTGAAAACGGACCTTGGAAGGTCCAACACACAATGTGCAGGGCGTTTGGTGGCAATACACCATGATTTGAGTGTGTTTCGATAAACTGCTCAACGTACGTTCCGTTAGGTTCGCCCATTGCGTGTCTATTGCAATTTGCGGCTCTAGATCGGTTTTTTGTAAGTAATATATGCTTAAAAAATTCTAAATAACATTGTATAAGGCCCACGTAAATTTCCATGGCAATCCGACACGGTCGGTCCGGACGAGAAACCCATTATACCCCCGCCTTTCGCGTATCGGCAAAAACTGGGTTTCGCGCTAAAATGTGTGTAACTTCTGCTACGTGACTCCGTTTTATGCCCATGACTAGTCAAAACGGACCTTGGAAGGTCCACCACACAATGTGCAGGGCGTTTGGCGGCAATACACCATGATTTGAGTGTGTTTCGATAAACTGCACGACGTACGTTCGGTTCGGTTCGGCCAATGCGTGTCTACGGCAATTTGCGGCTCTAGATCGGTTTTTTGTAAGTAATATATGCTTAAAACATTCTAAATAACATTGTAGATGGCCCACGTAAATTTCCATGGCCATCCGACACGGTCGGTCCGGACGAGAAACCCATTATACCCCCGCCTTTCGCGTATCGGCAAAAACTGGGTTTCGCGCTAAAATGTGCGTAACTTCTGCTACGTGACTCCGTTTTAGGCCCATGACCAGTCAAAACGGACCTTGGAAGGTCCACCAGACAATGTGTCGGGCGTTTGGTGTCAATACAACATAATTTGAGTGTGTTTTGATAAATTGCACGACGTACGTTCGGTTCGGTTCGGCCAATGCGTGTCTACGGCAATTTGCGGCTCTAGATCGGTTTTTTGTAAGTAATATATGCTTAAAATATTCTAAATAACATTGTAGAAGGACCACGTAAATTTCCATGGCAATCCGGCACGGTCGATCCGGACGAGAAACCCCCTATACCCCCGCCTTTCGCGTATCGGCAAAAACCGGGTTTCGCGCTAAAATGTGCGTAACTTCTGCTACGTGACTCCGTTTTAAGCCCTTGACCAGTCAAAACGAACCTTGGAAGGTCCCCCACACAATGTGCAGGGCGTTTGGTGGCAATACACCATGATTTGATTTCGTTTCGATAAACTGCACGACGTACGTTCGGTTCGGTTCGGCCAATGCGTGTCTACGGCAATTTGCAGCTCTAGATCGGTTTTTTGTAAGTAATATATATGCTTAAAACATTCTAAATAACATTGTATAAAGCCCACATAAATTTCCATGGCAATCTGGCACGGTCGGTCCAGACGAGAAACCCCCTATACCCCCGCCTTTCGCGTATCGGGAAAAACTGGGTTTCGCGCTAAAATGTGCGTAACTTCTGCTACATGACTCCGTTTTAGGCCCATGACCAGTCAAAACTGACCTTGGAAGGTCCACCACACAATGTACAGGGCGTTTGGTGGCAATACACCATGATTTGAGTGTGTTTCGATAAACTGCACGACGTACGTTCGGTTCGGTTCGGCCAATGCGTGTCTACGGTAATTTGCGGCTCTAGATCGGTTTTTTGTAAGTAATATATGTTTAAAACATTCTAAATAACATTGTAGAAGGCTCACGTAAATTTCCATGGCAATCCGGAACGGTCGGTCCGGACGAGAAACCCCCTATACCCCCGCCTTTCGCGTATCGGCAAAAACTGGGTTTCGTGCTAAAATCTGCGTAACTTTTGCTACGTGACTCCGTTTTAGGCCCATGACCAGTCAAAACGGACCTTGGAAAGTCCACCACATGATGTGAAGGGCGTTTGGCGGCAATACACCATGATTTGAGTGTGTTTCGATAAACTGCACGACGTATGTTCGGTTCGGTTCGACCAATGCCTGTCTACGGCAATTTGCGGATCTAGATCGGTTTTTTGTAAG
The DNA here is from genome assembly GCA_023525745.1 of Arctium lappa. Lineage (NCBI taxonomy): Eukaryota > Viridiplantae > Streptophyta > Magnoliopsida > Asterales > Asteraceae > Arctium > Arctium lappa. The sequence continues at coordinate 71,019 of CM042062.1, read as the reverse complement.
TAATATATGCTTAAAACATTCTAAATAACATTGTAGATGGCCCACGTAAATTTCCATGGCAATCCGGCACGGTCGGTCCGGACGAGAAACCCCCTATACCCCCGCCTTTCGCGTATCGACAAAAAATGGGTTTCGCGCTAAAATGTGCGTAACTTCTGCTACGTGACTCCGTTTTAAGCCCATGACCAGTGAAAACGGACCTTGGAAGGTCCAACACACAATGTGTAGGGCGTTTGGTGGCAATACACCATGATTTGAGTGTGTTTCGATAAACTGCTCAACGTACGTTCGGTTCGGTTCGGCCAATGCGTGTCTACGGCAATTTGCGGCTCTAGATCAGTTTTTTGTAAGTAATATATGCTTAAAACATTCTAAATAACTTTGTAGAAGGCCCACGTAAATTTCCATGACAATCCGACACGGTCGGTCCGGACGAGAAACCCCCTATACCCCCGCCTTTCACGTATCGGCAAAAACTGGGTTTCGCGCTAAAATGTGCGTAACTTCTGCTACGTGACTCCGTTTTAGGCCCATGACCAGTCAAAACGAACCTTGGAAGGTCCACCACACAATGTGCAGGGCTTTTTGTGGCAATACACCATGATTTGAGTGTGTTTCGATAAACTGCACGACGTACGTTCAATTCGGTTCGGCCAATGCATGTCTACGGCAATTTGCGGCTCTAGATCGGTTTTATGTAAGTAATATATGCTTAAAACATTCTAAATAACATTGTAGAAGGCCTACGTAAAATTCCATGGCAATCCGGCACGGTCGGTCCGGACGAGAAACCCTCTATACCCCCGCTTTTCGCGTATTGGCAAAAACTGGGTTTCGCGCTAAAATGTGCGTAACTTCTGCTACGTGACTACATTTTATGCCCATGACCAGTCAAAACGGACCTTGGAAGGTCCACCACACAATGTGTAGGGCGTTAGGCGGCAATACACCATGATTTGAGTGTGTTTCGATAAACTGCACGACGTACGTTCGGTTCGGTTCGGCCAATGCGTGTCTACGGAAATTTGCGGCTCTAGATCGGTTTTTTGTAAGTAATATATGCTTAAAACATTCTAAATAACATTGTAGAAGGCCCACGTAAATTTCCATGGCAATCCGGCACGGTCGGTCCGGACGAGAAAACCCCTATACCCCCGCCATTCGCGTATCGGCAAAAACCGGGTTTCGCGCTAAAATGTGCGTAACTTCTGCTACGTGACTCCGTTTTAAGCCCTTGACCAGTCAAAACGAACCTTGGAAGGTCCCCCACACAATGTGCAGGGCGTTTGGTGGCAATACACCATGATTTGATTTCGTTTCGATAAACTGCACGACGTACGTTCGGTTCGGTTCGGCCAATGCGTGTCTACGGCAATTTGCAGCTCTAGATCGGTTTTTTGTAAGTAATATATATGCTTAAAACATTCTAAATAACATTGTATAAAGCCCACATAAATTTCCATGGCAATCTGGCACGGTCGGTCCAGACGAGAAACCCCCTATACCCCCGCCTTTCGCGTATCGGGAAAAACTGGGTTTCGCGCTAAAATGTGCGTAACTTCTGCTACATGACTCCGTTTTAGGCCCATGACCAGTCAAAACTGACCTTGGAAGGTCCACCACACAATGTACAGGGCGTTTGGTGGCAATACACCATGATTTGAGTGTGTTTCGATAAACTGCACGACGTACGTTCGGTTCGGTTCGGCCAATGCGTGTCTACGGTAATTTGCGGCTCTAGATCGGTTTTTTGTAAGTAATATATGTTTAAAACATTCTAAATAACATTGTAGAAGGCTCACGTAAATTTCCATGGCAATCCGGAACGGTCGGTCCGGACGAGAAACCCCCTATACCCCCGCCTTTCGCGTATCGGCAAAAACTGGGTTTCGTGCTAAAATCTGCGTAACTTTTGCTACGTGACTCCGTTTTAGGCCCATGACCAGTCAAAACGGACCTTGGAAAGTCCACCACATGATGTGAAGGGCGTTTGGCGGCAATACACCATGATTTGAGTGTGTTTCGATAAACTGCACGACGTATGTTCGGTTCGGTTCGACCAATGCCTGTCTACGGCAATTTGCGGATCTAGATCGGTTTTTTGTAAGTAATATATGCTTAAAACATTCTAAATAACATTGTAGATGGCCCACGTAAATTTCCATGGCAATCCGGCACGGTCGGTCCGGACGAGAAACCCCCTATACCCCCACCTTTCGCGTATCGACAAAAAATGGGTTTCGCGCTAAAATGTGCGTAACTTCTGCTACGTGACTCCGTTTTAAGCCCATGACCAGTGAAAACGGACCTTGGAAGGTCCAACACACAATGTGTAGGGCGTTTGGTGGCAATACACCATGATTTGAGTGTGTTTCGATAAACTGCTCAACGTACGTTCGGTTCGGTTCGGCCAATGCGTGTCTACGGCAATTTGCGGCTCTAGATCAGTTTTTTGTAAGTAATATATGCTTAAAACATTCTAAATAACTTTGTAGAAGGCCCACGTAAATTTCCATGACAATCCGACACGGTCGGTCCGGACGAGAAACCCCCTATACCCCCGCCTTTCACGTATCGGCAAAAACTGGGTTTCGCGCTAAAATGTGCGTAACTTCTGCTACGTGACTCCGTTTTAGGCCCATGACCAGTCAAAACGAACCTTGGAAGGTCCACCACACAATGTGCAGGGCTTTTTGTGGCAATACACCATGATTTGAGTGTGTTTCGATAAACTGCACGACGTACGTTCAATTCGGTTCGGCCAATGCATGTCTACGGCAATTTGCGGCTCTAGATCGGTTTTATGTAAGTAATATATGCTTAAAACATTCTAAATAACATTGTAGAAGGCCTACGTAAAATTCCATGGCAATCCGGCACGGTCGGTCCGGACGAGAAACCCTCTATACCCCCGCTTTTCGCGTATTGGCAAAAACTGGGTTTCGCGCTAAAATGTGCGTAACTTCTGCTACGTGACTACATTTTATGCCCATGACCAGTCAAAACGGACCTTGGAAGGTCCACCACACAATGTGTAGGGCGTTAGGCGGCAATACACCATGATTTGAGTGTGTTTCGATAAACTGCACGACGTACGTTCGGTTCGGTTCGGCCAATGCGTGTCTACGGAAATTTGCGGCTCTAGATCGGTTTTTTGTAAGTAATATATGCTTAAAACATTCTAAATAACATTGTAGAAGGCCCACGTAAATTTCCATGGCAATCCGGCACGGTCGGTCCGGACGAGAAAACCCCTATACCCCCGCCATTCGCGTATCGGCAAAAACTGGGTTTCACGCTAAAATGTGCGTAACTTGTGCTATGTGACTCCGTTTTAAGCCCATGACCAGTGAAAACGGACCTTGGAAGGTCCAACACACAATGTGTAGGGCGTTTGGTGGCAATACACAATGATTTGAGTGTGTTTCGATAAACTGCTCAACGTACGTTAGGTTCGGTTCGGCCAATGCGTGTCTACGGCAATTTGCGGCTCTAGATCTGTTTTTTGTAAGTAATATATGCTTAAAACATTCTAAATAAGATTGTAGAAGGCCCACGTAAATTTCCATGGCAATCCGGGACGGTCGGTCCGGACGAGAAACCCCCTATACCCCCGCCTTTCGCGTATCGGCAAAAACTGGGTTTCGTGCTAAAATGTGCGTAACTTCTGCTACGTGACTCCGTTTTAAGCCCTTGACCAGTCAAAACAAACCTTGGAAGGTCCCAGACACAATGTGCAGGGCGTTTGGTGGCAATACACCATGATTTGAGTTTGTTTCGATAAACTGCACGACGTACGTTCGGTTCGGTTCGGCCAATGCGTGTCTACAGTAATTTGCAGCTCTAGATCGGTTTTTTGTAAGTAATATATATGCTTAAAACATTATAAATAACATTGTAGAAGGCTCAAGTAAATTTCCATGGCAATCCGGAACGGTCGGTCCGGACGAGAAACCCCCTATACCCCCGCCTTTCGCGTATCGGCAAAAACTGGGTTTCGCGTTAAAATGTGCGTAACTTCTGCTACGTGACTCCGTTTTAGGCCCATGACTTGTCAAAACGGACCTTGGAAAGTCCACCACACAATGTGCAGGGCGTTTGGCGGCAATACACCATGATTTGAGTGTGTTTCGATAAACTGCACGACGTATGTTCGGTTCGGTTCGGCCAACGCCTGTCTACGGCAATTTGCGGCTCTAGATCGGTTTTTTGTAAGTAATATATGCTTAAAACATTCTAAATAACATTGTAGATGGCCCACGTAAATTTCCATGGCAGTCCGGCACGGTCGGTCCGGACGAGAAACCCCTATACCCCCGCCTTTCGCGTATCGGCAAAAACTGGGTTTCGCGCTAAAATGTGCGTAACTTCTGCTACGTGACTCCGTTTTAAGCCCATGACCAGTGAAAACGGACCTTGGAAGGTCCAACACACAATGTGCAGGGCGTTTGGTGGCAATACACCATGATTTGAGTGTGTTTCGATAAACTGCTCAACGTACGTTCCGTTAGGTTCGCCCATTGCGTGTCTATTGCAATTTGCGGCTCTAGATCGGTTTTTTGTAAGTAATATATGCTTAAAAAAATTCTAAATAACATTGTATAAGGCCCACGTAAATTTCCATGGCAATCCGACACGGTCGGTCCGGACGAGAAACCCATTATACCCCCGCCTTTCGCGTATCGGCAAAAACTGGGTTTCGCGCTAAAATGTGCGTAACTTCTGCTACGTGACTCCGTTTTAGGCCCATGACCAGTCAAAACGGACCTTGGAAGGTCCACCACACAATGTGTCGGGCGTTTGGTGGCAATACACCATCATTTGAGTGTGTTTCGATAAACTGCACGACGTACGTTCGGTTCGGTTCGGCCAATGCGTGTCTACGGCAATTTGCGGCTCTAGATCGGTTTTTTGTAAGTAATATATGCTTAAAACATTCTAAATAACATTGTAGATGGCCCACGTAAATTTCCATGGCAATCTGGCACGGTCGGTCCGGACGAGAAACCCCCTATACCCCCACCTTTCGCGTATCGACAAAAACTGGGTTTCGCGCTAAAATGTGCGTAACTTCTGCTACGTGACTCCGTTTTAAGCCCATGACCAGTGAAAACGGACCTTGGAAGGTCCAACACACAATGAGCAGGGCGTTTGGTGGCAATACACCATGATTTGAGTGTGTTTCGATAAACTGCACGACGTACGTTCGGTTCGGCCAATGCTTGTCTACGGCAATTTGCGGCTCTAGATCGGTTTTTTGTAAGTAATATATGCTTAAAACATTCTAAATAACATTGAAGAAGGCCCACGTAAATTTCCATGGCAATCCGGCACGGTCGGTCCGGACGAGAAAACCCCTATACCCCCGCCTTTCAAGTATCGGCAAAAACTTGGTTTCGCGCTAAAATGTGCGTAACTTCTGCTATGTGACTCCGTTTTAAGCCCATGACGAGTGAAAACGGAACTTGGAAGGTCCAACACACAATTTGTAGGGCGTTTGGTGGCAATACACCATGATTTGAGTGTGTTTCGATAAACTGCTCAACGTACGTTCGGTTAGGTTTGGCCAATGCGTGTCTATGGCAATTTGCGGCTCTAGATCGGTTTTTTGTAAGTAATATATGCTTAAAAATTATGAATAACATTGTATAAGGCCCACGTAAATTTCCATGGCAATCCGACACGGTCGGTCCGGACGAGAAACCCATTATACCCCCGCCTTTCGCGTATCGGCAAAAACTGGGTTTCGCGCTAAAATGTGCATAATTTCTGCTACGTGACTCCGTTTTAGGCCCATGACCAGTCAAAACGGACCTTGGAAGGTCCACCACACAATGTGTCGGGCGTTTGGTGGCAATACACCATAATTTGAGTGTGTTTCGATAAACTGCACGACGTACGTTCGGTTCGGTTCGACCAATGCGTGTCTACGGCAATTTGCGGCTCTAGATCGGTTTTTTGTAAGTAATATATGCTTAAAATATTCTAAATAACATTGTAGAAGGCTCACGTAAATTTCCATGGCAATACGGCACGGTCGGTCCGGACGAGAAACCCCTTATACCCCTGCCTTTCGCGTATCGGCAGAAACTGGGTTTCGCGCTAAAATGTGCGTAATTTCTGCTACGTGACTCCGTTTTAAGCCCTTGACCAGTCAAAACGAACCTTGGAAGGTCCCCCACACAATGTGCAGGGCGTTTGGTGGTAATACACTATGATTTGATTTCGTTTCGATAAACTGCACGACGTACGTTCGGTTCGGTTCGGCCAATGCGTGTCTACGGCAATTTGCAGCTCTAGATCGGTTTTTTGTAAGTAATATATATGCTTAAAACATTTTAAATAACATTGTACAAGTCCCACGTAAATTTCCATGGCAATCCGGCACGGTCGGTCCAGACGAGAAACCCCCTATACCCACGCCTTTCGCGTATCGGGAAAAACTGGGTTTCGCGCTAAAATGTGCGTAACTTCTGCTACGTGACTCCGTTTTAGGCCCATGACCAGTCAAAACGGACCTTGGAAGGTCCACCACACAATGTGCAGGGCGTTTGGTGGCAATACACCATGATTTGAGTGTGTTTCGATAAACTGCACGACATACGTTCGGTTCGGTTCGGCCAATGCGTGTCTACGTCAATTTGCGGCTCTAGATCGGTTTTTTGTAAGTAAGATATGCTTAAAACATTCTAAATAACATTGTAGAAGGCTCAAGTAAATTTCCATGGCAATCCGGAACGGTCGGTCCGGACGAGAAACCCCCTATACCCCCGCCTTTCGCGTATCGGCAAAAACTGGGTTTCGCGCTAAAATGTGCGTAACTTCTGCTACGTGACTCCGTTTTAGGCCCATGACTTGTCAAAACGGACCTTGGAAAGTCCACCACACAATGTGCAGGGCGTTTGGCGGCAATACACAATGATTTGAGTGTGTTTCGATAAACTGCACGACGTATGTTCGGTTCGGTTCGGCCAACGCCTGTCTACGGCAATTTGCGGCTCTAGATCGGTTTTTTGTAAGTAATATATGCTTAAAACATTATAAATAACATTGTAGATGGACCACGTAAATTTCCATGGCAGTCCGGCACGGTCGGTCCGGACGAGAAACCCCCTATACCCCCGCCTTTCGCGTATCGGCAAAAACTGGGTTTCGCGCTAAAATGTGCGTAACTTCTGCTACGTGACTCCGTTTTAGGCCCATGACCAGTCAAAACGGACCTTGGAAGGTCCACCACACAATGTGTAGGGCGTTTTGTGGCAATACACCATGATTTGAGTGTGTTTCGATAAACTGCACGACGTCGGTTCGGTTCGGTTCGGCCAATGCGTGTCTACGGCAATTTGTGGCTCTAGATCGGTTTTTTGTAAGTAATATATACTTAAAACATTCAAAATAACATTGTAGAAGGCCCACGTAAATTTCCATGGCAATCCGGCACGGTCGGTCCGGACGAGAAACGTATGAAATGAATATAACATTCATATCTGGCACTTGAGGAGGTTAATCTTAAGTTGTTGGAAGCTACTGCTAAGGTACTCCCCCTCATCTATAAAGGATAGGCAATTGAGAGAAAATAGGACGATAGCGATCGACACATAAACTGAAATAGATTCAAAGATGACTTCCGTAGAGGAGAGGGGAAACCTGCTTAGATAGGGTGATAGCCCGGTTTTGATTGAATATCCTTTCCTGTGCTTGTCTTGTATTGAGGTATACCGCGAACACCCATCCAAACAACTCCAACAAGAAAAGGTATAAATATGAACCTTTCACGTATTGGCAAAAATTGGTTTCGCGCTAAAATGTGCGTAACTTCTGCTACGTGACTCCGTTTTAGGCCCATGACCAGTCAAAACGGACCTTGGAAGGTCCACCACACAATGTGCAGGGCGTTTGGTGGCAATACTCCATGATTTGAGTGTGTTTCGATAAACTGCACGACGTACGTTCGGTTCGGTTCGGCCAATGCGTGTCTACGACAATTTGCGGCTCTAGATCGGTTTTTTGTAAGTAATATATGCTTAAAACATTCTAAATAACATTGTAGAAGGCCCACGTAAATTTCCATGGCAATCCGGCACGGTCAGTCCGGACGAGAAACCCCTATACCCCCGCCTTTCGCGTATCGGCAAAAACTGGGTTTCGTGCTAAAATGTGCGTAACTTCTGCTACGTGACTCCGTTTTATGCCCATGACCAGTCAAAACGGACCTTGGAAGGTCCACCACACAATGTGTAGGGAGTTTGGTGGAAATACACCATCATTTGAGTTTGTTTCGATAAACTGCACGACGTACGTTCGGTTCGGTTCGGCCAATGCGTGTCTACGGCAATTTGCGGCTCTAGATCGGTTTTTTGTAAGTAATATATGCTTAAAACATTCTAAATAACATTGTAGAAGGCCCACGTAAATTTCCATGGTAATCCGGCACGGTCGGTCCGGACGAGAAACCCCCTATACCCCCGCCTTTCGCGTATCGGCAAAAACTGGGTTTCGCGCTAAAATGTGCGTAACTTCTGCTACATGACTCCGTTTTAGGCCCATGACCAGTCAAACCGGACCTTGGAAAGTCCACCACACAATGTGCAGGACGTTTGGCGGCAATACACCATGATTTGAGTGTGTTTCGATAAACTGCACGACGTATGTTCAGTTCGGTTCGGCCAATGCCTGTCTACGGCCATTTGCGGCTCTAGATCGGTTTTTTGTAAGTAATATATGCTTAAAACATTCTAAATAACATTGTATAAGGCCCACGTAAATTTCCATGGCAATCTGGCACGGTCGGTCCGGACGAGAAACCCCCTATACCCCCGCCTTTCGCGTATCGGCAAAAACTGGGTTACGTGCTAAAATGTGCGTAACTTCTGCTACGTGACTCCGTTTTAGGCCCATGACCAGTCAAAACGGACCTTGGAAGGTCCACCACACAATCTGCAGGGCGTTTTGTGGCAATATACCATGATTTGAGTGTGTTTCGATAAACTGCACGACGTACGTTTGGTTCGGTTCGGCCAATGCGTGTCTACGGCAATTTGCGGCTCTAGATCGGTTTTTTGTAAGTAATATATGCTTAAAACATTCTAAATAACATTGTAGATGGCCCACGTAAATTTCCATGGCAGTCCGGCACGGTCGGTCCGGACGAGAAACCCCCTATACCCCCGCCTTTCGCGTATCGGCAAAAACTGGGTTTCGCACTAAAATGTCCGTAACTTCTGCTACGTGACTCCATTTTAGGCCCATGACCAGTCAAAACGGACCTTGGAAGGTCCCCCACACAATGTGTAGGGCGTTTTGTGGCAATACACCATGATTTGAGTGTGTTTCGATAAACTGCTCAACGTACGTTCAGTTCGGTTCGGCCAATGCGTGTCTACGGCAATTTGCGGCTCTAGATCGGTTTTTTGTAAGTAATATATGCTTAAAACATTCTAAATAACATTGTAGAAGTCCCACGTAAATTTCCATGGCAATCCGGCACGGTCAGTCCGGACGAGAAACCCTTATACCCCCGCCTTTCGCGTATCGGCAAAAACTGGGTTTCGTGCTAAAATGTGCGTAACTTCTGCTACGTGACTCCGTTTTATGCCCATGACCAGTCAAAACGGACCTTGGAAGGTCCACCACACAATGTGCAGGGCGTTTGGTGGAAATACACCATGATTTGAGTTTGTTTCGATAAACTGCACGACGTACGTTCGGTTCGGTTCGACCAATGCGTGTCTACGGCAATTTGCGGCTCTAGATCGGTTTTTTGTAATTAATATATGATTAAAACATTCTAAATAACATTGTAGAAGGCCCACGTAAATTTCCATGGTAATCCGGCACGGTCGGTCCGGACGAGAAACCCCCTATACCCCCGCCTTTCGCGTATCGGCAAAAACTGGGTTTCGCGCTAAAATGTGCGTAACTTCTGCTACGTGACTCCGTTTTAGGCCCATGACCAGTCAAACCGGACCTTGGAAAGTCCACCACACAATGTGCAGGACGTTTGGCGGCAATACACCATGATTTGAGTGTGTTTAGATAAACTGCACGACGTATGTTCGGTTCGGTTCGGCCAATGCCTGTCTACGGCAATTTGCGGCTCTAGATCGGTTTTTTGTAAGTAATATATGCTTAAAACATTCTAAATAACATTGTAGAAGGCCCACGTAAATTTCCATGACAATCCGGCACGGTCGGTCCGGACGAGAAACCCCCTATACCCCCGCCTTTCGCGTATCGGCAAAAACTGGGTTACGCGCTAAAATGTGCGTAACTTCTGCTACGTGACTCCGTTTTAGGCCAATGACCAGTCAAAATGGACCTTGGAAGGTCCACCACACAATGTGCAGGGCGTTTTGTGGCAATATACCATGATTTGAGTGTGTTTCGATAAACTGCACGACGTACGTTTGGTTCGGTTCGGCCAATGCGTGTCTACGGCAATTTGCGGCTCTAGATCGGTTTTTTGTAAGTAATATATGCTTAAAACATTCTAAATAACATTGTAGAAGGCCCACGTAAATTTCCATGGCAATCCGGCACGGTCGGTCCGGACGAGAAACCCCCTATACCCCCGCCTTTCGCGTATTGGCAAAAACTGGGTTTCGCGCTAAAATGTGCGTAACTTCTGCTACGTGAGTCCGTTTTAGGACCATGACCAGTCAAAACGGACCTTGGAAGGTCCACCACACAATGTGCTGGGCGTTTGGTGGCAATACACCATGATTTGAGTGTGTTTCGATAAACTGCACGACGTACGTTTGGTTCGGTTCGGCCAATGCGTGTCTACGGCAATTTGCGGCGCTAGATCGGTTTGTAAGTAATATATGCTTAAAACATTCTAAATAACATTGTAGAAGGCCCACGTAAATTTCCATGGTAATCCGGCATGGTCGGTCCGGACGAGAAACCCCCTATACCCCCGCCTTTCGCGTATCGGCAAAAACTGGGTTTCGCGCTAAAATGTGCGTAACTTCGGCTATGTGACTCCGTCTTAATCTCATGACCAGTGAAAACGGACCTTGGAAGGCCCAACACACAATGTGCAGGGCGTTTGGTGGCAATACACCATGATTTGAGTGTGTTTCGATAAACTGCTCAACGTACGTTCAGTTCTGTTCGGCCAATGCGTGTCTACGGCAATTTGCGGCTCTAGATCGGTTTTTCGTAAGTAATATATGCTTAAAACATTCTAAATAACATTGTAGAAGACCTATGTAAATTTCCATGGCAATCCGACACGGTCGGTCCGGACGAGAAACCCCCTATACCCCCGCCTTTCGCGTATCGGCAAAAACTGAGTTTCACGCTAAATTGTGCGTAACTTCTTCTACGTGACTCCGTTTTAGGCCCATGACCAGTCAAAACGGACCTTGGAAGGTCCACCACACAATGTGCCGGGCGTTTGGTGGATATACACCATTATTTGAGTGTGTTTCGATAAACTGCACGACGTACGTTCGGTTCGGTTCGGCCAATGCATGTCTACGGCAATTTGCGGCTCTAGATCTGTTTTTTGTAAGTAATATATGCTTAAAACATTCTAAATAACATTGTAGAAGGCCCACGTAAATTTCCATTGCAATCCGGCACGGTCGGTCCTGACGAGAAACCCCCTTTACCCCCGCCTTTCGCGTATTGGCAAAAACTGGGTTTCGCGCTAAAATGTGCGTAACTTCTGCTACGTGAGTCCGTTTTAGAACCATGACCAGTCAAAACGGACCTTGGAAGGTCCACCACACAATGTACAGGGCGTTTGGCGCCAATACACCATGATTTGAATGTGTTTCGATAAACTGTACGACGTATGTTCGGTTCGGTTCGGCCAATGCCTGTCTACGGCAATTTGCGGCTCTAGATCGGTTTTTTGTAAGTAATATATGCTTAAAACATTCTAAATAACATTGTAGAAGGCCCACTTTATTTTCCATGGTAATACGGCACGGTCGGTCCGGACGAGAAACCCCATATACCCCCGCCTTTTGCGTATCGGCAAAAACAGAGTTTCGCGCTAAAATGTGCGTAACTTCTTCTACGTGACTCCGTTTTAGGCCCATGACCAGTCAAAACGGACCTTGGAAGGTCCAACACACAATGTGCAGGGCGTTTGGTGGCAATACACCATGATTTGAGTGTGTTTCGATAAACTACTCAACGTACGTTCAGTTCGGTTCGGCCAATGCGTGTCTACGGCAAATTGCGGCTCTAGATCGGTTTTTTGTAAGTAATATATGCTTAAAACATTCTAAATAACATTGTAGAAGACCCATGTAAATTTCCATGGCAATCCGACACGGTCGGTCCGGACGAGAAACCCCCTATACCCCCGCCTTTCGCGTACCGGCAAAAACAGAGTTTCGCGCTAAAATGTGCGTAACTTCTTCTACGTGACTCCGTTTTAAGCCCATGACCAGTCAAAACGGACCTTCGAAGGCTCACCACACAATGTGTCGGGCGTTTGGTGGATATACACCAATATTTGAGTGTGTTTCGATAAACTGCACGACGTGCGTTCGGTTCGGTTCGGCCAATGCGTGTCTACGGCAATTTGCGGCTCTAGATCGAGTTTTTGTAAGTAATATATGCTTAAAATATTCTAAATAACATTGTATAAGGCCCACGTAAATTTCCATGGCAATCCGGCACGGTCAGTCCGGACGAGAAACCCCCTATACCCCCGCCTTTCGCGTATCGGCAAAAACTGGGTTACGCGCTAAAATGTGCGTAACTTCTGCTACGTGACTCCGTTTTAGGCCCATGACCAGTCAAAACGGACCTTGGAAGGTCCACCACACAATGTACAGGGCGTTTGGCGGCAATACACCATGATTTGAGTGTGTTTCGATAAACTGCACGACATACGTTCGGTTCGGTTCGACCAATGCGTGTCTACGGCAATTTGCGGCTCTAGATCGGTTTTTTGTAAGTAATATATGCTTAAAACATTCTAAATAACATTGTAGAAGGCCCACGTAAATTTCCATTGCAATCCGGCACGGTCGGTCCTGACGAGAAACCCCCTATACCCCCGCCTTTCGCGTATTGGCAAAAACTGGGTTTCGCGCTAAAATGTGCGTAACTTCTGCTACGTGAGTCCGTTTTAGAACCATGACCAGTCAAAACGGACCTTGGAAGGTCCACCACACAATGTGCAGGGCGTTTGGCGCCAATACACCATGATTTGAATGTGTTTCGATAAACTGTACGACGTATGTTCGGTTCGGCCAATGCCTGTCTACGGCAATTTGCGGCTCTAGATCGGTTTTTTGTAAGTAATATATGCTTAAAACATTCTAAATAACATTGTAGAAGGCCCACGTTATTTTCCATGGTAATACGGCACGGTCGGTCCGGACGAGAAACCCCATATACCCCCGCCTTTTGCGTATCGGCAAAAACAGAGTTTCGCGCTAAAATGTGCGTAACTTCTTCTACGTGACTCCGTTTTAGGCCCATGACCAGTCAAAACGGACCTTGGAAGGTCCAACACACAATGTGCAGGGCGTTTGGTGGCAATACACCATGATTTGAGTGTGTTTCGATAAACTACTCAACGTACGTTCAGTTCGGTTCGGCCAATGCGTGTCTACGGCAAATTGCGGCTCTAGATCGGTTTTTTGTAAGTAATATATGCTTAAAACATTCTAAATAACATTGTAGAAGACCCATGTAAATTTCCATGGCAATCCGACACGGTCGGTCCGGACGAGAAACCCCCTATACCCCCGCCTTTCGCGTACCGGCAAAAACAGAGTTTCGCGCTAAAATGTGCGTAACTTCTTCTACGTGACTCCGTTTTAAGCCCATGACCAGTCAAAACGGACCTTCGAAGGCTCACCACACAATGTGCCGGACGTTTGGTGGATATACACCAATATTTGAGTGTGTTTCGATAAACTGCACGACGTGCGTTCGGTTCGGTTCGGCCAATGCGTGTCTACGGCAATTTGCGGCTCTAGATCGAGTTTTTGTAAGTAATATATGCTTAAAATATTCTAAATAACATTTTATAAGGCCCACGTAAATTTCCATGGCAATTCGGCACGGTCAGTCCGGACGAGAAACCCCCTATACCCCCGCCTTTCGCGTATCGGCAAAAACTGGGTTACGCGCTAAAATGTGCGTAACTTCTGCTACGTGACTCCGTTTTAGGCCCATGACCAGTCAAAACGGACCTTGGAAGGTCCACCACACAATGAACAGGGCGTTTGGCGGCAATACACCATGATTTGAGTGTGTTTCGATAAACTGCACGACATACGTTCGGTTCGGTTCGACCAATGCGTGTCTACGGCAATTTGCGGCTCTAGATCGGTTTTTTGTAAGTAATATATGCTTAAAACATTCTAAATAACATTGTAGAAGGCCCACGTAAATTTCCATTGCAATCCGGCACGGTCGGTCCTGACGAGAAACCCCCTATACCCCCGCCTTTCGCGTATTGGCAAAAACTGGGTTTCGCGCTAAAATGTGCGTAACTTCTGCTACGTGAGTCCGTTTTAGAACCATGACCAGTCAAAACGGACCTTGGAAGGTCCACCACACAATGTGCAGGGCGTTTGGCGCCAATACACCATGATTTGAATGTGTTTCGATAAACTGTACGACGTATGTTCGGTTCGGTTCGGCCAATGCCTGTCTACGGCAATTTGCGGCTCTAGATCGATTTTTTGTAAGTAATATATGCTTAAAACATTCTAAATAACATTGTAGAAGGCCCACGTTATTTTCCATGGTAATACGGCACGGTCGGTCCGGACGAGAAACCCCATATACCCCCGCCTTTTGCGTATCGGCAAAAACAGAGTTTCGCGCTAAAATGTGCGTAACTTCTTCTACGTGACTCCGTTTTAGGCCCATGACCAGTCAAAACGGACCTTGGAAGGTCCAACACACAATGTGCAGGGCGTTTGGTGGCAATACACCATGATTTGAGTGTGTTTCGATAAACTGCTCAACGTACGTTCAGTTCGGTTCGGCCAATGCGTGTCTACGGCAATTTGCGGCTCTAGATCGGTTTTTTGTAAGTAATATATGCTTAAAACATTCTAAATAACATTGTAGAAGTCCCACGTAAATTTCCATGGCAATCCGGCACGGTCAGTCCGGACGAGAAACCCTTATACCCCCGCCTTTCGCGTATCGGCAAAAACTGGGTTTCGTGCTAAAATGTGCGTAACTTCTGCTACGTGACTCCGTTTTATGCCCATGACCAGTCAAAACGGACCTTGGAAGGTCCACCACACAATGTCCAGGGCGTTTGGTGGAAATACACCATGATTTGAGTTTGTTTCGATAAACTGCACGACGTACGTTCGGTTCGGTTCGACCAATGCGTGTCTACGGCAATTTGCGGCTCTAGATCGGTTTTTTGTAATTAATATATGATTAAAACATTCTAAATAACATTGTAGAAGGCCCACGTAAATTTCCATGGTAATCCGGCACGGTCGGTCCGGACGAGAAACCCCCTATACCCCCGCCTTTCGCGTATCGGCAAAAACTGGGTTTCGCGCTAAAATGTGCGTAACTTCTGCTACGTGACTCCGTTTTAGGCCCATGACCAGTCAAACCGGACCTTGGAAAGTCCACCACACAATGTGCAGGACGTTTGGCGGCAATACACCATGATTTGAGTGTGTTTAGATAAACTGCACGACGTATGTTCGATTCGGTTCGGCCAATGCATGTCTACGGCAATTTGCGGCTCTAGATCGGTTTTTTGTAAGTAATATATGCTTAAAACATTCTAAATAACATTGTAGAAGGCCCACGTAAATTTCCATTGCAATCCGGCACGGTCGGTCCTGACGAGAAACCCCCTATACCCCCGCCTTTCGCGTATTGGCAAAAACTGGGTTTCGCGCTAAAATGTGCGTAACTTCTGCTACGTGAGTCCGTTTTAGAACCATGACCAGTCAAAACGGACCTTGGAAGGTCCACCACACAATGTGCAGGGCGTTTGGCGCCAATACACCATGATTTGAATGTGTTTCGATAAACTGTACGACGTATGTTCGGTT